>OZ020562.1:33033279-33676234 GCA_963971465.1 Lepidochitona cinerea
GATACTTCCTCTATTGCCTGTATAATACATAATTATTCTGTGTTGATACGTCCTCTATTGCCTGTATAATACAGAATTATTCTGTGTTGATACTTCCTCTGTTGTCTGTATAATACAGAATTATTCTGTGTTGATACGTCCTCTATTGCCTGTATAATACAGAATTATTCTGTGTTGATACGTCCTCTATTGCCTGTAAAATACAGAATTATTCTGTGTTAGTACTTCCTCTATTGCCTGTATAATACAGAATTATTCCGTGTTGATACTTCCTCTATTGCCTGTATAATACAGAATTATTCTGTGTTGATACTTCCTCTATTGCCTGTATAATACAGACTTATTCTGTGTTGATACTTCGTCTATTGCCTGTATAATACAGAATTATTCTGTGTTGATACGTCCTCTATTGCCTGTATAATACAGACTTATTCTGTGTTGATACTTCGTCTATTGCCTGTATAATACAAAATTATTCTGTGTTGATACTTCCTCTATTGCCTGTATAATACAGAATTATTCCGTGTTGATACTTCCTCTATTGCCTGTATAATACAGAATTATTCTGTGTTGATACTTCCTCTATTGCATATATAAAACAGAATTATTCTGTGTTGATACTTCCTCTATTGCCTGTATAATACAGAATTATTCTGTGTTGATATTTCCTCTATTGCCTGTATAATACAGAATTATTCTGTGTTGATACGTCCTCTATTGCCTGTATAATACTGAATTATTATGTGTTGATACTTCCTCTATTGCCTGTATTATACAGACTTATTCTGTGTTGATACTTCCTCTATTGCCTGTATAATACTGAATTATTATGTGTTGATACTTCCTCTATTGCCTGTATAATACATAATTATTCTGTGTTGATACGTCCTCTATTGCCTGTATAATACAGAATTATTCCGTGTTGATACGTCCTCTATTGCCTGTATAATACAGAATTATTCTGTGTTGATACTTCCTCTATTGCCTGTATAATACAGAATTATTCTGTGTTGGTACTTCCTCTATTGCCTGTAAAATACAGAATTATTCCGTGTTCATACTTCCTCTATTGCCTGTATAATACAGAATTATTCTGTGTTGGTAATTCCTCTATTGCCTGTATAAAACAGAATTATTCTGTGTTGATACTTCCCCTATTGTCTGTATAATACTGAATTATTCCGTGTTGATACGTCCTCTATTGATTGTATAATACAGAATTATTCTGTGTTGATACTTCCTCTATTGCCTGTATAATACAGAATTATTCTGTGTTGATATTTCCTCTATTGCCTGTATAAAACAGAATTATTCTGTGTTGATACTTCCTCTATTGCCTGTATAATACAGAATTATTCTGTGTTGATATTTCCTCTATTGCCTGTATAATACAGAATTATTCTGTGTTGATACGTCCTCTATTGCCTGTATAATACAGACTTATTCTGTGTTGATACTTCCTATATTGCCTGTATAATACAGAATTATTCTGTGTTGATACTTCCTCTATTGCCTGTATAATACAGAATTATTCTGTGTTGATACTTCCTCTATTGCCTGTATAATACTGAATTATTCTGTGTTGGTACTTCCTCTATTGCCTGTATAATACAGAATTTTTCTGTGTTGATACGTCCTCTATTGCCTGTATAATACAGACTTATTCTGTGTTGATACTTCGTCTATTGCCTGTATAATACAGAATTATTATGTGTTGGTACTTCCTCTATTGCCTGTATAAAACAGAATTATTCTGTGTTGATACTTCCTCTATTGCCTGTATAATACAGAATTATTCTGTGTTGATACTTCCTCTATTGCCTGTATAATACAGAATTATTCTGTGTTGATACGTCCTCTATTGCCTGTATAATACATAATTATTCTGTGTTGATACGTCCTCTATTGCCTGTATAATACAGAATTATTCTGTGTTGGTACTTCCTCTATTGCCTGTAAAATACAGAATTATTCCGTGTTCATACTTCCTCTATTGCCTGTATAATACAGAATTATTCCGTGTTGATACTTCCTCTATTGCCTGTATAATACAGAATTATTCCGTGTTCATACTTCCTCTATTGCCTGTATAATACAGAATTATTCTGTGTTGATACTTCCTCTATTGCCTGTATAATACAGAATTATTCCGTGTTCATACGTCCTCTATTGCCTGTATAATACAGAATTATTCTGTGTTGATACTTCGTCTATTGCCTGTATAATACAGAATTATTCTGTGTTGATACGTCCTCTATTGCCTGTATAATACTGAATTATTCCGTGTTCATACTTCCTCTATTGCCTGTATAATACAGAATTATTCCGTGTTCATACTTCCTCTATTGCCTGTATAATACAGAATTATTCTGTGTTGATACTTCCTCTATTGCCTGTATAATACAGAATTATTCCGTGTTCATACGTCCTCTATTGCCTGTATAATACAGAATTATTCTGTGTTGATACTTCGTCTATTGCCTGTATAATACAGAATTATTCTGTGTTGATACGTCCTCTATTGCCTGTATAATACAGAATTATTCCGTGTTCATACTTCCTCTATTGCCTGTATAATACAGAATTATTCTGTGTTGATACATCTTCTATCGCCTGTATAATACAGACTTATTCTGTGTTGATACTTCCTCTATTGCCTGTATAATACAGAATTATTCCGTGTTGATACTTCCTCTATTGCCTGTATAATACAGAATTATTCCGTGTTGATACGTCCTCTATTGCCTGTATAATACAGAATTATTCTGTGTTGATACATCTTCTATCGCCTGTATAATACAGACTTATTCTGTGTTGATACTTCCTCTATTGCCTGTATAATACAGAATTATTCTGTGTTGATACGTCCTCTATTGCCTGTATAATACTGAATTATTATGTGTTGATACTTCCTCTATTGCCTGTATTATACAGACTTATTCTGTGTTGATACTTCCTCTATTGCCTGTATAATACTGAATTATTATGTGTTGATACTTCCTCTATTGCCTGTATAATACATAATTATTCTGTGTTGATACGTCCTCTATTGCCTGTATAATACAAAATTATTCCGTGTTGATACGTCCTCTATTGCCTGTATAATACAGAATTATTCTGTGTTGATACTTCCTCTATTGCCTGTATAATACAGACTTATTCTGTGTTGATACGTCCTCTATTGCCTGTATAATACAGAATTATTCTGTGTTGATACTTCCTCTGTTGTCTGTATAATACAGAATTATTCTGTGTTGATACGTCCTCTATTGCCTGTATAATACAGAATTATTCTGTGTTGATACTTCCTCTATTGCCTGTATGATACATAATTATTCTGTGTTGATACGTCCTCTATTGCCTGTATAATACAGAATTATTCTGTGTTGATACTTCCTCTATTGCCTGTATAATACAGACTTATTCTGTGTTGATACGTCCTCTATTGCCTGTATAATACAGAATTATTCTGTGTTGATACTTCCTCTATTGCCTGTATAATACAGAATTATTCCGTGTTCATACGTCCTCTATTGCCTGTATAATACAGAATTATTCTGTGTTGATACTTCGTCTATTGCCTGTATAATACAGAATTATTCTGTGTTGATACGTCCTCTATTGCCTGTATAATACTGAATTATTCCGTGTTCATACTTCCTCTATTGCCTGTATAATACAGAATTATTCCGTGTTCATACTTCCTCTATTGCCTGTATAATACAGAATTATTCTGTGTTGATACTTCCTCTATTGCCTGTATAATACAGAATTATTCCGTGTTCATACGTCCTCTATTGCCTGTATAATACAGAATTATTCTGTGTTGATACTTCGTCTATTGCCTGTATAATACAGAATTATTCTGTGTTGATACGTCCTCTATTGCCTGTATAATACAGAATTATTCCGTGTTCATACTTCCTCTATTGCCTGTATAATACAGAATTATTCTGTGTTGATACATCTTCTATCGCCTGTATAATACAGACTTATTCTGTGTTGATACTTCCTCTATTGCCTGTATAATACAGAATTATTCCGTGTTGATACTTCCTCTATTGCCTGTATAATACAGAATTATTCCGTGTTGATACGTCCTCTATTGCCTGTATAATACAGAATTATTCTGTGTTGATACATCTTCTATCGCCTGTATAATACAGACTTATTCTGTGTTGATACTTCCTCTATTGCCTGTATAATACAGAATTATTCTGTGTTGATACGTCCTCTATTGCCTGTATAATACTGAATTATTATGTGTTGATACTTCCTCTATTGCCTGTATTATACAGACTTATTCTGTGTTGATACTTCCTCTATTGCCTGTATAATACTGAATTATTATGTGTTGATACTTCCTCTATTGCCTGTATAATACATAATTATTCTGTGTTGATACGTCCTCTATTGCCTGTATAATACAAAATTATTCCGTGTTGATACGTCCTCTATTGCCTGTATAATACAGAATTATTCTGTGTTGATACTTCCTCTATTGCCTGTATAATACAGACTTATTCTGTGTTGATACGTCCTCTATTGCCTGTATAATACAGAATTATTCTGTGTTGATACTTCCTCTGTTGTCTGTATAATACAGAATTATTCTGTGTTGATACGTCCTCTATTGCCTGTATAATACAGAATTATTCTGTGTTGATACTTCCTCTATTGCCTGTATGATACATAATTATTCTGTGTTGATACGTCCTCTATTGCCTGTATAATACAGAATTATTCTGTGTTGATACTTCCTCTATTGCCTGTATAATACAGACTTATTCTGTGTTGATACGTCCTCTATTGCCTGTATAATACAGAATTATTCTGTGTTGATACTTCCTATATTGTCTGTATAATACAGAATTATTATGTGTTGATACTTCCTCTATTGCCTGTATAATACAGAATTATTCTGTGTTGATACTTCCTCTATTGCCTGTATAATACAGAATTATTCTGTGTTGATACTTCCTCTGTTGTCTGTATAATACAGAATTATTCTGTGTTGATACGTCCTCTATTGCCTGTATAATACAGAATTATTCTGTGTTGATACGTCCTCTATTGCCTGTAAAATACAGAATTATTCTGTGTTAGTACTTCCTCTATTGCCTGTATAATACAGAATTATTCCGTGTTGATACTTCCTCTATTGCCTGTATAATACAGAATTATTCTGTGTTGATACTTCCTCTATTGCCTGTATAATACAGACTTATTCTGTGTTGATACTTCGTCTATTGCCTGTATAATACAGAATTATTCTGTGTTGATACGTCCTCTATTGCCTGTATAATACAGACTTATTCTGTGTTGATACTTCGTCTATTGCCTGTATAATACAAAATTATTCTGTGTTGATACTTCCTCTATTGCCTGTATAATACAGAATTATTCCGTGTTGATACTTCCTCTATTGCCTGTATAATACAGAATTATTCTGTGTTGATACTTCCTCTATTGCATATATAAAACAGAATTATTCTGTGTTGATACTTCCTCTATTGCCTGTATAATACAGAATTATTCTGTGTTGATATTTCCTCTATTGCCTGTATAATACAGAATTATTCTGTGTTGATACGTCCTCTATTGCCTGTATAATACTGAATTATTATGTGTTGATACTTCCTCTATTGCCTGTATTATACAGACTTATTCTGTGTTGATACTTCCTCTATTGCCTGTATAATACTGAATTATTATGTGTTGATACTTCCTCTATTGCCTGTATAATACATAATTATTCTGTGTTGATACGTCCTCTATTGCCTGTATAATACAGAATTATTCCGTGTTGATACGTCCTCTATTGCCTGTATAATACAGAATTATTCTGTGTTGATACTTCCTCTATTGCCTGTATAATACAGAATTATTCTGTGTTGGTACTTCCTCTATTGCCTGTAAAATACAGAATTATTCCGTGTTCATACTTCCTCTATTGCCTGTATAATACAGAATTATTCTGTGTTGGTAATTCCTCTATTGCCTGTATAAAACAGAATTATTCTGTGTTGATACTTCCCCTATTGTCTGTATAATACTGAATTATTCCGTGTTGATACGTCCTCTATTGATTGTATAATACAGAATTATTCTGTGTTGATACTTCCTCTATTGCCTGTATAATACAGAATTATTCTGTGTTGATATTTCCTCTATTGCCTGTATAAAACAGAATTATTCTGTGTTGATACTTCCTCTATTGCCTGTATAATACAGAATTATTCTGTGTTGATATTTCCTCTATTGCCTGTATAATACAGAATTATTCTGTGTTGATACGTCCTCTATTGCCTGTATAATACAGACTTATTCTGTGTTGATACTTCCTATATTGCCTGTATAATACAGAATTATTCTGTGTTGATACTTCCTCTATTGCCTGTATAATACAGAATTATTCTGTGTTGATACTTCCTCTATTGCCTGTATAATACTGAATTATTCTGTGTTGGTACTTCCTCTATTGCCTGTATAATACAGAATTTTTCTGTGTTGATACGTCCTCTATTGCCTGTATAATACAGACTTATTCTGTGTTGATACTTCGTCTATTGCCTGTATAATACAGAATTATTATGTGTTGATACTTCCTCTATTGCCTGTATAATACAGAATTATTCTGTGCTGATACATCTTCTATTGCCTGTATAATACAGAATTATTCTGTGCTGATACATCTTCTATTGCCTGTATAATACAGAATTATTCTGTGTTGATACTTCCTCTATTGCATATATAATACAGAATTATTCTGTGTTGATATTTCCTCTATTGCCTGTATAATACAGAATTATTCTGTGTTGATACGTCCTCTATTGCCTGTATAATACTGAATTATTATGTGTTGATACTTCCTCTATTGCCTGTATTATACAGACTTATTCTGTGTTGATACTTCCTCTATTGCCTGTATAATACTGAATTATTATGTGTTAATACTTCCTGTATTGCCTGTATAATACATAATTATTCTGTGTTGATACGTCCTCTATTGCCTGTATAATACAGAATTATTCCGTGTTGATACGTCCTCTATTGCCTGTATAATACAGAATTATTCTGTGTTGATACTTCCTCTATTGCCTGTATAATACAGAATTATTCTGTGTTGGTACTTCCTCTATTGCCTGTAAAATACAGAATTATTCCGTGTTCATACTTCCTCTATTGCCTGTATAATACAGAATTATTCTGTGTTGGTACTTCCTCTATTGCCTGTATAAAACAGAATTATTCTGTGTTGATACTTCCTCTATTGCCTGTATAATACAGAATTATTCTGTGTTGATACTTCCTCTATTGCCTGTATAATACAGAATTATTCTGTGTTGATACATCCTCTATTGCCTGTATAATACAGAATTATTCCGTGTTGATACTTCCTCTATTGCCTGTATAAAACAGAATTATTCTGTGTTGATACTTCCTCTATTGCCTGTATAATACAGAATTATTCTGTGTTGATATTTCCTCTATTGCCTGTATAATACAGAATTATTCTGTGTTGATACGTCCTCTATTGCCTGTATAATACTGAATTATTCTGTGTTGGTACTTCCTCTATTGCCTGTATAATACAGAATTATTCTGTGTTGATACGTCCTCTATTGCCTGTATAATACAGACTTATTCTGTGTTGATACTTCGTCTATTGCCTGTATAATACAGAATTATTATGTGTTGATACTTCCTCTATTGCCTGTATAATACAGAATTATTCTGTGCTGATACATCTTCTATTGCCTGTATAATACAGAATTATTCTGTGCTGATACATCTTCTATTGCCTGTATAATACAGAATTATTCTGTGTTGATACTTCCTCTATTGCATATATAATACAGAATTATTCTGTGTTGATATTTCCTCTATTGCCTGTATAATACAGAATTATTCTGTGTTGATATTTCCTCTATTGCCTGTATAATACAGAATTATTCTGTGTTGATACGTCCTCTATTGCCTGTATAATACTGAATTATTATGTGTTGATACTTCCTCTATTGCCTGTATTATACAGAATTATTCTGTGTTGATACTTCCTCTATTGCCTGTATAAAACAGAATTATTCTGTGTTGATACGTCCTCTATTGCCTGTATGATACAGAATTATTCCGTGTTGATACTTCCTCTATTGCCTGTATAATACAGAATTATTCTGTGTTGATATTTCCTCTATTGCCTGTATAATACAGAATTATTCTGTGTTGATACGTCCTCTATTGCCTGTATAATACTGAATTATTATGTGTTGATACTTCCTCTATTGCCTGTATTATACAGACTTATTCTGTGTTGATACTTCCTCTATTGCCTGTATAATACTGAATTATTATGTGTTGATACTTCCTCTATTGCCTGTATAATACATAATTATTCTGTGTTGATACGTCCTCTATTGCCTGTATAATACAGAATTATTCCGTGTTGATACGTCCTCTATTGCCTGTATAATACAGAATTATTCTGTGTTGATACTTCCTCTATTGCCTGTATAATACAGAATTATTCTGTGTTGGTACTTCCTCTATTGCCTGTAAAATACAGAATTATTCCGTGTTCATACTTCCTCTATTGCCTGTATAATACAGAATTATTCCGTGTTGATACTTCCTCTATTGCCTGTATAATACAGAATTATTCCGTGTTCATACTTCCTCTATTGCCTGTATAATACAGAATTATTCTGTGTTGATACTTCCTCTATTGCCTGTATAATACAGAATTATTCCGTGTTCATACGTCCTCTATTGCCTGTATAATACAGAATTATTCTGTGTTGATACTTCGTCTATTGCCTGTATAATACAGAATTATTCTGTGTTGATACATCCTCTATTGCCTGTATAATACAGAATTATTCTGTGTTGATACATCTTCTATCGCCTGTATAATACAGACTTATTCTGTGTTGATACTTCCTCTATTGCCTGTATAATACAGAATTATTCCGTGTTGATACTTCCTCTATTGCCTGTATAATACAGAATTATTCCGTGTTGATACGTCCTCTATTGCCTGTATAATACAGAATTATTCTGTGTTGATACATCTTCTATCGCCTGTATAATACAGACTTATTCTGTGTTGATACTTCCTCTATTGCCTGTATAATACAGAATTATTCTGTGTTGACACGTCCTCTATTGCCTGTATAATACTGAATTATTATGTGTTGATACTTCCTCTATTGCCTGTATTATACAGACTTATTCTGTGTTGATACTTCCTCTATTGCCTGTATAATACAGAATTATTCTGTGTTGATACTTCCTCTATTGCCTGTATAATACAGACTTATTCTGTGTTGATACTTCGTCTTTTGCCTGTATAATACAGAATTATTCTGTGTTGATACGTCCTCTATTGCCTGTATAATACAGACTTATTCTGTGTTGATACTTCGTCTATTGCCTGTATAATACAAAATTATTCTGTGTTGATACTTCCTCTATTGCCTGTATAATACAGAGTTATTCCGTGTTGATACTTCCTCTATTGCCTGTATAATACAGAATTATTCTGTGTTGATACTTCCTCTATTGCATATATAAAACAGAATTATTCTGTGTTGATACTTCCTCTATTGCCTGTATAATACAGAATTATTCTGTGTTGATATTTCCTCTATTGCCTGTATAATACAGAATTATTCTGTGTTGATACGTCCTCTATTGCCTGTATAATACTGAATTATTATGTGTTGATACTTCCTCTATTGCCTGTATAATACATAATTATTCTGTGTTGATACGTCCTCTATTGCCTGTATAATACAGAATTATTCCGTGTTGATACGTCCTCTATTGCCTGTATAATACAGAATTATTCTGTGTTGATACTTCCTCTATTGCCTGTATAATACAGAATTATTCTGTGTTGGTACTTCCTCTATTGCCTGTAAAATACAGAATTATTCCGTGTTCATACTTCCTCTATTGCCTGTATAATACAGAATTATTCTGTGTTGGTACTTCCTCTATTGCCTGTATAAAACAGAATTATTCTGTGTTGATACTTCCTCTATTGCCTGTATAATACAGAATTATTCTGTGTTGATACTTCCTCTATTGCCTGTATAATACAGAATTATTCTGTGTTGATATTTCCTCTATTGCCTGTAAAATACAGACTTATTCTGTGTTGATACGTCCTCTATTGCCTGTATAATACAGAATTATTCTGTGTTGATACTTCCTCTATTGCCTGTATAATACAGAATTATTCTGTGTTGGTACTTCCTCTATTGCCTGTAAAATACAGAATTATTCCGTATTCATACTTCCTCTATTGCCTGTATAATACAGAATTATTCTGTGTTGGTACTTCCTCTATTGCCTGTATAAAACAGAATTATTCTGTGTTGATACTTCCTCTATTGCCTGTATAATACTGAATTATTCTGTGTTGATACTTCCTCTATTGCCTGTAAAATACAGACTTATTCTGTGTTGATACGTCTTCTATTGCCTGTATAATACAGAATTATTCTGTGTTGATACGTCCTCTATTGTCTGTATAATACAGAATTATTCTGTGTTGATACGTCCTCTATTGCCTGTATAATACAGACTTATTCTGTGTTGATACTTCGTCTATTGCCTGTATAATACAGAATTATTATGTGTTGATACTTCCTCTATTGCCTGTATAATACAGAATTATTCTGTGCTGATACATCTTCTATTGCCTGTATAATACAGAATTATTCTGTGCTGATACATCTTCTATTGCCTGTATAATACAGAATTATTATGTGTTGATACTTCCTCTATTGCATATATAATACAGAATTATTCTGTGTTGATATTTCCTCTATTGCCTGTATAATACAGAATTATTCTGTGTTGATATTTCCTCTATTGCCTGTATGATACAGAATTATTCTGTGTTGATACGTCCTCTATTGCCTGTATAATACTGAATTATTATGTGTTGATACTTCCTCTATTGCCTGTATAATACAGAATTATTCTGTGTTGATACATCTTCTATCGCCTGTATAATACAGACTTATTCTGTGTTGATACTTCCTCTATTGCCTGTATAATACAGAATTATTCCGTGTTGATACTTCCTCTATTGCCTGTATAATACAGAATTATTCCGTGTTGATACGTCCTCTATTGCCTGTATAATACAGAATTATTCTGTGTTGATACGTCCTCTATTGCCTGTATAATACTGAATTATTATGTGTTAATACTTCCTCTATTGCCTGTATAATACAGAATTATTCTGTGTTGATACATCTTCTATCGCCTGTATAATACAGACTTATTCTGTGTTGATACTTCCTCTATTGCCTGTATAATACAGAATTATTCCGTGTTGATACTTCCTCTATTGCCTGTATAATACAGAATTATTCCGTGTGGATACGTCCTCTATTGCCTGTATAATACAGAATTATTCTGTGTTGATACATCTTCTATCGCCTGTATAATACAGACTTATTCTGTGTTGATACTTCCTCTATTGCCTGTATAATACAGAATTATTCTGTGTTGATACTTCCTCTATTGCCTGTATAATACAGAATTATTCTGTGTTGATACGTCCTCTATTGCCTGTATAATACAGAATTATTCTGTGTTGATACTTCCTCTATTGTCTGTATAATACAGAATTATTCTGTGTTGATACTTCCTCTATTGCCTGTATAATACTGAATTATTATGTGTTGATACTTCCTCTATTGCCTGTATTATACAGACTTATTCTGTGTTGATACTTCCTCTATTGCCTGTATAATACTGAATTATTCTGTGTTGATACATCTTCTATCGCCTGTATAATACAGACTTATTCTGTGTTGATACTTCCTCTATTGCCTGTATAATACAGAATTATTCTGTGTTGATACTTCCTCTATTGCCTGTATAATACAGAATTATTCTGTGTTGATACTTCCTCTATTGCCTGTATAATACAGAATTATTCTGTGTTGATTCGTCCTCTGTTGCCTGTATAATACAGAATTATTCTGTGTTGATACTTCCTCTATTGCCTGTATAATACTGAATTATTATGTGTTGATACTTCCTCTATTGCCTGTATTATACAGACTTATTCTGTGTTGATACTTCCTCTATTGCCTGTATAATACTGAATTATTATGTGTTGATACTTCCTCTATTGCCTGTATAATACATAATTATTCTGTGTTGATACGTCCTCTATTGTCTGTATAATACAGAATTATTCTGTGTTGACACGTCCTCTATTGCCTGTATAATACTGAATTATTATGTGTTGATACTTCCTCTATTGCCTGTATAATACATAATTATTCTGTGTTGATACGTCCTCTATTGCCTGTATAATACAGAATTATTCTGTGTTGACACGTCCTCTATTGCCTGTATAATACTGAATTATTATGTGTTGATACTTCCTCTATTGCCTGTATAATACATAATTATTCTGTGTTGATACGTCCTCTATTGCCTGTATAATACAGAATTATTCTGTGTTGACACGTCCTCTATTGCCTGTATAATACAGAATTATTCTGTGTTGATACGTCCTCTATTGCCTGTATAATACAGACGTATTCTGTGTTGATACTTCCTCTATTGCCTGTATAATACTGAATTATTATGTGTTGATACTTCCTCTATTGCCTGTATAATACATAATTATTCTGTGTTGATACGTCCTCTATTGCCTGTATAATACAGAATTATTCCGTGTTGATACGTCCTCTATTGCCTGTATAATACAGAATTATTCTGTGTTGATACTTCCTCTATTGCCTGTATAATACAGAATTATTCTGTGTTGGTACTTCCTCTATTGCCTGTAAAATACAGAATTATTCCGTGTTCATACTTCCTCTATTGCCTGTATAATACAGAATTATTCCGTGTTGATACTTCCTCTATTGCCTGTATAATACAGAATTATTCTGTGTTGATACTTCCTCTATTGCCTGTATAATACAGACTTATTCTGTGTTGATACTTCGTCTTTTGCCTGTATAATACAGAATTATTCTGTGTTGATACGTCCTCTATTGCCTGTATAATACAGACTTATTCTGTGTTGATACTTCGTCTATTGCCTGTATAATACAAAATTATTCTGTGTTGATACTTCCTCTATTGCCTGTATAATACAGAATTATTCCGTGTTGATACTTCCTCTATTGCCTGTATAATACAGAATTATTCTGTGTTGATACTTCCTCTATTGCATATATAAAACAGAATTATTCTGTGTTGATACTTCCTCTATTGCCTGTATAATACAGAATTATTCCGTGTTGATACTTCCTCTATTGCCTGTATAATACAGAATTATTCCGTGTTGATACTTCCTCTATTGTCTGTATAATACAGAATTATTCTGTGTTGATACTTCCTCTATTGCCTGTATAATACAGAATTATTCTGTGTTGATACGTCCTCTATTGCCTGTATAATACAGAATTATTCCGTGTTGATACATCCTCTATTGCCTGAATAATACATAATTATCCTATGTTGATACGTCCTCTATTGTCTGTATAAAACAGAATTATTCTTGTGTTGATAGGTCCTCTATTGCCTGTATAATACAGAATTATTCTGTGTTGATACTTCCTCTATTGCCTGTATAATACAGAATTATTCCGTGTTGATACTTCCTCTATTGTCTGTATAATACAGAATTATTCTGTGTTGATACTTCCTCTATTGCCTGTATAATACAGAATTATTCTGTGTTGATACTTCCTCTATTGCCTGTATAATACAGAATTATTCTGTGTTGATACGTCCTCTATTGCCTGTATAATACAGAATTATTCTGTGCTGATACGTCCTCTATTGCCTGTATAATACAGAATTATTCTGTGTTGATACGTCCTCTATTGCCTGTATAATACAGAATTATTCTGTGTTGATACGTCCTATATTGTCTGTATAATACAGAAATATTCTTGTGTTGATAGGTCCTCTATTGCCTGTATAATACAGAATTATTCTGTGTTGATACTTCCTCTATTGCCTGTATAATACAGAATTATTCCGTGTTGATACTTCCTCTATTGTCTGTATAATACAGAATTATTCTGTGTTGATACTTCCTCTATTGCCTGTATAATACAGAATTATTCTGTGTTGATACGTCCTCTATTGCCTGTATAATACAGAATTATTCTGTGCTGATACGTCCTCTATTGCCTGTATAATACAGAATTATTCTGTGTTGATACGTCCTCTATTGCCTGTATGATACAGAATTATTCTGTGTTGATACGTCCTCTATTGTCTGTATAATACAGAATTATTCGGTGTTGATACTTCCCCTATTGCTTGTATAAAACTGAATTATTCTGTGTTGATACGTCCTGTATTGCCTGTATAATACAGAATTATTCTTTGTTGATACGCCCTCTATTGCCTGTATAATACAGAATTGTTCTGTGTTGATACGTCCTCTATTGCATGTATAATACAGAATTATTCCGTGTTGATAATTCTTCTATTGCCTGTATAATACAGAATTATTCCGTGTTGATACATCCTCTATTGCCTATATAATACAGAATTATTCTGTGTTGATGCGTCCTCTATTGTCTGTATAATACAGAATTATTCTGTGTTGATACGTCCTCTATTGTCTGTATAATACAGAATTATTCTGTGTTGATACGTCCTCTATTGCCTGTATAATACAGAATTATTCTGTGTTGATACTTCCTATATTACCTGTATAATACAGAATTATTCTGTGTTGATACGTCCTCTATTGTTTGTATAATACAGAATTATTCTGTATTGATACGTCCTATATTGCCTGTATAATACAAAATTATTCCGTGTTGATACGTCCTCTATTGCCTGTATAATACAGAATTATTCTGTGTTGATACGTCCTCTATTGCCTGTATAATACAGACTTATTCTGTGTTGATACGTCCTCTATTGCCTGTATAATACAGAATTATTCTGTGTTGATACTTCTTCTATTGCCTGTATAATACAGAATTATTCTGTGTTGATACTTCCGCCATTGCCTGTATAATACAGAATTATTCTGTGTTGATACTTCCTATATTACCTGTATAATACAGAATTATTCTGTGTTGATACGTCCTCTATTGCCTGTATAATACAGACTTATTCTGTGTTGATACGTCCTCTATTGCCTGTATAATACAGACTTATTCTGTGTTGATACGTCCTCTATTGCCTGTATAATACAGAATTATTCTGTGTTGATACTTCCTATATTGTCTGTATAATACAGAATTATTCTGTGTTGATACGTCCTCTATTGCCTGTATAATACAGAATTATTCTGTGTTGATACGTCCTCTATTGCCTGTATAATACAGACTTATTCTGTGTTGATACGTCCTCTATTGCCTGTATAATACAGAATTATTCTGTGTTGATACTTCTTCTATTGCCTGTATAATACAGAATTATTCTGTGTTGATACTTCCGCCATTGCCTGTATAATACAAAATTATTCTGTGTTGATACTTCCTCTATTGCCTGTATAATACAGAATTATTCTGTGTTGATACGTCCTCTATTGCCTGTATAATACAGACTTATTCTGTGTTGATACGTCCTCTATTGCCTGTATAATACAGAATTATTCTGTGTTGGTACTTCCTCTATTGCCTGTATAAAACAGAATTATTCTGTGTTGATACTTCCTCTATTGCCTGTATAATACAGAATTATTCTGTGTTGATACTTCCTCTATTGCCTGTATAATACAGAATTATTCTGTGTTGATATTTCCTCTATTGCCTGTAAAATACAGAATTATTCTGTATTGATACGTCCTATATTGCCTGTATAATACAGAATTATTCTGTGTTGATACTTCCTCTATTGCCTGTATAATACAGAATTATTCTGTGTTGGTACTTCCTCTATTGCCTGTAAAATACAGAATTATTCCGTATTCATACTTCCTATATTGCCTGTATAATACAAAATTATTCCGTGTTGATACGTCCTCTATTGCCTGTATAATACAGAATTATTCTGTGTTGATACGTCCTCTATTGCCTGTATAATACAGACTTATTCTGTGTTGATACGTCCTCTATTGCCTGTATAATACAGAATTATTCTGTGTTGATACTTCTTCTATTGCCTGTATAATACAGAATTATTCTGTGTTGATACTTCCGCCATTGCCTGTATAATACAGAATTATTCTGTGTTGATACTTCCTATATTACCTGTATAATACAGAATTATTCTGTGTTGATACGTCCTCTATTGCCTGTATAATACAGACTTATTCTGTGTTGATACGTCCTCTATTGCCTGTATAATACAGACTTATTCTGTGTTGATACGTCCTCTATTGCCTGTATAATACAGAATTATTCTGTGTTGATACTTCCTATATTGTCTGTATAATACAGAATTATTCTGTGTTGATACGTCCTCTATTGCCTGTATAATACAGAATTATTCTGTGTTGATACGTCCTCTATTGCCTGTATAATACAGACTTATTCTGTGTTGATACGTCCTCTATTGCCTGTATAATACAGAATTATTCTGTGTTGATACTTCTTCTATTGCCTGTATAATACAGAATTATTCTGTGTTGATACTTCCGCCATTGCCTGTATAATACAAAATTATTCTGTGTTGATACGTCCTCTATTGCCTGTATAATACAGAATTATTCTGTGTTGACACGTCCTCTATTGCCTGTATAATACTGAATTATTATGTGTTGATACTTCCTCTATTGCCTGTATAATACATAATTATTCTGTGTTGATACGTCCTCTATTGCCTGTATAATACAGAATTATTCTGTGTTGACACGTCCTCTATTGCCTGTATAATACAGAATTATTCTGTGTTGATACGTCCTCTATTGCCTGTATAATACAGACGTATTCTGTGTTGATACTTCCTCTATTGCCTGTATAATACTGAATTATTATGTGTTGATACTTCCTCTATTGCCTGTATAATACATAATTATTCTGTGTTGATACGTCCTCTATTGCCTGTATAATACAGAATTATTCCGTGTTGATACGTCCTCTATTGCCTGTATAATACAGAATTATTCTGTGTTGATACTTCCTCTATTGCCTGTATAATACAGAATTATTCTGTGTTGGTACTTCCTCTATTGCCTGTAAAATACAGAATTATTCCGTGTTCATACTTCCTCTATTGCCTGTATAATACAGAATTATTCCGTGTTGATACTTCCTCTATTGCCTGTATAATACAGAATTATTCTGTGTTGATACTTCCTCTATTGCCTGTATAATACAGACTTATTCTGTGTTGATACTTCGTCTTTTGCCTGTATAATACAGAATTATTCTGTGTTGATACGTCCTCTATTGCCTGTATAATACAGACTTATTCTGTGTTGATACTTCGTCTATTGCCTGTATAATACAAAATTATTCTGTGTTGATACTTCCTCTATTGCCTGTATAATACAGAATTATTCCGTGTTGATACTTCCTCTATTGCCTGTATAATACAGAATTATTCTGTGTTGATACTTCCTCTATTGCATATATAAAACAGAATTATTCTGTGTTGATACTTCCTCTATTGCCTGTATAATACAGAATTATTCCGTGTTGATACTTCCTCTATTGCCTGTATAATACAGAATTATTCCGTGTTGATACTTCCTCTATTGTCTGTATAATACAGAATTATTCTGTGTTGATACTTCCTCTATTGCCTGTACAATACAGAATTATTCTGTGTTGATACGTCCTCTATTGCCTGTATAATACAGAATTATTCCGTGTTGATACATCCTCTATTGCCTGAATAATACATAATTATCCTATGTTGATACGTCCTCTATTGTCTGTATAAAACAGAATTATTCTTGTGTTGATAGGTCCTCTATTGCCTGTATAATACAGAATTATTCTGTGTTGATACTTCCTCTATTGCCTGTATAATACAGAATTATTCCGTGTTGATACTTCCTCTATTGTCTGTATAATACAGAATTATTCTGTGTTGATACTTCCTCTATTGCCTGTATAATACAGAATTATTCTGTGTTGATACTTCCTCTATTGCCTGTATAATACAGAATTATTCTGTGTTGATACGTCCTCTATTGCCTGTATAATACAGAATTATTCTGTGCTGATACGTCCTCTATTGCCTGTATAATACAGAATTATTCTGTGTTGATACGTCCTCTATTGCCTGTATAATACAGAATTATTCTGTGTTGATACGTCCTATATTGTCTGTATAATACAGAAATATTCTTGTGTTGATAGGTCCTCTATTGCCTGTATAATACAGAATTATTCTGTGTTGATACTTCCTCTATTGCCTGTATAATACAGAATTATTCCGTGTTGATACTTCCTCTATTGTCTGTATAATACAGAATTATTCTGTGTTGATACTTCCTCTATTGCCTGTATAATACAGAATTATTCTGTGTTGATACGTCCTCTATTGCCTGTATAATACAGAATTATTCTGTGCTGATACGTCCTCTATTGCCTGTATAATACAGAATTATTCTGTGTTGATACGTCCTCTATTGCCTGTATGATACAGAATTATTCTGTGTTGATACGTCCTCTATTGTCTGTATAATACAGAATTATTCGGTGTTGATACTTCCCCTATTGCTTGTATAAAACTGAATTATTCTGTGTTGATACGTCCTGTATTGCCTGTATAATACAGAATTATTCTTTGTTGATACGCCCTCTATTGCCTGTATAATACAGAATTGTTCTGTGTTGATACGTCCTCTATTGCATGTATAATACAGAATTATTCCGTGTTGATAATTCTTCTATTGCCTGTATAATACAGAATTATTCCGTGTTGATACATCCTCTATTGCCTATATAATACAGAATTATTCTGTGTTGATGCGTCCTCTATTGTCTGTATAATACAGAATTATTCTGTGTTGATACGTCCTCTATTGTCTGTATAATACAGAATTATTCTGTGTTGATACGTCCTCTATTGCCTGTATAATACAGAATTATTCTGTGTTGATACTTCCTATATTACCTGTATAATACAGAATTATTCTGTGTTGATACGTCCTCTATTGTTTGTATAATACAGAATTATTCTGTATTGATACGTCCTATATTGCCTGTATAATACAAAATTATTCCGTGTTGATACGTCCTCTATTGCCTGTATAATACAGAATTATTCTGTGTTGATACGTCCTCTATTGCCTGTATAATACAGACTTATTCTGTGTTGATACGTCCTCTATTGCCTGTATAATACAGAATTATTCTGTGTTGATACTTCTTCTATTGCCTGTATAATACAGAATTATTCTGTGTTGATACTTCCGCCATTGCCTGTATAATACAGAATTATTCTGTGTTGATACTTCCTATATTACCTGTATAATACAGAATTATTCTGTGTTGATACGTCCTCTATTGCCTGTATAATACAGACTTATTCTGTGTTGATACGTCCTCTATTGCCTGTATAATACAGACTTATTCTGTGTTGATACGTCCTCTATTGCCTGTATAATACAGAATTATTCTGTGTTGATACTTCCTATATTGTCTGTATAATACAGAATTATTCTGTGTTGATACGTCCTCTATTGCCTGTATAATACAGAATTATTCTGTGTTGATACGTCCTCTATTGCCTGTATAATACAGACTTATTCTGTGTTGATACGTCCTCTATTGCCTGTATAATACAGAATTATTCTGTGTTGATACTTCTTCTATTGCCTGTATAATACAGAATTATTCTGTGTTGATACTTCCGCCATTGCCTGTATAATACAAAATTATTCTGTGTTGATACTTCCTCTATTGCCTGTATAATACAGAATTATTCTGTGTTGATACGTCCTCTATTGCCTGTATAATACAGACTTATTCTGTGTTGATACGTCCTCTATTGCCTGTATAATACAGAATTATTCTGTGTTGGTACTTCCTCTATTGCCTGTATAAAACAGAATTATTCTGTGTTGATACTTCCTCTATTGCCTGTATAATACAGAATTATTCTGTGTTGATACTTCCTCTATTGCCTGTATAATACAGAATTATTCTGTGTTGATATTTCCTCTATTGCCTGTAAAATACAGAATTATTCTGTATTGATACGTCCTATATTGCCTGTATAATACAGAATTATTCTGTGTTGATACTTCCTCTATTGCCTGTATAATACAGAATTATTCTGTGTTGGTACTTCCTCTATTGCCTGTAAAATACAGAATTATTCCGTATTCATACTTCCTCTATTGCCTGTATAATACATAATTATTCTGTGTTGGTACTTCCTCTATTGCCTGTATAAAACAGAATTATTCTGTGTTGATACTTCCTCTATTGCCTGTATAATACTGAATTATTCTGTGTTGATACTTCCTCTATTGCCTGTAAAATACAGACTTATTCTGTGTTGATACGTCTTCTATTGCCTGTATAATACAGAATTATTCTGTGTTGATACGTCCTCTATTGTCTGTATAATACAGAATTATTCTGTGTTGATACGTCCTCTATTGCCTGTATAATACAGACTTATTCTGTGTTGATACTTCGTCTATTGCCTGTATAATACAGAATTATTATGTGTTGATACTTCCTCTATTGCCTGTATAATACAGAATTATTCTGTGCTGATACATCTTCTATTGCCTGTATAATACAGAATTATTCTGTGCTGATACATCTTCTATTGCCTGTATAATACAGAATTATTATGTGTTGATACTTCCTCTATTGCATATATAATACAGAATTATTCTGTGTTGATATTTCCTCTATTGCCTGTATAATACAGAATTATTCTGTGTTGATATTTCCTCTATTGCCTGTATGATACAGAATTATTCTGTGTTGATACGTCCTCTATTGCCTGTATAATACTGAATTATTATGTGTTGATACTTCCTCTATTGCCTGTATAATACAGAATTATTCTGTGTTGATACATCTTCTATCGCCTGTATAATACAGACTTATTCTGTGTTGATACTTCCTCTATTGCCTGTATAATACAGAATTATTCCGTGTTGATACTTCCTCTATTGCCTGTATAATACAGAATTATTCCGTGTTGATACGTCCTCTATTGCCTGTATAATACAGAATTATTCTGTGTTGATACGTCCTCTATTGCCTGTATAATACTGAATTATTATGTGTTGATACTTCCTCTATTGCCTGTATAATACAGAATTATTCTGTGTTGATACATCTTCTATCGCCTGTATAATACAGACTTATTCTGTGTTGATACTTCCTCTATTGCCTGTATAATACAGAATTATTCCGTGTTGATACTTCCTCTATTGCCTGTATAATACAGAATTATTCCGTGTTGATACGTCCTCTATTGCCTGTATAATACAGAATTATTCTGTGTTGATACATCTTCTATCGCCTGTATAATACAGACTTATTCTGTGTTGATACTTCCTCTATTGCCTGTATAATACAGAATTATTCTGTGTTGATACTTCCTCTATTGCCTGTATAATACAGAATTATTCTGTGTTGATACGTCCTCTATTGCCTGTATAATACAGAATTATTCTGTGTTGATACTTCCTCTATTGCCTGTATAATACAGAATTATTCTGTGTTGATACGTCCTCTATTGCCTGTATAAAACAGAATTATTCTGTGTTGATACGTCCTCTATTGCCTGTATAATACTGAATTATTATGTGTTGATACTTCCTCTATTGCCTGTATTATACAGACTTATTCTGTGTTGATACTTCCTCTATTGCCTGTATAATACTGAATTATTCTGTGTTGATACATCTTCTATCGCCTGTATAATACAGACTTATTCTGTGTTGATACTTCCTCTATTGCCTGTATAATACAGAATTATTCTGTGTTGATACTTCCTCTATTGCCTGTATAATACTGAATTATTATGTGTTGATACTTCCTCTATTGCCTGTATAATACATAATTATTCTGTGTTGATACGTCCTCTATTGCCTGTATAATACAGAATTATTCTGTGTTGACACGTCCTCTATTGCCTGTATAATACTGAATTATTATGTGTTGATACTTCCTCTATTGCCTGTATAATACATAATTATTCTGTGTTGATACGTCCTCTATTGCCTGTATAATACAGAATTATTCTGTGTTGACACGTCCTCTATTGCCTGTATAATACTGAATTATTATGTGTTGATACTTCCTCTATTGCCTGTATAATACATAATTATTCTGTGTTGATACGTCCTCTATTGCCTGTATAATACAGAATTATTCTGTGTTGACACGTCCTCTATTGCCTGTATAATACAGAATTATTCTGTGTTGATACGTCCTCTATTGCCTGTATAATACAGACTTATTCTGTGTTGATACTTCCTCTATTGCCTGTATAATACTGAATTATTATGTGTTGATACTTCCTCTATTGCCTGTATAATACATAATTATTCTGTGTTGATACGTCCTCTATTGCCTGTATAATACAGAATTATTCCGTGTTGATACGTCCTCTATTGCCTGTATAATACAGAATTATTCTGTGTTGATACTTCCTCTATTGCCTGTATAATACAGAATTATTCTGTGTTGGTACTTCCTCTATTGCCTGTAAAATACAGAATTATTCCGTGTTCATACTTCCTCTATTGCCTGTATAATACAGAATTATTCCGTGTTGATACTTCCTCTATTGCCTGTATAATACAGAATTATTCTGTGTTGATACTTCCTCTATTGCCTGTATAATACAGACTTATTCTGTGTTGATACTTCGTCTTTTGCCTGTATAATACAGAATTATTCTGTGTTGATACGTCCTCTATTGCCTGTATAATACAGACTTATTCTGTGTTGATACTTCGTCTATTGCCTGTATAATACAAAATTATTCTGTGTTGATACTTCCTCTATTGCCTGTATAATACAGAATTATTCCGTGTTGATACTTCCTCTATTCCCTGTATAATACAGAATTATTCTGTGTTGATACTTCCTCTATTGCATATATAAAACAGAATTATTCTGTGTTGATACTTCCTCTATTGCCTGTATAATACAGAATTATTCCGTGTTGATACTTCCTCTATTGCCTGTATAATACAGAATTATTCCGTGTTGATACTTCCTCTATTGTCTGTATAATACAGAATTATTCTGTGTT
The DNA here is from genome assembly GCA_963971465.1 of Lepidochitona cinerea. Lineage (NCBI taxonomy): Eukaryota > Metazoa > Mollusca > Polyplacophora > Chitonida > Tonicellidae > Lepidochitona > Lepidochitona cinerea. Next base: position 33,056,428 of record OZ020562.1, read on the forward strand.
GATACTTCCTCTATTGCCTGTATAATACAGAATTATTCTGTGTTGATACGTCCTCTATTGCCTGTATAATACAGAATTATTCCGTGTTGATACATCCTCTATTGCCTGAATAATACATAATTATCCTATGTTGATACGTCCTCTATTGTCTGTATAAAACAGAATTATTCTTGTGTTGATAGGTCCTCTATTGCCTGTATAATACAGAATTATTCTGTGTTGATACTTCCTCTATTGCCTGTATAATACAGAATTATTCCGTGTTGATACTTCCTCTATTGTCTGTATAATACAGAATTATTCTGTGTTGATACTTCCTCTATTGCCTGTATAATACAGAATTATTCTGTGTTGATACTTCCTCTATTGCCTGTATAATACAGAATTATTCTGTGTTGATACGTCCTCTATTGCCTGTATAATACAGAATTATTCTGTGCTGATACGTCCTCTATTGCCTGTATAATACAGAATTATTCTGTGTTGATACGTCCTCTATTGCCTGTATAATACAGAATTATTCTGTGTTGATACGTCCTATATTGTCTGTATAATACAGAAATATTCTTGTGTTGATAGGTCCTCTATTGCCTGTATAATACAGAATTATTCTGTGTTGATACTTCCTCTATTGCCTGTATAATACAGAATTATTCCGTGTTGATACTTCCTCTATTGTCTGTATAATACAGAATTATTCTGTGTTGATACTTCCTCTATTGCCTGTATAATACAGAATTATTCTGTGTTGATACGTCCTCTATTGCCTGTATAATACAGAATTATTCTGTGCTGATACGTCCTCTATTGCCTGTATAATACAGAATTATTCTGTGTTGATACGTCCTCTATTGCCTGTATGATACAGAATTATTCTGTGTTGATACGTCCTCTATTGTCTGTATAATACAGAATTATTCGGTGTTGATACTTCCCCTATTGCTTGTATAAAACTGAATTATTCTGTGTTGATACGTCCTGTATTGCCTGTATAATACAGAATTATTCTTTGTTGATACGCCCTCTATTGCCTGTATAATACAGAATTGTTCTGTGTTGATACGTCCTCTATTGCATGTATAATACAGAATTATTCCGTGTTGATAATTCTTCTATTGCCTGTATAATACAGAATTATTCCGTGTTGATACATCCTCTATTGCCTATATAATACAGAATTATTCTGTGTTGATGCGTCCTCTATTGTCTGTATAATACAGAATTATTCTGTGTTGATACGTCCTCTATTGTCTGTATAATACAGAATTATTCTGTGTTGATACGTCCTCTATTGCCTGTATAATACAGAATTATTCTGTGTTGATACTTCCTATATTACCTGTATAATACAGAATTATTCTGTGTTGATACGTCCTCTATTGTTTGTATAATACAGAATTATTCTGTATTGATACGTCCTATATTGCCTGTATAATACAAAATTATTCCGTGTTGATACGTCCTCTATTGCCTGTATAATACAGAATTATTCTGTGTTGATACGTCCTCTATTGCCTGTATAATACAGACTTATTCTGTGTTGATACGTCCTCTATTGCCTGTATAATACAGAATTATTCTGTGTTGATACTTCTTCTATTGCCTGTATAATACAGAATTATTCTGTGTTGATACTTCCGCCATTGCCTGTATAATACAGAATTATTCTGTGTTGATACTTCCTATATTACCTGTATAATACAGAATTATTCTGTGTTGATACGTCCTCTATTGCCTGTATAATACAGACTTATTCTGTGTTGATACGTCCTCTATTGCCTGTATAATACAGACTTATTCTGTGTTGATACGTCCTCTATTGCCTGTATAATACAGAATTATTCTGTGTTGATACTTCCTATATTGTCTGTATAATACAGAATTATTCTGTGTTGATACGTCCTCTATTGCCTGTATAATACAGAATTATTCTGTGTTGATACGTCCTCTATTGCCTGTATAATACAGACTTATTCTGTGTTGATACGTCCTCTATTGCCTGTATAATACAGAATTATTCTGTGTTGATACTTCTTCTATTGCCTGTATAATACAGAATTATTCTGTGTTGATACTTCCGCCATTGCCTGTATAATACAAAATTATTCTGTGTTGATACTTCCTCTATTGCCTGTATAATACAGAATTATTCTGTGTTGATACGTCCTCTATTGCCTGTATAATACAGACTTATTCTGTGTTGATACGTCCTCTATTGCCTGTATAATACAGAATTATTCTGTGTTGATACTTCTTCTATTGCCTGTATAATACAGAATTATTCTGTGTTGATACTTCCGCCATTGCCTGTATAATACAGAATTATTCTGTGTTGATACTTCCTATATTACCTGTATAATACAGAATTATTCTGTGTTGATACGTCCTCTATTGTTTGTATAATACAGAATTATTCTGTATTGATACGTCCTATATTGCCTGTATAATACAAAATTATTCCGTGTTGATACTTCCTCTATTGCCTGTATAATACAGAATTATTCTGTATTGATACGTCCTATATTGCCTGTATAATACAAAATTATTCCGTGTTGATACTTCATCTATTGCTTGTATAATACAGAATTATTCTGTGTTGAAACTTCCTCTATTGCCTGTATAATACAGAATTATTCTTGTGTTGATATTTCCTCTATTGCCTGTATAATACAGAATTATTCTGTGTTGATACATCCTCTATTGCCTGTTTAATACAAAATTATTCTGTGTCGATACATCCTCTATTGCCTGTATGATACAGAATTATTCTGTGTTGATACTTCCTCTATTGCCTGTATAATACAGAATTATTCCGTGTTGATGCTTCCTCTATTGCCTGTATAATACAGAATTATTCTGTGTTGATAATTCCTCTATTGCCTGTATAATACAGAATTATTCTGTGTTGATACGTCCTCTATTGCCTGTATAATACAGAACTATTCTGTGTTGATACGTCCTCTATTGCCTGTATAATGCGGAATTATTCTGTGTTGATACTTCCTCTATTGCCTGTATAATACAGAATTATTCTATGTTGATACCTCCTCTATTACTTGTATAATACAGAATTATTCCGTGTTGATACGTCCTCTATTGCCTGTATAATACAGAATTATTCTGTGTTGATACTTCCTCTATTGCCTGTATAATACAGAATTATTCCGTGTTGATACGTCCTCTATTGCCTGTATAATACAGAATTATTCTGTGCTGATACATCCTCTATTACTTGTATAATACAGAATTATTCCGTGTTGATACGTCCTCTATTGTCTGTATAATACAGAATTATTCCGTGTTGATACGTCCTCTATTGTCTGTATAATACAGTATTATCCTGGGTTGATGCTTCCTCTATTGCCTGTATAATACAGAATTATTCTGTGTTGACAGGTCCTCTATTGCCTGTATGATACAGAATTATTCCGTGTTGATACGTCCTCTATTGCCTGTATAATACAGAATTATTCTGTGTTGATACTTCCTTTATTGCCTGTATAATACAGTATTATTCTGGGTTGATGCTTCCTCTATTGCCTGTATAATACAGAATTATTCCGTGTTGATACTTCCTCTGTTGCTTGTATAATACAGAATTATTCTGTGTTGATACTTCCTCTATTGCCTGTATAATACAGAATTATTCTGTGTTGATACCTCCTCTATTGCCTGTATAATACAGAATTATTCTGTGTTGATACGTCCTCTATTGCCTGTATAATACAGAATTATTCCGTGTTGATACTTCCTCTATTGCCTGTATAATACAGAATTATTCTGTGTTGATACGTCCTCTATTGCCTGTATAATACAATATTATTCCGTGTTGAGACTTCCTCTATTGCCTGTATAATACAGAATAATTCTGTGTTGATACTTCCTCTATTGTCTGTATAATACTGAATTATTCTGTGTTGATACGTCCTCTATTGCCTGTATAATACAGAATTATTCTGTGTTGATACTTCCTCTATTGCCTGTATAATACTGAATTATTCTGTGTTGATACTTCCGCTATTGTCTGTATAATACAGAATTATTCTGTGTTGATACTTCCTCTATTACCTGTATAATACAGAATTATTCTGTGTTGATACTTCCTCTATTACCTGTATAATACAGAATTATTCTGTGTTGATACATCCTCTATTGCCTGTATAATACAGAATTATTCCGTGTTGATACTTCCTCTATTGCCTGTATAATACAGAATTATTCTGTGTTGATACTTCCTCTATTACCTGTATAATACAGAATTATTCTGTGTTGATACATCCTCTATTGCCTGTATAATACAGAATTATTCCGTGTTGATACTTCCTCTATTGTTTGTATAATACAGAATTATTCTGTGTTGATACTTCCTCCATTGCCTGTATAATACAGAATTATTCTGTGTTGATACGTCCTCTATTGCCTGTATAATACAGAATTATTCTGTGTTGATACGTCCTATATTGCCTGTATAATACTGAATTATTCTGTGTTGATACGTCCTCTATTGCCTGTATAATACAGAATTATTCTGTGTTGATACTTCCTATATTGCCTGCATAATACAGAATTATTCTGTGTTGATACGTCCTCTATTGTCTGTATAATACAGAATTATTCTGTGTTGATACGTCCTCTATTGTCTGTATAATACAGAATTATTCTGTGTTGATACTTCCTATATTGCCTGCATAATACAGAATTATTCTGTGTTGATACGTCCTCTATTGTCTGTATAATACAGAATTATTCTGTGTTGATACTTCCTCTATTGCCTGTATAAAACAGAATTATTCTGTGTTGATACTTCCTCTGTTGCCTGTATAATACAGAATTATTCTGTGTTGATACTTCCTCTATTGCCTGTATAAAACAGAATTATTCTGTGTTGATACTTCCTCTGTTGCCTGTATAATACAGGATTATTCTGTTTTGATACTTTCTCTATTGCCTGTATAATACAGAATTATTCTGTGTTGATACGTCCTCCATTGCCTGTATAATACAGAATTATTCTGTGTTGATACTTCCTCTATTGCCTGTATAAAACAGAATTATTCTGTTTTGATACGTCCTCTATTGCCTGTATAATACAGAATTATTCTGTGTTGATACGTCCTCCATTGCCTGTATAATACAGAATTATTCTGTGTTGATACTTCCTATATTGCCTGCATAATACAGAATTATTCTGTGTTGATACGTCCTCTATTGTCTGTATAATACAATATTATTCCGTGTTGAGACTTCCTCTGTTGCCTGTATAATACAGAATTATTCTGTGTTGATGCTTCCACTATTGTCTGTATAATACAGAATTATTCCGTGTTGATACTTCCTATATTGGTTGTATAATACAATATTATTCCGTGTTGAGACTTCCTCTGTTGCCTGTATAATACAGAATTATTCTGTGTTGATGCTTCCACTATTGTCTGTATAATACAGAAATATTCTGTGTTAATACTTCCTCTATTGCCTGTATAATACAGAATAATTCTGTGTTGATACTTCCTCTATTGCCTGTATAATACAGAATTATTCTGTGTTGATACTTCTTCTATTGCCTGTATTATACAGAATTATTCTGTGTTGATACTTCCTCTATTGCCTGTATAAAACAGAATTATTCTGTGTTGATACTTCCTCTATTGCCTGTATAAAACAGAATTATTCTGTGTTGATACATCCTCTATTGCCTGTATAATACAGAATTATTCCGTGTTGATACTTCCTCTATTGCCTGTATAAAACAGAATTATTCTGTGTTAATACTTCCTCTATTGCCTGTATAATACAGAATTATTCCGTGTTGATACATCCTCTATTGCCTGTATAATACAGAATTATTCTGTGTTGATACGTCCTCTATTGCCTGTATAATACAGAATTATTCTGTGTTGATACTTCCTCTATTGTCTGTATAATACAGAACTATTCTGTGTTGATACGTCCTCTATTGCCTGTATAATGCGGAATTATTCCGTGTTGATACTTCCTCTATTGCCTGTATAATACAGAATTATTCTATGTTGATACTTCCTCTATTACTTGTATAATACAGAATTATTCCGTGTTGATACGTCCTCTATTGCCTGTATAATACAGAATTATTCTGTGTTGATACTTCCTCTATTGCCTGTATAATACAGAATTATTCCGTGCTGATACGTCCTCTATTGCCTGTATAATACAGAATTATTCTGTGCTGATACATCCTCTATTACTTGTATAATACAGAATTATTCCGTGTTGATACGTCCTCTATTGTCTGTATAATACAGAATTATTCCGTGTTGATACGTCCTCTATTGTCTGTATAATACAGTATTATCCTGGGTTGATGCTTCCTCTATTGCCTGTATAATACAGAATTATTCTGTGTTGACAGGTCCTCTATTGCCTGTATGATACAGAATTATTCCGTGTTGATACGTCCTCTATTGCCTGTATAATACAGAATTATTCTGTGTTGATACTTCCTTTATTGCCTGTATAATACAGTATTATTCTGGGTTGATGCTACCTCTATTGCCTGTATAATACAGAATTATTCCGTGTTAATACGTCCTCTATTGTCTGTATAATACAGAATTATTCTGTGTTGATACGTCCTCTATTGTCTGTATAATACAGAATAAGTCCGTGTTGATACGTCCTCTATTGCCTGTATAATACAGAATTATTCTGTGTTGATACTTCCTATATTGCCTGTATAATACAGAATTATTCCGTGTTGATACGTCCTCTATTGCCTGTATAATACAGAATTATTCCGTGTTGATGCGTCCTCTATTGCCTGTATAATACAGAATTATTCTGTGTTGATACGTCCTCTATTGCCTGTATAATACAGAATTATTCCGTGTTGATACTTCCTCTATTGCCTGTATAATACAGAATTATTCTGTGTTGATACGTCCTCTATTGCCTGTATAATACAGAATTATTCCGTGTTGATACTTCCTCTATTGTCTGTATAATACAGAATTATTCTGTGTTGATACATCCTCTATTGCCTGTATAATACAGAATTATTATGTGTTGATACTTCCTCTATTGCCTGTATAATACAGAATTATTCCGTGTTGATACTTCCTCTATTACCTGTATAATACAGAATTATTCTGTGTTGATACGTCCTCTATTGCCTGTATAATACAGAATTATTATGTGTTGATACTTCCTCTATTGTCTGTATGATACAGAATTATTATGTGTTGATACTTCCTCTATTACCTGTATAATACAGAATTATTATGCGTTGATACTTCCTCTATTGTCTGTATGATACAGAATTATTATGTGTTGATACTTCCTCTATTACCTGTATAATACAGAATTATTATGTGTTGATACTTCCTTTGTTGCCTGTGTAATACAGCCCTATTCTGTGTTGATACTTCCTCTATTGTCTGTATGATACAGAATTATTCTGTGTTGATACGTCCTCTATTGCCTGTATAATACAGAATTATTATGTGTTGATACTTCCTCTATTGTCTGTATGATACAGAATTATTATGTGTTGATACTTCCTCTATTACCTGTATAATACAGAATTATTATGTGTTGATACTTCCTCTATTGCCTGTATAATACAGAATTATTCTGTGTTGATACTTCCTCTATTGCCTGTATAATACAGAATTATTCTGTGTTGATACGTCCTATATTGCCTGTATAATACAGAATTATTCAGTGTTGATACGTCCTCTATTGTTTGTATAATACAGAATTATTCTGTGTTGATACGTCCTCCATTGCCTGTATAATACAGAATTATTCCGTGTTGATACTTTCTCTATTGCCTGTATAATACAGAATTATTCTGTGTTGATACTTCCTCTATTGCCTGTATAATACAGAATTATTCTTTGTTGATACTTCCTCTGTTGCCTGTATAATACAGACTTATTCTGTGTTGATACTTCCTATATTGTCTGTATAATACAGAATTATTCTGTGTTGATACTTCCTCTATTGCCTGTATAATACAGACTTATTCTGTGTTGATACTTCCTATATTGCCTGTATAATACAGAATTATTCTGTGTTGATACTTCCTCTATTGCCTGTATAATACAGACTTATTCTGTGTTGATACTTCCTATATTGCCTGTATAATACAGACTTATTCTGTGTTGATACTTCCTATATTGCCTGTATAATACAGACTTATTCTGTGTTGATACTTCCTCTATTGCCTGTATAATACAGACTTATTCTGTGTTGATACTTCCTCTATTGCCTGTATAATACTGAATTATTCTGTGTTGATACGTCCTCTATTGGCTGTATAATACAGAATTATTCTGTGTTGATACGTCCTCTATTGCCTGTATAATACAGAATTATTCTGTGTTGATACGTCCTCTATTGCCTGTATAATACAGAATTATTCCGTGTTGATACTTCCTCTATTGCCTGTATAATACAGAATTATTCCGTGTTGATACTTCCTCTATTGCCTGTATAATACAGAATTATTCTGTGTTGATACGTCCTCTATTGCCTGTATAATACAGAATTATTCTGTGTTGATACTTCCTCTATTGCCTGTATAATACAGACTTATTCTGTGTTGATACGTCTTCTATTGCCTGTATAATACAGAATTATTCTGTGTTGATACTTCCTCTATTGCCTGTATAATACAGAATAATTCTGTGTTGATACTTCCTCTATTGTCTGTATGATACAGTATTATTCTGTGTTGATACATCCTCTATTGCCTGTATGATACATAATTATTATGCGTTGATACTTCCTATATTACCTGTGTATCGTATATTATATAAAACGGTTTATTGTCGAAGCAACGATAAATCTCGATGTTTTTCCAGTTACATCAGACGAAGAACAGAGAATGTTAACAATGCCAAGGGTAAAATATCCGATGATCGGATTAAGCAACCGTTAACAAAGTTGTCATCTATCTAGCTGCTTATTATTATTACAGTTTCTTTAAAATAGTTAAAGTGACACGGGCTTTCAAATTTTGGATTAGATTTCAATATTGGTATTATAATATACCCAGGCTTTTACCACCCCATTATAGGGTAATTTGCGATAAAACAAGCCCTCGGGGATTTTAATCCCGATTACACATAAATGTATTGTGTATTGTATTTCTAGGAATTCTTCTTCAGTAAATTCTTCAGTAAATACAGAAATCTGAAATCTGTTATTGTCAATAATTCACAAAGCTTATGTTTCACTTATAACACCAAAGTAAGACTTATGCAATGCTGTGATAAAAAGTCTTAAAATGTGAGATTTTGAGAATATGAAGAGCTATATAATACTTTCTTAATAATTTGAGGTTTGATTATATAGTATAGCGTTTCTGGGCCCAGCTTCACAAAGCGATCTTAGCTTAAGGTGATCTTAATTACCTATGGCAACATATACCTTTGGCATTGGTTGCCATGGTAGTTTAGATTACACTTAGCTAAGATCGCTTTGGGAAACTAGGCCCTACATCTTGAAAAAGTAGGCCCGCATAATGAATCCTTCGCTTGTGAAGCGACCAATGTTTGAGACTACATGTAGTCCTCGAACTTTATTTAAGATTTTTATTTTAAAGTTTATTGTGTTTAGGCCTATAGTGCCAAGGTATTGACATCTAGTAAACAATTACAAAATTAAATTGAAACAAATTACAGCCTTCATGAGGAAAAATGACCCCAACACAACCAAATCTCACATACATCACGATTTTACAAACGCCCTACAGGCCCACGTGATCAAGGGATACGGGAGACAAAGACAGTAGTAACAAATCTCAACTTAGAATGATGTAGGATATTTTGTACTCTATTCTTGATTGGAATTATCAAGATCAAAGGTGACTTAAGGCCATGTCTCCGGTCTACCTTATTAATGACTATAAATTGTCATTCAGATACAGCAAAGTTCCAATATAGGGAGCGTGCTACAGATTGAGTTCGCTGAAGGCTGGATGCCCGTAAATAGGAAAGCACTCAGTTGGAAACACCGGTGAGGAGATTGCTGTTAGAGGTTTCACAGAACAAGATATCTAATTTTGTGAGAGTTTATCAACCGCATTATTCTACCATCAAACGTATTAATGATAATACACTACTCTTCGTCTATTGGTTATACCTTTTATGTCACTGAGTGAAATAAAGTTGAACGTGTTACCGTTAAATTCGGATGGCAGTCATTGCTTGATTATTTCACTCAATAAAAACGGTTCTTGGACATTTTGTTCCAAGGCTGTGGTCGTAGTAAATGTGACACATCCAATATTTGGGAAACGTCTTTTCAACTTGGATATATTACTCCAACATACAACAGGGCCTAGTTTCACAAAGCGATCTTAGCTAAATGTTATCTTAACTACCATGGCAACCAATGTTAAAGGTAAATGCTGCCATAGGTAATTAAGATCACCTTAAGCTAAGATCGCTTTGTGAAACTGGGCCCAGGTTCTACTAAACAGGGGTCGCTAAAAATGTCTGAAAATGGTAAAATAGGTTTGTGTTATGGTTTGTCTCACTATTTACTGTCCGCTTAGATACATCCATAAGCGTATTACGGCTTATTTCATTCTTCGTTGAAAAAACCCATACTAAATAACTTCCTTTACAGGCTGTATTCTTTATAGCGAAGTCAATCTTTGCCTCGGAAATACAATTGTAAAGATCCAAGTTGTAAACGAGGTATATACAAAATATGACTATAAATTCGAGCTATATGTCAAATCTTAAGGAAAGTGATGAAGGAAAAAGGGTTAACATACTTTATCATCATGCTCGTCCGGCATCTTAATTCCCACACAGAGAACAATGCATATTAAAAATGTCTGAGACTTAGTTTCTGTTTTAAACGGAGCAGATTTTTACTTATGCTAATCAATATAATCGTCAAGCAAATTTTGTCAAGCTTACATGCACGTCGATCGTCTTAGAACGGGGCTACAATTTTATGGGACGGTTTGTTGGTAAATTGCCCTCACGTTAGCGGGGCAATTCAATATTCGTCGGCGGTTAAGATTGCCTATGGGCAGTATTATATGGAATAGAAACTCGTTGGAGCGGAAGTTTATCGAAGGTGATTATTACAATTTCAATAGTCTTGAAGAAGTCAATTTATATAGGTTTGAGGTTACCTATCCACCGTGAGACATTATTTGTCTGAAAAAAAAAATCGATGAAAGGCAAATTTGTCGAAGACAAAAATTCTTTCTACAATAGTTGATTCAACTATAGCAAAATATATATGTATTTTTTAAACACTAAGAAAATGTCCCAACTACATGATAAATCTACAAAACTTTTTGAACGGTTGTACAAAATTACTCCGCCGTTTCTTATCTTCGTCTCACAAAGCAATCGTGAAGAAATCTTGCGGCCTAAATTGTTTCAGTGGAAATATGAGGAGTTCCCTGAATGCCACCTAATTAAATTGTATGTGTATTGTCTACTTAGTGTAAGACAGATTAACGGCGTACTGTATAATTTCAATATACACATACATTATTTAGACTAAGAAATGGCCTTGGTAAATCATAGTTAAACACAGTTAAATTTAGGCCTACAACATTTTTAACGCCCAAAACTTTAGCCCAGAACCACCGGGAAGTAATGTCCAGAAAATAAATTGCTAATTTCCGTCTATCGGCAAACAAATATATCCATCAATCAGCTTTTTAAATAGAACGTTTTCAAAAGTTGAATAATTTAAGAATACCTTGGCCCTAAATGATTTTATTTATTATAGGCTGTCAAAGGGTAACATTCAACAAAGTTATTTGGAGCCTGCTCACTTCCAGGAAGTTTATACTTTTGAAAATATATTTGTACCATAGTGTCGCCCCTCTCCCTCTCAAAGGGTACAATTCAACTATGGCAACAGTTGTTTGGAGATTGTTCTCTTCCAGGAAGTTTATACTTTTGAAATGGTAATCATATACAAAACCATAATAAACTAGAGCAAAGAATCTTGAGCAAATATATTTGTACCATAGTGTTATATATACGCCCTACGGAAGCGTATTAGTGCCAGGGTAAAAAATAAAAACGAGTTTTCTCCTAATTAGGAGATAAAAATTTATCTCCTAATTAGGAGATAATAAGTCCTAATTAGGAGATAAAAACTATCTCCTAATTAGGAGATAGTATCTCCTAATTAGGAGAAAATTTATCTCCTAATTAGGAGATAATATATAACTTTTCTCCTAATTAGGAGATAACTTTTCTCCTAATTAGGAGATAACAATTTATCACGGCTATTGATTGTTACATTACTTTTCGACTTCCGCTTAAAAGCATTGAAATGGGGGGTCCGCTCAATAGTCCCCCGTCTCATTAGTCCCCCGTCTCATTGGTTTCTCAATGACCCCCCGTCTCATTGGTCCCCCGTCCCACTGGTCCCCCGTCTCATTGGTTTCTCAATGGTCCCCGTCCCATTGGTCTCCCGTCTCAATGAGAGGGGTGTCCAATGAGACGGGGGACTATTGAGACGGGGGACCAATGAGACGAGGTACCAATGAGACGGGGGACTATTGAGACGGGGGACCAATGAGACGGGGACCAGCGTCATGCTTCCGAAATGGGAATGAGGGTCAATGACCTCAAGATGAGCGACTTGATAGCCTCAATTGCAGTCGGGGGCCTCCGTGGCTCAGTAGGTAGAGCGTTGGACGCTCAATCCGAACAGCCTTCCACCAATGGGTCGCGAGTTCGATTCCCACTCAGTCCAAAAATTGGAAAAGTTTTCACTCGAACGACCTATGTGGGATGGTTGCCAGTTACCAGCGGAAGGTCGTGGGTTTCCTCCGGGCACAGAGCCCGGTTTCCTCCCACAATAAAACTGGCAACGCCGCCATATAAGTGAAATAATCTTGAGCGCGGCGTAAAACACCAAACAATCAATCAATTGCAGTCAAATGACATGGGTTATAACCGACCTCTATGTTTCTTTTAATAGGTCTTGCCTAAAACAAAGCAAATTTTGACCATTAAAGAAATAGTTCTAATATTTCTAAAAAGTAGACAGGAACAAAATTTGATCAAAAGAATCTCTCAAAGATTACTACCAAAACAAACCAACTATATGACTCTTCATTGTCATACATGTATATATATTTTTTAACACCAAAACACAAGGCACAGGGAATAGCAATACTAGACTCGTTTGAACTTCAAACCTCTTAAGACTTGCCACTGAACTATGAACGGTAAATCAGTCTTGCCTAAAACAAAGCAAATTTATTGAATAATCGAGAAAATAAAGATTGATTTACCGTCATAGTTCAGTGGCAAGTCTTAAGAGGTTTGAAGTTCAAACGAGTCTAGTATTGCTATTCCCTGTGCCCGCGTGTTTTGGTGTTAAAAATATATATATGACAATGAAGAGTCATATAGTTGGTTTGTTTTGGTAGTAAGCTTTGAGAGATTCTTTTGATCAAACTTTGTTCCTGTCTACTTTTTAGAACTATTAGAACTATTTCTTTAATGGTCAAAATTTGCTTTGTTTTAGACAACACCTATTAAAAGAAACATAGAGGTCGGTTATGACCCATGTCGTTTTTATTTTTCACCCTGGCACTAATACGCTTTCGTAACGCCCTGATCACGTCGCCACTCTACTAAACTAGAGCAAAGAATGTAGAGCAAATATTTGCAATTATTTGCACGTCGCCACTCTCTCTCTCTATACTGGGGAACACACTGGCCTACATCCTGGCACTTCTTCTCTCATTAGTATCGATTTTTGTCACGGTTCCCTAATTCGTGTCTCGATCTCTCGGCTGTGAATTCCGCCGTGTACGACTATCAGTATTATTGTAAACATTGTCGACCTAATTTCTCCTGTATACAGGATTGTGATATTAGTCTCAAGGTGAGATTGGCGAAGACCATGGATTAAATGTGACGTATTACAGAATCAGTACAGGGTTATTACGGATCAGACTGTACTCCATTCTTTTAGTCTTTATTTCTGAAAAAAGCATATAAATGAACACAGAAAACGGAAACATATCAGTGTGTCACTTTCGACAAACATGTATTTTCTGAATGCTCACTTTAAAGTACCATGAGCTCCCAAAATGTTGATATTTTCACGTTAAAACAGAATGTTGAAATTATTGGCTAATTTTCTCAAGACGTATAACTATAATGATAAAGTATTGTTTTGAACTAACTTTGGCTTAGAATGAATGAATGGTCGTCCCGGTTATTAAATTTTATTTTTATTTTTCGATCACTGTTTCGGTTCGTATAGGCCACATCATGTATGGATTTTCCTCATTCCAACGCCAATCATTTAGTTTTTCGATGACCTTCAAAGCCTCTTACTGTTGTGCCGATCAGAAATTATGAAAAAAGTGTGAATTTGGCAGCTCATGCCACTTAAAAGTTTCACATTATTAAGACTAGTTTTGTAAGCTGAGAAAAATCTACCTGTTTATCTTCCATTGTTCAGTGAACCTTTCCAGTTCAGTGAAGAATTATAACAAAAAAAAACAAACATTGAAAAGACCGTCTAAGGGAAATCGGATATTTATTGGATTTAGGGTCAAAGTTGTATCCGATAAGGAAGACAAAATAACAAAACAGTGACACAGAGTTTAATGTTTACCTATAGGATATTTGTAGAGAAAGTGAATTCATATCGGCTTACTACTAGTAAAGTGATTCAAATTAAACACTTTAAAATGGCATGAGCTGCCAAAATGTTGATTTTTTTAGGTTAAAACAGAATGTTGAAATTATTGGCTATTTTACTCAAGACGTATAATTCAGAAGCTTTTTAGTGCTTATAGTCTCGAAAATGTTTGATAAAGTATTGTTTTGAACTAACTTTGGCTTAGAATGAATGGTCGTCCTGGTTATTTAAATTTTGTTTACTTTTCGAACACGTTTTCGGTTCGTACAGGCCATATACTGTGGATTTTCCTCATTCCAAGGCTAAATGGTCTTCAAAGCCTCTTATTGTTGTGACGATCAGCAATTATGAAAAAAGTGTGAATTTTGGCAGCTCATGCCTCTTTAAAGACCTATAAGATATGTGGAGAAAGTGAATTTATATCGGCTTTACTAGTAAAGTGATTCAAATTAAACATGGGACACTTTAAATATGTCCACTTATATGTTTAAAATGTGAAAATGGTGGTGCTAAGACATACTGAAAACTTTTAACTTGGAATAATACAGAAAATGATCTATTTCTTTGTCAATGTAAACAGTGTGTCTTTAATCTACTGATATTTCTTAATAACATTGTCTTGTTAGTTGAATTTTGATTATTTACACAGTGTACAGTGTACACAATTTAGTTTGTTTCGACACGGCAGCAAACAAAAATGCTTCTTTAATATTGATTACAGTGGCTGCGCTGGTGAAATATGTGAAATTAACCGTGAAATAAGAAGATTGTGTACTAATGTTTGGATGGGAAAATTAAACGATAACGTTCTTTTTTATAACACTCGTTGTAAATCGCACTTTATAAAAACTATTTTTGGGTATTTTTTGTTGAATCCAGTAACCTTGGTATTTTTTTGGTTATTGAAATCAGTCCCTTTCCAATTGATGGATAATTGGGTGTACTTGGTTTCAAGGCCAAAAATGATCTGTTATACGTGCATGGGAAGTAAAAATACAGTTTACAGGCAGTCGGAACTCCCTTCGGCTATCTTCGCTCGCTACCGGTCGGCTTTGATTTCACGCACGTAAATCCCCGAAGTTATCAGACCGAGTTTACAGGATGTACAAAGCGCTCAATTATTCATTCCCTTTTTATCATCTAATATTTAACGCTACATTTGAATTTCATTTTGTAATAATTACATTCATTTGGAATCACATTTGTTAAAGTGGCATGAGCTGCCAAAATGTTGATATTTTGACGTTAAAACAGAATGCTGAAATTATTGGCCATTTTTCTTAAGACGTATAATTTAGAAGCTTTTTATTGCTTCTAGTCTCGAAAATGTACAATAAAGTATTGTTTTGAACTAACTTTTGCTTAGAATGAATGGTCGTCCCGGTTATTTAAATTTTGTTTACTTATCGAACACGTTTTCGGTTCGTACAGGCCACATACTTTAGGGATTTTCCTCATTCCAAAGCAAATCATTTAGTTTTTCGATGGCCTTCAAAGCCTCTTACCGTCGTGGCGATCAGAAATTATGAAAAAAGTGTGAAGTTTGGCAGCTCATGCCACTTTAAGGAAGTAAATCCACGCATCGTTGTATTACGCCATTTAATTTAACAGAGAATACGACTTATACAAATAGATGAATCAACCATGTGAACCTTTCTATGACCATGAACTCTGTAACACATATATATATTTAGATATCCTCAGACTCATATAGGGAGGCATGAGCTACTAACTGAAAGGAAAATATTATTGAAGCATATTTAGCTAGCTGTTATTTAGTACAAAATAAAACAAAAATTTATCTTGGAGATGTAACTTATGGGAATTGTCTATAAGCAAAACAAATTTGAAACTGTACTCGTACATCCCGGCTATTTTAATTGTATCCGTTATTAGCACATATCTTCGACTCGCACGGGTAACTGCATGGCTTTGAGAATATTCATTTACATATGAACGTCAATCCTTTAGTTTTTCAAGGTATACTGCGGTAACTTTGAACGGCGGGGTATCTTCGAACCGTCAAAGATGAAAATCTAAATTTTCGCTATTTGGTAACAAATACTAAGAAAAGTGGTAATAATGATGTTTTTAGCTTTTTCAATGGTGAAAATTATCATAACCATCATGTTTTTTCAATGGTGAAAACGCTAAAAACATTGTGATGTTTTACGTGTGTTTAACACGAGCTGATCGAGAGAGTGACTAACACGTTTGGTTGCCGGTAAAACTCTAACTTTTATTTCGCTGTCGGTTACATATAAAAGTATGATCGATATCGTATGGCACGGACTAAGGATATTACATCCCTCCTTTCTTTGGTTTAAAACATGGGTTGATCAAATTTTAATCTAACAAGAATAAGTAGAACGTTATCAAAACAAACGAAGATTAACTGGACTATGCTTAAAAGTCACTGTTCACATGTGTAAAATAAAAGTCTTAAATCAAGGCGCTTCCTTGAGAAAGAAAAATAAATATAAAAGTCATTTAAGGGATTTGAACTGTTCAGTTTCAATTATATAAAGTTTATGTCAAATTGCTTTATGCACTTAGTTTAGTTCATAGTTTTGGAGATAAGATGGAAGACGTCTGTCTCGTTGTGGGTATCTTCTCGTTTCCTCATTTGAAGGTACTGGTTCATCAATATCATCGGCTGGTTCATCGATAGGGATTTCAACCAATTTGAAGAAAGAGGAGTTCCTAGTAATGTAGTGTCCTTCACGTTCAGCTGTTATCATACTGTCTTTAACATTTACCACAGTGTATGGTAGAGGTAAGAACGGGGGAGAAAGCTTGTTGACTTTTTTGTTTCTTACGAGAACTGTATCTCCAACTCGGATACGATGAGGTTTAGGATGGTGTTTTTTATCTGAATATGTTTTCATCCTCTGTTTAGCTTTGGCGTCCGTCTTTCTTAATTCAGAGTCTTTGATTTTGATAGGTATTTCTGGAAGATTTGTTCGAATTTCTCGGTTAAAGAGAACAGTTGCGGGTGCTTTATTCGTCGTGCTGTGCGGTGTTGCGCGATAGTTACGTAGAAATGAATAAAGTTCCTGTTTCCAGTTCTTTCCATCAATATGGGCTGTTCGTATAGCTTTCCCAAGAGTCTTCATAAATCTTTCTGCCTCACCATTAGCCCGAGGCCAGAAAGGGGTGATTTTCTGGTGATGAATGCCAAGAGATGTCATGAAGTTGCTAAATTCACTACTCTGGAAGGGGGGGTCCATTATCTGTTTTCAGAGTTACAGGTAAGCCATGTGTAGCAAAGATTTTATCTAGCGCAGGGATTGTTGCACTAGCTTTTGTAGACGACAATCTTTCCACTTCTGGAAAGCGGCTGTAAGCATCATACACAACTAACAAATAATCTCCTGATGGCATAGGTCCGCAAAAATCGGCACTAAGTTCAGTCCAAGGTGAAATAGGTAGCTTTGACATTTGTAAAGGTTCTGTTCTTGATTTGTTTTCTGGATTAGCAGATTGACAAGCAATGCAGCTGTTAACAGTAGATTCGACCATAGCATCCATTCCAGGAAACCAAACTTTGGTTCGTAGAAGACGTTTTGTTTTTACAACGCCTTGATGGCCTGTATGAGCTTGTTGTACGGTACGTTTTTGGAGACTTTGAGGGATTACAATTCTGGTTCCACATAGCATAGTTCCATCATTTAATGCAGACAGTTCATTCTGTGCTGAAGCATAGGGCTTAAGTATTTTACTGTTCTTAGATTTGTTCCACTTGCCTGTTTTAAGCATTTCAGCAACTTGTTGTAGGACTTGGTCTGTTTGAGTCGCTGATCGGATTTCCTCAAGAGTTATGGCTTTTGGAGTCGAATATTCGGTTACGAAGTTGACGTACTCTTCGGCGATACGCTGTGCTCTTGAGCTGGTTTCAGAATTACCTGGATGACGTGACATATAATCGGCAGGGTTGTTTGCTCCTGGTTCATATTTAACTGTGATGGAATAAGGTTGTAGGCGTAACGACCACCTTTCCAATCTAGCAGACGGTTTTGATGCAGGGTTGTTGAATATTCCTTCTAGGGGTTTATGGTCTGTGATAACAGTTACTGGTTTACCATAAATATACAGGTGAAAATGTTCACAGGCCCACACAATGCTCAATGCTTCCCGCTCTGTCTGGGAATAACGCTGTTCCACGCGAGAAAGTGCGTGACTTGCATAAGAAATGATTTGTGAAGCGTTGTCTGATTTCTGTACCAATATGGCGCCTAGTCCGACCGGACTAGCGTCGACAATGATTTCAGTGTTCTTTAAAGGGTCAAAATATGCCATAACAGGTGTTGATACAAGGGCTTGTTTTAGGGAATTGAGCGCTTGCTCTTGTTGGTCTGTCCAAGGGACGTCTTTATGGGTTAATATACGTAAAGGTTCAGTCAGTGTGGCGTAGTTGGGAATAAAACGAGAGCTGTAGTTGATCATCCCCAATAAGCTTCGAACTTCGGTTGCGTTGGCTGGGTTTGGTAGGCCTAAAATAGATTCTATCTTATTCGGGTCAGGAGACATACCATTGGCTGAAAAGATATAGCCATAAAATTCTAATCTGGTTTTGTTGTAGACACATTTGTCTTTATTGAGAGTTAAGTTCTTTTCACGAAGTCGTTGAAATGTAGCACGTAGATATTTATCATGTTGTTCTTGAGTTTTTGCATGAATTAGGACATCGTCGCTAATGTTAATTACACCAGGGAGACCACTTAATGATTCGCGTATGGCATTTTGAAAAATCTCTGCGGCACTTGAAATACCAAAACTTAGACGTGTGTAGCGTCTTAAGCCAAGATGAGTTGAAAACGTTGTGATATTACGTGACTCTGGTGTTAGTTCTAGCTGGTTGTAGCCTTGATTCAGGTCTAGTTTGGAAAACACAGTAGATCCATTTAAATCGTTTACGATGTCATCTACAGTAGGAGTAATGTGTCTTTCTCTGAGTATGGCCTTATTAGCAGATCTCATATCCACACATATTCGTACTTTTTCTGGGTTTTTGGGTTTTGGTGCTACGACGATTGGACTAACCCAGGGTGTAGGTCCATCAACCTTTTCAATGATTCCTAGTTTTTCGTCAAGTTCTAATTGTTCTTTCACTTTATCTCTCAGGTGAAATGGCACACGTCGGTGTGGCTGGGCGACAGGTTGAATGTTGTTGTCAATATGTAATTTCACTTGAAATCCCTTTAGTTTTCCTATCCCGGAAAATAGATCAGAGTATTCTTGGACTAAATAATCGACAGTAGTCTTGGGGTAAATTTCTTGGATGATTTGTACAAGGTTTAAGTCAATAGCAGTGCGCCAGCTGAGAAGAGAACCACCAAATCCTTTGATGTCTTTCGACACGACGTACACAATAGTATTCAAGGTAGATGTTTTTGACGATATTTGGGCGTTGAACTGTCCAAGTATGGGAATTGTTTTTACACTTTTGTAAGGGTAGAGTTTAATATGAGATGGACTCAATATGGGCTTTGGATTTATTTTGTCAAAGTCTAGTTCATCGAGTAGGTTGACTCCGGCACCTGTATCAGCAATTATTGAGATTTCAGTTCCATTTATGTTTACATTGAACTGGGGGAAACGCTTGCTGTTATTGTCATGAAGTGTGAAAATATATTCGTCGTTAGAACTAGATTGATAGTGCTGTTCTTCAGTGACTGTGTTTACACGTTTTGGGGGTTTATTCCATCTGGGCTTGTGTTTGTTGTAGGTCTGGGTTCTTGGTTGTTGATAATTACTGTTATGAGATGAAAGGCAGAATTTTGCAAAATGGTTAGGTTTGTTGCATTTCGAACATTCTTCGCCATAGGCTGGACATGATGATCGGCCTTTGGGGTGAGGGTAGGTACCTCCACAGTTACGACACATGTTGTTCGATTTTGATGAAAAGTTCTTTTGGCGGTTGGTTAACATGGGCTTTTTGTTGTCGTTGTTATGTTTAAATCTAGGATTGCCATGGGTTTGGTTTATTTTATTGACAGTTGAAGAGCTTTCTTCGATTCCTGTGGCCTGTTTTTCGGAAATCTCCATAGCTCTGGCTGCTTGTAGGAGTTGTGATAGGTCCATATCTGGTTCACGGAGAGCGCGACGTCGAAGACGTGATGACGTACAATGCTGGATGATTTGAGCTTTAATTTCACGGTCTTTTGAATGGAATTCACACGTAGCAGCTAATTGTTGTAATTTTGTGTGGTAAGTGTCAATTGTTTCATGAGGGAGCTGTTTTGTTTGTCTAAACTTGAAAGTTGCATAATCAATGTTTTGTTGGGGAGAAAAATAGGCAGTTAGAGCATCAACAGCTTTAATGAAGTCCTTTTCACCACCGGTATCAGGGAGTGTATCAAATATGTCCATTGTGTCTTCGCCAACATAGTGTAATAGTAGAGCTCTTTTTCTCTCTGGTTCGGTAATTGACAGTGCTATAAGTAAATTGTTGAATCTACTCAGATATTTTTTCCATCGAACACCAACTCCGCTTGTATCATCTGAGATGTTGAATGCAGGAAACTGGGGCAGTGCAGCAGCCATGGTTACGAAAGGTCATTGAGTGCACTTTGCTGTCTGGCGATGTTTACTCTTGTTGTTCGACGTTATTCAATACAAAATACGTTACACGAAGGGTTTACAAATTGTTCATAGTTCATGAAGTTTACCCTGTTTTGTGAGTTGATCCCGTACTCGTCGCCAGTGTGATGTTTTACGTGTGTTTAACACGAGCTGATCGAGAGAGTGACTAACACGTTTGGTTGCCGGTAAAACTCTAACTTTTATTTCGCTGTCGGTTACATATAAAAGTATGATCGATATCGTATGGCACGGACTAAGGATATTACAAACATATTTATTACCACTTTTCTTAGTATTTGTTACCAAATAGCGAAAATTTTGATTTTCATCTTTAACTGTTCAAAGATACTCCGCCGTTCAAAGTTACCCCGGTTTACGGTAGTTCAAATCCTCAACTTCTGTTGGTAATTGGGTTCGAATCCCACTCAGACCAAATGGATTGTTCACTCAATCGCCGTATGAGGGAGAGTTGCCAGTTACACGCCGAAGGTCGGGTGTTTCCTTCGGGGAAAAAGCTGAGTTTCCTCCCCTTAAACATGCCAAGGCCGCCAGAAAGTGAAATAATCTTGAGTGCGGCGTTAAACATCAATTGGCGATCGTAAATTTGACACCTCATGCCACTTTAAACCAGTTGATAAAAGACATCCTAGTTTTA
Organism: Lepidochitona cinerea; assembly: GCA_963971465.1. Lineage (NCBI taxonomy): Eukaryota > Metazoa > Mollusca > Polyplacophora > Chitonida > Tonicellidae > Lepidochitona > Lepidochitona cinerea. Next base: position 33,078,305 of record OZ020562.1, read on the forward strand.
TAAGACCTGAAGTCCACGAAGGAAGATCTCTTAACTGAGTTATTACAGATAGTTGTATCAAATGATATTTTCCCATCATCTTAGAGTAGAGTTCATGTACAGAATACTGGTGACATTTAACTCAGCAGACGGGTTTCTGCATTTATCTCTGGAAACTGACAAGTTTTTATTTTTTATTTGAAATTGTTGTTAGGTATTCCCACAATGTAAACAATCTTGGAGCCTGGGCATGCGCCCAACTGTAAGCAAGCTAACGGTATAATTATTTTACGCACTTTATCTGAGAAATATAGACGAAGGGTTTACCTGCTGATAAACAAAACATGTAACGAGCGTAATTCAACGCTACCGGTTTCTGATCGATAGGTTTTCAAATATACGTGTGTTTTTCTACCACTATTTGGATTGATTGATTGACTGTTTGGTGTTTTACGCCGCGCTCAAGATTATTTCACTTATATGGCGGCGTTGCTAGTTTTAATGTGGGAGAAAATCCGGTGGTAACTGGCAACCATCCCACATAGGTCGTTCGAGTGAAAACCCAGTCAGAAAGTTTTCCAATTTTTGGGGGGACTGAATGGGACTCGAACCAGCGAAGCATTACTGGAAGGCTGTTCGGACTGAGCGTCCAACTCTTTACCTACTGAGCCACGGATGCCCCGCATCACTATTTGGACATTTTAAACATAGCTGCAGAAACATGTACTCCGTGTTTAATTTCAATGGGTTTACTTGTAGTTAATTCGCCTTCTTCACAATTGTCAGAAAGGATGGGCAGCATGAGTTCCTTTTAAACATAGACCGTCTCCATCTACGATATGCTTTGATTTTTATGGTGAATATGGTTAATGTACCTCACTCCTGATGATGACTGAATAAAAGTCAAACTATTGAGTCAATATGAAGTTTTCGTTTTTCGGAATAACACTACTTGTGTACTATATGGTTAAAGGAGGCGAAAATAACAAAAAGGCCACACATTTAAGAATAGATGAAACGCGCTCAATTGACTTTTCTATAACAATACCATTATTTTACGGTCACGCTATATCAGGTTATAAATTAAAATACCGTTTAATATTACTACCACAAGCACACACGCAACTATGGTCAACATTTTAGAAGTTCATAGGTTTCTTTCACTGGCTACAAAGTAAGTAGAACTTTCTTGTTGCTTACATCCAAAAAATAAAGGTACGAAAACCCTTTGCGAGAGATGGTATATAAGCATAAAACCTATGTACAGAGCTATTAAGGTTTCGAAGTGAGCCAAATGAACTTTTTACTTTTTGGTCATATCGGGTGGATTTTTCAAGGCGAATTCATTTACCGAGCTATTCGCCTAGTGTGTCCAGGTCGACGAGATTCGCCGAACTATTCACCTAGTGTGTCCAGGTCGACGAGATTCGCCGAGGTATTCGCCTTGTGTGTCCAGGTCGACGAGATTCGTTTGATATTTCCAAGACGAATTTTATCGCCGATGATGAATACGCCTAGTGTGGCTACTCCAGAGAATTCTGGTAAAGCCAATTTTAGGTAATTGAGGACCCAAGCGATGTGCGCAGGACGTAATAAACAAAACATTGACTCGAAGTAACGTGACAAAATGTTCTCTTGTGGCTACCACAAGCGGCAGATGCATTTAAAAGTAATTAATTCACTAGGAAAATCGCCTAGCCCATCCTCATTCATTTTATGGATGAATTGAATTAGTAAGATTCATGTTTTCTATTATGCTTCACTTATAGGGTACTTGGAATATGGCTATAGGGAGAGTCACGCCATTGTCCTGTTGCACTGTCCAGAAATCGATTCGTTAACTAGAGCACGTAAGTTACATTATATCAGTAATTCTAGAATGGATTAAAAATACAGGAATTTTAGAGACCTACCTATAACCATTTTTAATTCTAGTTCCAAAATTCTTTTGCATTTCGGTTTAGTTTTCATTGAAACATAACCAACACATCAAAAAGTTGAAAGGTCGCGGTTTGGTCAATCGTATTTGGTATGTTAAAAAAGAGGGAGGGGACTTTTTGCCCATCGGATATGCCCAAAGTTTAAAAAAGATGCTTCCAGCCACTATCGCAACCCCAATGGAACTTCAGTTGCAATAAATCTAATAGACAAAAGGCAAATGCCGAACGCTTTTATCATCTCCACTGATGTGTTATCATTTCCCAAAGTTCTTTGACAAACAACGGGTCACTAAACATCATCGAGCAATTGATCGGTTCACCAAATTGCGGATTCATTGAGATTACACTGATATAAACAATGTTACTCTACGGCGGGGGATGCAGGTAAACTTATAGATTAAAGGGAGATCACCATGTTGTCTCCCATCCTCGGATACACAAGGTTAAATTCTCAACAAGCTCACCTTTTACCCCTGGGCCAACAGCGATTCAAAGTCTCGTTTTCTGGGAACGCCCATTTACTGTCGGACCAATCAAAAATTCTCTTCTAAACGTTGGAACTCTTCAGTTTTTGAGACACGTTTATCGAAATGAAGTGTAAACCGAAAAGTCGCCCATCTTTGTTTTGAGCACTGCCTCGATGCCCACGTAACGCCGACTCGCATTGGTGAAATGTCCGCCACAGTTTTGTGGCGGAACCAATCAAAGTCTACATGCATATTAAATGAGAGAGGGCGGATTTGGTTCCACTTATCCCACGGGTAAAGTGAGCGTGAGAGTAAGTTTTAATCGTGGTTCCAACGATGGTTGCCTCCCTGGTTTGTTATTCTCTCACATCTACGCATTCAGCTTTATAGACCACTGACGTATAATACACTTTCATTTCAGCTTTATTGCTGTCCGGTCCTGAATTTCTTGGTGAAGCTATTCGAGAAGAGAGGACTCGAATACAGAGGCTTGAAGAGAAATATAGGTCAAAGCTAAGACAGAGAGGGGTAGGTTTGTTGTCTTTTTTTGTAAACTACAGCCGAGTTACCATTGCTTCATGACGTCATATTTCCCCTTAAGGTTTATTTCAATTCAGATTCCCACAGGCTCACAGTCCACTTACAGGCCTGATAACATACATATATGGATGAAAGAAAATAAATACATTATTTCAAATATCACAATTACAGACAAAGACTTCCTGTAAACATAAAAATTGTAATTATGAAGCAGAAAATATTTGGAGGTAATCGAATTTCTCAAAGTGGGCACATATAGTCACTCGGTTAGGTTTCATCTGGGCACAACCTACACGCCAATGTTCTCTTTGCATTGCTCTATGTGAGTTTTGTGGAAATACTAATTTCCTCTGAGTGTATATCTATACTCTGAACCTGGTATTATCCCACATCCTCTGTGCAAAATACAGATACACAATTCACTGATCACGATAACTAAATAAATGAGTCTTAACAAGAGATTTTACGCAACTTTTACGCAAACGGGGACGTTATAAATACATTTATAATATTGTGGAACATATTTGAGAATAAACCGAAATATTGAGTTAATATGTCTTACATGTCTTTCTTCGGATTGCTCACTCTACTTTATATTAAACAAGGTGTCCACTAAACCTTATGCGATTTTTTAATTTCGTTACAGTTGGAGGGTCAATTTCGTGTGGTAGAAGGAAAGCCCGGGGAGACGATCGTCCACTTAGCCCGGTCAGCCAATGCCAAAATGATTGTGATCGGTTCTAGAGGCAGTGGGAAGCTGAGGCGAACACTTCTGGGCAGTATTACAGATTACGTTCTCAATCATACCCACGTTGCTGTACTGGTGTGTCGGGACAAGCGCCATCTACTGGAGCATTCACTTCGCAAACAAATCTCAATGGAAGATGGTTTGAAGAAACGCAGCCTCAAAGATCGCTTGTTAAGAAAATACCACTCGTTTGATGATAGCAAAGGAAGGGATAGCAAATCTGCCCGACAAAGACAGAGCTCAGAGACCGGTACATGAGACAGCGGATTATTGAATTCTTCTTGATGTCATTTCACATAGAACATTAGTAACCTCCAGGAACGACCGACATAAAGTGATATTTCCAGGCTTATGATTCTGAACCCCGTGTAGCAAGTTTATCACATTTTACCCTCGTTGTGACATTTTTCTACCATTCCAAAAGTGTTGACTATATAATATATAAATGGATTACGTGCGTTGACAGATTTTATGTTGCATTAGACGATTTCTGTTATATTGAAATCCAAATGATTGCTCTAATATAATTCAAACTTGTGCCATTGTCATGTGATTACGTTTGTTTAGGACAGATTAAAAAGAATCATACGAATATATTTCGTTCATTACTTCAGAAAAGGATTTGATTAATCGGCTATCACAAACTAAATAATTCCAAAGTGTTTTTGGGTATTTTTGTGTATATGTTAATTGTCATTATGGCTGTTTCGACTCTGGCGAGTAACGTCACAATTTATTCCGATCGTAGGGGTCAAATTTATCCTCGTACAAATAGAATGCCTGTCTACCAATAGCTGTAGAATGCGATCCAGGTAATGTGTGACCATAACACAATTATCAGTTATCAGCCGATAAGCCTATTCAATGATATTGATGAAACGTGTGTTGTACTTCACAGGACAACCTTTGTTTCAAACTTTTCCTTATGTCGAATAGCTTTGGCTTCAACTCGTAAACGCCTCCTCCACTAGCGTAAACGCCTCCTCCAATAGTGTAAACGCCTCCTCCAATAGCGTAAACGCTTCCCTCAAAAGCGTAAACGCATCCTCCAATAGCGTAGACGCCTCCTTCAATAGCGTAAACGCCTCCTCCATTAGCGTAAACGTTTCCTCCACTAGCGTAAACGCCTCCTCCAATAGCGTAGACGCCTCCTTCAATAGCGTAGACGCCTCCTTCAATAGCGTAAACGCCTCCTCCAATAGCGTAAACGCTTCCCTCAAAAGCGTAAACGCCTCCTCCAATAGCGTAAACGCCTCCTCCAATAGCGTAAACGCCTCCTCCAATAGCGTAAACGCCTCCTCCACTAGCGTAAACGCCTCCTCCAATAGCGCAAAGGCTTCCTCCAATAGCGTGAACACTTCCCTCAAAAGCGTAAACGCATCCTCCAATGGCGTAGACGCCTCCTTCAATAGCGTAAACGCATCCTTCAATAGCGTAAACGTCCCCTTCAATAGCGTAAACGCCTCCTTCAATAGCGTAAACCCTTCCTTCAATAGCGTAAACGCCTCCTCCAATAGCGCAAAGGCTTCCTCCAATAGCGTAAACGCCTCCTCCAATAGCGTAAACGCTTCCCTCAAAGGCGTAAACGCATCTTCCAATAGCGTAAACGCCTCCTCCAATAGCGCAAAGGCTTCCTCCAATAGCGTAATCGCTTCCTCCAATAGCGTAAACGCTTCCTTCAATAGCTTAAAACACCGTGTTCCTTGTTTTAGAGTTTATGTGCAAATTTCTATTTTTCAACAAGGTGCAACTTTTGAGGTATTCTACTTTTGAATACCGGTAAACTGAGATTAAACAAAATTATGATAATGGGAAAAGAAAGGGAAAAATTTGGTTCCATCAGAAATCCCCAGATATATTGATTGATGTATTACGCCGCACTCACTGGACCACCGAGCCTTCCCCTTCCATATAGAAGACAGACAAACTCATATTCTTTTTAAAAGCATCGACGAAAGTCGAGCCATTTCACTTTTTAAGTAGTTGTATTATTTATCTATAACCTGGGGCTTATACTGAAACACAAATCTTTCAATGGCATTTAGATGTTGAACGGTAACAATGCGGTGAAGAATTAATTATGGTTAAGAACCTCTTGCTTTATTATTGGGTGACGAGGTTTCGGCGACGTAAGAACTACATAATGGCCTCTGGTCACTCTCACACGTCGGCCTATACCTCCATATCTCGTTCCAGAATAGAGTTCAAAATGCAAAAGCAACCCTATAGTGGAAAATCCAGGGTCCATATTCTGGGGCTTGTACTGTGCATTCCATTCTTGCTGTCAGAAAATCGCAAAGAGGCCTATTAGTCAGCATGCAGGCATGGAGCTTACAGTGGCATGAGCTGCCAAAATGTTGATATTTTGACGGAAAAACACAATGTTGAAATTATTGTCTATTTTTTCTCAAGACGTATAATTCAGAAGCCTTTTAGTGCTTCTATTCTCGAAAATATACGGTAAAGTATTGTTTTGAACTAACTTTGGCTTGGGATGAATGAATGATCGTCTCGGTTATTTCAATTTTGTTTACTTTTCGAACACGTGTTCGGTTCGTACTGGCCACATACTGTATGGATTTTCCTCATTCCAACGCCATGCGGGCTTTCAAAGCCTCTCACTGTCGTGACGATCAGAAACTATGAAAAAAGTGTGAATTTTGGCAGCTCATGCCACTTTAATGACGCCATTCCACAATATTAGGGGATCTTTAAGGGGGTCTGGCTTTTCACCGTTGCAGCAAAATGCTTTATTGTACACCTATACATTTCAGTGAAGATTTTTTACGGAAATAATCCCAAACCAAAATAAGACTCAAGAGCGATCTCAAAAAGGCGAATTCAAGGGGGTTAACTCTAAATGCCTTAGCGACTATTCATACGCATTTATTACTCAATTGTTATACCCATACATTCCCAGCGTTTGGTTTTCTTCTTTTCTACCGCTGATACTTTTCAATCAGCCACGTGTGATTAATTAGATCGCGCAGATGAACATTTTAGAAGTAACGTTGTTTTACAAGATAACTTGTGGTGACTGTTCTACCTCTTATATAGGCCATACATAGATCTAGGTATGTAGGACAACAGTTCTCTGAACATAACATCAACAACCCTAACAGCAACTCTTCTGCAGTAGCTGACCACTGTCTCCGCAAAAGCCATAACTAGCCGAGAAATCTGGGCTCTGCCGAATTTTTTTTAGCAGCCATAAGACCGATAATCCGGGCTAAAGCCATAACCAACAAACTGACATGAAATAATTGATCAAGCCATTAACAAAGAGTCACTTCATATTTCTAAATTAAACCCTGATTTAGATGTAAAAATTTCATCAATTTCACTTCGTTTATTTAATGTATAACTGTATGTCTCCATTAAGGATTATAAGTCTGTGTTGTCCCAATATTACAACACACCACCCATGGTTTTAATCTGTACAGATCCTGTTCATTTGTACTTAGGAAGCCTAATTTGTTTATCCTACTTATTGTATCATATTAAAGTATTAACTGTGCTATATTTTTCTCTATATATAACGCCTGTGTAAAATTGTCTAGTTGTGTGTTGTAATATCTGATGATGAGAGTAGCTACTCTTGAAAGCTCATAAATATACACCATCATGTACAATATAGTACGAGTAGTCCTATGTGTTTTGGCTATACGATGTTCATTTATAAAAATAGTTGGTATTGACTTAAATCAATTAGAAGCATTCTCACTAACCCATATGGATCTTAGATATCTAATTAGTACAGATCAGAAGCCGCTTATAAGTTTCTTAATTAAAAATCAGTTCTGGGGGTCATAAATGACTCTTATGAAATACTTGAATGCTTCAAGATTTATTTTCAAAACAATCTCAATACAGAATCAAAGTAAAGACGCCCTTCTTTTAATAGCCTATGTTATTTCCATTGTAAGATCTGTCCCGTGGTAAACATTATAAGTTTATACAGGACGTAAACATGTTTATAACTATAACAGGTAATCACGTACCGGCTATTTAGGATATTTCTTAACGGAAAACCGGTTCTAATTTATTTCGTCAAATCCGGGTTATTCGACCCCGACCATCTTACTGGCCTTCAGTAGTTAAACTATCGCTCCAAGTATCACCGGATTGACTCGCCTTAAGTAGTTTAACTTTCGCCCCAGATAATATCATAGTATTCTCAGTTTCGGACATCCGGGTACCTGACCAGCCGAGTAAGTAAAACAGGAGTGCGAGGGTACTTTAAGGTCAGGTGGTCAGAGGTGTCAACGCAGTTAAATATCATTAGAATATTTCTAAACGGAAACCCGGTTTTCATTTATTTCGTCAAATCCGGGTGTTGCAATATCTTATGATGAGAGTAGCTATTCTCGAAAGCTCATAAATATACACCATCATGTACAATATAGTACGAGTTGTCCATGTGTTTTGGATTTAAATATCAACAACAGCTGGTTAAATTAAATGATTACGTATGAGCTGCCGTTTATGGCCACATTGTATACATGCTAGAAATAAATTTACTTATATTTTGTTTATAAATTATTCCTAACATTTTTTTTTCTTCTCTAAAATTTTTTCCTTCCCGAAATTTAACACTTTTAATCAAATAAAGAATTGGTATCATTATATACAAAATTATGGAATGTAAAAAATAAAGTCATAATAGTGCCATGGGTGGATGGTTTACATTTCCTGTGTTTTTTCCGTCCTTAACAGCATTTTTGCACAAATGTCGCTGGTTGACCAAGCGTCACGCAGAATGGCGTGGGAATGTCGCTGGTAGATCATGCGTAACGTAGAATGGCGTGGGAATGTCGCTGGTAGGTCATGCGTAACGTAGAATGGCGTGGGAATGTCGCTGGTAGATCATGCGTAACGTAGAATGGCGTGGGAATGTCGCTGGTAGATCAAGCGTCATGTATAATGGCGTCGGAATGTGGCTGGTAGATCAAGCGTCAAGTAGAGGCCAAGCGTCAAGTAGAATGGCGTTGTAGAATGACGTTGGAATATAGCTAGTAGGTCAAGCGTCAAGTAGAATGGCGTGGGAATATAGCTAGTAGGCCAAGCGTCAAGTAGAATGGCGTGGTAGAATGACGTGGGAATATAGCTAGTAGGCCAAGCGTCAAGTAGAATGACGTGGGAATATAGCTAGTAGGCCAAGCGTCAAGTAGAATGGCGTGGTAGAATGACGTGGGCATATAGCTAGTAGGCCAAGCGTCAAATAGAATGGCGTGGTAGAATGACGTGGGAATATAGCTAGTAGGCCAAGCGTCAAGTGGAATGGCGTTGGAATATAGCTAGTAGGCCAAGCGTCAAGTAGAATGGCATGGTAGAATGAAGGGGCATATAGCTAGTAGGCCAAGCGTCAAGTAGAATGGCGTGGTAGAATGACGTGGGAATATAGCTAGTAGGCCAAGCGTCAAGTAGAATGACGTGGGAATATAGCTAGTAGGCCAAGCGTCAAGTAGAATGACGTGGGAATATAGCTAGTAGGCCAAGCGTCAAGTAGAATGGCGTGGTAGAATGACGTTAGAATATAGCTAGTAGGCCAACCGTCAAGTAAAATGGCGTGGTAGAATGACGTGGGAATATAGCTAGTAGGCCAAGCGTCAAGTAGAATGTCGTGGTAGAATGACGTGGGAATATAGCTAATAGGCCAAGCGTCAAGTATTAGATTTTTTATTATTTTTATTATATTTATGAATATTAATGCGCACGGGCACAGGGAAAATCTTCTAAACTAAAATAGCCATGGGGGGGGGGGGGAGTTTCTTATTGTATTTAAAAATGTGTATATCTTTTAGACCTTATATCCCATCATAGGCTGTTGTAAGGAACCAAATCCCATGGTATTGCGTTGGGTTGAAGAAACAGAGGAATTTGGTTTTAGTCGACAGAATTTACTGTCAATCTAAACAGAGAAGTTAATCTTCGCATGCGAGACTTAGTTCTGAAGCGAAGGGGAGGTAAGCATGTGGGCACGATTGAATTTACTGTATCACAATATGTTGATAAGCTGGTACCGATTTTCAGCTAGGGCAAGATTACCGGTAAACTGAGATTAAAGGAAAGGTATGGGTGTGGAGCCAAGATTGTCGCTAGTAGCAAAGTTTTGCTAACAAAGACAGACCCTTACATGTGAATAGGTCTACTATTTCTATAACAAATTGTCTTATCTTTTCACCAAAAAAACAATCAAAATCGTCCATCTTAGATCACACGGACAACTTGCTCAGCCCACCTACATTTCTGATTCCACGAATCCAAAAATGTCTGTCTCCTGAAATTGCCGAAATCTGATCCCGCTAATGAACTATCAAAGGGACAAGATGATTGATTTCCCGGTGCCAATTACACATTATCGTTACTGTACCATATCAACTCTTAAAGCAGTTGTCATTCCCTTGCCTGGAAAACAGCTGTGACAATATTTCCAGTCATTTGTGTTTCATTTGATTCCATCCATGATGAAGACATACAAGAAAGGAAAAACATAAGAAACTCAGCATCACTCTAAATTAAAATACAAAACAATACATATATCCATATTTGTTTAGATTTTGATTTTAATTAAAATCCTTGCTCTCAATGTTCTGCACATCTTTTTTTAAAAATTGTTTCGATCGTTTGGCTAATTGCGCTCAATTGACCGATGGCTTGATGACGTCACTTATAAATTACGAGCAAAGCCTTTCGGGACATTGAGGGATATTCACATAATTTTACAAAATGGCGTAAGGATAATACTGTATATAGAAGAGGACGTAAAAGGTACCAGAACTTTAGACAGCACTTATCTATCGTGCTTCTGACTTGAAGACGTGCAGTTCAGTACACAAGTTGTTTTCATAACTCTATCAGTATCAACTTTTAAATACGTTACGTCACCAATGTTTTTCAAGGAAGTGACGTCCGAAAGGACTTGGAACGATGTCTCCTCGAGGAATGGGAACGCATCACTCCCAACGTCATCAGGCGTTTGACGTCATCGGTCCGAAGGCGTGTTCTGGCATGCATTGATGCTCACGGTGGACATACCCGCTACTGACTTGACTTTGAGACGTGTGGCTGTTTCTCGCTGTTCCTGTCATCAGTGCTCTAACGAAATGTTCACTTTTCGACCACGCCCATCTTTAAAGGATTGTCATATTGATTGTACTGATTTGGTTGAAATGGATTTTGGTTCAGAGGTTGTGAAAAAAATTCTCACAAGAATAACGCTATTTTTCTCAAGACGTATAATTCAAAAGCTTTTTAGTGCTTCTAGTCTCGAAAATGTACGATAAACTATTGTTTTGAACTAACTTTGGCTTAGCATGAATGAATGGTCGTCCCGGTTATTTAAATTTTGTTTACTTTTCGAATACGTTTTCGGTTCATCCAGACCACATACGGATTTTCCTGATTCCGACGCCAATCATTTAGTTTTTCGATGGCCTTCAGACCCTCTTACTGTCGTGACGATCAGAAATTATGAAAAAGTGTGAATTCTGGCAGCTCCTGCCACTTTAAACTTCTGCATTGTTTAGTTTTCATTCTATGTCGTTGTGTTATCGTTTCTTTTGGACACTAGTGTACATATACACAAAGAAAAAAGTTAAGCACCCGCCTGGAAAGACTGCACCGACCGATAAAATCATTGGTGTAGGGAGATTGTGGCAAACTGATGTTGCAGAAACGATTGTGATCATAAAGGGCAACATTCTGGCGATAAGAAATCACCATTAATGACAATAAGCTATACAATTTATTCAGGATATCGTTAGCCAAATCAAAAGTGTATTTTTAACAAAATAAAAAGATGCTTTTAAGTCCATCTGACTTCACAGGGCGAACATATATGATTTAATCGATCGGTGCCGACTTTCCAAGTGGGTTTTTAACTTTTTTCTTTGTGTATATATATTGCATATGTGCTGTATTCTGCTCAAGTAATAACCAATTTTCACCAATCAGTCTATCTTCCCCTTTCTGACCACTATATATTTGCCTATCTGTAAATTCGATATGGGTGTAAGTAATTCTCAACACGTACTAATATATACTCTTGTACAAATCTATATATGCCATATGTTGTGTCAGGACATCACGGTTTTCTAAATCGTCCTAGGTTATAATTGCTAATTAGTACGGCGTACATAATTATTACGAATGGATGCACCAATAAGCTAAAACAACCAGTCATTTCTTCAGCTTGTAATTGTGGTCTACTTTTGATAATAGCGAGTTATGCATGCATCAGCCACATAACTTTACATGTGACATTCATGGAGTTTCTGTGAGAGTCATGGTTGGATGGAATAGTCCCTGGAATGAACTAGCTTATATTTATGGTAGACTTTCTGTAGATAGTCAAGCCAGCCTTTCTATACAATATCGCCTGTATGAATGAACAGACACACAGCGTCCTTAAAGTGGCATCATGAGCTGCCAAAATGTTTATATTTTGACGTTTAAACAAAATGTTGAAATTATTGGCCATTTTTCTCAAGACGTATAATTCAGAAGCTTTTTAGTGCTTCTAGTCTCGAGAATGAACGATAAAGTATTGTTTTGAACCAGCCGTGGCTTAGAATGAATGAATGGTCGTCCCGGTTATTTAAATTTTGTTTACTTTTCGGACACTATTTCGGTTCGTATAGGCCGTGGACTTTATGGATTTCCCTCAGTTCAACGCCAATCATTTAGTTTTTCGATGGCCTTCAAAGCCTCTTACTGTCGTGATGATCAGAGATTATGAAAAAAGTGTGAATTTTGGCGAATCTGAATATTTAGAACCTGGCTGGTGTCGTGATAAAATCATTACTGTATTTGTCGAGGATACGTCAGTAGGCCTATATTAAAAATGAAGTTAGCAGCGAACCAGTTATTCGTTATTAGTGATTCGAATAACTAATAACTAATTCAGCAGCGGGTTAGTTATTCGAATAACTAATAACTAATTCAGCAGCGGGTTATTCGGCAGCGGGTGGAGGATTCGAATAACTTATCACTAATCCAGCAGCTAGTTAGTTATTTTGCAGCGGGTTGGTTATTCGAATAACTACTCACTAATCCAGCAGCGGGCTTGTAATGGTGTGTTTCCACGGACCTGCGTTAACGCGTGCGTTGACGGATGCGATTGTTTAACGGATAGGATGAAGTGTTTCCACGGACTTGCGTTAACGCATGCGATCGACAGTGCGATCTGTCATAAGGTTACGGTTAAAAGTCAAGGTCATATCCTTGACAACAATTTTTTTTCGGTTTGGGGAAAGAATGTGAATAAGTGGACATCTACATAACCTTTTCATACAAAGTACATTTACAACACAAACCAAAGTCAGTAAAAATGAGTAAACAAACTCCTTCGGTGTTTTCGGTTGATTTTGATCTGACAGCAAAAGGTCATCAGGGTCAGAAAACCCCTTCAATGACGTCATGATAAGCGAAATCCCTCGTCCGTTACCTCGTCCGATGCGTTCAAAATGGGACAAGCTCCATTCTCCGTCCGTTAACGCGTGCGTTAAAAACTATCGGACTGGCCATGGAAACACTATAGTGTATTTCTGTAGTTCCCATTCTTGAGGGAAAATCGCATCCGTCAACGCACGCGTTAAAGCAAGTCCGTGGAAACACACCATTATTCGGCAACGGATTGGTGATTGGAATAACTAATAACTAATTCAGCAGCGGGTTAGTTATTCGGCGAATAACTAATTACTCATCCAGCATCGAGTTCGAATAACTAATATATATATCTTTCGTTTTTTCTAAGGGGAGGGAGGGGGTGGGTAGTATGTAGCTGCGCGAGATCTAATCTAACTCAGATGAAATACAAATTTCTGAGTGGATTTTTCCCTCGATCTACATATGTCGAAGAGTTGCCCGGTGCTCGCCAAAGGTCGGGGGTTTACTCCGGGTAAAGTGCCCGGTTTCCTCTCCCACTAAACATGGCAACGTCGCTATAAGGGAAATAATCGTGAGTGAGGCCATCAATCAATCAATCGTTTTTAAGTTATCTATGACCATTTATAATTGAGTTTTCTGATGTGATTGTGGGAAATGACGATTGATCCCCAAAGCTGCCTCGATCTGTTGTCAGTGTTACTTCAAATCAAGTCTCACATGGGGTAAGTAGCAATAACTTCAGAAAAGGAAAACACCGAGATTCCATTTCCTTCCACGTACATGTTGTTACAACCATACGCAGCACAGATAATAGACATTACTTGGATGATTTAACAAAAACAAATCTAAGACGGGTCTGTAAAACAATGACTCAAGTTTGGTATTCACCGTTAGTTTAGTTTATTCAGTCATACTCATACAGACTACAATTGTAGGGGCGGATCCAGCTTTTTACGAAAGCGGGTTCCAGGCCCTTCGAATACAGAAACATAACAAATTTAAAAGAGGCATTAGGCGAGCTCTGGAGATTTTGATGCTTGAGAAGCGTTCCGAGGGTGTTCTGCAACTAAAAATGCTAATAATTTCCGGTTTTTGCCTTCCTTAATTCTTATGTTCCCCAGTTTTAAGCGAAGCATTGTGACGCTTTAAAGCATGGAGAAGGGGTGACTATTCCAACGCATTCGGCGAGGGTCCAGAGGCCGGCTAGGCCCCTGAAACTAGATGGACTTATTGATTGCTGTTTTCATAACTCTATCAGTATCAACTTTGAAATACATTATGTCATCAATGTTTCCCAAGGAAGTGACGTCGAAACAGACTTGGAACGATGTCTCCTCGAGGAATGGGAACGAATCACTCCCAACGTCATCAGAGGTTTGACGTCATCGGGCCGAATGCGTTTTCTGGCATACATTGATGCTCAGGGTGGACATACCCGCTACTGACTTGACTTTGGTTGTTTCCCGCTGTTCCTGTCATCAGTGCTCTAACGAAATGTTCACTTCTCGACCCCACCCATCTTTAAAGGATTGTCATATTGATTGTACTGATTTGATTGAAATGGATTTTGGTTCAGAGGTTGCGAAAAAATAAATTTAAAGTGGCATGAGCTGCAAAATGTTGATATTTTGACGTTAAAACAGAATGTGGAAATTATTGGCTATTTTTCTCAAGACGTATAATTCAAAAGCTTTTTAGTGAATAATCGAAAATGTACGATAAACTATTGTTTTGAACTAACTTTGGTTTAGAATGAATGAATGGTCGTCCCGGTTATTTAAATTTTGTTTACTTTTCGAACACGTTTTCGGTTCATACAGGCCACATATGGATTTTCCTGATTTCCACGCCAACCATTTAGTTTTTCGATGGCCTTCAAACCCTCTCACTGTGGTGACGATCATAAATTATGAAAAAAGTGTGAATTCTGGCAGCTCCTGCCACTTTAAGCTTCTGCATTGTTTAGTTTTTTATTTTATGTGGTTGTGGTATCGTTTCTTTTGGACACTAGTGTATAAACATATACACAAAGAAAAAAGTTAAGCACCCGCCTGGAAAGTCTGCACCGACCGATAAAATCATTGGTGTTGGGAGATTGTTGACAAACTGATGTTGCAGAAACGATTGTGATCATAAAGGGCAACATTCTGGCGATAATAAAGGGCAACATTCTGGCGATAAGAAATCACCACTAATGGCAATAAGGTGTACAATTTATTCAGGATATCGTTAGCCAAATCAAAAGTGTATTTTAACAAAATAAAAAGATGCTTTTAAGTCCATCTGACTTCACAGGGCGAACATATATGATTTAATCGATCGGTGCCGACTTTCCAAGTGGGGTTTTAACTTTTTTCTTTGTGTATATATATTGGATATGTACTGTATTCTGCTCAAGTGATAACCAATATTCACCAATCTGTCTATCTTCCCCTTTCTGACCACTATATATTTGCCTATCTGTAAATTCTATATGGGTGTAAGCTCAATTGTATTGCATGTTGCAATACCTTAAGAGGCCAAGTAATTTTCAACACGTACATGTACTAATATATACTCTTGTACAAATCTATATATGGCATATATTGTGTCAGGACATCACGGTTTTCTAAATTGTCCTAGGTTATAATTGCTAATTAGTACGGCGTACATAATTATTACGAATGGATGCACCAATAAGCTAAAACAACCAGTCATTTCTTCAGCTTGTAATTGTGGTCTACTTTTGATAATAGCGAGTTATGCATGCATCAGCCACATAACGTTACATGTGACATTCATGGAATTTCTGTGAGACTCATGGTTGGATGGAATAGTCCCTGGAATGAACTAGCTTATTGATTGACGGTAGACTTTCTGTAGATAGTCAAGCCAGCCTTTCTATACAATATCGCCTGTATGAATGAACAGAGACACACATGTAGCGTCCTTAAAGTGGCATGACCTGCCAAAATGTTGATATATGTTGAAATTATTGGCTATTTTTCTCAAGACGTGTATTGCAGAAGCTTATTAGTGCTTCTAGTCTCGAGAATGAACGATAAAGTATTGTTTTGAACCACCTTTGGCTTAGAATGAATGAATGGTCGTCCCGGTTATTTAAATTTTGTTTACTTTTCGGACATTATTTCGGTTCGTATAGGCCGTGGACTTTATGGATTTCCCTCAGTTCAACGCCAATCATTCAAAGCCTCTTACTGTCGTGATGATCAGAGATTATGAAAAAAGTGTGAATTTTGGCAGCTCACGCTACTTCAATAAACGAAATTCCCTAAACAACATTTTCTTCTGCGGTTTGCCTACTGCGGAATAACTTTCTCGTGAAACAACTTGGAACAAAAATTTCCAATCCAAGTAACGTTGTGAAAAGTTTGATGACGGGCCTTTTATCTAAAATATGTTAGTTATCTGGGCGTAAAATACTAATTTGTTCAGGGGTAAACCGGATATTCTTTGTTTGCGTGTATTTTTTAGGTTTTCCTTGAAACCGGTTATCTTGGTCATGATTGTCTCTTCTTTGTAATAAAACTATGGGTGGTATATATTTTACTGCCACTGTCAACTGACTTCATTAGATTCGCCCATGCTGTGTCATTGTGACAAATTCCTGATAGTATTAGAGATAATTGCGAAACGTCATCTTTTAAAAGGTTACGCTTTCATCATCCTTTTTTAGAAACAAAACCCTTAAGACTTGCTTTTTGTTACGATTGCTTTTGTTACTGTTCAACTGTCTCTAGGTTTTTTATTTAGAACCTGACTGGTGTCGTGATAAAATCATTACTGTATTTGTCGAGAATACGTCAGTAGGCCTTTATTGAAAATGTATGCCAGCTACGGCAGACTGAAGTTAACAGCGGGCTAGTCATTAGTTATTAGTGATTCGAATAACTAATAACTAACTCGGCAGCGGGTTAGTTATTCGAATAACTAATAACTAATTCAGCAGCGGGTTAGTTATTCGGCAGCGGGTGGGTGATTCGAATAACTAATCACTTATCCAGCAGCTAGTTAGTTATTTGAATAACTAATTCAGCAGCGGGTTAGTTATTTGGCAGCGGGTTAGTTATTTTGCAGCGGGTTGGTTATTCGAATAACCAATCACTTATCCAACAGCGGGCTAGTTATTCGGCAATGGATTGGTGATTGGAATAACTAATTCAGCAGCGGGTTAGTTATTCGGCGAATAACTAATTACTTATCCAGCATCGAGTTCGAATAACTAATATATATATCTTTCGTTTTTTCTAAGGGGCGGGAGGGGGTGGGTAGTATGTAGCTGCGCGAGATCTAATCTAACTCAGATGAAATACAAATTTCTGAGTGGATTTTCCCCTCGATCTACATATGTCGAAGAGTTGCCCGGTGCTCGCCAAAGGTCGGGGGTTTACTCCGGGTAAAGTACCCGGTTTTCTCCCCCACTAAACATGGCAACGTCGCTATAAGGGAAATAATCGTGAGTGAGGCCATCGATCAATCAATCGTTTTTAAGTAATCTATGACAATTTATAATTGAGTTTTCTGATGTGATTGTGGGAAATGCCAATTGATCCCCAAAGCTGCCTCGATCTGTTGTCAGTGTTACTTCAAATCAAGTCTCTCTTGGGGTAAGTAGCAATAACTTCAGAGTAGATGGGTATTTTGAAAAGGAAAACACCGAGATTCCATTTCCTTCCACGTACATGTTGTTGCAGCCATACGCAGCACAGATAATAGACATTACTTGGAAGTATGATTTAACAAAAACAAATCTAAGACGGGTCTGTAAAACAATGACTCAAGTCTGATATTCTCCGTTAGTTTATTTTTTTTCAGTCATACTCATACAGACTACAATTGTCCATATACAGCAGGGGCGGATCCAGCTTTTTACGAAAGAGGGGGTCCCAGGCTATTCGATTACAGAAACATAACAAATTTAAAAGAGGCATTAGGCGAGCTCTGGAGATTTTGATTGCTTGAGAAGCGTTCCGAGGGTGTTCTGCAACTAAAAATGCTAATAATTTCCGGATTTTGCCTTCCTTAATTCTTATGTTCCCCAGTTTTAAGCGAAGCATTGTGACGCTTTAAAGCATGGAGAAGGGGGTGACTATTCCAACGCATTAGGCGAGGGTCCAGAGCAGTGATGTAGGTCTCGAGACTGGTCTTGGTCTCGAGACCAGTTTGGCTAGGTCTTGGTCTTGATCTCGAACCTTCTGGTCTTGGTCTTGATCTTGGTCTCGAGCCTTCAGGTCTCGGTTTTTTAGGCCGAGACCAGCACGAGACCGGCAATATAAGTTATATGCGCAACGCCCGGACGGCCGTCGCGATTGACCGTTAGCTCTGCGTATAACGAAAAACCTGCCTGGCAGCTTTCTAATTTAAAAGGCAAGCCTGGCCCTTAGCTCCCTAGAGTCAAAATGTACTGCGTTGTTATTTTTCTTTTATAGAAAATTAACAATTTTTAAAAACATTTCGGGAATGTGGATAACATGACATTCTCAGCGTGATTCAGTGCCGATTTTTTGGCATCCTCTTGCCGAGGACTTGAGCCGCACATGTTTTAGGCCGAGTAACGCAGAATACACAAGCTACCAGCCGTATAAATTTCCATCGATTTTCTTGATGGTAAAGTCATAAAAGTATGACAACCTGGTTTAAAAATGCTTTTCCTAACTGTTCATTCCGTTTGTCCCGAAAATTTAAAAAAAAAATTTTTTAGAAGACTTTGAAAACCGGATGGAAAAATTCACTTCAGCGAGTGACCGTCCGACATAGCCTACTTCCTGCATTTACACTGGCCGTGGGATAAACACCGGCTTCCAGCGATCATATTTACTGTCCGAAATGGTGATTAAAACTCCGAGTTGACCATTTCTGATACGGATCAAACAATTACAACATTCCACCAGATTTATTGGGGTCCATTTTTTCTACTGAGACGGAAAACGGGAGCGAAAACTCATCGGTAAAAACAACAACAACGTTCAGAACTACGATGAAATGAGAAAAAAACTTTGCCTGCTAACTTATTTTTGCAACTTTGTGAATACTGGACCTGTGAATTTATTACACCCACATGAGATTGAGGTTGTTTTCTGCATTTTTTTGTTTGTTTTATGAATATGAAAATATTTTTTTTTGTCATACAAAACTTGATCTGTCAAAATATAGGCAAATTGAAATTTGAAAATGCATTACAAAAAAAATCCATTTTTATCAGTAAAAGAATTTGAAAATTATTAAAAAATGTAGATATTATAGGCAACATTATAAAATCACCAAATGAATTAGAAATAGAAGAAATGAAAACATTACATCTACTTATGACTTTTGTTATATGTCATTCTTATGTCATACTATTCATCTCAAACAAGTTATTCAATGAAATATAGCGTTTATTACTTTATTAGGCCTAATGTCAAGTTAAAGGCACACTTGCCGCGAAAATCCAGAACAGTGTTTACATTACAAAACAGTGAACGGGTTTCTTTACTTTTCCCAGACAGAAGAAGATAGGAACTTTCTATTTTTAACAAAAATGGAAAGTTATGGCATCATTTAGTATTTTTAATTTGAAATTGAAAAACAGATTTTTCAAGTACCAACAATGTAAACAAACATCAAACCATCAAGCACCCTAATGTTTTGAGTCGTGTTGGGCGTTTAACGACACCGTGCAATTTTACGAACTTTATCTAAGAAAATACAGACTAACGATCGAGAGAGACTATAAAAGTCTGCCGAATGCAAACCACGGACAAAAACGCCTGAATGAGGGTAGTCCAACACTAAAGTTAACTAACACTGATCGTTGTTGTTGTAATCGAACTTCGATTCTTAGCTTGCTTTTCACCCTCATTTATACATTCTAACCTACATGTAATTGGACATGCTTTATGTGTGCTACATGTATGTTTAATTTTAGTGGTTTTAGCAGTAGTAAGCTCATGTAAATTGGTTTTCTTAACAAATGTCAAGCAGGCTAAGGCGACAAGTGGGTCTTTAACATATCCTGGTCTTGGTCTTGGTCTCTGACAATAGTGGTCTTGATCTCGGACGCCTGGTCTTGGTCTCGGGCCCCAGGTCTTGGTCTTGGTCTCGACCTATCAGGTCTTGGTCTTGGTCTTGGTCTCGGGTGGCCTGGTCTTGACTACAACACTCCAGAGGCCGCCTAGGCCCCGAAATCTCTGGACTTATTGATTGACCGAGAAGCTTTCTGAGGGTTTTCTGCAACTAAAAATGCTCATAATTTTCCGATTTTGCTTTCCTTAATTCTTAAAAAAATAACAGTAAAGTCGTTATGTTCCCCAGTTTTAAGTGAAGCATTGTGGCGCTTTAAAGTTTAAAGCATGGAGGAGGCTCTTCATGGCCGAAGATATGTCTAAACAAAGAACGTTGTATATAGTTTTGTTCTCTATTCTTGAGTGTCATATTCCTGTCAGATAATGCCATCATGTCAGTGTTTATAATGGAATATAGGTTTATTAGGTATAAAACTCGTTTGTGGGACGAGATGATCACTGAATTATGTGTGATTCATTACATCCAGAAATTGTATTTTTCAAAATTCAGCTTGTTCATTGCTAGAACCACGAAACACGTTGCTTAACATTGTAATACGGACTATGATGTGCAAAAACATATCACCATAGTTACCGTGGTTAGTGGTTACCATCAAACTAAAGATGACATGGAACTGGCAGACCTTGCATTAGACTGCATATATAATGGTACGTTTTGATCTCTGTTAATTCCTTTCTCCTCTTTTTTTTTTCTCCAGCTTGACCCAAAGCCCCCCCCCCCCCCCCCCCCCCCTTGATCCGCCTCGGTGCAGGGACAATAACAAATAACGATAACGGATGATAACAAGTGACAAAAAAGAGACATAACAAAATTCAAAGCGAAGTTATTTAAAATACAGTATTTGCCTACAAGTAGATTTGAATTCAGACATAGGAACAAAGACTATTTTTTTGCCTAACCTGAATTCGACTGGGACGGGGATAAAATAAACATTTTGAACGTGGAGCTTGAAAAGGTGCTCTGTAAAAAATCCGACTTGTCAAATACCGTACATACAACTAAAACAACTATTGACACATTTGTAATGACTGTACGTAACAACCCCGCGAGCATCGCTTTCAAATCCAGGATATGCATATTTACCACAGGCGTGTTCTGTGGCCTTTAAAAGTTAAATGTAAATATTTCATTGAAATCTGGAACGAATTGCTCATAGCCAGACACAAGCTTTTGTCTCGTATTAGGCCATTTTTGTATTTTTTAAATTAAATAAATCAAGCCTGTAAATTCTTGCAATCCGAGAATCGAAATGAATGCATGATTTATCTTCCTTTGATCTTTGACGTCATTAAGCCTGGCGCACACAGGGGAATATAGCTGCGCCCTCGGTCACTCGTGGCAGGCAGCGCAGCCCTTTCCACCGTGTGCGGCGAACTTTTGGTGTGATTTTGGCCACAAGTGGCGTTGTGGAAAATATCTATCGTCTTTGATATTCTGTGGCACGAGTGGTTGATGACACACCGTCTGCGGACAGCCTGCGCCAAAGGCGCACCTGGAACATTTAACTGACCAATAGAATTAGTTTACAGGGACATGTGATTGGAAACATAATAACATCATGGCGGCATTATCTGTCACGTGGGTACTAAAAGTCACATGGCACACATTCATGAGAGTGGAAAGGGATACCGTGTGCTCTAAACTTTTCTGCTGCGCTGCCTGCCACGAGTGACCGAGGGCGCAGCTATATTCCCCCGTCTGCGCCAGGCTTTAGAGATTTGTTTCCGGCGCGCTTCCACTTCGTAACGTACGACTATGAGTACTAAAGCCTGGCGCACACGGGGGAATATAGCTGCGCCCTCGGTCACTCGTGGCAGGCAGCGCAGCCCTTTCCACCGTGAGCGGCGAACTTTTGGTGTGATTTTGGCCACAAGTGGCGTTGTGGAAAATATCTATTGTGTTTGATATTCTGTGGCACGAGTGGTTGATGGCACACCGTCTGCGGACAGCCCGCGCCAAAGGCGCAGCTGGAACATTTAACTGACCAATATAATTAGTTTACAGGGACATGTGATTGGAAAAATAATAACATCATGGCGGCATTATCTGTCACGTGGGTACTAAAAGTCACATGGTACACATTTATGAGAGTGGGAGGGATACCGTGTGCTCTAAAATTTTCTGCTGCGCTGCCTGCCACGAGTGACCGAGGGCGCAGCTATATTCCCCCGTGTTCGCCAGGCTTAACGAGTTTAAAAAGCATCGACTCTTTACACTTTCGTTCGGCGCTGCCCTAAACCAACTGCAGGAATACTCATTTTCCGAAAGATGAAGAGCTCAGGAAAAAATGGTTAGTGAAGATGAAGTGGGTAAATTTTATCCCAACTCAAAATTCCACCGTCTGCTTCGCGTGATGCGTTATTGGCAGTGGGCTCATACATATGCGGGCGTGGAAAATCGTGGTTGTCGGGTGATGAGGAGCAATTTTAGGTCTCTACGGAGCAGTACACCCGGTTTTAACCCCATTACATTTAATCTTTAAGTATGTTCTGTGGCCTGTAAGTCTGTAGGAGTTAGGTTAGTGTATTTGAACCAGAGTACATCCAAAGAGTAGATTGACAAGAGTAGTCACTTCGTTCGCACCATGTTGAATTTGATTAGTACCCTCCCTCCTGTAGAGGGCGCCCTAATCGAATCGTGTACAGTCGGAACACACTTCCGCTAGGGGACCAGAAGAACATGCCGGCAATGCTGATTGGACGAAGTGACCACTCTTGTCAATCTACTCTCTTTGGTACAACACCTTGGCAGATCGCCTTTAATCATTAGCCATTCCTTTGTCTTAGCTAATAAGATAAAGGGGGCCAAGGGATGAAAATGCGCCATCCTTAATCATTATGACAATGAAAAATATGTTTTCACTAAAAACATTCAATGAAGCATAACAAAAAGCAATTGACTTACGTCAGAGTTACATTCTTTATGCTTGGTTGCACAATTACAAACAGTTTTTCAGGCAAGACAATCTGGGGTTAAATCATAACAAACTTAATCGGTGTCTCCTTTTAAGTGTGTTGTAGAACATGTACTTTGCATGTCTGGACAAAAAGAAAATACAATTTTTGAATTCCGTCGATTTCAGGCCAGGGGTGTGTTGACTTGAATCCAACGCTGGATTCCGTCGATTTCAGGGGTGTGTTGACTTGAATCTAACGCTGGATTCCGTCGATTTCAGGGGTGTGCTGACTTGAATCTAACGCTGAATTCCGTCGATTTCAGGCCAGGGGTGTGTTGACTTGAATCTAACGCTGAATGCCGTCGATTTCAGGGGTGTGTTGACTTGAATCTAACGCTGAATTCCGTCGATTTCAGGGGTGTGTTGACTTGAATCTAACGCTGAATTCCGTCGATTTCAGGCCAGGGGTGTGTTGACTTGAATCTAACGCTGAATTCCGTCGATTTCAGGGGTGTGTTGACTTGAATCTAACGCTGAATTCCGTCGATTTCAGGGGTGTGTTGACTTGAATCTAACGCTGAATTCCGTCGATTTCAGGGGTGTGTTGACTTGAATCTAACGCTGAATTCCGTCGATTTCAGAGGTGTGTTGACTTGAATCTAACGCTGAATTCCGTCGATTTCAGAGGTGTGTTGACTTGAATCTAACGCTGAATTCCGTCGATTTCAGGGGTGTGTTGACTTGAATCTAACGCTGAATTCTGTCGATTTCAGAGGTGTGTTGACTTGAATCTAACGCTGGATTCCATCGATTTCAGGAGTGTGTTGACTTAAATCTAACGATGGATTCCGTCGATTTCAAGGGTGTGTTGACTTAAATCTAACGCTGAATTCCGTCGAGGGGTGTATTGACTTTAATCTAACGCTGGATTCCGTCGATTTCAGGGGTGTGTTGACTAGAATCTAACGCTGAATTCCGTCGATTTCAGGGGTGTGTTGACTTGAACCTAACGCTGAATTCCGTCGATTTCTGAGGTGTGTTGACTTGAATCTAACGCTGGATTCCATCGATTTCAGAAGTGTGTTGACTTAAATCTAACGATGGATTCCGTCGATTTCAGGGGTGTGTTGACTTGAATCTAACGCTGAATTCCGTCGATTTCAGGGGTGTGTTGACTTGAATCTAACGCTGAATTCCGTCGATTTCAGGGGTGTGTTGACTTGAATCTAACGCTGAATTCCGTCGATTTCAGGGGGGGGGGGGGGGGGTGTTGACTTGAATCTAAGGCTGAATTCCGTCGATTTCAGGGGTGTGTTGACTTGAATCTAACGCTGAATTCCGTCGATTTCAGGGATGTGTTGACTTGAATCTAAGGCTGAATTCCGTCGATTTCAGGGTGTGTTGACTTGAATCTAACGCTGAATTCCGTCGATTTCAGGCCAGGGGTGTGTTGACTTGAATCTAACGCTGAATTCCGTCGATTTCAGGGGTGTGTTGACTTGAACCTAACGCTGAATTCCGTCGATTTTAGAGGTGTGTTGATTTGAATCTAACGCTGGATTCCATCGATTTCAGGAGTGTGTTGACTTAAATCTAACGATGGATTCCGTCGATTTCAGGGGTGTGTTGACTTGAATCTAACGCTGAATTCCGTCGATTTCAGGGGTGTGTTGACTTGAATCTAACGCTGAATTCCGTCGATTTCAGGGGTGTGTTGACTTGAATCTAACGCTGAATTCCGTCGATTTCAGGGGGGGGGGGGTGTTGACTTGAATCTAACGCTGAATTTCGTAGATTTCAGCGGTGTGTTGACTTGAATCTAACGCTGAATTCCGTCGATTTCAGGGGTGTGTTGACTTGAATCTAACGCTGAATTCCGTCGATTTCAGGGGTGTGTTGAATTGAATCTAACGCTGAATTCCGTCGATTTCAGGGGTGTGTTGAATTGAATCTAACGCTGAATTCCGTCGATTTCAGGGGTGTGTTGACTTGAATCTAACGCTGAATTCCGTCGATTTCAGGGGTGTGTTGACTTGAATCTAACGCTGAATTCCGTCGATTTCAGGGGTGTGTTGAATTGAATCTAACGCTGAATTCCGTCGAGTTCAGGGGTGTGTTGACTTGAATCTAACGCTGAATTCCGTCGATTTCAGGGGTGTGTTGACTTGAATCTAACGCTGAATTCCGAAGATTTCAGGGGTGTGTTTACTTGAATCTAACGCTGAATTCCCATGGATAGATATGCTTACGTGTAGGTGTATATACGCTTAAACAACCAAAATATAGTTGAATACATTCATCAATCAAGAGCCCACACGATGCAAGGCCTTAAATGCTTATATAATAGATTCCCCAGGGCAGATTCCTGCGTTATGCCTCCTTTAGTCAATCTTGGTCACAGTATTTTTTTCTTGTAAACCTGTTTTTGAATGCATTGATAAACCCACATGTTATGTAAGAAAAATGTAGGACTTTGAATGCGCCGATTTGACTAAATTGAAATCTTCTGCGCAAAACACCATTGAATGTAGGCCTATGTAATGTATTCCCGGGAATTTAAAACTAATTAAATGCACTGAGCGAATTGTTTTTGTCTTGCTGTAAGGAATGCATTCTGAACAAGCAGGTTACGTTCAGACCACGTAATAAACCACGGATGACAAACCATGTGTGACGGAAACTGAGATAAATCCTTTAGAAAGTATAAACGCACAAAATCAGGGCAAGATCATTTTACTTACTATCTCAGGCGAAGAGGGGCAAACCATTCTAAACGTCAAGCTATATACTGCGGTATTCAACAAACATAAAGACAAAATTATCCGACCCAAGCTTGGACTCAAAAACATACCGGTCATCGATACAGTCCATTCTTGGCAATAGAGCGAAGTCGGTCATTCATCCCTTAACATCCAATGGCAAAACACTATCACGTGATCTGGACAAAGCCACGGAATTCAGTACGTTTTTTGCCTCACAATGCCTGAAATTATTCCGAAACTTCCACATTTCTCGTATATTGTATATTAATGAGCTTTCGAGAGTAGCTACTCTCAACATCAGATATTACAAAACACAATAGGCAATTTTCCACAGGCATTATACATAGAAAAAATATAATACTATTAATAGACAGTTAATAAACCAACTTAAAAAAGTGTATACAAGTAAGCAACACAACTATCAGAATTTTATTGTGGTGATGTTATTTAAATAGTTGTTCAGACAATCGTGTTTTATTCTGAATACGAAATTCCGACCGGAATAATTGATACTGGAGTTTTCAGGTGAGTCTAATCAACAACACTCCCTGCTCAGGTTTTCTTCACAGCGTTAGTCACGCATGTAGGTTCAAGTGCGCAGGCGCGGTGAATAGCATTTCGAAATCGTCTATTTATAGAAGGACGGAAAGTTTATAGCTGTATAGAGAAGGACCTTCACCGTGTTTATCGACCAGAAAGACTTTACAACCAGAACAGTGTGTTGTCTTGCGGTATTCATCCAAAATGAAGTCTGCCCTATCTCTCGTCTTGTGTTGTGTGATGAGCATTGCACCTCTCTATGTTTTTGCTGCTTGTGATACGTCGAATGCAGTGGCCGAGCTGCAGTCCTGTCTAACAGAGTTTAACCAGTTAACAGATTTCACTAGTGGCCCGGTGACTGCTGCGCAGCTGAAGAATTTCTGTCAAAACAAGGCCGAGAGCGAAATTCGATGTGCTGAGAATTTCATTAACGAGTGTCGAGCCATCAGTTCTGAGGCGAGAAGGATACTGGACAAAGCCGTCAATATAAATGCTATTCGAGGCAGTGTCAAAATCGTGTGTAATAACTCGGACGTTTTCGCTGAAAAACAGGATTGTTTGTCCCGCTATCAGACTGGAGTGTCCTCTTGTATTGTGGCTGAATACTCTAGCTATAACACGAAAATCATAGGCCTACGATCCCAGGCATATTCAAAGGGAAGAGAATGGTTGGAAGATGAGTTGTACGAATCCCTTTGCGATTATGTGGGGGAAATTGGAAGATGTCAGCGGCCATACGGACAGAACTGCGGCAGACAAGTTGCTGATATTTTTGATTCGTTAATAGCCGCCGCCACTCCACCAGTATGTTCCAGTATCTCACAGACTGTGAATCTCCTACTGTTGATTTCGTCAGCCTTCATCGCTTTGTGGAGGAAATTTTAACATTTGTACTTCATCCTGAATTGATAATGCCTTGTTATTTGTGAACCCAGTAGGAATTTATATCGAAACTCTCAGAGAATATTGATGTGCTGGTCAGTAGATATTTCCAGCCACACAGAGTTGGGACATCTCGTGTGAACCAACTTCACCAAGTGCGAGTTATTTTAAGGTTTTGTCTCATGACATTTCAATGAGTGACAATCATTTGGAGTCGACAAGACACAAGCCTGATATTCCCATCTCGATCCATGCATATTATCAATTCATATGATAAGACTTTTGAAGTTAAATGTTTTTGTGACGGCCATCCAAGCATCTATATCATAGGCGAATAGGCAAATCAATTTTATCATTAGCCATTGATCATTTTTTTTATAAAGATATGCTTTTACGCTTTCGTCGATTGCCGTCTTTAGCTTAAATATTTAGAGATTAATTTTATTTAGATATGTTAAATTGATCACAGGAGATTGAACTATATACACGTTTACCTTTCAAATACATAATACTAATGCTGACAACTTTTTCATATAAATGTACATAATTTGTTTGATCCACTAAAGTTTGCAATGTAACTGACCTCTCTGAAAACTGTATTCTTGATAGAAATTGAACATCCTACACATTTTAGTAAACTTTGTCTGTTACATTATTCATCGGATGCAAATATTCTGCCATATTAAACCTCTTGTCATTTTTCTAAACTAGCCTTTGCTAACGGTGCATAATTCGTCCATTTTAAAATGTCAAGTCAATATACTTAGCTTATATTACTGATATGTTATCGTATGTTTTGTCATCGGCTACAAGGGTAGTTCAAACGTCGGGCTGGAGCATTGTGGCTTAGTCCGCAATATGTTGAGTGGATTGAAGGATAAATTCTGATACGCCCGCACGGGCTTCTTCAATACCACGTCAACATAGGGTGCATTTCTAAGAGTTGCTCTCGGAATTTAAAAAAAATGATATCTCGCAATTTTTAAACATTAATCACCTAAAATTTTGTCCGAAAGCTTCTTTGATAATCCATTCGTAGAGCTAAACCATCCTATGTGACCTTAAATCTGTTAAACTACGAAATTCACAGAGTTTAAATTCCCTTTGCGTTATCACCGACCTTCCCCGACAGCCGTTACCGGTTGTAGTGGCGAGCATGATTTGAAAGTTCGCGGTAGATGGCGGTGTGATCGCCCGAGAAAATTTTTAGTGAACGCAGACGGAATTCAAACTTAGCGAACAGATTTTAGCAGATGTTAAGGTCACATATGATGGTTTAGCTCTACAAAGGGATTATCAAAGAAGCTTTCGGACAAAATTTTAGGTGATTAATATTTAAAAATTATCATTTTTTTAAAATTCCGAGCGCAACTCTTAGATTTTTCAAATGCACCCTATGTTGACGTGGTATTGAAGAAGCCCGTGCGGGCAGAATTTATCCTTCAATCCACTCAACATATGGCGGATAATTGTGGTTCTGCCACAGATTTAGCGTTCCGCATCGTCGCTCTATACACCGTCTAAAACTTGTATGCACCATAAAGATTGGCACGCTCTAGAAACTCGGGGTATACTCTACACCGATTTAAATTTGTATGTTCTCTGAAACCAAGATTTTTATTTAGGCGCATTGCACAGCGTAGGGCCATTAATCATATTTTCGATACCTTGCCCCGATGTACACTTTGCTTGTCTGAGAGATCATGAAAACAGCTTTGATAATACACAGTGTTAAGTAAAGAAGCTGCTCTGGATGGTGATAAATTCTGTATATGACGCCCATTTATGGATGTTTGTTGTCTGGCATATACTGTATCGTGATAAATTCTGTATATGACGCCCATTTATGGATGTTTGTTGTCTGGCATATACTGTATCGTGATAAATTCTGTATATGACGCCCATTTATGGATGTTTGTTGTCTGGCATATACTGTATGGTGATAAATTCTTTATACGACGCCCATTCATGGACATACGAGTAAATATTTGGTTGATTGTTTGGTGTTTTACGCCGCGCTCAAGATTATTTCACTTATATGGCGGCGTTGCCAGTTTTATTGTGGGAGGAAACCGGGCTCTATGCCCGGAGGAAATCCACGACCTTCCGTTGGTAACTGGCAACCATCCCACATAGGTCGTTCGAGTGAAAACGCAGTCAGAAAATTGTAAATATTTGGTGTCTGACATATATTATTGTAATAAATTCGTTATATGACGCCCATTCATGGACATATGAGTAAATATTTGGTGTCTAAAATATATGGTGATAAATTCGTTGGTGGGGTAACTATGCGGATTTGAATTCTTTAGAGCACATTTGGGATAGAATGGGCAGAAACATTCAAGCCCTAGAGCCTCCTGTACAAAATCCGAAGGAATTGGAAGCCCCATTACATCGGTATTGGCGGCAGTTACCCCTTTAACAGATCGTTTTATTTTTCAGCCTTTCAGAGTTGAGGGCGGGGAAGAGACACAAAACGTATCAGTCGAGGGGGGGGGGGTCACTATAACAGCCCTACAGAGAAGACACAAAACAAGCCTATCAGAAAAGAAGGGGGGGGGGGGGGGGGGGCACTTTCACGGCCTTACGGAGGTGAGAAAAACAACAGCCTTTCATTTTACAGCGCGGGTGAGGGGGGGGGGGGGGTACTATTTCATCCCTACAGAGGAGAGACACAAAACAACCTATCAGGGATGAAGGGGGGGGGGGGGGGCACTTTCACGGCCTTACGGGGTAGAAACACAAAACGAGCTTATCAGTTGAGGGCTGGGGGAGGGGGGGGGGGGTACTATCACAGAGGAGAGACACAAAACCAGCCTTTCCGATTTTACGGCTGGGGCAGGGGGCGGAACACTTTCACGGCCCTACGAGAGAGATACACAAACCAAGCTCTTTAGAGTTGAGGTCGGGAGGGGGGGGGGGGGGGCACTATCACAGCTCTACAGTGAAGAGACACAAACCCAGCCTTTCATAGTTGAGCGTGGGGGCGGGAGGGGGGGGGGGGCACTATCACAGCCCTACATAGAAGAGACACAAACCCAGCCTTTCATAGTTGAGCGTGGGGGCGGGAGGGGGGGGGGGGCACTTTCACAGCCTTATGGCGGAGAGACAAAAAACAGGGGGGGGCGGAGGCACTATCACAGCCCTACAGAGAAGTTCAAGTTTCAAGTTTCAAGAAACAGACTAAACACTTTTGCTGAAAAATATAACATTTTAAGCGACAAACAATTTGGATTTCGGGAAAATATGAGCACTATGGACTGTGTTTTTGTTTTTCAAATTTTGATAGAGAAAATATTATCTCAGAAAAAGAAACTTTATGCAGCATTTATTGATTTTAAACAAGCATTTGACAGAGTTGACAAAGAAGCGCTGTGGTGTAAGCTACTGTCTAGCGGAATAAGCTCTAAAATGGTAGCTATGGTTAAATCTATGTACTCTAAAGTTAGAGCATGTATACGTTTAAACGGCAATTTGTCCGAAATGTTCGATGTAGAACTCGGTGTAAAACAAGGGGAGCCAGCTTCACCATTTTTATTTATTATGTTTATCAATGACATGGAAAATGAATTGAAAAATGTTGGAAACATAGGTATATCATTCGATGAAATTTCTATTTTTATGTTATTATTTGCTGATGACACAGTTTTGTTTTCTGACACTGCACATGGGCTGCAAAA
Organism: Lepidochitona cinerea; assembly: GCA_963971465.1. Taxonomy (NCBI): domain Eukaryota; kingdom Metazoa; phylum Mollusca; class Polyplacophora; order Chitonida; family Tonicellidae; genus Lepidochitona; species Lepidochitona cinerea. The sequence goes on from OZ020562.1 coordinate 33,109,197, forward strand.
TATGCTGAATGGTTTGGAAATGTATTGTGAGAAGTTTAACATAACTGTAAATGTGGATAAAACTAAAATATGCATTTTTCAAAAAAGGTGGAGCAGGGTAACCTTTGATTGGCATTTAGGCTTCAACCAAATTGAGGTTGTTAAAAGTTTTAAATATCTGGGTGTTATGATAAATTTCAATGGATGCTGCAAGACCGCACCTTCCTAAATGGCAGATCAGGCTAATCGGACCGTGTATAACATGATGAGTCTATTTGAAGACACTAATTTTTCTGTTTCTACAAAATTGTTTTTGTTTGATAAACTAATATCTCCCATTTTATTGTATGGTAGCGAAATCTGGGGTATGGATAATACAGCTATTTTGGAGAAAATTCATATGCGATTTTGTAAAAGAATACTTGGTGTCCGGAAGCAAACTAGTAATGTTGCCGTATTAGGTGAACTGGGACGAAACCCATTTAGTGTGCCATGTGCCGTCCGCGTCGTTAACTATTGGTTTAAAATTGTAACTGATAGAACTTCTTTGATATATTCTTTGTATAAAAGTGAAAAGTCACTAGTTAATATTGGTCGCACATGGGCAAGCAAGGTTAAACGTCTTTTCGATAAACTGGGATTTTCAGAAATTCGGAATACTGAAAATATCAATAAAGCAATTCTGAAGTCATCCAACGCATTTATGATCAATATGATCAGGAGTGGACTGGTATAGTCACAAGTAGTCGTAAGCTACAATATTATGCTTTGTTCAAAAAGTCTATCGTATTTGAGTCTTATCTTGATAATATACTATCATTTAAGCATAGAAGAGCACTTACGTGTTTACGTTGCAGTTCACATGACTTAGAGATTGAGGTTGGTCGGTATAATGGTATAGAGAGAGGGGATATACTGTGTACTAAATGTCCTGGAAAGTTTATTGAAACTGAGTACCATTTTATTCTTGTTTGTCCTCAATACTCTCATCTGCGGTCGTATTATCTACCAAAATACAAATCATGGCCTAATATTAACATGTTTAAAAATTTAATGTCATCATCTAGTACTATTATACAAAATAACCTAGCGCAATATATTTTTCATGCTCTAGACACGAGAAAAAAATGAGTGATACAAAAAAAGTGTTAAATATTCTACTTTGTATACATTGGATGTATAGCATACCAGTAAGCCATTATCTGATATTCAGCTGTAACTCTATGATAAATGTTCAGCCTTCCAGTGTGATCTGGAGAGGGCTGGGAGCCTTTGTGGGGCTCAGGGCTTTTGATCAAATAAACTTGAAACTTGAAACTTGATCAAATAAACTTGAAGCCCTACAGAGAAGAGACACAAAACCCGCCTATCAGTTGAAGGCGGGCGGGCGGGGAGGGGGTGGGGTGGGGTGGGGTGGCACTATCACAGCTCTACAGAGAAGAGGCAAAAAACCAGCCTATCAGTTGAAGGCGGGCGGGGAGGGGGGGGGGGGGAGGGGTGCACTATCACAGCTCTACAGAGAAGAGACACAAAACCAGCCTATCAGTTGAAGGCAGGCGGGGAGAGGGGGGGGGGGAGTGGGGTGCACTATCACAGCTCTACAGAGGAGGGACACAAAACCAGCCTATCAGAGTTGAGGGCGGGGGTGTCGCAGCCCTTCGCAGAATAGACACGAACCAAGGCTACCAGTTGAGGGCGGGGATGGGGGTGGGGGGGGGGGGGCACTTTCACGGCCCTACGGGGAGAAACACAAAACGAATTTATCAGTTGAGGACTGGGGGATGAGGGGGGGGGGGGGGACTATCACAGCCCTACACAGAAGAGACACAAAACCAGCCTATCAGAGTTGAGCGCCGATTGGGGGGGGGGGGGGGGGGCACTATAACAGCCCTACACAGAAGAGACACAAAACAAGTCTATCAGAGTTGAGCGCCGGGGGGGGGGGGGGGGGGGCACTATAACAGCCCTACACAGAAGAGAGACACAAAACAAGTCTATCAGAGTTGAGCGCCGGGGGGGGGGGGGGGGGGCGGGGGGCACTTTAACAGCCCTACACAGAAGAGACACAAAACAAGTCTATCAGAGTTGAGCGCCGGGGGGGGGGGGGGGGCACTGTAGCAGCCCTACACAGAAGAGACACAAAACCAGCCTATCAGAGTTGAGCGCCGGGGGGGGGGGGGGTTGTTCATTGTCACAATCCTACAGAGGATAAACTCAAAACGAAGTTTAGCCCGGACTAGAATATCTTTTGTAACTATTTGCAAGGGTCATAAATATCAAACGACTGGGTATCTAGATTACAAAGTACTCTTTAAACTTACTGACACGCATCAGCTGCTACATGCTGCGTCACATTATCCTTCTCACACTTTCTAGGCAGTTATTAAGTCTTAGATTTATTTCATTCAATAGAAACTGTCGAAATCAATCCCGTTCACCCCCAGCTCACGAGAGGGTTGCTACTCCTTCACGAGTATATCATTGCCCGCCAACGTTTCTTTCCGGTGCATCAATGGAGGGCCTTATGACCCCACGTAAACTCAATGTACACGTACTAGATCGCGAAACCGTTTACGGAGAACAATCCCACAACAAATATTAAATGACAGTGACCCTTAATTGCGAATTATCTTGCGAGTGACCCTTGTAAATAGTTACATCCAGAAAATTCACAGAATTGTGATCAATAGTAGGTTGTAGCTGAATGCTGGGATCATGGGAATTAACAGTGGATGAAAGTAAGAATGTCTTCCAATTAATGCTGTAATATAATAAAATGTCATCCAGATACCGGAGGCAAATGGAAAGTTGTTTGTGAAATTTGTGATGTATACCACTCCCTGACTGAGCCAGAAAAATAGAGGCAGAGTTGAGACTGAAAAATGTTCCCATAGCACATCCTTCAATTTGCTGGAACCCTTTTAAAGTAAGCTCCTACAATTCTAAAACGTCTTTGTCCGGGCGACGGTGGTCAGGATATCTTTGGAATTTTATGGATAAACATTACATGCAGAGTGACCAAAAGCACATCCGGTGGGAAGGAATTCTCAGATAAGCGAGGTCAGACAATTTTCTCGTTTTTGTGATGTCTATGCCTTTACAGATTAAACAATCAATAGATGTCATCTTGTGATAAGAATGTTTTGCAAATCAAGGGAGTTAACTCCACAGACTAATAATAGTGAGTTTTGTCCCTTTAAAATCTTAGCTAACATAGATATCTTGTAATAACTAGATTGGCTAATGGCAATCGAACCAGAACATAACCTATTTCGCCTACTAGCATTTTTGTATCTTCCTGAGAAACGAAATGAGGCGATGTACATGTATCTTTGATATTTAACAAGAATCGGTTTACACAGATATAATTGTAATGTAAGGCTGTCAATCAAATGACGATATAGAAAACATTTAGACATGCCAACCATCTTATTGTGAGCCTCTTGAATAAAATTATTAAATTTATAATATAAAATTATAAAATTATTTCTTAATGAAAAAGGATAAATTTGGGCATTTTGATTGTACCAGTACTCATTTAAACCTGTAGATGACAATTCATGTTTGATACTAGTTAGCCAATTGGCCTTACTTGGTGCGTTTAAGCAAGTGTTGTACATATCTTTATATATATGTTGTAAGACACAATTGTCAGTATTTAATAGTTTCACCCAATATTTCATCATTCTACATTTCCTTGTTATTAACAATGGGTGACGACCTAACTCAAAATAAACCATAATGTTGGTAGTATTTTTGTTAACTCCTAAAACCCATTTGAGAAACGTAAGTTCAATGCCTTTTGCTGAATGATGACCCAAATTTCACAATCATAATATAAACTAGATCCTATATGGGTGTCAAAAAGCTCGACTTTTGTTTTGCAATTGAATTCATACTGTGATAGATTGTGTCTAAGGCCAAACACAGCGCGTTTACCTTGTGAGGCCAACTGTTTCTGGCATCTACTGAATTTTCCATTATACATAAAACATAAACCTAAGTACACAAAATCATCAACCACATCTACTGACTTATCACCTATCAAAAATGATACGTCTGGACATTGCCACCCAGGACGGAAAACAACCACTTTAGTCTTAGAGACATTAATTGACAACCCCACAGAGGGACAGTCCCTTTTTAACAATTCTATTTCAATATCATTTATGTAGATAGAAAAAAGTATCGGTGAAATACAATCCCCTTGCATTAAACCTATTGAATATAGGAATGACTCCGAGTATTGTCCTTGGTACCGAACCCGAAGATTTATTTTCTTATATAAAGATTTCATTACACTGAGCATTTTACCCCCGATCCCTTCTTTTTCAGTTTTAGCCATAGCATGGTGTGGTTAATGGAATCAAAAGCTTTGACATAATATACAAAGCAGCAAAATAGTTTTATCATTGATTGTAAATAGTTGTTAATGAGAGCACTGAGTGCACAAATGGCATCACGTGTCCCATAACCTGGTTTAAAACCGAGTTGGGCATCAGTAATGGAATTATTTTCTTCGTGCCATTTTAATAGTCGATTTTTTTTATAGATTAGGATAATAATACCGTTTGCCTATGTGTGGGGAAATATTCCTAAGTCAAAAATATGTTTAAAATATGTTTAAACAAATTAACAATGAATGGGGATAAAAAATCATGAAATTCTATGAGAATCCCATTAACAATGCCATCTTGTCCAGGACTCTTCCTGCGTTTCAGGTTTTTCACAACATCTTGCAAAGGCCAGTATTGGTCTATCTAATTCAGGTTATAGGCCAGGTACCCCTGTATCCGGGACGCTGCTGGGGAATTCCCCCTTATTCCCATCTGACAGTACATTGTTTATAGAACTGCTCTAGGCTAATATTTTGTTTGTCTGTTCTAGTTTTACGCTTAACGGTTTTAAACAATTCCTTTAGGTTACTTATCTTGAGAAATTCAAGCATATTTCCTTCAAATTGTTTATACAAAAGTTTCTGATGTCTTATGGTTTGTTTTTACTTACTTCTGGATTGAAATAATTTAATTATATTATCATACTATCTCATGCTACCGACTGTGTCCATAACCACAATAGTTTGATAACTGGTGACATCAACGAAGACCTATTAAATCTTAAAAACCGACACTTCAACAATATAATTTTATCTCATGGTTTGACCCAATTAATCACTGAACCAACAAGACCTGTCACGATTTTAGATCCCTTTGTTTGTAGCCACAACTCTTTAGTTTAATGTTCTGGAATTTTGCCTAATTTCTGTAGTGACATTTATTGCCCTGTTTATGTGACACTAAAAACTACCGTTCCAAAAATTGGTAAATTCAGACGTCATGTATGGAACTACAACAATGCTGACTGGGACCAACTAAGAAATATATTAAATGGCATCGATTGGCAACAGAGCCTTGTCGATTCTGAAAGCATTGATGATATGTGTTCGTTTGTGTGTATTACCATCATGGATGCAGCTGCTAAGGCCATCCCGAATAACCATGTATTAATCAACCCAAGTGATAAATCTTTGGTGACAAAAGAAATACAAATTCAAATCAAAATCCGTGATAAATTATTTAAACGATCGTGAAAACTTAGGACTGAAAGAAACAACCCCCCGACTTTGCCTCCTTATGACGGTCCCGACCTATCGGAGAATCACATTTCTGAGGATGATGTATTTCGTGAATTGGCGGGAATCTACACTAACAAGACACTCGGGCCGGATGGGATAAGCCCCAAAGTTCTATACAAAGCACGGTTAGCCTTAGTAAAACCCCTAACAAAATTATTTAATTATTCTTTGGAAAAATGTTCATATCCCTCTGCAATGGAAGGTGGCAAATGTCACACCTATTTACAAATCAGGAGACGCTTCTGGTTCAAGCAACTATCGACCTATTTCCCTTTTAAGTTGCCTGAGCAAAGTCTTTGAACGCGTCATTTTAAAATATGTTTTTGCTTTTATACACAACGAGGTTTCAGCATATCGGTATGGTTTCTTGCCAGGCAAATCAACAGTTTTTCAGTTGCTGGATATCTACTTTGATTTAGCCAAAGCTCTCGACGATGACAAGGAAGCTTTATTTCTTTTCGTTGACAAATCGAAACCATTTGATAGAGTCTGGCATGGGAGGTTATTAGCTAAGCTTTCGAATATGAGAATTGGCGGAATTGGCTCCCAAATTAGGTTTCTTCATACCTGGACAATAGAAAACAACGAGTTGTCTTAAATGGATTTGCATCCAACTTGAATGGGTTATCTGTAGGGGTGCCACAAGGCTCTGTCCTAGGACCCCTTTTATTTATCATTTTTATCAATGACTTACCAAGATCAATTATTAATAATATTCGGTTATTTTCTGATGATACTACCCTGTATGTTATATCTGATGAATTGTTGCAGCCTGAAATAACGGACTCGATTGAGAAGAACTTGCAGTTCATACAGGCATGGGCTAATCGCTGGGGGGTCTGATTGAATGCATCAAAAACAAAGTTACTTCTTTGCTCCAGACGACATCAGCCATCAAATGTTGATTGGAATTTCATGGGTAGTCCTATCAGTACATCTGAGACCCACAGACACTTAGACTAGATCTTTAACCATCTCGGAAATTGGTATAGCCATATTGAAAATCTTATTGCATCATCGCTTAAAAAATATCACTATTCAGAGGTATGAAATACCGTCTTAGTCGAAAGTCTCTAGAAATCATGCACGAAGGCTTTATTCGACCAGCTTTAGAATACGCAGACGTTGTGTGGGATAATCTACCAGAATATCAGATAAATTCCTTAGAACTTCTTCAAAACGACTGCCTTCGTGTTATTACCGGACGGATTAACCAAAAGTGTGGCAAGCTCACTTATTTATGAGGAATCCGTCACTGTCACTTTTAGTAGGCCTAAATCCTTTTTTCCAACAACCATTCGTGAATGGAACAGCTTACCGGATACTATTAAAAATACTACTGACCATAAAATCCAAAATATTGCAGATGTATAGTCAGGCAACTCCTCCATCTTGGTACTACATCGGCGATCGCCCAAGTAATATTACCCCTAGTCGGATGAGAAATGGTTGTAGTTCCCTGCACGACTGATTCCCCAAGATGTTTTTGTGGGTTTTCTTAAGAGACAGCTGCTCATTACCTTTTTAATCTGGAATTGAGAAAAATATACATTTTTGTCTGTGCCGACAGATCCAAGTGCTGTGCCGGGATAAATGCAAGGCCAAATTGAAGTACTCTTTGTTGTCTACTTATGCAATATTTGTTTTACCCGACACGCCGCATAGTTAAGACTCGTACATTGTTTCCTTATTCGAAATGAGATTATTGATACCTTTAGACTTTTGTTTGTGCAGGCAGATCCAAGTGCTGTGCCGGAAATAAATGCAACGTCAAATTGAAGTACTCTTTGTTGTCTACTTATGCAATATTTGTTTTGCCCGGCACGCCGCATAGCTAAGACTCATACATTGCTTCCCTATTCAAAATTGCATAATCTAACAGAATATAAAGAGTTTTAAGTTTTCGCCTGTGGATCTGTGTCGTGTGCCGGGATAGAGGGGACGTAAATAAGTTCTGCTGTCCAATGCCTACTCAGGCTATGTACATTTTGCCCGGCACAGACAATAGTTTAGACTCGTACCTTGTTTTTATTTCCTAATGGTGTGTTTCCACGGACCTGCGTTAACGCGTGCGTTGACGGATGCGATTGTTTAACGGATAGGATGAAGTGTTTCCACGGACTTGCGTTAACGCATGCAATCGATAGTGCGATCTGTCACAAGGTTACGGTTAAAAGTCAAGGTCATATCCTTGACAACAATTTTTTTTTTCGGTTTGGGGAAAGAATGTGAATAAGTGGACATGTACATAGCTTTTTCATGCAAAATACATTTACAGCACAAACACAAGTCAGTAAAAATGAGTAAACAAACTCACTCGGTGTTTTCAGTGGATTTCTAACTGACAGCAAAAGGTCATTAGGGTCGGAAAACCCCTTCAATGACGTCATGATCAGCGAAATCCCTCGTTCGTTACCTCGTCCGATGCGTTAAAAATGGGACAAGCTCCATTCTCCGTCCGTTAACGCGTGCGTTAAAAACTATCGGACTGGCCATGGACACACTATAGTGTATTTCTGTATTTCCCATTCGTTAGGGAAAATCGCATCCGTCAACGCACGCGATAACGCAAGTCCGTGGAAACACACCATAAGTTGGAATTGAGAAAAATATACATTTTTGCCTGTGCCGGCGTATACAAGCCAAATTAAAGTACACTTCCTTATCGACTTATGCAATATTTGTTTTGCCCTGCAAGCCGCAAAGTTAAGGATCGTATATTGTTTTCTAATTCGAGTTTTAACCTGTGTTCTAACTTAATTTGTGTCATGGACCGAAAACCTTTTGGGTGTGTAATAAAAAGGCATTAAATCAGCCAACAAACCTTGAAAAAAACATAACCGGAATACTTTTGTCCATATGTAAAACCAAAGTACTGGGAGCTGGGAATAGGGAACTAGGAATAGGGAACTAGGAATAAGGAACTGCGAATAGGGAACCAACTTCAGCCGGGTCCGGTTTGCCGAGTTGTCCGTACTCGTGGAACAGCTACAAGTCGAAAGTGTACAAAGGACACTATCAGCCAGAGGGTTGCCAGTTACCAAGGGAAGGTCGTGGGTTTCCTCCGGGCATAGAGCCCAGTTTCCTCCCACAATAAAACTGGCAACCCCGCCATATAAGTGAAATAATCTTGAGCGCGGCGTAAAACACCAAACAATCAATCAATCAACCAATCAATCAGCCAGAGTATAGTAAACTCTGAGGTACAACCTATCTATACAGGCGTGCCCCAGAAATCGGGTTCGCTCCATTTTATTTTCGTTAACGACATTTCAACCAATAATGAAAGTCATATGAACTTATTTGCAGATGACACTTCGTTGCACGAGGAAATTATACAATTGCAGAAGTGTGAATTAAAACTTAACCTCGACTTCAATCAATTAACATCGTGGACCTGACGATGGATGGTAACATTTAATGCACAAAAGATACAAAATAGTATCTTTATTATTTACCTTTAAACCACATTCTCGCCAACCTACACCGATTTGGATGGCAATCCTGTGAAAACTGTGACTTTATCTTGGAATTGTTAAAGGGGCATGAGCTGCCAAAATGTTGATATTTTGACGTTACAACATAATGTTGAAATTATTGGCTATTTTTCTCAAGACGTGTAATTCAGAAGCTTTTTAGTGCTTCTAGTCTCCAGAATGTACGATAAAGTATTGTTTTGAACTATCTTTGGCTTAGAATGAATGAATGGTCGTCCCGGTTATTTAAATTTTGTTTACTTTTCGAACACGTTTTCGGTTGCTACAGGCCACATACTGCATGGATTTTCCTCATTCCAACGCCAATCATTCAGTTTTTCGATCACCTCCAAAGCCTCTTACTGTCGTGACGATCAGAAATTATCAAAAAAGTGTGAATTTTGGCAGCTCATGCCCCTTTAACCAGTGCAATAAACAGTTATGTGTAATTTTTAGTGCAAGAAAGGTTCTCCAGAGAAAGTGCCTCCAAAACGTATATACAACAGTACGGTTAGGTCTTTTCTTGAATATCCTTTGTTCGTTGGCCGTATTATGTAAAATTGAAAAAAATCCAGCGCCGAGTAGCTTTATGTGTACTGGTGGGTTGTGTTGAACTCATGATCACTTATAGAGGAGCTCAATTGGCAACCATTGTCGGAAAGGCTTAAGTCACATAAATTGCTACTTCTATAGTAATACACAATTTTTTGACGCCGACTTACTACAGGGGTGTGAGAGCCGGCCCGAAAAAAAAGAGGAAAATTTGTTGGTCAAGAATACCCCCAAAGGGTTTGCTTAAGAATTAATTAAATCACGATCAATTTGAACTAGGCCCCTACTACTGATTGAGTTTGAGAAAAAAAATTTTTTTTAAAATTAAAAATTCTAATTTTTTTTAAATTACTGGACCTAAAGTAAATTGTACGTGAAAATGGTGCCATTTAACTTGTCCTTAATAGATTGCGAACTGAATTCTTCGAATTTTGAAACTTTCCATTTGTTTCATTTACCGTCTGTTTCATTTACTGCCGAAACGTGCGTCACCAGCGAAGACGTTTTATTGGGGTTGTATCAGTGAGGGTCCAATTATCGTCACCTTTCATCACTGCGGAAAAATAGCAGAGGCCGTGCATTCCAGACTAAATTCAATATTATTGCAGTATGTTTGAAAAACAACGTTTAATTGTGGTCTTTGGATTGCTTTTGATATCCAGTAGACAAAACGACACGTTCATTTCAAACACGCAATAAAGTAGGCCTAAACTTAAAGCACGAGTTGGTATTGGAGTTGGAATTTTATGTTTCGATGCGCTCATGGTCTTTCAGTTTCACATCGTAGTCAGCGCAAGGAGTTACACCTCCTTGAGTCAGCGTTTATAGAATTAGGCAAATCACTGAAAACAACCTACGCGGACCAATGTAGTAATACTAATAGTATTATATTATAAATAAGCTACCACATGGCGGCGTAACGGCTAAGCCTTCGAACAAACATTCACCAGTCATCCAGGCGGAACTCTACGGGAGATTATTACATAGGCCTACGTACACCTCCAATCACTATCAGTTAAATGCTAATACTACATGTACAATAAATAAAATTGACACTTCCCCCTTGAACAAAAACGCGGAATTCAGAAAAATGACGCGGACAGCCATTTTAAAAAACGCGATTTTCCGCGTTTCCGCGGAAGTCTCACACCCCTGTTACTAACAAAAAATATGTACTTCCTTGATATCTAAATTTAGACGGCGGGTATGGTTTGTATAACCGCTATAATCTTCATACCTTATAAAATAAAAACCCAAGTACAGTCGTACTTTCATGCCAAGTCTCTCTCGACAAGTGCACACGATTTTTCTATCCGACTTTGACAAAATAGGACGGCCTCGGTAAACTTCATTATTATTTTGATAACTGTTCTTCAGTACTTCGTGGGTGAGGCTTAAGTGATTTGTTCAAATTTAACGTCTTCAGAAAGTAGACACCATTTCTTGCTAGAATGTTCCACATATGCTGCGCATGCTGCACTCAATTGTCCAGGCAATCGCACCTGGGGGGTATTTCATAAACCACATATAGCCGACTATGGTCAGATAGTCGACTAAGCAGTAATGTTAAAGCAGTGCTATTCTAGTCGGCTAGGTCAGTTTAGCCTTCTAAACCTGTTTATGAAATACCCCCCAGAGACCATAAAAGCTAAGCTAAACTGTTAAGCATACGCTCAAATGAAAGTCAGAAAGGCTAATGTATTTGACACACTTAATGTTCCTCATTGCTGGGTCAGCAAACATGGCTAAAGCAGAGCCACAATGCTCCAGTCCGACGTTTGAACTACCCTTGTAACCGATGACAAAACACACGATAACATATCAGTAATATAAGCTAAGTATATTGATTTGACATTTTAAAATGGACGAATTATGCACCGTTAGCAAAGGCTAGTTTAGAAAAATGACAAGAGGTTTAATATGGCAGAATATTTGCATCCGATGAATAATTTAACAGACAAAGTTTACTAAAATGTGTAGGATGTTCAATTTCTATCAAGAATACAGTTTTCAGAGAGGTCCGTTACATTACAAACTTTAGTGGATCAAACAAATTATGTACATAGATATGAAAAAGTTGTCAGTGATAGTATTATGTATTTGAAAGGCGAACGTTTACAAATTGTGTATATAGTTCAATCTCCTGTGATCAATTTATCATATCTAAATAAAATTAATCTCGAAATATTTAAGCTAAAGACTGCAATCGACCAAAGCGTAAAAGCATATCTTAGTAAAAAAAAATGATCAATGGCTAATGATAAAATTGATTTGCCTATTCGCCTCTGATGTAGATGCTTGGATGACCGTCTTGATGACATTTAACGTCTTAAGTCTTATCATATGAATTGATAATACGCATGGATCGAAAGGGGAATATCAGGCTTGTGTCTTGTCGATTCCAAATGATTGTCATTGAAATGTCATGAGACAAAACCTTAAAATAACTCGCACTTGGTGAAGTTGGTTCACACGAGATGTCCAAACTATGGGTGGCTGGAAAATCTAGTGGCCAGCACATCAATATTCTCTGAGAGTTTCGATATAAATTCCAACTGGGTTCACAAATAACAAGGCATTATCAATTCAGGATGAAGTACAAATGTTAAAATTTCCTCCACAAAGCGATGAAGGCTGACGAAATCAACAGTAGGAGATTCACAGTCTGTGAGATACTTGAACCTACTGGTGGAGTGGTGGCAGCTATCGAAGAAGTAGTCTGTGAGATACTGGAACATACTGGTGGAGTGGCGGCGGCTATTAACGAATCAAAAATATCAGCAACTTGTCTGCCGCAGTTCTGTCCGTATGGCCGCTGACATCTTCCAATTTCCCCCACATAATCGCAAAGGGATTCGTACAACTCATCTTCCAACCATTCTCTTCCCTTTGAGTATGCCTGGGATCGTAGGCGGACGAGTTTCGTGTTATAGCTAGAGTATTCAGCCACAATACAAGAGGACACTCCAGTCTGATAGCGGGACAAACAATCCTGTTTTTCAGCGAGGACGTCCGTGTTATTACACACGATTTTGACACCGCCTCGAATAGCATTTATATTGACGGCTTTGTCCAGTATCCTTCTCACCTCAGAACTGATGGCTCGACACTCGTTAATGATATTCTCAGCACATCGGATTTCGCTCTCGGCCTTGCTTTGACAGAAATTCTTCAGCTGCGCAGCAGTCACCGGGCCACTAGTGAAATCTGTTAACTGGTTAAACTCTGTTAGACAGGACTGCAGCTCGGCCACTGCATTCGACGTATCACAAGCAAAAACATAGAGAGGTGCAATGCTCATCACACAACACAAGACGAGAGATAGGGCAGACTTCATTTTGGATGAACACCGCAAGACAACACACTGTTCTGGTAGTAAAGTCTTTCTGGTCGATAAACACGGTGAAGGCCCTTCTCTTAACAGCTATAAACTTTCCCTCCTATTTATATGTAAATATACGATTTCGAAATGCTATTCACCGCGCCTGCGCCCTTGCATGAACTTACCTGTGTGACTAACGCTGTAAAGAAAACCTGAGCAGAATTGGTTGTTGATTAGACTCACCTGAAAACTCCAGTATCAATTGTTACGATCAGCATTTCGTATTCAGAATAAAACACGATTGTCTGAACAACTATTTAAATAACATCATCACAATAAAATTCTGATAGTTGTGTTGCTTACTTATATACACTGTCACTTTTAAGTTGGCTAATTAACTGTCTATCAAGTGTGTTTATATTGTTCCGTATATATAATGCCCGTGGGAAATTATTTAATTCTGTGTTAGTTTAAACATATTTTATTGCACAAAATTATACAAGAGGGATTGAAAACAAGTTATACAACTTAGTTAATCCTTTCCCTACATTGACATGAATGACATTGAATGCATGATAAAATTATCTCAAAATGAAGTCAATACAAATTGTTGAATTTGAAGAAAGAAAAAAAAAAAATTAATAAAAATATAAAAAAAATGTTTCAATGAAAAAGGTTTTGTTATGGTCATATCAATTCATTTGAAAAAGTTAATAGCTGTAAATATATATAAGTTTCAAAGCAGAACGTTAACTTCATTCCCCCAACATACAGATTTTTAAGTTAATAAGATTGAATATTGAAACGACATATCAGTGCTTAAACATTTAGCAGTGGAATAGTGAGAAAGAGACTTAAGTGAACCTTTCACTTTTTTTAATGAAGTCTCGAACATGTCTGAACATATTCAGGTTTTCTCTAGCAGTAATGTCAGGATTTCCGAAAAGAATATCATGTAGATTAAATTGATTAGTAAACAGTTCTGCGAGACTCGTGCGAATCCCATGGTAAAGTATACATTCAAAAAAGAAATGATTTGCATCTTCTGCCGGAGCTCCACAGCTGCATTCAGGTGACGGTGACAGATTAACGCGATGCAGATCAGCATTTAAGGAGCTACATTCATAACGGAGCTTAGTATGCAATATGTTAAGTTTTCTTTGGCCTACTTTAAAATACGCTGGGGCTGCGGTGGCATTTGGTTGAATTTGTTTCTTGAAGGATTTAACTGATTCCAACGATCTAATGTCGGGTGGTAAGTCATTCCATGCTAGAATAGCAGAAGGAACAAAAGACTTTTTTGTAATATTTAGTCTACTGAATGGAACTTGATACAAATCGGCGTTCCGCAGTGAGGAACCCCTAGGGGTGTCCCCAACAAGTGGGGGTAAGAGAGATGCCACGTACTCCGGAACGGTATTGTATTGTATTTTATACATCAAACTTAATTTGGCTTTATGTCGTCTCGAAGCTAGTGTTTCCCAACCAGTTTCAAACAACAGAGAGTTACGGGATGCATATTTGGGTAAACCGGTAACGATTCTCGCGGCTGTTAGTTGAACTTGTTCTAAGCTTTCCGATTGTTCAGCCGTGCATCCGTCCCAGACAGGGGACGCATATTCGAGTATAGGGCGTATATAATTAAGATACACGTTTGACAACGCATTTCGATTTACTTGATACTTTATTTTACGCATTAATCCTATTCTTTTGCTTGCAGCATCTATTATGCTATCGATGTGTGTCTGCCATTTGCAGTCGTTCTGTAAGATTAGACCAAGGTGTTTATGGTGTGATGAGTAGTTCAATAAAACATTCCCAAACTGTACAGAAGGAAGGTATGGAATCTGTCTATTTGTGAAAAGCATTAAGACAGTTTTTTTCGAAATTGAATTGTAAATGCCATGATTTAGACCAGTCTAATATAGTTTGAAGATCTCTATTCAGTTGAAATTCAGTCTCATTTAAGTCTGTCGAGGAGTATAACAGGGAGGAGTCGTCTGCAAACAGGCGAACGGTACTTCTTACATTCAGACTGAGGTCGTTTATGAATATAAGGAACAAAAGTGGACCCAGTACCGACCCTTGGGGAACTCCAGTGTTGGTCGTCTTGGTAAAGGATTGTTCATTTTTCAGAGGGACTTTTTGATGGCGATCTGAAAGGTAACTAACAAACCATTCTAATAAGTTCCCATCAATACCATATGATTCAAGTTTTAAAATCAAACCGCGATGCCATACTCTATCAAAAGCCTTTGAAAGATCACAGAAGGCTACACATGCAGGTTGTCGCTCTTCTAAAGAAAAACAGAGACTGTGATATAATTCGATGAGTTGGAGGGTACAAGAGTGGCCCGGTAGGAACCCTGCTTGCAAATGGTAGAAAAGCTTATTGGAAACAAAATGGTTGTACACTGATCTGAAAACAATTTTTTCCATAAGTTTTCCAACACAGCTTAATAAAGCGATTGGTCGATAATTGGTTGGCAAATGTTTGTCGCCCTTTTTGAAGACCGGGATGATATTTGCCATTTTCCACAACGTTGGGAAGCGTGCACTGTTAATTGATAATTGAAATAATTGATAAAGGGGAGCTGCTATTGAATAACCAACTTTCTTCAGCATCAAATGGCTAATGCGATCATGACCAACAGCTTTTTTTGTAATAAGGGATTTAATAAAGTATACTAGATCATCAATATCAAAGTCAACTGTAGTTAGTTTTACATCACATTGAGTTTGGAAGATTGGAAGAATAGCATGGTCTTCAGCAGTTGATACGGATGAAAAATAATCATTTAGTACATTGGATTTATCTTTCTCAGAAGTAGCGTATCTACCGTTCATATCTGATGGATCTAAAAGTGGGGGTATACTGTCACTTTTCGAGTTTGTAGCAATAAAAGGTTTCAGAATTGACCAATAAAACTTAGGATCAGTGTTTTGCGATTGCGTTAGTAAGTCTTCAAGATTGTCAAAATAATTATTTTTAGTATATTTCTTCATGTTATTTACATGGTTTCTAAGTTTCTTGTACTTGGACCAATCTGACATTTTACCGGTTTTTAGGGCCTTTTTTCGACATCTATCGCGCTTTCTTGATACTCGACGGAGCTCAGTATTGTACCATGGTTTATCCTTTGGCCGAATTGTTACTAAATATGAAGGAATACATTGCTCAGCTATTTGGAGGAAAGTGTCTGTGAACTTAATGCAACAATCATCAATATCATTCGACTGAGAGAAAAGATAATCCCAAGAAAAGATAATCCCTGCGCCCTTGCATGAACCTACCTGTGTGACTAACGCTGTAAAGAAAACCTGAGCAGAATTGGTTGTTGATTAGACTCACCTGAAAACTCCAGTATCAATTGTTACGATCAGCATTTCGTATTCAGAATAAAACACGATTGTCTGAACAACTATTTAAATAACATCATCACAATAAAATTCTGATAGTTGTGTTGCTTACTTATATACACTGTCACTTTTAAGTTGGCTAATTAACTGTCTATCAAGTGTGTTTATATTGTTCCGTATATATAATGCCCGTGGGAAATTATTTAATTCTGTGTTGTAATATCTGATGCTGAGAGAAAGCTCATAAATATACACCATCATGTACAATATAGTATGAGTTGTGCTATATGTTTTGGATCTAGTAAAACCGCTCAATAGTAGAATTTAAATCAGTGTAGTCATGAGTATCTGATCTGTTTGTACGGAGACGCTTTTCCGCCAAAAACTGTATACCGGAGTTGAATGGTTCTCTACAAGGGAGGTAATTATGAGGGGATTGGTAATGTACTGCAATGGATCCTATACCTGGCAACTAGTTCTGTTAACTACATTATCCCATCAACATTTATATCGGAACGTCTGGTGACTTATTTTTCAGTCTACACCGAATGTCTATGTCTATTTTCTGGCTATACGTTTTGAAGTAGTTGCAGTGTTGCTGCAAACAGTCCTCCCCTCCACACCTTTCTTGTAACATTTATTGGTGAATAATTGCATGCAGCTTTTGAGGAAAGGAGAGGGAGGGAGGGGGGGGGGGGGGGGGGGTCAAGGTTCTAGGACTACTGAAATCTAGAAGTAGGAAGAAGCCTGCCTCCCCTCTACATATGTCTCAACGTTATATATAAAGTCTTTCAAACCTACGAAGTGTTCATTTAATGGCAAGGCCTATCCTATGGCACGGCCATCCCAGTCGGGACTCCCTTCGGCTATCTTCGCTCGCTACCGGTCGTCTTTGACATGACTCGGACAGTCTGCGCTTTTTATACGGTAAATCACCGTATTTTGGGGCTAAATAAAAATGGCGTCGAAAATAAATATCAAATTGTTTTACTACAGACGAAAAAAAAAAACAAAAATAATTATTAATTTATTAAATGCTAATATCATTTAGAAAGATATTTGTTTATATATTTTATTTAGCCCGGTAAACCACATGTTGTACATATAGACAGACGCAGTTTCGGTACATATCAGGAATCCTACAATGCTTCAATTATTTAACTGATCGCGGCTGAACGTTAAAGTGAAAATTAACAAGCAATTATATTAATCTAAATCAAAATTCAAACCAACGAACGTAAATTTTTTTTATAAGCTGTTGGCTCAGAGGTCGAGCCAGTTTACTTTCAAGCAGTCCACATTCTGTCATAATCAGTAAAAAAGCATAAAAACTTCTGAGTAGATTTTTCACTCGATCGCCGTTTGTGGAAGAGTTGCCAGGTACTCGGCGAAGGTTGGGGGTAGCACATCGAGTTCATGTACCGTTGGCCGGTAACGATATACTCGTGAAGGAGAAGCGTGTCGGGAGCTGAACGATGGAGTATAAATGTGACAGATTTGATCCTCTGGAGTTACCTAACAGAACACCCCCCCCCCCCCCCCGCCTCCCCCGGGCAGAAGAGCCGAAAAACCATAGAACAGGTCTAATAAAAAATCTAAAAAACGACAGTTTCTATAGAATCTAAAAATATAACTGCTTTAAAAGTGTGAGAAGGATGATGTGACAGATAATGTAGCAGCTGATGCGTGTCAGTAGGTTTAAAGAATACTTTGTAATCTAGATACCCAGTCGTTTGATATTTATGACAAATAGTTACATCCAGAAAATTCAATAGTAGGTTGTAGCTGAATGCTGTGATTATTGGAATTAACAGTCGATGAAAGTAAGAATGGCTTCCAATTAATGCTGCCATATAATAAAATGTCATCCAGATACCGGAGGTAAATAAAAAGTTGTTTGTGAAATTTGCGATGTATACCACTGCCTGCTTTGATTTGCCGGAAGACCTTCCCATTGAATTAAAAATCATTGTATTTGGAACTAAGCTCCAACAATTGTAAATTGTCTTTGTCCGGTCGCCGGTGGTTAGGATATCTTTGGAATGTCAATTTTATGGATAAACATTACATGCAGAGTAACCTAAATCACATCCCGTGGGAAGGAATTCTTAGATAATCGAGGTCACACAATTTTCTCGATTTTGTGGTTTGAAATAACAGATGGATTATGAAAAAATGGCATTTTGTAAATAAAAATACGACAATTTTGAAGTAAAAAAACACTTTTGAAATAAATTATAACCAATTTTGAAATAATTTTTATAACCACATCTGGAATAAAAATACGCAACTTTTGCAATACAAATTTCACTTTCAAAACTGGCTCTTCTTTACTTCCAAACTAACTTTTATTTCAAAATTCATTTTTTTTTAATTTCAAAGTTTTTGTTATTTTATTTCAAAGTTTTTTAAATTTTATTTCAAAAGTTATTTAGTTTCCTTTCAAAAGTTAAAAACGGTTTATGAGTGGACAAAGAAAGAACTGAAAAACCTCTCGCTAATGCGTCGCAGTTTTGCGTGGCGTGTGTGGGGTGGTGGGAGGGGGGGGGGGGGTGTGCGCAAATGGATTGATTGATTGTTTGGTGTTTTACGCCGCGCTCAAGATTATTTCACATATGGCGTCGCCCGTTTTATTGTGGGAGGAAACCGGGCTTAGAGCCCGAAACCCACGACTTTCCGGTGGTAACTGGCAAACATCCCACACAGGTCGTTCGAGTGAAACCCAGCCAGATGATATTCAAATTTTTTTTGGAGACGCAAATGGAAGAAAGGGACATGAGGACATCCTCACACACACATCCCTGCAAACGGAGAGAATTGTAATTCAGGATGGTGTATAACCCTCTCTCCTTTATCCACATACTGTAACAGCAAGTATGTATTATTCAAACCCCGTCTCCCTTATCCTCCGTGGCTCAGTAGGTAGAGCGTTGGACGTTCAATCCGAACAGCCTTCCACCAATGGGTCACGGGTTCGATTCCCACTCAGTCCAAAAAATTGGAAAATTTTCTGACTGGGTTTTCACTCGAACGACCTATGTGGGATGGTTGCCAGTTACCAACGGAAGGTCGTGGGTTTCCTCCGGGCATAGAGCCCGGTTTCCTCCCACAATAAAACTGGCAACGCCGCCATATAAGTGAAATAATCTTGAGCAAACAATCAATCAACCCTTATCCACATACTGTAACAGCAAGCATGTATTAATTCAAACCCCCTCTCCCTTATCCACATACTGTAACAGCAAGCATGTATTAATTCAAACCCCCTCTCCCTTATCCACATACTGTAACAGCAAGCATGTATTAATTCAAACCCCCTCTCCCTTATCCACATACTGTAACAGCAAGCATGTATTAATTCAAACCCCCTCTCCCTTATCCACATACTCTAACAACAAGCATGTATTAATTCAAACCCCCTCTCCCTTATCCACATAATGTAACAGCAAGCATGTATTAATTCAAACCCCCTCTCCCTTATCCACATACTGTAACAGCAAGCATGTATTAATTCAAACCCCCTCTCCCTTATCCACATAATGTAACAGCAAGCATGTATTAATTCAAACCCCCTCTCCCTTATCCACATAATGTAACAGCAGGCATGTATTAATTCAAACCCCCTCTCCCTTATCCACATACTGTAACAGCAAGCATGTATTAATTCAAACCCCCTCTCCCTTATCCACATAATGTAACAGCAAGCATGTATTAATTCAAACCCCCTCTCCCTTATCCACATACTGTAACAGCAAGCATGTATTAATTCAAACCCCCTCTCCCTTATCCACATAATGTAACAGCAAGCATGTATTAATTCAAACCCCCTCTCCCTTATCCACATACTGTAACAGCAAGCATGTATTAATTCAAACCCCCTCTCCCTTATCCACATACTGTAACAGCAAGCATGTATTAATTCAAACCCCCTCTCCCTTATCCACATACTGTAACAGCAAGCATGTATTAATTCAAACCCCCTCTCCCTTATCCACATACTCTAACAACAAGCATGTATTAATTCAAACCCCCTCTCCCTTATCCACATAATGTAACAGCAAGCATGTATTAATTCAAACCCCCTCTCCCTTATCCACATACTGTAACAGCAAGCATGTATTAATTCAAACCCCCTCTCCCTTATCCACATAATGTAACAGCAAGCATGTATTAATTCAAACCCCCTCTCCCTTATCCACATAATGTAACAGCAGGCATGTATTAATTCAAACCCCCTCTCCCTTATCCACATACTGTAACAGCAAGCATGTATTAATTCAAACCCCCTCTACTTAATCCACATACTGTAACAACAAGCATGTATTTATTCAAACCCCCTCTCCCTTATCCACATAATGTAACAGCAAGCATGTATTAATTCAAACCCCCTCTCCCTTATCCACATACTGTAACAGCAAGCATGTATTAATTCAAACCCCCTCTCCCTTATCCACATAATGTAACAGCAAGCATGTATTAATTCAAACCCCCTCTCCCTTATCCACATAATGTAACAGCAGGCATGTATTAATTCAAACCCCCTCTCCCTTATCCACATACTGTAACAGCAAGCATGTATTAATTCAAACCCCCTCTACTTAATCCACATACTGTAACAGCAAGCATGTATTAATTCAAACCCCCTCTACTTAATCCACATACTGTAACAGCAAGCATATATCAATTCAAACCCCCCTGTCCCTTATCCACATACTGTAACAACAAGCATGTATTAATTCAAACCCCCTCTCCCTTATCCACATAATGTAACAACAAGCATGTATTAATTCAAACCCCCTCTCCCTTATCCACATACTGTAACAGCAAGCATGTATTAATTCAAACCCCCTCTACTTAATCCACATACTGTAACAGCAAGCATATATCAATTCAAACCCCCCTGTCCCTTATCCACATACTGTAACAACAAGCATGTATTAATTCAAACCCCCTCTCCCTTATCCACATACTCTAACAACAAGCATGTATTAATTCAAACCCCCTTTCCCTTATCCACATACTGTAACAACAAGCATGCATTAATTCAAACCCCCTCTCCCTTATCCACATACTCTAACAACAAGCATGTATTAATTCAAACCCCCTCTCCCTTATCCACATACTGTAACAGCAAGCATGTATTATTTCAAACCCCCTATACCTTATCTACATACTGTAACAGCAAGCATGTATTAATTCAAACCCCCTCTCCCTTATCCACATACTGTAACAGCAAGCATGTATTAATTCAAACCCCCTCTCCCTTATCCACATACTGTAACAGCAAGCATGTATTAATTCAAACCCCCTCTCCCTTATCCACATACTGTAACAACAAGCATGTATTAATTCAAACCCCCTTTCCCTTATCCACATACTGTAACAGCAAGCATGTATTAATTCAAACCCCCTTTCCCTTATCCACATACTGTAACAACAAGCATGTATTAATTCAAACCCCCTCTCCCTTATCCACATACTGTAACAGTAAGCATGTATTAATTCAAACCCCTCTCCCCTCGTGTTGTTCACAAACAACTTACTTCGTGGTGATGCCTTAATCATTTCTCATTCGAACATATCATATGTCAACTATGACGTCCCAAACTTAAGCTAATTAATTTCCGTATAGAGGTCGTACAGAGAAATGGAATGCCTAGAATTTTGTAAGTTTTAAGTCAAAATTCTCATTTTCTTTCTGGCCGAGTTCATACAGCATGTTGTTTAACACATTGATTGCAAAATAGGAGGTATTGTCCATAAACTTGTCATTTATCCTTTAATTATTTGTATACGTAAAATGGCTGTCATGTGACATTTGGCGCAAAGAGAACGCAACCATTACTTTGAGATGACTGACGGTTATTCCAAAATGCTATACTAGTATTACGTGCCGGTGTCAATACACGACAAGGCAGCAGGCACAAAACTTAACGATGACATTGTCCTCATGGTAAGTTGTCGTGGCAGCGGCCAATTTACATACTCCATTCCCGTCAAACTACAGGCTATGCCTTTAATATTATGTAACAGATGTTTTTATATGGTATACGGGTAAGGCTCTCTCTATCGATTATAAGCTACATTAGTAGCTACATTAATGCAGATCTTCGAAAAGACATTATTGCTTGAACTGGAAAGATAAACTGTATCATGAAGGCTGAAATAATCATTTTCTATAGGTAATATCACTCGGGAGTACCTTTACGTAATTCACCCATTTCACCTCGTAAATTTACGTAGGCCTGCTTCATAATACATACATAATTTGATTATTTGGCGGCTCCATTCTATTGAATGATGTTGGTATATGTAATATCACCATAAGTTCGGTAAATTGAACTAAAGTTAAGAGTGATATGTGAACTACCCTTCGCTGATTGATTGCTCGGGACCTAACGTCGCATTTAACAGCCAAGGTTATACGGCGACAAAAGTATCAATTAACGGACTCAAAGATCACTCTTCTCACCCACCGCTAAATTTGGACATTAGGCTCCAGAAACCATAAAAGCTAAGCTAAAATGCTAAGCATACGCTCAAATAAAAGTCAGAAAGGCTATGTATTTGACACACTTAATGTTCCTCCTCGCTGGGTCAGCAAACATGGCTAAAGCAGAGCCACAATGCTCCAGTCCGACGTTTGAACTACCCTTGTAGCCGATGAAAATACACACGATAACATATCAGTAATATAAGTATATTGACTTGACATTTTAAAATGGACGAATTATGCACCGTTAGCAAAGGCTAGTTTAGAAAATGACAAGAGGTTTAATATGGCAGAATATTTGCATCCGATGAATAATGTAACAGACAAAGTTTACTAAAATGTGTAGGATGTTCAATTTCTACCAAAAATACAGTTTTCAGAGAGGTCCGTTACATTACAAACTTTAGTGGATCAAACAAATTATATACATAGATATGAAAAAGTTGTCAGTGATAGTATTATGTATTTGAAAGGCGAACGTTTACAAATTGTGTATATAGTTCAATCTCCTGTGATCAATTTATCATATCTAAATAAAATTAATCTCGAAATATTTAAGCTAAAGACTGCAATCGACCAAAGCGTAAAAGCATATCTTAGTAAAAAAAAATGATCAATGGCTAATGATAAAATTGATTTGCCTATTCGCCTATGATGTAGATGCTTGGATGACCGTCTTGATGACATTTAACGTCTCAAGTCTTATCATATGAATTGATAATATGCATGAATCGAAAGGGGAATATCAGGCTTGTGCCTTGTCGATTCCAAATGATTGTCATTGAAATGCCATGAGACAAAACCTTAAAATAACTCGCACTTGGTGAAGTTGGTTCACACGAGATGTCCAAACTATGGGTGGCTGGAAAATCTAGTGGCCAGCACATCAATATTCTCTGAGAGTTTCGATATAAATTCCAACTGGGTTCACAAATAACAAGGCATTATCAATTCAGGATGAAGTAGAAATGTTAAAATTTCCTCCACAAAGCGATGAAGGCTGACGAAATCAACAGTAGGAGATTCACAGTCTGTGAGATACTGGAACATACTGGTGGAGTGGCGGCAGCTATTAACGAATCAAAAATATCAGCAACTTGTCTGCCGCAGTTCTGTCCGTATGGCCGCTGACATCTTCCAATTTCCCCCATATAATCACAAAGGGATTCGTACAACTCATCTTCCAACCATTCTCTTCCCTTTGAATATGCCTGGGATCGTAGGCGGACGAGTTTCGTGTTATAGCTAGAGTATTCAGCCACAACACAGGAGGACACTCCGCTCTGATATCGGGACAAACAATCCTGTTTTTCAGCGAGAACGTCCGCGTTATTACACACAATTTTGACACTGCCTCGAAAAGAATTTATATTAAAGGCTTTGTCCAGTATCCTTCTCGCCTCAGAACTGATGGCTCGACACTCGTTAATGATATTCTCAGCACATCGGATTTCGCTCTCGGCCTTGCTTTGACAGAAATTCTTCAGCTGCGTAGCAGATACCGGGCCACTAGTGAAATCTGTTAATCGGTGAAAGTCTGTTAGACAGGATTGCAGCTCGACCACTGCATTCGACATATCACAAGCAAAAACATAGAGAGGTGCAATGCTCATCACAAAACACAAGACGAGAAATAGGGCAGACTTCATTTTGGATGAATACCGCAAGACAACACACTGTTCTGGTAGTAAAGTCTTTGGTCGATAAACACGGTGAAGGCCCTTCTCTTAACAGCTATAAACTTTCCCTCCTATTTATATATAAATATACGATTTCGAAATGCTATTCACCGCGCCTGCGCCCTTGCATGAACTTACCTGTGTGACTAACGCTGTAAAGAAAACCTGAGCAGAATTGGTTGTTGATTAGACACACCTGAAAACTCCAGTATCAATTGTTACGATCAGCATTTCGTATTCAGAATAAAACACGATTGTCTGAACAACTATTTAAATAACATCATCACAATAAAATTCTGATAGTTGTGTTGCTTACTTATATACACTGTCATTTTTAAGTTGGCTAATTAACTGTCTATCAAGTGTGTTTATATTGTTCCGTATATATAATGCCCGCGGGAAATTATTTAATTCTGTGTTGTAATATCTGATGATGAGAGAAAGCTCATAAATATACACCATCATGTACAATATAGTATGAGTTGTGCTATATGTTTTGGATCTAGTAAAACCACTCAATAGTAGAATTTAAATCAGTGTAGTCATGAGTATCTGATCTGTTTGTACGGGAACGCTTTTCCGCCAAAAACTGTATAGCGCAGTTGAATGGTTCTCTACAAGGGAGGTAATTATGAGGGGATTGGTAATGTACTGCAATGGATCCTATACCTGGCAACTAGTTCTGTTAACTATATTATCCCATCAACATTTATATCGGAACGTCCGGTGACTTATTTTTCAGTCTACACCGAATGTCTATGTCTATTTTCTGGCTATACGTTTTGAAGTAGTTGCACTGTTGCTGCAAACAGCCCCCCCCCCTCGACACCTTTCTTGTAACATTTATTGGTGAATAATTGCATGCAGCTTTTGAGGAAAGGAGAGGGAGCGGAGGGGTCAAGGTCCTATGACTACTGAAATCTAGAAGTAGGAAGAAGCCTGCCCCGCCCTCCCCTCTACCAATGTCTCAACGTTATATATAAAGTCTTTCAAACCTACGAAGTGTTCATTTAATGACAAGGCCTATCCTATGGCGCGGCCATCCCAGTCGGAACTCCCTTCGGCTATCTTCGCTCGCTACCGGTCGGCTTTGACACGCCTCGGACAGTCTGCGCTTTTTATACGGTAAATCACCGTATTTTTGGGCTAAATAAAAATGGCGTCGAAAATAAATATCAAAATGTTTTACTACAGACGAAAAAAAGAAAATAAAAATAATTATTAATTTATTAAATGCTAATATCATTTAGAAAGATATTTGTTTATATATTTTATTTAGCCCGGTAAACCACATGTTGTAGACAGACGCAGTTTCGGTACATATCAGGAATCCTACAATGCTTCAATTATTTAACTGGTCGAGGCTGAACGTTAAAGTGAAAATTAACAAACAATTATATTAATCTAAATCAAAATTCAAACCAACGAACGTAAATTTGTTTTATAAACTGTTGGCTCAGAGGTCGAGCCAGTTTACTTTCAAGCAGTCTACATTCTGTCATAATCAGTAAAAAAGCATAAACAGTTCTGAGTAGATTTTTCGCTCGATCGGCGTATGTGGAAGAGTTGCCAGGTGCTCGGCGAAGGTTGGGGGTAGCACATCGAGTTCATGTACAGTTGGCCGGTAACGATATACTCGTGAAGGAGTAGCGTGTCTGGAGCTGAATGATGGAGTATAAATGTGACAGATTTGATCCTCCGGAGTTACCTAACAGAATACCCCTCCCCCCCGGGCAGAAGAGCCGGAAAACCATAGAACAGGTCTAATAAAAAATCTAAAGAACGACAGTTTCTATAGAATCTAAAAATAAAACTGCTTTAAAAGTGTGAGAAGGATGATGTGACATGATGTAGCAGCTGATGCGTGCCAGTAGGTTTAAAGAATACTTTGTAATCTAGATACCCAGTCGTTTGATATTTATGACAAATAGTTACATCCAGAAAATTCAATAGTAGGTTGTAGCTGAATGCTGTGATTATTGGAATTAACAGTCGATGAAAGTAAGAATGGCTTCCAATTAATGCTGCCATATAATAAAATAAAATACCACTGCCTGCTTTGATTTGCCGGAAGACCTTCCCATTGAATTAAAAATCATTGTATTTGGAACTAAGCTCCAACAATTGTAAATTGTCTTTGTCTGGTCGCCGGTGGTTAGGATATCTTTGGAATGTCGATTTTATGGATAAACATTACATGCAGAGTAACATCCCGTGGGAAGGAATTCTCAGATAATCGAGGTCACACAATTTTCTCGATTTTGTGGTTTGAAATAACAGATGGATTATGAAAAAATGGAATTTTGTAAATGAAAATACGACAATTTTGAAGTAAAAAAACACTTTTGAAATAAATTATAACCAATTTTGAAATAATTTTTATAACCACATCTGAAATAAAAATACGCAACTTTTGCAATACAAATTTCACTTTCAAAACTGGCTCTTCTTTACTTCCAAACTAACTTTTATTTCAAAATTTATTTTTTTTTAATTTCAAAGTTTTGGTTATTTTATTTCAAAGTTTTTAAAATTTAATTTCAAAAGTTATTTAGTTTCCTTTCAAAAGTTAAAAACGGTTTATGAGTGGACAAAGCAAGAACTGAAAAACCTCTCGCTAATGCGTCGCAGTTTTGCATGGCGTGTGTGGGGTGGTGGGAGGCGGGGGGGGGGGGGGTGTGCGCAAATGGATTGATTGATTGTTTGGTGTTTTACGCCGCGCTCAAGATTATTTCACATATGGCGTGCCCGTTTTATTGTGGGAGGAAACCGGGCATAGAGCCCGAAACCCACGACTTTCCGGTGGTAACTGGCAAACATCCCACACAGGTCGTTCGAGTGAAACCCAGCCAGACAATATTAAAATTTTTTTTGGAGACGCAAATGGAAGAAAGGGACATGAGGACATCCTCACACACACATCCCTGCAAACGGAGAGAATTGTAATTCAGGATGGTGTATAACCCCCTCTCCTTTATCCACATACTGTAACAGCAAGTATGTATTATTCAAACCCCGTCTCCCTTATACTCCGTGGCTCAGTAGATAGAGCGTTGGACGTTCAATCCGAACAGCCTTCCACCAATGGGTCACGGGTTCGATTCCCACTCAGTCCAAAAAATTGGAAAATTTTCTGACTGGGTTTTCACTCGAACGACCTATGTGGGATGGTTGCCAGTTACCAACGGAAGGTCGTGGGTTTCCTCCGGGCATAGAGCCCGGTTTCCTCCCACACTAAAACTGGCAACGCCGCTATATAAGTGAAATAATCTTGAGCAAACAATCAATCAACCCTTATCCACATACTGTAACAGCAAGCATGTATTAATTCAACGCCCCCTCTCCCTTATCCACATACTGTAACAGCAAGCATGTATTAATTCAACGCCCCCTCTCCCTTATCCACATACTGTAACAGCAAGCATGTATTAATTCAACGCCCCCTCTCCCTTATCCACATACTGTAACAGCAAGCATGTATTAATTCAAACCCCCTCTCCCTTATCCACATACTGTAACAGCAAGCATGTAATAATTCAAACCCCCTTTCCCTTATCCACATACTGTAACAGCAAGCATGTATTAATTCAAACCCTCTCTCCCTTATCCACATACTGTAACAGCAAGCATGTATTAATTCAACGCCCCCTCTCCCTTATCCACATACTGTAACAGCAAGCATGTATTAATTCAAACCCCCTCTCCCTTATCCACATACTGTAACAGCAAGCATGTATTAATTCAACGCCCCCTTTCCCTTATCCACATACTGTAACAGCAAGCATGTATTAATTCAACGCCCATTCCCTTATCCACATACTGTAACAACAAGCATGTATTAATTCAAACCCCCTCATCCTTATCCACATACTGTAACAGCAAGCACGTATTAATCCAAACCCCCTCTCCCTTATCCACATACTGTAACAGCAAGCATGTATTATTTCAAACCCCCTATCCCTTATCCACATACTGTAACAGCAAGCATGTATTAATTCAAACCCCCTCTCCCTTATCCACATACTGTAACAGCAAGCATGTATTAATTCAAACCCCCTTTCCCTTATCCACATACTGTAACAGCAAGCATGTATTAATTCAAACCCCCTTTCCCTTATCCACATACTGTAACAGCAAGCATGTATTAATTCAAACCCTCTCTCCCTTATCCACATACTGTAACAGCAAGTATGTATTAATTCAAACCCCCTCTCCATTATCCACATACTGTAACAGCAAGCATGTATTAATTCAAACCCCCTTTCCCTTATCCACATACTGTAACAGCAAGCATGTATTAATCCAAACCCCCTCTCCCTTATCCACATACTGTAACAGCAAGCATGTATTAATTCAAACCCCCTCTCCCTTATCCACATACTGTAACAGCAAGCATGTATTATTTCAAACCCCCTCTCCCTTATCCACATACTGTAACAGCAAGCATGTATTAATTCAAACCCCCCTCTCCCTTATCCACATACTGTAACAGCAAGCATGTATTAATTCAAACCCCCTCTCCCTTATCCACATACTGTAACAGCAAGCATGTATTAATTCAAACCCCCTCTCCCTTATCCACATACTGTAACAGCAAGCATGTATTAATTCAAACCCCCTCTCCCTTATCCACATACTGTAACAGCAAGCATGTATTAATTCAAACCCCCTCTCCCTTATCCACATACTGTAACAGCAAGCATGTATTAATCCAAACCCCCTCTCTCTCATCCACATACTGTAACAGCAAGCATGTATTAATTCAAACCCCTTCTCCCTTATCCACATACTGTAACAGCAAGCATGTATTAATTCAAACCCCCTTTCCCTTATCCACATACTGTAACAGCAAGCATGTATTAATTCAAACCCCCTTTCCCTTATCCACATACTGTAACAGCAAGCATGTATTAATTCAAACCCTCTCTCCCTTATCCACATACTGTAACAGCAAGTATGTATTAATTCAAACCCCCTCTCCATTATCCACATACTGTAACAGCAAGCATGTATTAATTCAAACCCCCTTTCCCTTATCCACATACTGTAACAGCAAGCATGTATTAATCCAAACCCCCTCTCCCTTATCCACATACTGTAACAGCAAGCATGTATTAATTCAAACCCCCTCTCCCTTATCCACATACTGTAACAGCAAGCATGTATTATTTCAAACCCCCTCTCCCTTATCCACATACTGTAACAGCAAGCATGTATTAATTCAAACCCCCCTCTCCCTTATCCACATACTGTAACAGCAAGCATGTATTAATTCAAACCCCCTCTCCCTTATCCACATACTGTAACAGCAAGCATGTATTAATTCAAACCCCCTCTCCCTTATCCACATACTGTAACAGCAAGCATGTATTAATTCAAACCCCCTCTCCCTTATCCACATACTGTAACAGCAAGCATGTATTAATTCAAACCCCCTCTCCCTTATCCACATACTGTAACAGCAAGCATGTATTAATCCAAACCCCCTCTCTCTTATCCACATACTGTAACAGCAAGCATGTATTAATTCAAACCCCTTCTCCCTTATCCACATACTGTAACAGCATGCATGTATTAATTCACCCCCCCCCCCCCCCCTTCCTTATCCACATACTGTAACAGCAAGCATGTATTAATTCAAACCCCCTCTCCCTTATCCACATACTGTAACAGCAAGCATGTATTATTCAAACCCCCTCTCCCTTATCCACATACTGAAGCAACAAGCATGTATTAATTCACCCCCTTCCTTATCCACATACTGTAACAGCAAGCATGTATTAATTCAAACCCCCTATCCCTTATCCACATACTGTAACAGCAAGCATGTATTAATTCAAAGCCCCTCTCCCTTATCCACATACTGTAACAGAAAGCATGTATTAATTCAAACCCCCTCTCCCTTATCCACATACTGTAACAGCAAGCATGTATTAATTCAAAGCCCCTCTCCCTTATCCACATACTGTAACAGCAAGCGTGTATTAATTCAAACCCCGTCTCACTTATCCACATACTGTAACAGCAAGCATGTATTAATTCAAAGCCCCTCTCCCTTATCCACATACTGTAACAGCAAGCATGTATTAATCCAAACCCCCTCTCCCTTATCCACATAATGTAACAGCAAGCATGTATTAATCCAAACCCCCTTTCCCTTATCCACATACTGTAACAGCAAGCATGTATTAATCCAAACCCCCTCTCCCTTATCCACATACTGTAACAGCAAGCATGTATTAATTCAAACCCCCTCTCCCTTATCCACATACTGTAACAGCAAGCATGTATTAATTCAAACCCCCTCTCCCTTATCCACATACTGTAACAGCAAGCATGTATTAATTCAAACCCCCTCTCCCTTATCCACATAATGTAACAGCAAGCATGTATTAATTCAAACCCCCTCTCCCTTATCCACATACTGTAACAGCAAGCATGTATTAATTCACCCCCCCCCCCTCCCTTATCCACATAATGTAACAGCAAGCATGTATTAATTCATCCCCCCCTCCCTTATCCACATACTGTAACAGCAAGCATGTATTAATTCAAACCCCCTCTCCCTTATCCACATAATGTAACAGCAAGCATGTATTAATTCACCCCCCCCCCTCCCTTATCCACATACTGTAACAGCAAGCATGTATTAATTCAAAACCCCTCTCCCTTATCAACATACTGTAACAGCAAGCATGTATTAATTCAAACCCCCTCTCCCTTATCCACATACTGTAACAGCAAGCATGTATTAATTCAACCCCCCCTCCCTTATCCACATACTGTAACAACAAGCATGTACTAATTCAAAACCCCTCTCCCTTATCCACATACTGTAACATCAAACATGTATTAATTCACCCCCCCCCCCCCTCCCTTATCCACATACTGTAACAGCAAGCATGTATTAATTCAAACCCCCTCTCCCTTATCCACATACTGTAACAGGAAGCATGTATTAATTCAAACCCCCTCTCCCTTATCCACATACTGACTGGGTTTTCACTCGAACAACCTATGAGGGGTGGTTGCCAGTTACCACCGGAAGGTCGTAGGTTTCCTCTAGGCACAGAGTCTGATTTCCTCCAGGCACAGAGCCCGGTTTCCTCACACAATTAAACTGTCAACGCCGCCATACAAGTGAAATAATCTTGAGCGCGGCGTAAAACACCAATCAACCAAACAATCAATCTTCTGAACCATAAAGTATTCTTTTGTTTTCTTCTGTGACGAAAAACATCAATCAAAAATCACTTAATTTATAACATATAGAGATATATATATGATTACTTTCTGTTACAGTCTGGGGCATTAATGGCAGTCCTGGGTGCTGTTTGTATGAGTTTCCCGGACGCTAGACTGGCTGTAGCCTTTATTGGGGATATCATTCCACATTCATTCTCAGCAGATAGCGTGAGTTCTTTTTACACCTCTTTCCTTTAAAGTGCTGTTTAAATATTTTTTCTCTGATATTTTCTTAGATTTTCAAGTAAATTATTATTTAAAGTGGCATGAGCTGCCAAAATTCACACTTTTTTTCATTATTTCTGATCGTCATGACAGTAAGAGGCTTTGAATGCCATCGACAAACTAAATGATTGGCGTTGGAATGAGGAAAATCCATACAGTATGTGGTCTGTAAGAACTGAAAACGTGTTTGAAAAGTAAACAAAATTTAAATCACCTGGACGACCATTCATTCATTCTAAGCCAAAGTTAGAGACTAGAAGCACTAAAAAGCTTCTGAATTATACGTCTTGAGAAAAATAGCCAGTAATTTCAACATTCTGTTTTAACAGAAAAAATGGTATTAAATGTTCAGGGAAAAACTAAATTGGTCATATTGACACAAAAAATATTAAGTAAATCTGCAAATACCCAATTATCTCATTTCTCAGTGCTGTTACCATGTACTATATTCTGAACAGGTTCCCCCCTCAAATTGATTGTGCGAAGATAATAAATTATCCCATATTTATTTTCTCTCTGATGAAGGGCTGTACATGTAGCATAAAGCTGCAATCAAGTAATCATGCATGTCTACACCGGACAAGCCCTGAAGTTGTCTCGACTTTTGCCATACTCGTCAAAATCCCTTTTCATCCACGATTGTTTCACATTTCTAGATTCATTCGGATATAATTTGTCCGAATATAGGTTTTCATTTCTTATGTCTGTTGTAAAATACCGAAAATGAACCAGCAGGCAATAAACCA
Source organism: Lepidochitona cinerea (assembly GCA_963971465.1). NCBI lineage: Eukaryota > Metazoa > Mollusca > Polyplacophora > Chitonida > Tonicellidae > Lepidochitona > Lepidochitona cinerea. The sequence goes on from OZ020562.1 coordinate 33,141,909, forward strand.
AATTATATATATTTTCCAGGCCATGAAAGCATTAATAACCTTTGATACAGCTGGTCTTATTATGGGATGGAAGTTGTTTGACCATGCTGCCCACTTAGGGGGAATTATGTTTGGAATGTAAGTATATAAATTGATGTAGATTATGGAATATGTTTGATAGGTTCCTAGGGGTTATTTGTTACTTACTGATTTATAATTACTTTATTAATTATTGGGCTGAGGATTTCGAACATTCAGTTGTTTGAGTAAGTCGTTGTTGTTGTTTGGTCCGTGGTTTTACAAGAAGGCTAAATTGTCATTCTACCCCTCCTGCATGTGCGTGCCGTGTGCAAATATACATGTTAAGTAGAGATGACTTTTCAAACAACATCGAGTCTGTAGTGCAACGGCGGCTGGCAGGTTTACCTCCCCCGGAAGAAGTGATGTTTTGCTTGTTATCATACAAAATGAAGGATTTAACCTGATAATGTTGTGAGTGTGGTTATATTCTGTCCTTTTATATTGAAAACTGGGCTGCCATGAACGTATACAGTCATCAAAGGGTTGATTTCACAACATTTCCCCCGATAGCGTCGTCAGCAGCCCAGCCTGTCAAAGCGGTAGCCATAGTGACATTATGTCATTCTGCTTCAAAATATCTGGGTCAACCGTTGCATGTGATCAAAGCTTATCGTTGATTGGTTAAAAGTTCCCACTCTGTCCCGAGGGAGGGAAAAGGAACGGCAATCAACAACAGGTCACTTTTTCCTCATTTTTCTCAATTATCGGGGTAGAATCGACTTTAATACCTTCGTCTTGGTGTGTTGCGTAACCCGATACCGCTGAACGTTGGTTCGCACCTCGTCATACCCCTCGAATGTGCACATTCTCGTGGTTTGACTCGGTACGAACCAACGTTCAGTGGTATCGGGTTACGCAACAAACACCGCTACGGCGGTATTAAACCCTTAAACAAACAAGTGTTTGGTAACCGTGGTGATATCTTGTAAATTATTTGATTCAGGTGATCAATGAAATTTCTGGTAATAAGTTGCCCATAGAAGTATGCTTACATCATTTCTAATATTTCTTCAGTGGCCTAAGTAAACCAAAATATTCCTCAAACCAATATTCTCTTTTCTATTCAGCAGACCAGAAATTGCTTTTTATGCTAATTAACAAACAGATATATTGAATGCTGTTTTTACATAGCCATTAATTAATGCATTTTATCATTGTTATCTTTAGATTAACGGTTTTTAGCATTCAATATTCCATGCCAGTGTATTTTGGGTTTCTTAAACTCTTGTTCACATTTGTTCCCCCCCCCCCCCCTGTGTAATAACAGCAAAGTACTACAACTTTCCTTGGGCACAGCACCACCATATCATTCTTGCCCAATCATTTTTCATGTCTTGTGTGCGGGTACTCAGCCCTGGCAAAGCCGCCACATAATTAATCAGCCCTGGCAAAGCCGCCACATAATTAATCAGCCCTGGCAAAGCCACCACATAATTAATCAGCCCTGGCAAAGCCGCCACATAATTAATCAGCCCTGGCAAAGCCGCCACATAATTAATCAGCCCTGGCAAAGCCGCCACATAATTAAGCAGCCCTGGCAAAGCCACCACATAATTAATCAGCCCTGGCAAAGCCGCCACATAATTAATCAGCCCTGGCAAAGCCGCCACATAATTAAGCAGCCCTGGCAAAGCCACCACATAATTAATCAGCCCTGGCAAAGCCGCCACATAATTAATCAGCCCTGGCAAAGCCGCCACATAATTAATCAGCCCTGGCAAAGCCGCCACATAATTAATCAGCCCTGGCAAAGCCGCCACATAATTAATCAGCCCTGGCAAAGCCGCCACATAATTAAGCAGCCCTGGCAAAGCCACCACATAATTAATCAGCCCTGGCAAAGCCGCCACATAATTAATCAGCCCTGGCAAAGCCGCCACATAATTAAGCAGCCCTGGCAAAGCCACCACATAATTAATCAGCCCTTAATTTTGAGTGTGGCCTAAAACAGCAATGGTATCTTGTGATTGTATTTTTCAGATTGTACATGAAGTTTGGTCGAGATTACATCTGGGGAAATCGAGAAAAGCTGATGGAAATCTGGCACAAGTTCAGAGGACAACCTTAATATTTATTTACTGTTTAGAATTTAAATTTCAGAATACTCCACTGTGATGCCTTTATATTAATATCTTCTGACTGGGTTTTCACTCAAGCGACCTATGTGGGATGGTTGCCAGTTACCAACGGAAGGTCGTGGGTTTCCAGCCACAATAAAACTGGCAACGCCGCCATATAAGTGAAATAATCTTGAGCAGAGCGTAAAACACCAAACAATCCAACAATCAATCATTATATTAATATCAATTATGACATCATTAAAAAAAGGGAAAGAATTGGAACAATTAAAATTTTAATCACAATGGCACATGGAATATAATCTAAACTAATTTAGACTATTTTAACTATTAAGAAAAGTTACAAAAAAAAATCATTTTGTTTTGAAATGGGTAAGTGGACTACATTATATTTTCTAATTAATGTTCCTTTAGGCAAAGAGCCTGATTTTCACCCTACCTAAACATTGCCATATAAGTGAAATAGTGTGGCAACAACTATCAATGATATTATACTGATCACAACAAAAAAGAAAGTGGCACGAGCCGCCAAAATTCAAACTTTTTTCATAAATTCTGATTGTCACGAGAGTAAGAGGTTTTGAAGGTCATCAAAGAACTAAATGAATGACGATAGAATGAGCCGAAACACTGTCTGAAAAGTAAAAAAAAATTTAAATAACCGGTACGACCATTCATTTATTCTAAGCCTAAGTTAGTACAAGACACTACTTATCGTACATTCTTGAGGCTAGGACCACTAAAAAGCTTCTGAATCCCACATCATGTGAGAAATAGCTGATTATACCACAACTATGTTTTAAAGGGAAAATACCAACATTTTGTCAACTCATGCCAATTTAATGAATTAAGCATAATGAAGGAAAGTGTATAAAATAAGGGTAAAGTTCAAACTCCTGGGCTGACCAGCAATGGTTCCTGCATGGTCATACAAGTGAAGGGAAATCCAACTTTTCCAAGAACAAGACGTCTAACCAGCAAGAAATGGTGAAGAAACCCTGCAACTTTGCTATTGATATAATAATCAAGAAAATGTTTCTAATGATTTAAGAAGAAATTGATTTTAATCCGTAATTTTATTTGATCATGCTATTTTGGTTATGCACTGTTTAAGACAAGTTCATAAATAACATGTGTTTGTAAAAATGGTTTTGAGTGTATATTTGCAAAACACGATATCAAAATATAACAGAATGTTTTATATAATATTGTTTTATTTTGACGATTTCTGATAATGATATTCAATTGTGTGTCCTCAATGGCTCAGCCCAACACAGGCCTTCCATTGGTGGCTTCATGTGTCGCAGGTTGCAAATAAAATCCAAAAAATTCTGAGTGGATTTTCCACTTGATCTTCGTATGTGGAAGAGCTGCCAGGTACTTGCCGAAGGTCTGGCGTTTACTCACCCACTAAATTGAAAATAATGTTAAGTTATATTCAAACCTATCAGTTGCATGTACGGGCCTTCAAACCTACCTTAGGGAAACTATATCCCAAACCCCCTAAACAAAATTTGAATATTGGGGTGAATTCTACTATCAGAAGTAACCAGTAAAACATTAGATAGATTGTTTGGTATTTTACGCGCACTCAAGATTATTTCACTTACATGGCGCCGTTGCCAGTTTTATTGTGGGAGGAAACCCACGTCCTTCTGTTGGTAACTGGCAACCATTCCACATACAGTCCCAATCATTTAAGCCGGCAAATTTATTGCGCCAACTTGCGCGTTAGGTAGCCTTAAATCACGCAAATTCTCACAGCGGGGTGAGATTTAGCTCACGTATGTGATTAAAAGTAGTCCCGCACAGTTGTTATTTCAGCGAATCCACACAGCGCGACGCCTGCGGCGATGGCTGATTGTTCGCTTAGGCCTACTGTTTAGTCTACTGGTAACCCGTTAAATGAATTGCCGTTCTTATCTTATCGCTGTAAATTATACATACAATTATTTTATATGACAAGAAAAGTTTTATTTTTTCTTCTGAGTAAAATTACAGACCTGTGATGTATGGAAATATTCCCCCGTAAGCCAACAATGTACTGCACGACTACTAAATACAGAATAGTACCGTATGTAAGGACGTGTGTTTTCTCATTCCGAAATGAATATGACCGATTGGGTTTTTGGGGTATATTTTATTCCTCCAATTTAAAAAATGATACTTATAATATTAAATGTATTTCAATATCCGTTCGACGGTATGTTACTTTCCGTGATGATTCCTTAGATTTATTCAGGCCGGACTTCACTTCCGCCCGAGTTGCGGCCCGCAACATTTTCTGGTTATCAGTTGTGAACAACTATGCAGGGCGTTTCGTGTGATCAAACCACACAAGGTTTGAAACAAATGTATACCATATAATTTTATGATTAATCTATATTAATAGTTTGCTTTTTTCGTTAAAAACGGCTTTCTCATTTCGTGCTTGTGGATTCAGAGAATTCACGTTTGATATTGTGAAGCCTTAGTTTACATTTGGACAATTAATATTCATCATTTTGAAATAAATAAGAAGTCTATAGTATGGACTTTCATAAAAAAAAATTCACGTCTTAAGTCTAAAATACGGCAGGTCTGGGCCTGTAAACGTATTCAAGGGACTAATCTGGACGCTAACTTTGGGTATGGTTTCCTATTTTCGGCATTCACTGAATAATGCTCTAAAAAGTCAACTAGCAAGAAGGTTTAGTTATTTGTGACATTGTATAATTTTTTTGTTTGCTTTGTTTTTCTTAGGTCAATGTCTGAGGTGGCATATCCAGCACCTCAGAATGATGGACTCGGAAGTGTACCAAAATATCCTGGGCAGACAACTACTGCAGGAGTGCTGACATTGTTTGTTCCATATTTTCCATTTAATCTTATGCAATTTAACAATATTTGCTTGTATTTCCAGTCCGTGTCCTCATGGAAGACAAACAGGAGCAACTAATTCTTGAAATACGTACCTCTGGGGGAGTCTAAACCTGCAGATTGTAGAAGCTGTAACGATGGCTGTAGCCAGCTATGGAAAAGAGTCTGCATTTAAACACAATATAACACCATGATTTTTGTATCTGTTGTTTATTGATATATGTAAACTTAAATCAAATAACCATTTGAAGACTGTACATACTAGTGTTTTATCAAATAAATATATATATACATTACGAGGCGTGGCGTATATTAAATGCCGGCCTTGTAATAATGAAGAAACCAGGAACAGTAAGTATTTTGATTTGATGTGAAAAGCATAGAAGAAAATCAACAACTTCAGTGAAAAGAATGCTAATATATGAAGAGGAATGAATTATGGTAGGTATAAGCTGTTGAGACTCCAGGATTAACACGAGGTATAAGCCCATCCCCTCCAACATCAGCTGGCACACCAAATTAAAATGAATGGCAAACACTTCATATTTACTCCCAAGAGGTCACTTAAAGATCGAGTATCTGTATGGCATTCATAAACTTAATATTCAGATTACGCTGCTGTCCGGTAAGAACAACTCTGGATTAAATAATTGAGCGGCTTCTTGATAAACACAACCTGTTGAGAAAAACACAAAAGATTATCATCTGATTTTTTGACGTTTAACTTCACATGGGTTATTTGAAAGATTCAGAACTGTTACATCAACTTTCTCACGGATTCCTTCCACTTTAGTTTATCGTAATTTACTTATTTAATAAATGCTGTGTTATAAACTTGCTCAATCGGCAAAACAAGAATGTAAGGCCTAGGATGAAAAGATGTATACGCTAAAACAGTTTTTATAGAAACACCAGCAGAGATCTTTCCTTTACGTCTGTAAGTCGCAACAGCAAGATGGCGAACGCCTACCTTTTAAGCGAGTTTCTTCCTCTTATTAGGCCGATAAAGTCTGAGTTACCATTCTTGTTCAGTTTGTTTCTACAACTTGTATTTAGGTCAGAATAAAAAAAAACACTCGTATAAAACAGATAAATGATAATGATCATTCAAAGACTAAACGGAAAGAAAAAAATATTTCATTTTCATATTGTCCTATACACATTGCTAAAATTCATTGATTGACTTGTTGAGTTGTCTAAACCCTATGCATTTATTTTATATTCACGCATTTAAAAAACAAACCAAAAGAAAAACAAGTCTTTGAGTGTCAATATAACAAATGTTCACAGTCTGAGTTCAAACTACAGGAGGTTGATTGGTGAACAGTAAAGCAAAATCTAAAGATCGTCACCACTCTGCTGATATTAGTTATGGTAATTATACATAACCAGCAGCCTTTCTATAACCACCGTTGCTTGATTGACGTCTTCATTTGTGGAAGAAGCAGGGTCTGTTTAGTGTTGAACAATAATCAACCGGTACAAAACAAACAGGTGGAATTAACAGTCGCTGTCATACTCCACAAACCCACTCTGAAAAGTCCGTCTATTACGTAAACCCGACGGATTCCAAATAAACAAACACATACATTAATCATCCGATTCTGATATTATAAGCGGAAAACATAAAACGGAAAACATAAAAAGAAGTTTTCAGCAGAAAGGAATTCAAATCATGTCCGTAAAATGAATAATTGTGAGGAACTATATTCTGCAGCGTACTCCGCCATGCTAATCATATGTCCCCCCAACCACTGACCTATTTATAGATCAGTACTCCCAACTCACCCAGCTCTCGCGCCAAGTGGCGCTTACTAGTTTGCGCATTGGCCAGCTGGGAATTTGCCGGCTTAAATGATTGGGTCTGCTACTTTTGGATTGACATAATTTAATTCTATTATCAGAAGACTTTTGTCTATTAAATTCTTGCATGGCCAGAGACTAATGGTGGAGCGCATCTTTGCATTTATCATTAAACCAAGGTTTATTGGGGCGGGGCTGTTGTTGGCGGTTAGGGTTGAATTCAACTCTCTCGTCGTTAAAGTATTATATAAAGGGGTAAGGGGAGAGCACTCCGTGTGCCAGGGTCTCAACCATTTACTTTTTGAAACGTGGCTACGTTCCGTAGCGTTCGGCCTTTCTGGTCTCACATTTACGTTACTTACAATGTACATGTACGTGCACACAGTCCAGCCAGTGATATCTTTCGTTTGAGTCCTGTGCACCATTAAAATTTACAAAATCTAAAACGAGTGTGCACATGTTACTAAGATATATTTAGTGTTTCTTTACAAATCAAAAGATAATGTATATCTGTCAAAAATAGCCGTGAAAAGTGAAGAATGGGCGACATATCACGACACTGATGAGTAAAAAGTCAGTTTAAAAATTATATATAGATTATATACTTTAAAGTAAATTAGCCCTCTTTTACCGTTTTTGAAGATTGAAAAAAACAAAACACAAAGCAACACACAGATGCAACATGTGATTTTATTTGTTCATTTTCAAAATTTGATTGATTGATTGATTGTTTGGTGTTTTACGCCGCGCTCAAGATTATTTCACTTATATGGCGGCGTTGCCAGTTTTATTGTGGGAGGAAACCGGGCTCTATGCCCGGAGGAAACCCACGACCTTCAGTTGGTAACTGGCAACCATCCCACATAGGTCGTTCGAGTGAAAACTGGACTGGACTGAGTGGGAATCGAACCCGCGACCCATTGGTGGCAGGCTGTTCGGATTGAGCGTCCAACGCTCTCCCTACTGAGCCACGGAGGCCTCGCCAAAATTAGTTGAAGCTGTAAGAAAAATAACCATACGGCGTCAGTGGGGTTTTAGCCGACTTTTCTTGGTGGTGGTGGTGTTTGTTTGCACTGGCGTTTTCCATCCGTAGTGGATGATGCCCGCCATATCTTAATGTTAGTTTGTTTGGCATTTACTCAATGACAAAAAAAAAATAAAAAAAAATAAACTAAAAACTAAAAAAAAATAAAACATAATTAAAAAACACGTGCTTTTTAGAACCTGTAACAGTGTGTTAGGAATTTAGCTAGTATCTGAAACACTTTATTGGTATATTTTGGAGGCCTGAAAAGTATTTTCATTGTTGGATTGATGATACCCAGGCGTTGTAAATCTGTAAATAAAACATCTCTAGCTTCAACATGGCGTCTGCAATGAAATAATAAATGGTTAATTGTATCGTCCTGGACACTAGCCGACTTTTCTGCTGTCGCCATACGATGTCTTCGGTAATAAAGCAGGCTAGCACTCTAAGTTCTAACGCCATAATATGGCGACAGCGGTACCGAACGGGTTAAATGAAAACAACGACGAACAAAAATACATGTTGCATAACTTGACCATATGGGGAAACAACACAAACAAAATTCATCAAGATCCGCCAAGTAGTTTTGATTCCGGGATCACAAACTATGTAGGTAAAAATCACAGAAATAGTTACCGGCCGCCATTTTGAATATGAAAATGAGCAAAAAAGTGCATAGTGCACAACGAGACCATAGGGTTAACCTGCGTACAACATTTTACGAAGATCCTTTCATTACTTTAGGAGAAAAGTGATAAAGAGAAACACAAAATGGTCAGTGGCCTCCATTTTGAATTTGCAAATGAGCCAAAAAGTGCATAGTGCTCAACGAGACCATAGGGTTAACATGTGTACATTTTTTTACGAAAATCCTAAACTTTCATTACTTTAGGAGAAAAGTGAAAAAGAAACAAAACATAATGGTCACCTAGCGGCCATTTAAATATGCAAAAAGTACATAGTACGCAACGAGGCCATAGGGTTAACCTGCGTACAAAGTTTTACGAAGATCCTCTCATTACTTGAGGAGAAAAGTGATAAAAAGAGGAAAAACAAACTGGTCGCCTAGTGGCCATTTTGATATGCAAATGAGGATAGAATTAAATCTTGCACAACAAGACCATAGGAGGAACGTGCGTGTGAAATTGTAAGAAGATCCGACTAGCAGTTCTCTCACGACCACAAGAGAGAGAAGTGATACAAAGAAGAAGAAAAAATGGTCGCCTAGCGGCCTATTTAATATGCAAATGAGCCCAGGAAAATAGATGTTGCACAACTAGACCATATGAGGAATCAACACAAAAAATTTCATTAAGATCGGTCAGGTGGTTTTCTAGATTCCGCGACCACAACCTATGTAAGTAAAAATCACAAAATGGTCGCCAGCGGCGATTTAAATATGCAAATGAGCAAACAAAATAGATGCTGCACAGCTAGACCATAACGTGAACATGTCTGTAAAATTTGAGGAAGATCCGTCATGGAAAATTCCCATTTCATAGCGGTGTGCAATAAGACCTGCCTGTCTGGGTTTTACGCGGGGAATCCCCCGTCGTTAACTGATGTATAATAAATAGATCCTAGCTTTATTTCTACACAATCTCTCCATTGACGCAGGTAGATTGATTGATTGATTGATTGATTGATTGATTGGGGTTTAACGCCGCGCTCAAGATTATTTCACTTATATGGCGGCGAAAAGAGGTTGAATCAGACAATCCTTTATTACATCAAAAATACAAATTAACCCAAACTTGACAGAAACACAATAGTTAAAAACTGGTAAAAAAATGTGTAAATTATTTTTGGGAGTATAAAAACATGTTATATCACAACAATCTCCAAAATAACAAATGTTTTCAGCACAAGTAGGCCTATGTCCTAGAAATATAAACAATCCATATAAATAAATATTTGTTTTCATCTTTACAAAATTGTGTAAATACATATATTATATCCAACTAGTTCTTAAAGAGTGTTTTAAAAACATTGGTTTATACCATAATTAAAAATTTACCACAGGTTAGTCGCCTCATACGATCAAGCTTGCCTGTGAACTGTGGGCCAATTCTTATCCTCCGGAACCCACACGAAGGCCCAAGGATTAGTCGCCTTTTACGATCAAGCACCTTGGGAAGGCTGTGGGTCTATTCTTATCTCCCCGGAACCCACACGGGGGGACGCAGGTAGAATATACGTTTATAAATTTAATAATAGAAAACGATTGCCTATCAAACCTAATAAATATCACTAACTGTCCTAAAGTGACGACTGAAACTGTCCTAAAGTGACGGCCGAAACTGTCCTAAAGTGACGACCAAAACTGTCCTAAAGTGACGACCAAAACTGTCGTAAAGTAACATCGTCCCATGCAAAAATATCAGTATTTCGCGGTATGAAATAAGTCGAAGATCTCTGGAAATCATGTATAAGAGCTTTATTCGACCTTCCTTAGATTATGCAGATATAGTGTTATATAATCTACCAGAAACTGGAGTCTAGCGGTGTTACTGGTAAACTCCTACTGTGGTTTAAGAATTATCTTTCTGGGCGCAGGATTCGCGTAACTCTAGACGGTCAGTCGTCGTGCTATTGTGACATTAACTTAGGGGTCCCCCAGGGGTCTGTTTTGGGGCATCTCATGTACTTTATCTACGTCAGTGATATTATTGTGGGTCTTGAATCTGACGTTAGCCTGTTTGCTGATGATACGTCATTGAAAGCACCACTGTCCAACATAAATGTTGACGAAGCGAAAATAAATCGGGATCTCGAAAAATTATCAGCATGGGCTAAACAGTGGTTGGTGAGTTTCAATGGTGACAAATCCACCTATATCATAATTTATCATAGACAGCCTCGCAATCAAAATATGTCCTTAACTCTTAGTGGCGAGAAATTGCGGAAAGTGGATCACCACAAACACCTTGGTTTAACAATAAATGGTAAATTGACATGGTCAAATCATATCAATAGTATTGTTGAGAAAGCCGTAAAGACTCTAACAGTTCTTAGACGCTCTAGTTCTCTACCCCCCCCCCCCCCCCCCACATTTCTCTCATTGATATTTATAAAACAATTGTCCGCAGTACCAATAACGACTGTGACTTGATTTCAGAAAGTTCAAAGACAGGCTGGTCTCCTATGTGCTGGAAACCTCAGTCCACTAACGAAGCATGAGTCCCTCCTTCAGGAGCTGAGTTGGATCCCGCTTAAACGACGACGTCGATTCCGGAAATTGTGTCTAATGTTCAAAATCTACAACAGAGATGTTCCAGATTATCGGTCTTCAATCTGTCCTCCTTCTGTATTGCATTCTTCAAACCGATTTCTTCGGAACTATGACCATATCCAAACGTTTTTTGCTCGTACTGAATCGTTTAGGCGATAATTTTTTCCACAAACAGTGATTGACTGGAACAACTTACCTACTAACATCCGCCATGCAGAAATTCTAAATATATTCAAAACTTCCTTAGGTAAACTGTTTTTTATTCCCTCAAATAAGCTTTATTCTGAATTTTCTGGTTTTGCAGCCACAAACTTATGCCGAATGAGAAAGGGCTTGAGCCACCTTGGGTCACAACTGCATAAATATAACATTATTATAAATGACCCAGCATGTAAGCATTGTGGCACATTAAACGAAACTACTAAACATTTTTTCTTACGTGCTCATCCTTCGCCGCTCAACGCAGTGAACTAATGTCCAGTGAATAATCAGTCCAGGAGTTCATTATTCATTATATATTGACCTTCTACCAGAGCATTTAGTTAACATCCTTTTAAATGGTGACAATTCACTATCTTTTCATGATAATTTACAAATATTTGAGTCTGTGGTAAAGTACATAAAACTCACTGGTAGGTTAATGATTACGTTGGACTAAGATTGGTCGAACATGTATTTATTTCTTATTAACGTAAACGGCATGGTTGAATAATTACACGTAGTCGGTGTTTTATCTTTACCTTTTTTAAATACTTGACTTTCATAAGGTCTTCTAAAATTTCCTGTTCCAATACCTCTTACCCAATTCCAGAAATAACTCCTCTGCTTTAGATTTGGTTTCAACTTTACATGGTACATGGACTCCCATGATAATGCTAACCTTGAGTAATTTTTAAACTTGACCTGGACTGTTACATGTTATGAACAACTCTTGAGACTTTAGTTTTTTGACTACCTTTACCTTTCCTACAGCAGAGTACAGGGCTTGGCCAAACTGACTTGGGCTTAATTTTCCTACTTGAACGCCATCTACTGATGAAATCACAGCATTGGGACTTTTTGTTTGCGTTTCTTGGGAGTTGCTATTAGACTTTGATTTTTCCCCTGCTCTCTATCTCTACTTTCAGATATAGTTCTATCCCTCTTTCCGCCAGTCACTATCTGTGATAGTTCCATACTGTCTTCTTCCTCATCACCCATAATTGACTTATATACACTATACTGTCCCTAACTACTAAAGGCTTAAAACCTAAGTGCAGACAGACAGTGAATGCTCAAATAGTGGGGAAAGGGCGATTTCGAAACCAATAGGGATAAGAAGAAAATAAAACACAAAAAGTAAAAAAAAATACAAAGGAAATCTGTCTGAACGCGATTTGTTGCAGACTAGTTCCCAGAAAACAAATAAATTAACATGGAAAACTGTAATCCCCCAAATTGTATGTACCCTTGTCTGAATGGTGTTTGCAAAAGTGTGTATGTTCTTTGTAAACGAAATATAAGAAATAAGGGTTGTTACAACCAACGACTTGCTAGTCCGGCTGTCCATGCCAAGTGAAACGTCCTCACAGTCAAGTAGCTATATTCAATGAATACAGCGGAGTGAACAATTGGTGTCGCTAAGCACCAATGACAATGGTTAAGCCTATAAGCCTAGCTCAAGCTAGAGGTCACGGAGGCTGCACCACCGCTAAGTTTTTAGTACGCCAATCAATGTGTAGCTTTTACCTGGAGAAAACTCTGAAAATCCTTACACCCATTTTTTTACAAAGGCTTTCTTTCAAAAGCCTTCCCAAACGTAGAATTGAACAATATCGACGTTATTAACGAACATAACTGTTCGAACTAGTCGAATCAAACGGAGCTACTGACAACACGTCTTCACTTCACCATTCACTAGCTTGACCTCCCTCAGCAGTTGTCTTGTTATTCATACCAATAGGGAGCGCAAGTCACGTGTGAATTCCACAAATTTCCTGTCACCGGCACTGCATTGCGCATGTGACTGAGCGTTTTTCGTTCCAAAATGACGTTTAAATCTGACGTTTTGGAACAAAATACGTCAAATGGAATTGCAACGTCATTAAAAACGTTCTTTATGGCGTCATCTGTCACCGGATATCACAAAATCGCGTAATAATTCTTATGAGACTTGCGCTCCCTATATTCAAGATGACTTTCTTAGGTTTGGGACCTTGAAATTTTGAATTAGCATATGAAATTGACACCAGGAAAACATTCTACCTGCATATCGGGGTTGGGGTCATGGTTACTTCGAGATAGATCAGAATCCCCAAGTAATAGTACTTTCTTATTTACATTATGAAGTTGTCATTTAGAGGAGGTGTGCCGAAATTTCCAAAATTTAGAATTAACCGAGTTTTTATTGCTATGTGTGCACTGAACAGATAACTGTCATTCGATTAGCGCATGTAGAGATAAACAAATAGCCTATTGATGAAAATGTGAGTCCGTCCGGCAATTTTAAATAAGTAGTATAATTCTACTGTGTCAGAACAATGAATTTATTCTCGTGGCGGGCGTTTGCCGGTATTTTGTTGTTTTTAACAGAATATTGTGTGGATTTGTTTAAATTGTTACCTCAAGCCCTGTCAAATATTATCACGAAGCCTACCAAATTTTATCAGTTGAGTTAAAACGTTAAGAACTTATAACAAAGTAAACAAGTATGCCTCATTTTGTTTGGACCGCGCTATATACGTTTAAACAAGATTATTTAATGCTTTGGAACATACTTCTTGTAAGTTTTGTAATAAAGCAGTTGAAATTTTGTAGAGTTTACAATGGGTTTAATCCCACTTTATGTTACAAATTTTCGAAAAATTCGTTCACTTGTAAAGGACAAAAAATCAAATTAACATGTAACATAATAAACCTCGGACTCCGGCAGAGCTGACTTGTAGTTGTAATTTTAATATTTTTGTGTTTTTGCAAGTTATAACGACATTGCAAGTTTCTACCACAAGTTACAATTAGGTGGATCAAAAGACTCGCCATAATCAGGGTTAATGATATGACTGATGAATTGTGTTCCAGTTTTTTTGGGCCCATTTGCGGTAATTTTATTGCTGCACTCACAACACCTTCCATAACTTTAGTTGAACCAAATCCTTCGGCATGGGCCTTAAAAAGTCCTTTGGGAGTATTTAAAGCACAATTTATCCATAGGTGGAAGGTAGAAATGTTTCACCATCATTACAAACAGCTGATAGGGGTCATTTTACACATAGTCCACCGAATGTAAACAGACCAAAACACGCCTAACTACCAGATCTCCATCCACCTGAACTAGTCTCATTCCACTTCTAAAATCATTTCCAGACAGTAATTCAACCCGTCCTTTAATTGAAAACTACAAAAACGCCCAGAAAAAAAAGGAAGGGGGCCAGGAAAAAAATTACAAAAAAAAAAACACAAAAATATCTGGAACTGTGACTTGTATCTATATAGCCTTTTCCTTCCAACTAAGAAAGATATTTCCAACCCTGGCAATATAAGTGGGACAGTTGCCAAGGACTTTCCGAAGATCGGCAGTTTTCTTTCTCTAAGCATAGAGAATGACATACAAGCTTAAATGTGATGATCGCCAGAGAACAATCGGTAGGTCGGCGGTTAGAGAATGTTTCCTTGCATGGGAGGGTCGCCAGTATCAGTCAAGGTTACAAGATGAAAAATTGACCACAGAAATTGAAAAACGAGTTTTCTTGATTTTGTATAAAGAGATGTCAATACAGGCTTTCATTTGTTGTAAAAAGTCTAACCAAAAGGCGTTCATTTGGGTAAAACTCTTCTCATTTGGATTATTACATGCTTGCTGTTACAGTATGTGAATAGGGAGAGGGTGTTTGAATTAATACATGCTTGCTGTTACAGTATGTGGATAAGGGAGAGGGGGTTTGAATTAATATATGCTTGCTGTTACAGTATGTGGATAAGGGAGAAGGGGTTTGAATTAATACATGCTTGCAGTTACAGTATGTGGATATGGGGGAGGGGGTTTGAATTAATACATACTTGCAGTTACAGTATGTGGATAAGGGGGAGGGGGTTTGAATTAATACATGCTTGCTGTTACAGTATGTGGATAAGGGAGAGGGGGTGAATTAATACATGCTTGCTGTTACAGTATGTGGATAAGGGAGATGGGGTGAATTAATACATGCTTGCTGTTACAGTATGTGGATAAGGGAGAGGGGGTTTGAATTAATACATGCTTGCTGTTACAGTATGTGGATAAGGGAGGGGGGTTTGAATTAATACATGCTTGCTGTTACAGTATGTGGATAAGGGAGAGGGGGTTTGGATTAATACATGCTTGCTGTTACAGTATGTGGATAAGGGAGAGGGGGTTTCAATTAATACATGCTTGGTGTTACAGTATGTGGATAAAGGAGAGAGGTTTTGAATTAATACATGCTTTTAGTTACAGTATGTGGATAAGGGAGAGGGGGTTTGGATTAATACAGGCTTGCTGTTACCGTATGTGGATAACGGAGAGGGGGTTTGAATTAATACATGCTTCCTGTTACAGTATGTGGATAGGGGAGAGGGGGTTTGAATTAATACATGCTTCTGTTACAGTATGTGGATAAGAGAGAGGGGGTTTGAATTAATACACGCTTGCTGTTACAGTATGTGGATAAGGGAGAGGGGGTTTGAATTAATACATGCTTGCTGTTACAGTATGTGGATAAGGGAGAGGGGGTTTGAATTAATACATGCTTGCTGTTACAGTATGTGGATAGGGGAGTGGAGGTTTGAATTAATAGATGCTTGCTGTTACAGTATGTGGATAAGGGCTAGGGAGTTTGAATTAATACATGCTTGCTGTTACCGTATGCGGATAAGGGACAGAGGGTTTGGATTAATACATGCTTGCTGTTACAGTATGTGGATGAGGGGGAGGGGGTTTGAATTAATGCATGCTTGCTGTTGCAGTATTTGGATAAGGGAGAGGGGGTTTGAATTAATACATGCTTGCTGTTACAGTATGTGGATAAGGGAGAGGGGGTTTGTATTAATACATGCCTGCTGTTACAGTATGTGGATAAGGAAGAGGGGGTTTGAATTAATACATGCTTGCTGTTACAGTATGTGGATAAGGGAGAGGGGGTTTGAATTAATACATGCTTGCTGTTACAGTATGTGGATAAGGGAGAGGGGGTTTGAATTAATACATGTTTGCTGTTACAGTATGTGGATAAGGGAGAGGGGGTTTGAATTAATACATGCTTGCTGTTACAGTATGTGGATAAGGGAGAGGGGGTTTGAATTAATACATGCTTGCTGTTACAGTATGTGGATAAGGGAGAGGGGGTTTGAATTAATACATACTTGCTGTTACAGTACATGGATAAGGGAGAGGGGGTTTGAATGAATACATGCTTGCTGTTAAAGTATGTGGATAAGGGAGAGGGGGTTTGAATTAATACATGTTTGTTGTTACAGTATGTGGATAAGGGAGAGTGGATTGGAATTACTACATGCTTGCTGTTACAGTATGTGGATAAGGGAGAGGGGGTTTGAATTATACATGCTTGCTGTTACAGTATATGGATAAGGGAGAGGGGGTTTGAATTAATACATGCTTGCTGTTACAGTATATGGAGAACGGAGAGGGCGTTTGAATTGATACATGCTTGCTGTTACAGTATGTGGATAAGGGGGAGGGGTTTTGAATTAATACATGCTTGCTGTTACAGTGTGTGGATAAGGGAGAGGGTGTTTGAATTAATACATGCTTGCTGTTCAGTATGTGGATAAGGGAGGGGGGGTTAACTCAATCAATACATGCTTGCTGTTACAGTATGTGGATAAGGGAGAGGGGGTTTGAATTAATACAATCTTGCTGTTACAGTAGGTGGATATGGGGGAGGGGGTTTGAATTGATACATGCTTGTTGTTACAGTATGTGGATAAGGGACAGGGGGTTTGAATTAATATATGCTTGCTGTTACAGTGTGTGGATTAAGTCGAGGGGGTTTGAATTAATACATGCTTGCTGTTACAGTATGTGGATAAGGGAGAGGGGGTTTGAATAAATACATGCTTGCTGTTACAGTATGTGGATAAGGGAGAGGGGGTTTGAATTAATACATGCTTGCTGTTACAGTATGTGGATAAGGGAGAGTGGGATTGAATTACTACATGCTTGCTGTTACAGTATGTGGATAATGGAGAGGGGGTTTGAATTGATACATGCTTGCTGTTACAGTATGTGGATAAGGGAGAGGGGGTTTGAATTAATACATACTTGCTGTTACAGTACATGGATAAGGGAGAGGGGGTTTGAATGAATACATGCTTGCTGTTAAAGTATGTGGATAAGGGAGAGGGGGTTTGAATTAGTACATGTTTGTTGTTACAGTATGTGGATAAGGGAGAGTGGATTGGAATTACTACATGCTTGCTGTTACAGTATGTGGATAAGGGAGA
Source organism: Lepidochitona cinerea (assembly GCA_963971465.1). NCBI lineage: Eukaryota > Metazoa > Mollusca > Polyplacophora > Chitonida > Tonicellidae > Lepidochitona > Lepidochitona cinerea. The sequence goes on from OZ020562.1 coordinate 33,159,424, forward strand.
GGGGGTTTGAATTATACATGCTTGCTGTTACAGTATATGGATAAGGGAGAGGGGGTTTGAATTAATACATGCTTGCTGTTACAGTATATGGAGAACGGAGAGGGCGTTTGAATTAATACATGCTTGCTGTTACAGTATGTGGATAAGGGGGAGGGGTTTTGAATTAATACATGCTTGCTGTTACAGTGTGTGGATAAGGGAGAGGGTGTTTGAATTAATACATGATTGCTGTTCAGTATGTGGATAAGGGAGGGGGGGGGTTAACTCAATCAATACATGCTTGCTGTTACAGTATGTGGATAAGGGAGAGGGGGTTTGAATTAATACAATCTTGCTGTTACAGTAGGTGGATATGGGGGAGGGGGTTTGAATTGATACATGCTTGTTGTTACAGTATGTGGATAAGGGACAGGGGGTTTGAATTAATATATGCTTGCTGTTACAGTGTGTGGATTAAGTCGAGGGGGTTTGAATTAATACATGCTTGCTGTTACAGTATGTGGATAAGGGATAGGGGGTTTGAATAAATACATGCTTGCTGTTACAGTATGTGGATAAGGGAGAGGGGGTTTGAATTAATACATGCTTGCTGTTACAGTATGTGGATAAGGGAGAGTGGGATTGAATTACTACATGCTTGCTGTTACAGTATGTGGATAATGGAGAGGGGGTTTGAATTGATACATGCTTGCTGTTACAGTATGTGGATAAGGGAGAGGGGGTTTGAATTAATACATGCTTGCTGTTACAGTATGTGGATAATGGAGAGGGGGTTTGAATTGATACATGCTTGCTGTTACAGTATGTGGATAAGGGAGAGGGGGTTTGAATTAATACATGCTTGGTGTTACAGTATGTGGATAAGGGAGAGGGGGTTTGGATTAATACAGGCTTGCTGTTACCGTATGTGGATAACGGAGAGGGGGTTTGAATTAATACATGCTTCCTGTTACAGTATGTGGATAGGGGAGAGGGGGTTTGAATTAATACATGCTTCTGTTACAGTATGTGGATAAGAGAGAGGGGGTTTGAATTAATACACGCTTGCTGTTACAGTATGTGGATAAGGGAGAGGGGGTGTGAATTAATACATGCTTGCTGTTACAGTATGTGGATAAGGGAGAGGGGGTTTGAATTAATACATGCTTGCTGTTACAGTATGTGGATAGGGGAGTGGAGGTTTGAATTAATAGATGCTTGCTGTTACAGTATGTGGATAAGGGCTAGGGAGTTTGAATTAATACATGCTTGCTGTTACAGTATGCGGAAAAGGGACAGAGGGTTTGGATTAATACATGCTTGCTGTTACAGTATGTGGATGAGGGGGAGGGGGTTTGAATTAATGCATGCTTGCTGTTGCAGTATTTGGATAAGGGAGAGGATGTTTGAATTAATACATGCTTGCTGTTACAGTACATGGATAAGGGAGAGGGGGTTTGAATGAATACATGCTTGCTGTTAAAGTATGTGGATAAGGGAGAGGGGGTTTGAATTAATACATGTTTGTTGTTACAGTATGTGGATAAGGGAGAGTGGATTGGAATTACTACATGCTTGCTGTTACAGTATGTGGATAAGGGAGAGGGGGTTTGAATTATACATGCTTGCTGTTACAGTATATGGATAAGGGAGAGGGGGTTTGAATTAATACATGCTTGCTGTTACAGTATATGGAGAACGGAGAGGGCGTTTGAATTGATACATGCTTGCTGTTACAGTATGTGGATAAGGGGGAGGGGTTTTGAATTAATACATGCTTGCTGTTACAGTGTGTGGATAAGGGAGAGGGTGTTTGATTTAATACATGCTTGCTGTTCAGTATGTGGATAAGGGAGGGGGGGTTAACTCAATCAATACATGCTTGCTGTTACAGTATGTGGATAAGGGAGAGGGGGTTTGAATTAATACAATCTTGCTGTTACAGTAGGTGGATATGGGGGAGGGGGTTTGAATTGATACATGCTTGTTGTTACAGTATGTGGATAAGGGACAGGGGGTTTGAATTAATATATGCTTGCTGTTACAGTGTGTGGATTAAGTCGAGGGGGTTTGAATTAATACATGCTTGCTGTTACAGTATGTGGATAAGGGAGAGGGGGTTTGAATAAATACATGCTTGCTGTTACAGTATGTGGATAAGGGAGAGGGGGTTTGAATTAATACATGCTTGCTGTTACAGTATGTGGATAAGGGAGAGTGGGATTGAATTACTACATGCTTGCTGTTACAGTATGTGGATAATGGAGAGGGGGTTTGAATTGATACATGCTTGCTGTTACAGTATGTGGATAAGGGAGAGGGGGTTTGAATTAATACATACTTGCTGTTACAGTACATGGATAAGGGAGAGGGGGTTTGAATGAATACATGCTTGCTGTTAAAGTATGTGGATAAGGGAGAGGGGGTTTGAATTAGTACATGTTTGTTGTTACAGTATGTGGATAAGGGAGAGGGGGTTTGAATAAATACATGCTTGCTGTTACAGTATGTGGATAAGGGAGAGGGGGTTTGAATTAATACATGCTTGCTGTTACAGTATGTGGATAAGGGAGAGTGGGATTGAATTACTACATGCTTGCTGTTACAGTATGTGGATAATGGAGAGGGGGTTTGAATTGATACATGCTTGCTGTTACAGTATGTGGATAAGGGAGAGGGGGTTTGAATTAATACATACTTGCTGTTACAGTACATGGATAAGGGAGAGGGGGTTTGAATGAATACATGCTTGCTGTTACAGTATGTGGATAAGGGAGAGTGGATTGGAATTACTACATGCTTGCTGTTACAGTATGTGGATAAGGGAGAGGGGGTTTGAATTATACATGCTTGCTGTTACAGTATATGGATAAGGGAGAGGGGGTTTGAATTAATACATGCTTGCTGTTACAGTATATGGAGAACGGAGAGGGCGTTTGAATTAATACATGCTTGCTGTTACAGTATGTGGATAAGGGGGAGGGGTTTTGAATTAATACATGCTTGCTGTTACAGTGTGTGGATAAGGGAGAGGGTGTTTGAATTAATACATGATTGCTGTTCAGTATGTGGATAAGGGAGGGGGGGGGTTTAACTCAATCAATACATGCTTGCTGTTACAGTATGTGGATAAGGGAGAGGGGGTTTGAATTAATACAATCTTGCTGTTACAGTAGGTGGATATGGGGGAGGGGGTTTGAATTGATACATGCTTGTTGTTGCAGTATGTGGATAAGGGACAGGGGGTTTGAATTAATATATGCTTGCTGTTACAGTGTGTGGATTAAGTCGAGGGGGTTTGAATTAATACATGCTTGCTGTTACAGTATGTGGATAAGGGATAGGGGGTTTGAATAAATACATGCTTGCTGTTACAGTATGTGGATAAGGGAGAGGGGGTTTGAATTAATACATGCTTGCTGTTACAGTATGTAGATAAGGGAGAGTGGGATTGAATTACTACATGCTTGCTGTTACAGTATGTGGATAATGGAGAGGGGGTTTGAATTGATACATGCTTGCTGTTACAGTATGTGGATAAGGGAGAGGGGGTTTGAATTAATACATGCTTGGTGTTACAGTATGTGGATAAGGGAGAGGGGGTTTGGATTAATACAGGCTTGCTGTTACCGTATGTGGATAACGGAGAGGGGGTTTGAATTAATACATGCTTCCTGTTACAGTATGTGGATAGGGGAGAGGGGGTTTGAATTAATACATGCTTCTGTTACAGTATGTGGATAAGAGAGAGGGGGTTTGAATTAATACACGCTTGCTGTTACAGTATGTGGATAAGGGAGAGGGGGTTTGAATTAATACATGCTTGCTGTTACAGTATGTGGATAAGGGAGAGGGGGTTTGAATTAATACATGCTTGCTGTTACAGTATGTGGATAGGGGAGTGGAGGTTTGAATTAATAGATGCTTGCTGTTACAGTATGTGGATAAGGGCTAGGGAGTTTGAATTAATACATGCTTGCTGTTACAGTATGCGGATAAGGGACAGAGGGTTTGGATTAATACATGCTTGCTGTTACAGTATGTGGATGAGGGGGAGGGGGTTTGAATTAATGCATGCTTGCTGTTGCAGTATTTGGATAAGGGAGAGGATGTTTGAATTAATACATGCTTGCTGTTACAGTATGTGGATAAGGGAGAGGGGGTTTGTATTAATACATGCCTGCTGTTACAGTATGTGGATAAGGAAGAGGGGGTTTGAATTAATACATGCTTGCTGTTACAGTATGTGGATAAGGGAGAGGGGGTTTGAATTAATACATGCTTGCTGTTACAGTATGTGGATAAGGGAGAGGGGGTTTGAATTAATACATGTTTGCTGTTACAGTATGTGGATAAGGGAGAGGGGGTTTGAATTAATACATACTTGCTGTTACAGTACATGGATAAGGGAGAGGGGGTTTGAATGAATACATGCTTGCTGTTAAAGTATGTGGATAAGGGAGAGGGGGTTTGAATTAGTACATGTTTGTTGTTACAGTATGTGGATAAGGGAGAGTGGATTGGAATTACTACATGCTTGCTGTTACAGTATGTGGATAAGGGAGAGGGGGTTTGAATTATACATGCTTGCTATTACAGTATATGGATAAGGGAGAGGGGGTTTGAATTAATACATGCTTGCTGTTACAGTATATGGAGAACGGAGAGGGCGTTTGAATTAATACATGCTTGCTGTTACAGTATGTGGATAAGGGGGAGGGGTTTTGAATTAATACATGCTTGCTGTTACAGTGTGTGGATAAGGGAGAGGGTGTTTGAATTAATACATGCTTGCTGTTCAGTATGTGGATAAGGGAGGGGGGGGGGGTTTAACTCAATCAATACATGCTTGCTGTTACAGTATGTGGATAAGGGAGAGGGGGTTTGAATTAATACAATCTTGCTGTTACAGTAGGTGGATATGGGGGAGGGGGTTTGAATTGATACATGCTTGTTGTTACAGTATGTGGATAAGGGACAGGGGGTTTGAATTAATATATGCTTGCTGTTACAGTGTGTGGATTAAGTCGAGGGGGTTTGAATTAATACATGCTTGCTGTTACAGTATGTGGATAAGGGATAGGGGGTTTGAATAAATACATGCTTGCTGTTACAGTATGTGGATAAGGGAGAGGGGGTTTGAATTAATACATGCTTGCTGTTACAGTATGTAGATAAGGGAGAGTGGGATTGAATTACTACATGCTTGCTGTTACAGTATGTGGATAATGGAGAGGGGGTTTGAATTGATACATGCTTGCTGTTACAGTATGTGGATAAGGGAGAGGGGGTTTGAATTAATACATGCTTGGTGTTACAGTATGTGGATAAGGGAGAGGGGGTTTGGATTAATACAGGCTTGCTGTTACCGTATGTGGATAACGGAGAGGGGGTTTGAATTAATACATGCTTCCTGTTACAGTATGTGGATAGGGGAGAGGGGGTTTGAATTAATACATGCTTCTGTTACAGTATGTGGATAATAGAGAGGGGGTTTGAATTAATACACGCTTGCTGTTACAGTATGTGGATAAGGGAGAGGGGGTTTGAATTAATACATGCTTGCTGTTACAGTATGTGGATAAGGGAGAGGGGGTTTGAATTAATACATGCTTGCTGTTACAGTATGTGGATAGGGGAGTGGAGGTTTGAATTAATAGATGCTTGCTGTTACAGTATGTGGATAAGGGCTAGGGAGTTTGAATTAATACATGCTTGCTGTTACAGTATGCGGATAAGGGACAGAGGGTTTGGATTAATACATGCTTGCTGTTACAGTATGTGGATGAGGGGGAGGGGGTTTGAATTAATGCATGCTTGCTGTTGCAGTATTTGGATAAGGGAGAGGGGGTTTGAATTAATACATGCTTGCTGTTACAGTATGTGGATAAGGGAGAGGGGGTTTGTATTAATACATGCCTGCTGTTACAGTATGTGGATAAGGAAGAGGGGGTTTGAATTAATACATGCTTGCTGTTACAGTATGTGGATAAGGGAGAGGGGGTTTGAATTAATACATGCTTGCTGTTACAGTATGTGGATAAGGGAGAGGGGGTTTGAATTAATACATGTTTGCTGTTACAGTATGTGGATAAGGGAGAGGGGGGTTTGAATTAATACATGCTTGCTGTTACAGTATGTGGATAAGGGAGAGGGGGTTTGAATTAATACATGCTTGCTGTTACAGTATGTGGATAAGGGAGATGGGGTTTGAATTAATACATACTTGCTGTTACAGTACATGGATAAGGGAGAGGGGGTTTGAATGAATACATGCTTGCTGTTAAAGTATGTGGATAAGGGAGAGGGGGTTTGAATTAATACATGTTTGTTGTTACAGTATGTGGATAAGGGAGAGTGGATTTGAATTACTACATGCTTGCTGTTACAGTATGTGGATAAGGGAGAGGGGGTTTGAATTATACATGCTTGCTGTTACAGTATATGGATAAGGGAGAGGGGGTTTGAATTAATACATGCTTGCTGTTACAGTATATGGAGAACGGAGAGGGCGTTTGAATTGATACATGCTTGCTGTTACAGTATGTGGATAAGGGGGAGGGGTTTTGAATTAATACATGCTTGCTGTTACAGTGTGTGGATAAGGGAGAGGGTGTTTGAATTAATACATGCTTGCTGTTCAGTATGTGGATAAGGGAGGGGGGGTTAACTCAATCAATACATGCTTGCTGTTACAGTATGTGGATAAGGGAGAGGGGGTTTGAATTAATACAATCTTGCTGTTACAGTAGGTGGATATGGGGGAGGGGGTTTGAATTGATACATGCTTGTTGTTACAGTATGTGGATAAGGGACAGGGGGTTTGAATTAATATATGCTTGCTGTTACAGTGTGTGGATTAAGTCGAGGGGGTTTGAATTAATACATGCTTGCTGTTACAGTATGTGGATAAGGGAGAGGGGGTTTGAATAAATACATGCTTGCTGTTACAGTATGTGGATAAAGGAGAGGGGGTTTGAATTAATACATGCTTGCTGTTACAGTATGTGGATAAGGGAGAGTGGGATTGAATTACTACATGCTTGCTGTTACAGTATGTGGATAATGGAGAGGGGGTTTGAATTGATACATGCTTGCTGTTACAGTATGTGGATAAGGGAGAGGGGGTTTGAATTAATACATACTTGCTGTTACAGTACATGGATAAGGGAGAGGGGGTTTGAATGAATACATGCTTGCTGTTAAAGTATGTGGATAAGGGAGAGGGGGTTTGAATTAGTACATGCTTGCTGTTACAGTACATGGATAAGGGAGAGGGGGTTTGAATGAATACATGCTTGCTGTTAAAGTATGTGGATAAGGGAGATGGGGTGAATTAATACATGCTTGCTGTTACAGTATGTGGATAAGGGAGAGGGGGTTTGAATTAATACATGCTTGCTGTTACAGTATGTGGATAAGGGAGGGGGGTTTGAATTAATACATGCTTGCTGTTACAGTATGTGGATAAGGGAGAGGGGGTTTGGATTAATACATGCTTGCTGTTACAGTATGTGGATAAGGGAGAGGGGGTTTCAATTAATACATGCTTGGTGTTACAGTATGTGGATAAAGGAGAGAGGTTTTGAATTAATACATGCTTGCAGTTACAGTATGTGGATAAGGGAGCGGGGGTTTGGATTAATACAGGCTTGCTGTTACCGTATGTGGATAAGGGAGAGGGGGTTTGAATTAATACATGCTTCCTGTTACAGTATGTGGATAGGGGAGAGGGGGTTTGAATTAATACATGCTTGCTGTTACAGTATGTGGATAAGGTAGAGGGGGTTTGAATTAATACATGCTTGCTGTTACAGTATGTGGATAGGGGAGTGGAGGTTTGAATTAATAGATGCTTGCTGTTACAGTATGTGGATAAGGGAGAGGGGTTTTGAATTAATACATGCTTCCTGTTACAGTATGTGGATAGGGGAGAGGGGGTTTGAATTAATACATGCTTGCTGTTACAGTATGTGGATAAGGTAGAGGGGGTTTGAATTAATACATGCTTGCTGTTACAGTATGTGGATAGGGGAGTGGAGGTTTGAATTAATACATGCTTCCTGTTACAGTATGTGGATAGGGGAGAGGGGGTTTGAAATAATACATGCTTGCTGTTACAGTATGTGGATAAGGGAGAGGGGGTTTGAATTAATACATGTTTGCTGTTACAGTATGTGGATAGGGGAGTGGAGGTTTGAATTAATACATGCTTGCTGTTACAGTATGCGGATAAGGGACAGAGGGTTTGGATTAATACATGCTTGCTGTTACAGTATGTGGATGAGGGGGAAGGGGTTTGAATTAATGCATGCTTGCTGTTGCAGTATTTGGATAAGGGAGAGGGGGTTTGAATTAATACATGCTTGCTGTTACAGTATGTGGATAAGGGAGAGGGGGTTTGTATTAATACAATCTTGCTGTTACAGTAGGTGGATATGGGGGAGGGGGTTTGAATTGATACATGCTTGTTGTTACAGTATGTGGATAAGGGACAGGGGGTTTGAATTAATATATGCTTGCTGTTACAGTGTGTGGATTAAGTCGAAGGGGTTTGAATTAATACATGCTTGCTGTTACAGTATGTGGATAAGGGATAGGGGGTTTGAATAAATACATGCTTGCTGTTACAGTATGTGGATAAGGGAGAGGGGGTTTGAATTAATACATGCTTGCTGTTACAGTATGTAGATAAGGGAGAGGGGGTTTGAATTAATACATGCTTGCTGTTACAGTATGAGGATAAGGGAGAGGGGGTTTGTATTAATACATGCTTGCTGTTACAGTATGTGGATAAGGGAGAGGGGGTTTGAATTAATACATGCTTGCTGTTACAGTATGTGGATAAGGGAGAGGGGGTTTGAATTAATACATACTTGCTGTTACAGTACATGGATAAGGGAGAGGGGGTTTGAATGAATACATGCTTGCTGTTAAAGTATGTGGATAAGGGAGAGGGGGTTTGAATTAATACATGCTTGTTGTTACAGTATGTGGATAAGGGAGAGTGGATTGGAATTACTACATGCTTGCTGCTACAGTATGTGGATAAGGGAGAGGGGGTTTGAATTAATACATGCTTGCTGTTACAGTATATGGATAAGGGAGAGGGGGTTTGAATTAATACATGCTTGCTGTTACAGTATATGGAGAACGGAGAGGGGGTTTGAATTAATACATGCTTGCTGTTACAGTATGTGGATAAGGGAGAGGGCGTTTGAATTAATACATGCTTCCTGTTACGGTGTGTGGATAAGGGAGAGGGTGTTTGAATTAATACATGCTTGCTGTTCAGTATGTGGATAAGGGAGGGGGGGGGGTTTAACTCAATCAATACATGCTTGCTGTTACAGCATGTGGATAAGGGAGAGGGGGTTTAAATTAATACAATCTTGCTGTTACAGTAGGTGGATATGGGGGAGGGGGTTTGAATTAATACATGCTTGTTGTTACAGTATGTGGATAATGGACAGGGGGGGTGAATTAATATATGCTTGCTGTTACAGTATGTGGATTTAAATGAGGGGGTTTGAATTAATACATGCTTGCTGTTACAGTATGTGGATAAGGGAGAGGGGGTTTGAATAAATACATGCTTGCTGTTACAGTATGTGGATAAGGGAGAGGGGGTTTGAATTAATACATGCTTGCTGTTACAGTATGTGGATAAGGGAGAGTGGGTTTGAATTACTACATGCTTACTGTTACAGTATGTGGATAATGGAGAGGGGGTTTGAATTAATACATGCTTGCTGTTACAGTATGTGGATAAGGGAGAGGGGGTTTGAATTAATACATGCTTGCTGTTACAGTATATGGATAAGGGAGAGGGGGTTTGAATTAATACATGCTTGCTGTTACAATATGTGGATAACGGGGAGGGGTTTTGAAATAATACATGCTTGCTGTTACAGTATTTGGATAAGGGAGAGTGGGTTTGAATTAATACATGCTTGCTGTTACAGTATGTAGATAAGGGAGGGGGGGTTTGAATCAATACATGCTTGCTGTTACAGTATGTGGATAAGGGAGAGTGGGTTTGAATTAATATATGTTTGCTGTTACAGTATGTGGATAAGAAAGGGAGGGTTTGAATTAATACATGCTTGCTGTTACAGTATGTGGATAAGGGGGAGGGGTTTTGATTAATACATGCTTGCTGTTACAGTATGTAGATACGGGAGAGGGGGTTTGAATCAATACATGCTTGCTGTTACAGTATGTGGATATGGGGGAGGGGGTTTGATTTTATACATGCTTGCTGTTCAGTATGTGGATAAGGGAGAGGGGGTTTGAATTAATACATGCTTGCTGTTACAGTATGTGGATAAGGGAGAGGGGGTTTGAATTAATACATGCTTGCTGTTACAGTATGTGGATAAGGGAGAGGGGGTTTGAATTAATACATGCTTGCTGTTACAGTATGTGGATAAGGGAGAGGGGGTTTGAATTAATACATGTTTGCTGTTACAGTATGTGGAAAAGGGAGAGGGGGTTTGAATTAATACATGCTTGCTGTTACAGTATGTGGATAAGGGAGAGGGGGTTTGAATTAATACATGCTTGCTGTTACAGTATGTGGATAAGGGAGGGGGGGGGGTTGAATCAATACATGCTTGCTGTTCAGTATGTGGATAAGGGAGAGTGGGTTTGAATTAATACATGCTTGCTGTTACAGTATGTTGATAAGGGAGAGGGTGTTTGAATCAATACATGCTTGCTGTTCAGTATGTGGATAAGGGAGAGGGGGTTTGAATTAATACATGCTTGCTGTTACAGTATGTGGATAAGGGAGGGGGGGGGGTTTGAATCAATACATGCTTGCTGTTACAGTATGTGGATAAGGGAGAGGGACTTTGAATTAATACAATCTTGCTGTTACAGTATGTGGATATGGGGGAGGGGGTTTGATTTAATACATGCTTGTTGTTACAGTATGTGGATAAGGGACAGGGGGTTTGAATTGATATATGCTTGCTGTTACAGTATGTGGATTAAGTAGAGGGGGTTTGAATTAATACATGCTTGCTGTTACAGTATGTGGATAAGGGAGAGGGAGTTTGAATTAATACATTCTTGCTGTTACAGTATGTTGATAAGGGAGGGGGGGGTTTAATAAATACATGCTTGCTGTTACAGTATGTGGATAAGGGAGAGGGGTTTTGAATTAATACATGCTTGCTGTTACAGTGTGTGGATAAGGGAGAGGGTGTTTGAATTAATACATGCTTGCTGTTCAGTATGTGGATAAGGGAGGGGGGGTTAACTCAATCAATACATGCTTTCTGTTACAGTATGTGGATAAGGGAGAGGGGGTTTGAATTAATACAATCTTGCTGTTACAGTAGGTGGATATGGGGGAGGGGGTTTGAATTGATACATGCTTGTTGTTACAGTATGTGGATAAGGGACAGGGGGTTTGAATTAATATATGCTTGCTGTTACAGTGTGTGGATTAAGTCGAGGGGGTTTAAATTAATACATGCTTGCTGTTACAGTATGTGGATAAGGGAGAGGGGGTTTGAATTAATACATGCTTGCTGTTACAGTATGTGGATAAGGGAGAGTGGATTGGAATTACTACATGCTTGCTGTTACAGTATGTGGATAATGGAGAGGGGGTTTGAATTAATACATGCTTGCTGTTGCAGTTTGTGAATAAGGAAGAGGGGGTTTGAATTAGTACATGTTTGTTGTTACAGTATGTGGATAAGGGAGAGTGGATTGGAATTACTACATGCTTGCTGTTACAGTATGTGGATAATGGAGAGGGGGTTTGAATTGATACATGCTTGCTGTTACAGTATGTGGATAAGGGAGAGGGGGTTTGAATTAATACATGCTTGCTGTTACAGTATATGGATAAGGGAGAGGGGGTTTGAATTATTACATGCTTGCTGTTACAGTATGTGGATAAGGGGGAGGGGTTTTGAATTAATACATGCTTGTTGTTACAGTATGTGGATAAGGGAGATGGGGTGAATTAATACATGCTTGCTGTTACAGTATGTGGATAAGGGAGAGGGGGTTTGAATTAATACATGCTTGCTGTTACAGTATGTGGATAAGGGAGGGGGGTTTGAATTAATACATGCTTGCTGTTACAGTATGTGGATAAGGGAGAGGGGGTTTGGATTAATACATGCTTGCTGTTACAGTATGTGGATAAGGGAGAGGGGGTTTCAATTAATACATGCTTGGTGTTACAGTATGTGGATAAAGGAGAGAGGTTTTGAATTAATACATGCTTGCAGTTACAGTATGTGGATAAGGGAGCGGGGGTTTGGATTAATACAGGCTTGCTGTTACCGTATGTGGATAAGGGAGAGGGGGTTTGAATTAATACATGCTTCCTGTTACAGTATGTGGATAGGGGAGAGGGGGTTTGAATTAATACATGATTGCTGTTACAGTATGTGGATAAGGTAGAGGGGGTTTGAATTAATACATGCTTGCTGTTACAGTATGTGGATAGGGGAGTGGAGGTTTGAATTAATAGATGCTTGCTGTTACAGTATGTGGACAAGGGAGAGGGGTTTTGAATTAATACATGCTTCCTGTTACAGTATGTGGATAGGGGAGAGGTGGTTTGAAATAATACATGCTTGCTGTTACAGTATGTGGATAAGGGAGAGGGGGTTTGAATTAATACATGCTTGCTGTTACAGTATGTGGATAGGGGAGTGGAGGTTTGAATTAATACATGCTTGCTGTTACAGTATGCGGATAAGGGACAGAGGGTTTGGATTAATACATGCTTGTTGTTACAGTATGTGGATGAGGGGGAAGGGGTTTGAATTAATGCATGCTTGCTGTTGCAGTATTTGGATAAGGGAGAGGGGGTTTGAATTAATACATGCTTGCTGTTACAGTATGTGGATAAGGGAGAGGGGGTTTGTATTAATACAATCTTGCTGTTACAGTAGGTGGATATGGGGGAGGGGGTTTGAATTGATACATGCTTGTTGTTACAGTATGTGGATAAGGGACAGGGTGTTTGAATTAATATATGCTTGCTGTTACAGTGTGTGGATTAAGTCAAGGGGGTTTGAATTAATACATGCTTGCTGTTACAGTATGTTGATAAGGGATAGGGGGTTTGAATAAATACATGCTTGCTGTTACAGTATGTGGATAAGGGAGAGGGGGTTTGAATTAATACATGCTTGCTGTTACAGTATGTAGATAAGGGAGAGGGGGTTTGAATTAATACATGCTTGCTGTTACAGTATGAGGATAAGGGAGAGGGGGTTTGTATTAATACATGCTTGCTGTTACAGTATGTGGATAAGGGAGAGGGGGTTTGAATTAATACATGCTTGCTGTTACAGTATGTGGATAAGGGAGAGGGGGTTTGAATTAATACATACTTGCTGTTACAGTACATGGATAAGGGAGAGGGGGTTTGAATGAATACATGCTTGCTGTTAAAGTATGTGGATAAGGGAGAGGGGGTTTGAATTAATACATGCTTGTTGTTACAGTATGTGGATAATGGAGAGTGGATTGGAATTACTACATGCTTGCTGCTACAGTATGTGGATAAGGGAGAGGGGGTTTGAATTAATACATGCTTGCTGTTACAGTATATGGATAAGGGAGAGGGGGTTTGAATTAATACATGCTTGCTGTTACAGTATATGGAGAACGGAGAGGGGGTTTGAATTAATACATGCTTGCTGTTACAGTATGTGGATAAGGGAGAGGGCGTTTGAATTAATACATGCTTCCTGTTACGGTGTGTGGATAAGGGAGAGGGTGTTTGAATTAATACATGCTTGCTGTTCAGTATGTGGATAAGGGAGGGGGGGGGGGTTTAACTCAATCAATACATGCTTGCTGTTACAGTATGTGGATAAGGGAGAGGGGGTTTAAATTAATACAAGCTTGCTGTTACAGTAGGTGGATATGGGGGAGGGGGTTTGAATTAATACATGCTTGTTGTTACAGTATGTGGATAATGGACAGGGGGGGTGAATTAATATATGCTTGCTGTTACAGTATGTGGATTTAAATGAGGGGGTTTGAATTAATACATGCTTGCTGTTACAGTATGTGGATAAGGGAGAGGGGGTTTGAATAAATACATGCTTGCTGTTACAGTATGTGGATAAGGGAGAGGGGGTTTGAATTAATACATGCTTGCTGTTACAGTATGTGGATAAGGGAGAGTGGGTTTGAATTACTACATGCTTACTGTTACAGTATGTGGATAATGGAGAGGGGGTTTGAATTAATACATGCTTGCTGTTACAGTATGTGGATAAGGGAGAGGGGGTTTGAATTAATACATGCTTGCTGTTACAGTATATGGATAAGGGAGAGGGGGTTTGAATTAATACATGCTTGCTGTTACAATATGTGGATAACGGGGAGGGGTTTTGAAATAATACATGCTTGCTGTTACAGTATTTGGATAAGGGAGAGTGGGTTTGAATTAATACATGCTTGCTGTTACAGTATGTAGATAAGGGAGGGGGGGTTTGAATCAATACATGCTTGCTGTTACAGTATGTGGATAAGGGAGAGTGGGTTTGAATTAATAGATGTTTGCTGTTACAGTATGTGGATAAGAAAGGGAGGGTTTGAATTAATACATGCTTGCTGTTACAGTATGTGGATAAGGGGGAGGGGTTTTGATTAATACATGCTTGCTGTTACAGTATGTGGATACGGGAAAGGGGGTTTGAATCAATACATGCTTGCTGTTACAGTATGTGGATATGGGGGAGGGGGTTTGATTTAATACATGCTTGCTGTTCAGTATGTGGATAAGGGAGAGGGGGTTTGAATTAATACATGCTTGCTGTTACAGTATGTGGATAAGGGAGAGGGGGTTTGAATTAATACATGCTTGCTGTTACAGTATGTGGATAAGGGAGAGGGGGTTTGAATTAATACATGCTTGCTGTTACAGTATGTGGATAAGGGAGAGGGGGTTTGAATTAATACATGTTTGCTGTTACAGTATGTGGATAAGGGAGAGGGGGTTTGAATTAATACATGCTTGCTGTTACAGTATGTGGATAAGGGAGAGGGGGTTTGAATTAATACATGCTTGCTGTTACAGTATGTGGATAAGGGAGGGGGGGGGTTGAATCAATACATGCTTGCTGTTCAGTATGTGGATAAGGGAGAGTGGGTTTGAATTAATACATGCTTGCTGTTACAGTATGTTGATAAGGGAGAGGGTGTTTGAATCAATACATGCTTGCTGTTCAGTATGTGGATAAGGGAGAGGGGGTTTGAATTAATACATGCTTGCTGTTACAGTATGTGGATAAGGGAGGGGGGGGGTTTGAATCAATACATGCTTGCTGTTACAGTATGTGGATAAGGGAGAGGGACTTTGAATTAATACAATCTTGCTGTTACAGTATGTGGATATGGGGGAGGGGGTTTGATTTAATACATGCTTGTTGTTACAGTATGTGGATAAGGGACAGGGGGTTTGAATTGATATATGCTTGCTGTTACAGTATGTGGATTAAGTAGAGGGGGTTTGAATTAATACATGCTTGCTGTTACAGTATGTGGATAAGGGAGAGGGAGTTTGAATTAATACATTCTTGCTGTTACAGTATGTTGATAAGGGAGGGGGGGTTTTAATAAATACATGCTTGCTGTTACAGTATGTGGATAAGGGAGAGGGGGTTTGAATTAATACATACTTGCTGTTACTGTATGTTGATAAGGGAGAGGGGGTTTGAATTAATACATGCTTGCTGTTACAGTATGTAAATAATGGAGAGGGGGGTTAAATAAAACATGCTTGCTGTTACAGTATGTGGATAATGGAGAGGGGGTTTGAATTAATACATGCTTGCTGTTACAGTATATGGATAAGGGAGAGGGGGTTTGAATTAAAACATGCTTGCTGTTACAGTATGTGGATAAGGGGGAGGGGTTTGAATTAATACAGGCTTGCTGTTACAGTATGTGGATAAGGGAGAGGGGGTTTGAATTAATACATGCTTGCTGTTACAATATGTGGATATGGGGGAGGGGGGTTGATTTAATACATGCTTGCTGTTCAGTATGTGGATAAGGGAGAGGGGGTTTGAATTAATACATGCTTGCTGTTACAGTATGTGGATAAGGGAGAGGGGGTTTGAATCAATACATGCTTGCTGTTCAGTATGTGGATAAGGGTGAGGGGGTTTGAATTAATACATGCTTGCTGTTACAGTATGTGGATAAGGGAGGGGGGTTTGAATCAATACATGCTTGCTGTTACAGTATGTGGATAAGGGAGAGGGAGTTTGAATTAATGCAATCTTGCTGTTACAGTATGTGGATATGGGGGAGGGGGTTTGATTTAATACATGCTTGTTGTTACAGTATGTGGATAAGGGACAGGGGGTTTGAATTTATATATGCTTGCTGTTACAGTATGTGGATTAAGTAGAGGGGGTTTGAATTAATACATGCTTGCTGTTACAGTATGTGGATAAGGGAGAGGGAGTTTGAATTAATACATACTTGCTGTTACAGTATGTTGATAAGGGAGAGGGGGTTTGAATTAATACATGCTTGCTCTTACAGTTTGTGGATAAGGGAGAGGGGGGTGAAATATTACATGCTTGTTGTTACAGTATGTGGATAATGGAGAGGGGGTTTGAATTAATACATGCTTGATGTTACAGTATGTGGATAAGGGAGAGGGGGTTTGGATTAATACATGCTTGCTGTTACAGTATGTAAATAATGGAGAGGGGGGTGAAATAATACATGCTTGCTGTTACAGTATGTGGATAATGGAGAGGGGGTTTGAATTAATACATGCTTGCTGTTACAGTATATGGATAAGGGAGAGGGGGTTTGAATTAATACATGCTTGCTGTTACAGTATGTGGATAAGGGGGAGGGGTTTTGAATTAATGCATGCTTGCTGTTACAGTATGTGGATAAGGGAGAGGGGGTTTGAAATAATACATGCTTGCTGTTACAGTATGTGGATATGGGGGAGGGGGTTTGATTTAATACATGCTTGCTGTTCAGTATGTGGATAAGGGAGAGGGGGTTTGAATTAATACATGCTTGCTGTTACAGTATGTGGATAAGGGAGGGGAGGTTTGAATTAATAGATGCTTGCTGTTACAGTATGTGGATAAGGGAGAGGGGGTTTGAATTAATACATGCTTGCTGTTACAGTATGTGGATACGGGAGAGGGGGTTTGAATTAATACATGCTTGCTGTTACAGTATGTGGATAAGGGAGGGGGGGTTTGAATCAATACATGCTTGCTGTTTAGTATGTGGATAAGGGAGAGGGGGTTTGAATTAATACATGCTTGCTGTTACAGTATGTGGATAAGGGAGGGGGGGTTTGAATCAATACATGCTTGCTGTTACAGTATGTGGATAAGGGAGAGGGAGTTTGAATTAATACAATCTTGCTGTTACAGTATGTAGATATGGGGGAGGGGGTTTGATTTAATACATGCTTGTTGTTACAGTATGTGGATAAGGGACCGGGGGTTTGAATTAATATATGCTTGCTGTTACAGTATGTGGATAAGGGAAAGGGGGTGTGAATTACTACATGCTTGCTCTTACAGTATGTTAATAAGGGAGAGGGGGTTTGAATTAATACATGCTTGCTGTTACAGTATGTGGATAAGGGAGAGGGAGTTTGAATTAATACATACTTGCTGTTACAGTATGTTGATAAGGGAGAGGGGGTTTGAATTAATACATGCTTGCTCTTACAGTTTGTGGATAAGGGAGAGGGGGGTGAAATATTACATGCTTGCTGTTACAGTATGTGGATAATGGAGAGGGGGTTTGAATTAATACATGCTTGATGTTACAGTATGTGGATAAGGGAGAGGGGGTTTGGATTAATACATGCTTGCTGTTACAGTATGTAAATAATGGAGAGGGGGGTGAAATAATACATGCTTGCTGTTACAGTATGTGGATAATGGAGAGGGGGTTTGAATTAATACATGCTTGCTGTTACAGTATATGGATAAGGGAGAGGGGGTTTGAATTAATACATGCTTGCTGTTACAGTATGTGGATAAGGGGGAGGGGTTTTGAATTAATGCATGCTTGCTGTTACAGTATGTGGATAAGGGAGAGGGGGTTTGAAATAATACATGCTTGCTGTTACAGTATGTGGATATGGGGGAGGGGGTTTGATTTAATACATGCTTGCTGTTCAGTATGTGGATAAGGGAGAGGGGGTTTGAATTAATACATGCTTGCTGTTACAGTATGTGGATAAGGGAGGGGAGGTTTGAATTAATAGATGCTTGCTGTTACAGTATGTGGATAAGGGAGAGGGGGTTTGAATTAATACATGCTTGCTGTTACAGTATGTGGATACGGGAGAGGGGGTTTGAATTAATACATGCTTGCTGTTACAGTATGTGGATAAGGGAGGGGGGGGGGGTTTGAATCAATACATGCTTGCTGTTTAGTATGTGGATAAGGGAGAGGGGGTTTGAATTAATACATGCTTGCTGTTACAGTATGTGGATAAGGGGGAGGGGTTTTGAATTAATGCATGCTTGCTGTTACAGTATGTGGATAAGGGAGAGGGGGTTTGAAATAATACATGCTTGCTGTTACAGTATGTGGATATGGGGGAGGGGGTTTGATTTAATACATGCTTGCTGTTCAGTATGTGGATAAGGGAGAGGGGGTTTGAATTAATACATGCTTGCTGTTACAGTATGTGGATAAGGGAGGGGAGGTTTGAATTAATAGATGCTTGCTGTTACAGTATGTGGATAAGGGAGAGGGGGTTTGAATTAATACATGCTTGCTGTTACAGTATGTGGATACGGGAGAGGGGGTTTGAATTAATACATGCTTGCTGTTACAGTATGTGGATAAGGGAGGGGGGGGGGGTTTGAATCAATACATGCTTGCTGTTTAGTATGTGGATAAGGGAGAGGGGGTTTGAATTAATACATGCTTGCTGTTACAGTATGTGGATAAGGGAGGGGGGGTTTGAATCAATACATGCTTGCTGTTACAGTATGTGGATAAGGGAGAGGGAGTTTGAATTAATACAATCTTGCTGTTACAGTATGTAGATATGGGGGAGGGGGTTTGATTTAATACATGCTTGTTGTTACAGTATGTGGATAAGGGACCGGGGGTTTGAATTAATATATGCTTGCTGTTACAGTATGTGGATAAGGGAAAGGGGGTGTGAATTACTACATGCTTGCTCTTACAGTATGTTAATAAGGGAGAGGTGGTTTGAATTAATACATACTTGCTGTTACAGTATGTGGATAATGGAGAGGGGGGGTGAAATAATACATGCTTGCTGTTACAGTATGTGGATAAGGGAGAGGGGGTTTTATTTAATACATGCTTGTTGTTACAGTATGTGGATAAGTGATAGGGGGTTTGAATTAATACATGCTTGCTGTTACAGTATGTGGATAAGGGAGAGGGGTTTTGAATTAATACATACTTGCTCTTACAGTATGTGGATAAGGGAGAGGGGGTTTGAATTAATACATACTTGCTGTTACAGTATGTGGATAAAGGAGAGGGGGCTTGAATTAATACATGCTTGCTGTTACAGTATGTGGATAAGGGAGAGTGGGTTTGTATTAAAACATGCTTGCTGTTACAGTATGTGGATAAAGGAGAGGGGGTTTGGATTAATACATGCTTGCTGTTACAGTATGTGGATAAGGGAGAGAGGGTTTGAATTAATACATGCTTGCTGTTACAGTTAGTGGATAAGGGGGAGGGGGTTTGAATTAATACATGCTTGCTGTTACAGTATGTGGATAAGGGAGAGGGGGTTTGAATTAATACATGCTTGCGGTTGCAGTATGTGGATAAGGGAGAGGGGGTTTGGATTAATACATACTTGGTGTTCAGTATGTGGATAAGGGAGAGGGGGTTTGAATTAATACATGTTTGCTGTTAGAGTATGTGGATAAGGGAGAGGGGTTTGAATTATTACATGCTTGCTGTTACAGTATGTGGAGCAGGGAGAGTGGGTTTGAATTGAAACATGCTTGCTGTTACAGTATGTGGATAAGGGAGAGGGGGTTATACATCTTCCTGAATTACAATTCTCTCCGTTTGGAGGGATGTGTGTGTGAGGATGTCCTCATGTCCCTTTCTTCCATTTGCTTCTCCAAAAAATTTCACCTCATTTATATTCGCCTTTGTTTTTATTTTTTTGATGTAAGATTTTTAAAGCCGTCCTACGTCTTGACTGAGAATTTTTTGACGCAAAGAGGCCTTCGTTTAATAAAGCCATTATCAGCGCGTGACGTCTTAACCCCGGGGTGATACTACACAAAAACCAGTTTGACTTGACTTGGGGACGTCTGAATAGACATTTCCCTTTGTTTCTGTCATCAGTGCTTAAATAAAATGTTCATTTTCCGACCCCATCTATATTTAAAGACTTTAAAGACTGATTTGATTGAAATGAGTTTAGGTTCAGAGGTTGTCAAAAGATTTCTCACAAGAATAACACCAAACGTAAACTTCTGCATTGTTTAGTTTTTTTATTTTATGTCGTTGCAAACATGTGGTATCTTTTATTTTGGACACTAGTGCAGATAGACTTCCTAAATCGAAAGTAAACAGTTAATAGCTAACATTTGACAGAAGTAACCGGTAGACGGACAGAAGGAATCAAACCCAAAGCGGCGGGGTAGATGGCAAACTATATCCTCACCCTCTTGTAATCTTGTCCTGTCGAATCATTGTTGGGGATTTAGTGATGTACGTCACCATCAAGTTACCACATATTAGTTTAATTCTGTAAAATAGGACTTAAATAAAGTGAGGCTGACACATAAGTTAAGAGTGATATGTGAACTACCCTTCGCTGATTGATTGCTCGGGACCTAACGTCGCATTTAACAGCCAAGGTTATACGGCGACAAAAATATCAATTAACGGACTCAAAGATCACTCTTCTCACCCACCGATCCACTAAATTTGGACATTAGGCTTCAGAGACAATACAAGCTAAGCTAAAATGCTAAGCATACGCTCAAATGAAAGTCAGAAAGGCTAATGTATTTGACACACTTAATGTTCCTCATTGCTGGGTCAGCAAACATGGCTAAAGCAGAGCCACAATGCTCCAGTCCGACGTTTGAACTACCCTTGTAACCGATGACAAAACATACCATAACATATTAGTAATATAAGCTAAGTATATTGACTTGACATTTTAAAATGGACGAATTATGCACCGTTGGCAAAGGCTAGTTTAGAAAATGACAAGAGGTTTAATATGGCAGAATATTTGCATCCGATGAATAATGTAACAGACAAAGTTTACTAAAATGTGTAGGATGTTCAATTTCTACCAAGAATACAGTTTTCAGAGAGGTCCGTTACATTACAAACTTTAGTGGATCAAACAAATTATATACATAGATATGAAAAAGTTGTCAGTGATAGTATTATGTATTTGAAAGGCGAACGTTTACAAATTGTGTATATAGTTCAATCTCCTGTGATCAATTTATCATATCTAAATAAAATTAATCTCGAAATATTTAAGCTAAAGACTGCAATCGACCAAAGCGTAAAAGCATATCTTAGTAAAAAAAAAATGATCAATGGCTAATGATAAAATTGATTTGCCTATTCGCCTATGATGTAGATGCTTGGATGACCGTCTTGATGACATTTAACGTCTCAAGTCTTATCATATGAATTGATAATATGCATGAATCGAAAGGGGAATATCAGGCTTGTGCCTTGTCGATTCCAAATGATTGTCATTGAAATGCCATGAGACAAAACCTTAAAATAACTCGCACTTGGTGAAGTTGGTTCACACGAGATGTCCAAACTATGGGTGGCTGGAAAATCTAGTGGCCAGCACATCAATATTCTCTGAGAGTTTCGATATAAATTCCAACTGGGTTCACAAATAACAAGGCATTATCAATTCAGGATGAAGTAGAAATGTTAAAATTTCCTCCACAAAGCGATGAAGGTTGACGAAATCAACAGTAGGAGATTCACAGTCTGTGAGATACTGGAACATACTGGTGGAGTGGCGGCGGCTATTAACGAATCAAAAATATCAGCAACTTGTCTGCCGCAGTTCTGTCCGTATGGCCGCTGACATCTTCCAATTTCCCCCATATAATCGCAAAGGGATTCGTACAACTCATCTTCCAACCATTCTCTTCCCTTTGAATATGCCTGGGATCGTAGGCGGACGAGTTTCGTGTTATAGCTAGAGTATTCAGCCACAACACAGGAGGACACTCCACTCTGATATCGGGACAAACAATCCTGTTTTTCAGCGAGAACGTCCGCGTTATTACACACAATTTTGACACTGCCTCGAAAAGAATTTATATTAAAGGCTTTGTCCAGTATCCTTCTCGCCTCAGAACTGATGGCTCGACACTCGTTAATGATATTCTCAGCACATCGGATTTCGCTCTCGGCCTTGCTTTGACAGAAATTCTTCAGCTGCGTAACAGATACCGGGCCACTAGTGAAATCTGTTAATCGGTGAAAGTCTGTTAGACAGGATTGCAGCTCGACCACTGCATTCGACATATCACAAGCAAAAACATAGAGAGGTGCAATGCTCATCACACAACACAAGACGAGAAATAGGGCAGACTTCATTTTGGATGAATACCGCAAGACAACACACTGTTCTGGTAGTAAAGTCTTTCTGGTCGATAAACACGGTGAAGGCCTTTCTCTTAACAGCTATAAACTTTCCCTCCTATTTATATATAAATATACGATTTCGAAATGCTATTCACCGCGCCTGCGCCCTTGCATGAACTTACCTGTGTGACTAACGCTGTGAAGAAAACCTGAGCAGAATTAGTTGTTGATTAGACTCATCTGAAAACTCCAGTATCAATTGTTACGATCAGCATTTCGTATTCAGAATAAAACACGATTGTCTGAACAACTATTTAAATAACATCATCACAATAAAATTCTGATAGTTGTGTTGCTTACTTATATACACTGTCACTTTTAAGTTGGCTAATTAACTGTCTATCATTTGTGTTTATATTGTTCCGTATATATAATGCCCGTGGGGAATGATTTAATTCTGTGTTGTAATATCTGATGATGAGAGAAAGCTCATAAATATACACCATCATGTACAATATAGTATGAGTTGTGCTATATGTTTTGGATTTAGTAAAACCACTCAATAGTAGAATTTAAATCAGTGTAGCCATATGAGTATCTGATCTGTTTGTATGGAGACGCGTTTCCGCCAAAAACTGTATACCGCAGTTGAATGGTTCTCTACAAGGTAGGTAATTATGAGGGCACGATTGGTAATGTACTGCAATGGATCCTATACCTGGCAACTAGTTCTGTTAACTATATTATCCCATCAACATTTATATCGGAACGTCCAGTGACTTACTTTTCAGTCTACACCGAATGTCTATGTCTATTTTCTGGCTATACGTTTTGAAGTAGTTGCAGTGTTGCTGCAAACAGTCCCCCCTCGAGACCTTTCTTGTAACATTTATTGGTGAATAATTGCATGCAGCTTTTGAGGAAAGGAGAGGGAGCGGAGGTCCTATGACTACTGAAATCTAGAAGTAGGAAGAAGCCTGCCCCGCCCTCCCCTCTACCAATGTCTCAACGTTATATATAAAGTCTTTCAAACCTACGAAGTGTTCATTTAATGACAAGGCCTATCCTATGGCGCGGCCATCCCAGTCGGAACTCCCTTCGGCTATCTTCGCTCGCTACCGGTCGGCTTTGACACGCCTCGGACAGTCTGCGCTTTTTATACGGTAAATCACCGTATTTTTGGGCTAAATAAAAATGGCGTCGAAAATAAATATCAAAATGTTTTACTACAGACGAAAAAAAGAAAATAAAAATAATTATTAATTTATTAAATGCTAATATCATTTAGAAAGATATTTGTTTATATATTTTATTTAGCCCGGTAAACCACATGTTGTAGACAGACGCAGTTTCGGTACATATCAGGAATCCTACAATGCTTCAATTATTTAACTGTTCGAGGCTGAACGTTAAAGTGAAAATTAACAAACATTTATATTAATCTAAATCAAAATTCAAACCAACGAACGTAAATTTGTTTTATAAGCTGTTGGCTCAGAGGTCGAGCCAGTTTACTTTCAAGCAGTCTACATTCTGTCATAATCAGTAAAAAAGCATAAAAGTTCTGAGTAGATTTTTCACTCGATCGCCGTTTGTGGAAGAGTTGCCAGGTACTCGGCGAAGGTTGGGGGTAGCACATCGAGTTCATGTACAGTTGGCCGGTAACGATATACTCGTGAAGGAGTAGCGTGTCGGGAGCTGAAAGATGGAGTATAAATGTGACAGATTTGATCCTCCGGAGTAACCTAACAGAATATCCCCCTCCCCCCCCCCCCCAGGGCAGAAGAGCCGAAAACCCATAGAACAGGTCTAATAAAAAATCTAAAGAACGACAGTTTCTATAGAATCTAAAAATATAACTGCTTTAAAAGTGTGAGAAGGATGATGTGACAGATGATGTAGCAGCTGATGCGTGTCGGTAGGTTTAAAGAATACTTTGTAATCTAGATACCCAGTCGTTTGATATTTATGACTCTTGTAAATAGTTACATCCAGAAAATTCAATAGTAGGTTGTAGCTGAATGCTGGGATTATAGGAATTAACAGTCGATGTCTTCCAATTAATGCTGCCATATAATAAAATGTCATCCAGATACCGGAGGTAAATAAAAAGTTGTTTGTGAAATTTGCGATGTATACCACTGCCTGTTTTGATTTGCCGGAAGACCTTCCCATTGAATTCAAAATAATTGCCTTTAAAACTAAGCTCCAACAATTGTAAATTGTCTTTGTCCGGTCGCCGGTGGTCAGGATATCTTTGGAATGTCGATTTTATGGATAAACATTACATGCAGAGTAACCTAAATCACATCCCGTGGGAAGGAATTCTCAGATAATCGAGGTCACACAATTTTCTCGATTGTGTGTTTTGAAATAACAGATGGATTATGAAAAAATAGCATTTTGTAAATAAAAATACGACAATTTTGAAGTAAAAAACACTTTTGAAATAAATAATAACCAATTTTGAAATAATTTTAATAACCACATCTGGAATAAAAATACGCAACTTTTGCAATACAAATTTCACTTTCAAAACTGGCTCTTCTTTACTTCCAAACTAACTTTTATTTCAAAATTCATTTTTTTTTATTTCAAATTTTTTGTTATATTATTTCAAAGTTTTTTAAATTTTATTTCAAAAGTTATTTAGTTTCCTTTCAAAAGTTAAAAACGGTTTATGAGTGGACAAAGCAAGAACTGAACAACCTCTCGCTAATGCGTCGCAGTTTTGCGTGGCGTGTGTGGGTAAGGGTGGGGTTTGGGGGGTTGGGGTGGGGGGTGGGGGTGTTTTACTTTTATTAATTCAAACCCCCTCTCCCTTGTCCACATACTGTAACAGCAAGCATGTATAAATTCAAACCCCTCTCTCTTATCCACATACTGTAACAGCAAGCATGTATTAATTCAAACCCCCTCTCCCTTATCCACTTACTGTAACAGCAAACATGTATTAATTCAACCCCCCCCCTCCCTTATCAACATACTGTAACAGCAAGCATGTATTAATTCAAACCCCCTCTCCCTTATCCACATACTGTAACAGCAAGCATGTATTAATTCAAACCCCCTCTCCCTTATCAACATACTGTAACAGCAAGCATGTATTAATTCAAAACCCCTCTCCCTTATCCACATACTGTAACAGCAAACATGTATTAATTCAAACCCCCTCTCCCTTATCCACATACTGTAACAGCAAGCATGTATCAATTCAAACCCACTCCCCCTTATCCACATACTGTAACAGCAAGCATGTATTAATTCAAACCCCCTCTCCCTTATCCACATACTGTAACAGCAAGCATGTAATAATTCAAACCCCCTCTCCCTGATCCACTTACTGTAACAGCAAGCATGTATTAATTCAAACCCCCTTTACCTTATCCACATACTGTAACAGCAAGCATGTATTAATTCAAACCCCCTCTCCCTTATCCACAGACTGTAACAGCAAGCATGTATTAATTCAAACCCCCTCTCCCTTATCCACATACTGTAAAAACAAGCATGTATTAATTCAACCCCCCTCTCCCTTATCCACATACTGTAACAGCAAGCATGTATTAATCCAAACCCCCTCTCCCTTATCCACATACTGTAACAGCAAGCATGTATTAATTCACCCAACCCCCCTTATCCACATACTGTAACAGCAAGCATGTATTAATTCAAACCCCCTCTCCCTTATCCACATACTGTAACAGCAAGCATGTATTAAACCAAACCCCCTCTCCCTTATCCACATACTGTAACAGCAAGCATGTATTGATTCAAACCTCCTCTCCCTTATCCACATACTGTAAGAGCAAGCATGTATTAATTCAAACCCCCTCTCCCTTATCCACATACTGTAACAGCAAGCATGTATCAATTCAAACCCTCTCTCCCTTATCCACATATTGTAACACCAAGCATGCATTAATTCAAACCCACTATCCCTTATCCACACACTGTAACAGCAAGCATGTATTAATTCAAACCCCCTCTCCCTTATCCACATACTGTAACAGCAAGCATGTATTAATTCAAATACCCTCTCCCTTATCCACATACTGTAAAAACAAGCATGTATTAATTCAACCCCCCTCTCCCTTATCCACATACTGTAACAGCAAGCATGTATTATTCCAAACCCCCTCTCCCTTATCCACATACTGTAACAGCAAGCATGTATTAATTCACCCCACCTCCCTTATCCACATACTGTAACAGCAAGCATGTTTTAATTCAAACCCCCTCTCCCTTATCCACATACTGTAACAGCAAGCATGTATTAATTCAAACCCCCTCTCCCTTATCCACATACTGTAACAGCAAGCATGTATTGATTCAAACCTCCTCTCCCTTATCCACATACTGTAACAGCAAGCATGTATTAATTCAACCCCCCTCTCCCTTATCCACATACTGTAACAGCAAGCATGTATTAATCCAAACCCCCTCTCCCTTATCCACATATTGTAACAGTAAGCATGTATTAATTCAACGCCCCCTCCCTTATCCACATACTGTAACAGCAAGCATGTATTAATTCAAACCCCCTCTCCCTTATCCACATACTGTAACAGTAAGCATGTATCAATTCAAACCCTCTCTCCCTTATCCACATATTGTAACAGCAAGTATGTATTAATTCAAACCCACTATCCCTTATCCACATACTGTAACAGCAAGCATGTATTAATTCAAACCCACTCTCCCTTATCCACATACTGTAACAGCAAGCATGTATCAATTCAAACCCTTTCTCCCTTATCCACATATTGTAACAGCAAGCATGCATTAATTCAAACCCACTATCCCTTATCCACATATTGTAACAGCAAGCATGCATTAATTCAAACCCACTATCCCTTATCCACATACTGTAACAGCAAGCATGTATTAATCCAAACCCCCTCCCCCTTATCCACATACTGTAACAGCAAGTATGTATTAATTCAAACCCCCTCTCCCTTATCCACATACTGTAACAGCAAGCATGTAATAATTCAAACCCCCTCTCCCTGATCCACTTACTGTAACAGCAAGCATGTATTAATTCAAACCCCCTTTACCTTATCCACATACTGTAACAGCAAGCATGTATTAATTCAAACCCCCTCTCCCTTATCCACAGACTGTAACAGCAAGCATGTATTAATTCAAACCCCCTCTCCCTTATCCACATACTGTAAAAACAAGCATGTATTAATTCAACCCCCCTCTCCCTTATCCACATACTGTAACAGCAAGCATGTATTAATCCAAACCCCCTCTCCCTTATCCACATACTGTAACAGCAAGCATGTATTAATTCACCCAACCCCCCTTATCCACATACTGTAACAGCAAGCATGTATTAATTCAAACCCCCTCTCCCTTATCCACATACTGTAACAGCAAGCATGTATTAAACCAAACCCCCTCTCCCTTATCCACATACTGTAACAGCAAGCATGTATTGATTCAAACCTCCTCTCCCTTATCCACATACTGTAAGAGCAAGCATGTATTAATTCAAACCCCCTCTCCCTTATCCACATACTGTAACAGCAAGCATGTATCAATTCAAACCCTCTCTCCCTTATCCACATATTGTAACACCAAGCATGCATTAATTCAAACCCACTATCCCTTATCCACACACTGTAACAGCAAGCATGTATTAATTCAAACCCCCTCTCCCTTATCCACATACTGTAACAGCAAGCATGTATTAATTCAAATACCCTCTCCCTTATCCACATACTGTAAAAACAAGCATGTATTAATTCAACCCCCCTCTCCCTTATCCACATACTGTAACAGCAAGCATGTATTATTCCAAACCCCCTC
Organism: Lepidochitona cinerea; assembly: GCA_963971465.1. Taxonomy (NCBI): domain Eukaryota; kingdom Metazoa; phylum Mollusca; class Polyplacophora; order Chitonida; family Tonicellidae; genus Lepidochitona; species Lepidochitona cinerea. The sequence continues at coordinate 33,187,813 of OZ020562.1, forward strand.
TCCCTTATCCACATACTGTAACAGCAAGCATGTATTAATTCACCCCACCTCCCTTATCCACATACTGTAACAGCAAGCATGTTTTAATTCAAACCCCCTCTCCCTTATCCACATACTGTAACAGCAAGCATGTATTAATTCAAACCCCCTCTCCCTTATCCACATACTGTAACAGCAAGCATGTATTGATTCAAACCTCCTCTCCCTTATCCACATACTGTAACAGCAAGCATGTATTAATTCAACCCCCCTCTCCCTTATCCACATACTGTAACAGCAAGCATGTATTAATCCAAACCCCCTCTCCCTTATCCACATATTGTAACAGTAAGCATGTATTAATTCAACGCCCCCTCCCTTATCCACATACTGTAACAGCAAGCATGTATTAATTCAAACCCCCTCTCCCTTATCCACATACTGTAACAGTAAGCATGTATCAATTCAAACCCTCTCTCCCTTATCCACATATTGTAACAGCAAGTATGTATTAATTCAAACCCACTATCCCTTATCCACATACTGTAACAGCAAGCATGTATTAATTCAAACCCACTCTCCCTTATCCACATACTGTAACAGCAAGCATGTATCAATTCAAACCCTTTCTCCCTTATCCACATATTGTAACAGCAAGCATGCATTAATTCAAACCCACTATCCCTTATCCACATATTGTAACAGCAAGCATGCATTAATTCAAACCCACTATCCCTTATCCACATACTGTAACAGCAAGCATGTATTAATCCAAACCCCCTCCCCCTTATCCACATACTGTAACAGCAAGTATGTATTAATTCAAACCCCCTCTCCCTTATCCACATACTGTAACAGCAAGCATGCATTAATTCAAACCCCCTCTCCCTTATCCACATACTGTAACAGCAAGTATGTATTAATTCAAAACCCCTCTACCTTATCCACATACTGTAAAAGCAAGCATGCATTTATTCAAACCCCCTCTCCCTTATCCACATACTGTAACAGCAAGCATGCATTAATTCAAACCCACTATCCCTTATCCACATACTGTAACAGCAAGCATGTATTAATTCAAACCCCCTCTCTTTTATCCACATACTGTAACAGCAAGTATGTATTAATTCAAACCCCCTCTCCCTTATCCAAATACTGTAACAGCAAGCATACATTAATTCAAACCCCCTCTCCCTTATCCACATACTGTAACAGCAAGTATGTATTAATTCAAAACCCCTCTCCCTTATCCACATACTGTAAAAGCAAGCATGCATTAATTCAAACCCTCTCTCCCTTATCCACATACTGTAACAGCAAGCATGCATTAATTCAAACCCCCTCTCCCTTATCCACATACTGTAACAGCAAGTATGTATTAATTCAAAACCCCTCTCCCTTAACCACATACTGTAAAAGCAAGCATGTATTAATTCAAAACCCCTCTCCCTTATCCACATACTGTAAAAGCAAGCATGCATTAATTCAAAACCCCTCTCCCTTATCCACATACTGTAAAAGCAAGCATGCATTAATTCAAACCCCCTCTCCCTTATCCACATACTGTAACAGCAAGCATGCATTAATTCAAACCCCCTCTCCCTTATCCACATACTGTAACAGCAAGTATGTATTAATTCAAAACCCCTCTCCCTTATCCACATATTGTAACAGCAAGCATGTATTAATTCAAAATCCCTCTCCCTTATCCACATACTGTAACAGCAAGCATGTATTAATTCAACCCCCCCTCCCTTATCCACATACTGTAACAGCAAGCATGTATTAATTCAAACCCCCTCTCCCTTATCCACATACTGTAACTGCAAGCATGTATTAATTCAAACCCCCTCTCCCTTATCCACATACTGTAACAGCAAGTATGTATTAATTCAAAACCCCTCTCCCTTATCCACATATTGTAACAGCAATCATGTATTAATTCAAACCCCCTCTCCCTTATCCACATACTGTAACAGCAAGTATGTATTAATTCAAATCCCCTCTCCCTTATCCACATACTGTAACAGCAAGCATGCATTAAGTCAAACCCCCTCTCCCTTATCCACATACTGTAACAGCAAGCATGTATTAATTCAAAATCCCTCTCCCTTATCCACATACTGTAACAACAAGCATGTATTAATTCAACCCCCTCACCCTTATCCACATACTGTAACAGCAAGCATGTATTAATTCAAAACCCCTCTCCCTTATCCACATACTGTAACAGCAAACATGTATTAATTCAAAATCCCTCTCCCTTATCCATATACTGTAACAGCAAGCATGTATTAATTCGACCCCCCTCTCCCGTATCCACATACTGTAACAGCAAACATGTATTGATTCAAACCCCCTCTCCCTTATCCACATACTGTAATAGCAAACATGTATTGATTCAAACCCCCTCTCCCTGATCCACATACTGTAACAGCAAGCATGTATTAATCCAAACCCCCTTTCCCTTATCCACATACTGTAACATCAAGCATGTATTAATCCAAACCCCCTCTCCCTTATCCACATACTGTAACAGCAAGCATGTATTAATTCAAACCCCCTCTTCCTTATTCACATACTGTAACAGCAAGCATCTATTGATCCAAATGAGAAGAGTTTTACCCAAATGAACGCCTTTTGGTTAGACTTTTTACAACAAATGGAAGCCTGTATTGACATCTCTTCAGACAAAATCAAGAAGACTCGTTCTTAAATTTCTGTGGACAATTCTTGATTTTGTAACCTTGACTGATACTGGCGACCCTCCCATGCAAGGAAACATTCTCTAACCGCCGACCTACCGATTGTTCTCTGGCGATCATCACATTAAAGCTTGTATGTCATTCTCTATGCTTGGAGAAAGAAAACTGCAGATCTTCGGAAAGTCCTTGGCAACTGCCCCACTTATATTACCAGGGTTGGAAATATTATTCTTAGTTGGAAGGAAAAGGCCATATGGATACAAGTCACAGTTTCTTTCGTACGGTTTTTGGACAAAAGAAGTTCCAGAAATTTTTTTTTCCTGGCCCCCCTACATTTTTTTCTGGGCGTTTTTGTAGTTTTTAATTAAAGGACAGGGGTTGAATTACTGTCTGGAAATGATTTTAGAAGTGGAATGATCCTAGTTCAGGTGGATGGAGATCTGGTAGTTAGGCGTGTTTTGGTCTGTTTACATTCGGTGGACTATCAGCTGTTTGTAATGATGGTGAAACATTTCTACCTTCAACCTATGGATAAATTGTGCTTTAAATACTCTCAAAATGACTGTTTAAGGCCCTGCCAAAGGATTTGGTTCAACTAAAGTTAGGGAAGGTGTTGCGAGTGCAGACATTAAAATTACCGCAAATGGGCCCCAAAAAACTGGAACACAATTCATCAGCCATATCATCAACCCGATTATGGCGAGTCTTATGATCCACCTAATTGTAACTTGTGGTAGAAACTTTAGAGCAATGTCGTAATAACTTGCAAAAATACAAAAATATTAAAATTACAACTACAAGTCAGCTCTGCCGGAGTCCGGGGTTTATTATGTTACATGCTAATTTAATTTTTTGTCCTTTGCAAGTGAACAAATTTTTCTAAAATTTCTAACATAAAGTGGGATTAAACCCATTGTAAACTCTACAAAATTGTAACTGCTTTATTACAAGAAGTATGTTCCAAAGCATTACATAATCTTGTTTAAACGATTAGCGCGGTCCAAACAAAATGAGGCATACTTGTTTACTTTGTTATAAATTGTCAACTTTTTAACTCAACTGATAATATTTGACAGGGCTTGAGGTAACAAGTTAAACAAGACCACACAATATTCTGTTAACGACAACAAAATACCGGTAAACACCCGCCACAAGAATAAATTCATTGTTCTGGCACAGTAGAATTATACTACTTGCCGGACGGACTCACATTTTCATCAATAGGCTATTTGTTTATCTCTACATGCGCTAATCGAATGACAGTTATCTATTCAGTACACACTTAGAAATAATAACTTTGCTAATTCTAAATTTTGGAAATTTCGGCACACCTCCTCTAAATGACAACTTCATAATGTAAATAAGAAAGTACTATTACTTGGGGATTATAATCTATCTCGAAGTAACCATGACCCCAACCCCGATATGCAGGTAGAATGTTTTCCTGGTGTCAATTTCCGATTCTAATTCAAAATATCAAGGTCCCAAACCTAAGAAAGTCATCTTGAATATTGGTATGAATAACAAGACAACTGCTGAGGGAGGTCAAGCTAGTGAATGGTGAAGTGAAGACGTGTTGTCAGTAGCTCCGTTTGATTCGACTAGTTTGAACAGTTATGTTCGTTAATAACGTCGATATTGTTAAATTCTACGTATGGGAAGGCTTTATGTAAAAAAAAAATTTTGGTAAGGATTTTCAGAGTTTTCTCCAGGTAAAAGCTACACATTGATTGGCGTACTAAAAGCTTAGCGGTGGTGCAGCCTCCGTGACCTCCAGCTTGAGCTAGGCTTTTAGGCTTAAGCATTGTCATTGGTGCCTAGCGACACCAATTGTTCACTCCGCTGTATTCATTGAGTATAGCTAATTGACTGTGAGGACTTTTCACTTGGTATAGACAGCCGGGCTAGGAAGTCGTTGGTTGTAACAACCCTTATTTCTTATCTTTCGTTCACTTTTGCCAACAGCATTCAGACAAGGGTACATACAATTTTGGGATTTCGAAATCGCCCTTTCGCCACTATTTGAGCACTAACCGTGTTGTAATAACATTCACTGTCTATCTGCACTAAGGTTTTAAGCCTTTAGTAGTTAGGGACAGTATAGTGTATTTAAGTCAATTATGGGTGACGAGGAAGAAGACAGTATGGAACTATCACAGATTGTGACTGGCGGAAAGAGGCATAGAACTAGATCTGAAAGCAGAGATAGAGAGCAGGGGGAAAATCAAAGTCTAATAGCAACTCCCAAGATACGCAAACAAAAAGTCTCAATGCTGTGATGTCATCAGTAAATAGAGTTCACGTAGGAAAATTAAGCACAAGTCAGTTTGGCCAAGCCCTGTACTCTGCTGTAAGAAAACGTAAAGGTAGTCAAAAAACTAAAGTCTCAAGAGCTGGTCATAACATGTAACAGTCAAGGTCAAGTTAAAAAATTACTCATGGTTAGCATTATTATGGGAGTCCATGTAACATGTAAAGTTGAAACCAAATCTAAAGCAGAGGAGTTATTTCTGGAATTGGGGAAAGGGTTATGGAACAGGAAATTTTAGAAGACCTTAAGAAAGTCAAGTATTTAAAAAAGGTAAAGATAAAACACCGACTACGTGTATGCTTTTATATTTTGATTGTGAGAAAATTCCTGATGAAGTGACGTTGGGATTTGAATTATTCAACTATGCCATGTACGTTAATAAGAAATAAATACATGTATGACCAATCTTAGTCCAATGTAAAACAAAACCTACCAGTGAGTTTTATGTACTTTACGACAGACTCAAATATTTGTAAATTATCATGAAAAGAAAGTGAATTGTCACCATTTAAAAGAATGTTAACTAAATGCTCTGGTAGAAGGTCAATATATAATAAATAATGAACTCCTGGACTGATTATTCACTGGACAGTAGTTCACTGCGTTGAGCGGCAAAGGATGAGCACGTAAGGAAAAAATGTCTAGTGCTTTCGTTTAATGTACCACAATGCTTACACGCTGGGTCATTAATAATGTTATACTTATGCAGTTGTGACCCAAGTTGGCTCAAGCCCATTCTCATTCGGCATAAGCTTGTGGCTGCAAAACCAGAAAATTCAGAATAAAGCTTATTTGAGGGAATAAAAAACAATTTGCCTAAGGTATTTTTGAATATATTTAGACTTTCTGCATGGCGGATGTTAGTAGGTAAGTTGTTCCAGTCAATCACTGTTTGTGGAAAAAATGATCGCCTAAACGATTCAGTACGAGCAAAAAACGTTTGGATATGGTCATAGTTCCGAAGAAATTGGTTTGAAGAATGCAATACAGAAGAAGGACAGACTGAAGACAGATAATCTGGAACCTCTCTGTTATATATTTTGAACATTAGACATAATTTCCGGAATTGACGTCGTCGTTTAAGCCGGATCCAATTAGCTCCTGAAGGAGGGACTCGTGTTTCGCCAGTCGAAAACCAGTACATAGGAGACCAGCCTGTCTTTGGACTTTCTGAAATCAAGTCACAGTCCTTCTTGGTACAATTGTCATATATAACATCACCATAATCTAATATGGGGCGGACAATTGTTTTATAAGTATTAATGAGAGATATACGTGGTATTAGAGACCTAGAGCGTCTAAGAACTGTTAGAGTCTTTACGGCTTTCTCAACAATACTATTGATATGGTTCGACCATGTCAATTTACTATTTATTGTTAAACCAAGGTGTTTGTGGTGATCCACTTTCCGCAATTTCTCGCCACTAAGAGTTAAGGACAGATTTTGATTGCGAGGCTGTCTATGATAAATTATGATCTAGGTGGATTTGTCACCATTGAAACTCACCAACCACTGTTTAGCCCATGCAGATAATTTTTCGAGATCCCTATTTATTTTCGCTTCGTCAACATTTATGTTGGGCAGTGGTGCTTTCAATGACGTATCATCAGCAAACAGGCTAACATCAGATTCAAGACCCACAATAATATCATTGACGTAGATGCGGTACATGAGAGGCCCCAGAACAGACCCCTAGGGGACCCCTGAGTTAATGTCACAACAGCACGACGACTGACCGTCTACAGTTACGCGAATCCTGCGCCCATAAAGATAATTCTTAAACCACAGCAGGAGTTTACCAGTAACACCGATAGATTTCAGTTTCTGGTAGATTATCTCACACTATATCTGCATATTCTAAGGAAGGTGAATAAAGCTCCTATACATGATTTCCAGAGATTTTCGACTTAAACGGTATTTCATACCGCGAAATAAGGATATTTTTGCATGGGACGATGTTACTTTAGGACAGTTTCGGTCGTCACTTTAGGACAGTTTCGGCCGTCACTCATGGACAGTTAGTGATATTTATTAGGGTTGATAGGCAATCGTTTTCTATTATTAAATTTATAAACGTATACTCTACCTGTGTCAATGGAGAGATTGCGTAGAAATAAAGCTAGGATCTATATTTATTTATGATCACTAAAACACACGGGCACAGGGAAAATCTTCTTGTCTAAAATAAATCTATATTTATTAGGGTTGATATGCAATCGTTTTCTATTATTAAATTTATAAACGTATACTCTACCTGTGTCAATGGAGAGATTGTGTAGAAATGAAGCTAGGATCTATTTATTATACATCAGTTAACGACGGGGGATTCCCCGCGTAAAACCCAGACAGGCAGGTCTTATTGCCCACCGCTATGAAATGGACATTTTCCATGACGGATCTTCATCAAATTTTACAGACATGTTTACCTTATGGTCTAGCTGTGCAGCATCTATTTTGTTTACTCATTTGCATATCTAAATCGCCGCTGGCGACCATTTTGTGATTTTTACTTGTGATCGCGAAATCTAGAAAACCACCAGACCGATTTTGATGAAATTTTTTGTGTTGGTTCCCCATATGGTCTTGTTGTGCAACATCTACTTTTCTGGGCTCATTTGCATATTAAATAGGCCGCTAGGCGGCCATTTTTTCTTCTTCTTTTTATCACTTCTCTCTCTTGTGGTCGCGATTCCAAGAGAACTGCTTTTCGGATCTTCTTACAATTTCACACGCACGTTTCTCCTATGGTCTTGTTGTGCAAGATTTATTTCTATCCTCATTTGCATATCAAAATGGCCACTAGGCGACCAGTTTGTTTTTCCTCTTTTTATCACTTTTCTCCTCAATTAGAGGATTTTCGTAAAACTTTGTACGCAGGCCTCGTTGCGTACTATGTGCTTTTTTGCTTACTTGCATATTAAAATGGCCGCTAGGTGACCATTATGTTTTTCTTTTTTTTTCACTTTTCTTCTAAAGTAATGAAACTTAAGGATTTCCGTAAAAAAATATACACATGTTAATCCTATGGTCTCGTTGCGCACTATGCACTTTTTTGCTCATTTGCATATTCAAAATGGAGGCCACTGACCATTTTGTGTTTCTCTTTATCACTGTTCTCCTAAAGTAATGAAAGGATCTTCGTAAAATGTTGTTCGCAGGTTAACCCTATGGTCTCGTAGACACTATGCACTTTTTTGCTCATTTACATATTCAAAATGGCGGCCGGTAGCTATTTCTGTGATTTTTACCTACATAGTTTGTGATCCCGGAATCAAGAAAACTACTTGGCGGATCTTGATGAATTTTTTTTGTGTTGATTCCCGATAAATCGAGGGTTAATTTCACGGTAAAAGAGGGTTAATTTACTTTAAAGTACGCGTAATTCACTGATAACTTCCAACTTTGTTCAAGTTAGAACGGATACTTCAAGCATACGTATATAACAAGAATATATATAACAAGAAAATGTTAAATTTGACAATAAAAGCTTGTGGAATTCCTTATATTTAGAGCTTTAGATCTTAATATATATTTTCCTTGTCTTTATTATACTGACAGTGAGTGAGATATTAAAATATCTATGATTAAAAAGTGGTAAAATAGAGTGGTGAAATTAGTTTGCGAGAGCGAGTTACCGCTGTCAATCACGCGGCCCCTACAAATGAATTTTAATAGGCTTCTTAGGCATTACCCAGTTAAGTTCTTTTGGCACTGAGGACATTATTTGGAGTCCAGATTAGTGAAAAAAGACATTTATTGGAGTTTTATTGAGTCTCAGTATGAAATTGCAATCCTTGGGTCATTTTGACAGGTATAAAAATCGACTCCTTTCATGTTTCCAAGGGCGGTTATAAGAAATAGTTTATCTATGCGTGTTGCCGGCCGCCACGGCCTGTTCGAGGTCGGTAAAATGGCCTTCTTGAATTTGGATTTTAAACACCTAAATTCTTTCCAAAAAATGTGACAATAATAAATATTTTTGAAGGAGAGTGTTCCCTAAGACTATTTTGCCGATCGAATTTGCATTCAGGCAGCTATGTAAAGCAAATGACATGGCAACTGTAAATGTTATTTACCAATAAAGTACGCTTAAATGTTTTTATTGAATCCTATATTTATTATATCAAATCGTGTATGAAGTTTTTTTTATAAGAGTACACTAATTTCTGAACGAATCGGGACATTTTTGCCGTTAATTTTTAAACTGTCTTTTTACTAATCAGACTAGTGTTGTGATACGTCGCCCATTCTTCACTTTTCACGGGCTATTTTTGACAGATATACATTATCTTTTGATTTGTAAACAAACACTAAATATATCTTAGTAACATGTGCACACTCGTTTTAGATTTTGTAAATTTTAATGGTGCAAAGGACTCAAACAAGCGAAATCACTGACTGGACTGTGTGCACGTACATGTACATGGTAAGTAGCGTAAATGTGAGACCAGAAGGGCCGAACGCTACGAAACGTAGCCATGTTTCAAAAAGTAAATGGTTGAGACCCTGACACACGGAGTGCTCTCCCCTTACCCCTTTATATAATACTTATAATATATATATATTATTAGCGTCAAATTTGGTATCAGAAGTAAAATGATAAACACTGCGGTTTCTTGAGATAAATCATTGTTCGCACGCATATTCATGACAGATTCCAGTTTCAATCTACCATTGCACGCATTGCCGAATCCAATCGGCGTGTTTTGCGTCTCTGTGTATTAGATTCGGAAATGTTGCAATGCTATTTTCAATTCAGGACTAGCTTCAATATTGCAGCCTCCGCCATACAATCGCGGCTAGACGATCTTATAAAACCTGCCGAGTGTGAGCCGACAATGCTTCTTGTAATTGTGTAAAATTTATACTTGGTTTTGACGTATGATATTATACAATACAATTGTTCATTGCTTTATGAAAACTAACGCTTAAGGGAAGAGGATACATGAACATAGATGCGGTCAAGGTTGTATCGATTTTAATGTTGGGCAAAGAAGGAAGGAAGATGTACACTTTATCAGGAGTTCGAAGCATCCTTCATTGCAATCTTTAGTAAACTGAAATCGAACATCCTCTTCAGTTATATTATTTATCGTTATAGGATTTTACTTTCTCAAATCCATTTTGGCATTGACCAATCATTTAGGAAATTTGGTTTGGAGTTTTCAGATTACAGAAACTTTGTTCTTGTCCAGCCTGCCACCAACTGAAGAAATCTGTTTCACATATTAAGTTTGCGCTCCGTTTACAAGCAGCCTCACTTTATGATGGTTTTCTATGGTGGTCGCCAAGATCAGATCACTGATCTCTTATTTTCTTATATACTCAATCCTGTGTTACACCATTAATTCTTCTTTTGCTATGAAATCTCTATTACGTCCCAACCCACCTAAAAGATAACACAACTTACCAGAACAGTTCATAGTAAGGAAATGATCAGTGCAGTTCTCGGCGAGGAGAGCTCAGGCCCTCTGCATCCTATAGAACTGATCTTTTCTTAATTATAGAGAAACTAGATTGTTTTCCAGGTGATATAGTATAAGTGTTCATCCATAATTATTGAGCACTCCCCCACCTTGGTTCCTTCACACCAAAGAGACAGCTGTCTGGAAAAGATATATACATAACGGATTTCTAGGAGGCTTTTAGGAACAAATAAAGAAACGTGCTCTTTTTTAAAGTGGCATGAGCTGCCAAAATGTTTATATTTTGACGTTAAAACAGAATGTTGAAATGATTGGCTATTTTTCTTAAGACGCATAATTCAGAAGCTTTTTAGTGCTTTTAGTCTAAAAAATGCACGATAAAGTATTGTTTTGAACTAACTTCGGCTTAGAACCAATGAATGGTCGTCCCGGTTATTTAAATTTTGTTTACTTTTCGAACACGTTTTCGGTTCGTATAGGCCATATACTGTGTGGATTTTTCCTCATTCCAACGCCAATCATTTAGTTTTTTGATGGCCTTCAAAGCCTCTTACTGTCGTGACGATCAGAAACTACGAAAAAGTGTTAAATTCGGCAGCTCATGCCACACAGGCGTGTATATACATTGCATTAAATTGGTAATTTTTCATAAATTAGGATTGTCACGACTGAAAGAGACTTTGAAAGTCATCGAAAATCTAAATGATTGGCGTTGAAATGAGAAAAATTCATGCAGTCTGCGTGTTGTACGAGCCGAAATTGTGTCCGAAAATTAAACAAAATTTCAATAACTTGGACGTCTGTTCATTCTAAGCCTAGGTTACTTCAAAACACCACTTTAACGTACATTAGAGAGACTAGTAAAACCAAATAGCTTCTGAATCGCGTGTCGGGAGAAACATATCCAATCATTACCGCATCTTTTTTTAACGGAAAAATTTCAACATTTTGCTGGTCATTTATATCAAAAACTACAAAATAAGAGCCCCCGTTTGGGTTCCGGGGAGATAAGAATTGGCACACAGTTGCCGACCAAGCTTGATCGTAAGAGGCGACTAACCTGGATAAGATTTATAATCGTTATGGTATAAACCGATATGATTTCAGAACACTCTTTAAGAACTAGTTGGGTAAAATATATATATTTACACAATTTTGTAAAGATGAAAACAAATATTTATTCATATAGATTGTTTATATTTCGATGACCTACTTTTTTTGAAAACATTTGTTATTTTCGAGATTGTTGTGATATATATCATGTTTTTATACCCCCAAAAATAATTTACGCATTTATTTTACCAGTTTGTTTTAACTATTGTGTTTATGTCAAGTTTTGGTTAATATGTATTTTTGATGTAATAAAGGATTGTCTGATTCAACATCTTTTCGCCGCCATATTAGTGAAATAATCTTGAGCGCGGCGTAAAACCCCAAACAAAATAAGAGCTTTCCTCTGATATCATTCCTAGTAAGGTAGACTTATGGCTGAAAGAAACACGCACAAATAAACGCATATTGCCCGTTTATTTTTTCATTTTTTCAGTGATTAGCACACCTCTTCGGTTCGCACGGGCTTCTGACTTTACCAATATTTCTTATTTCCACGTTAATCCTTTAACGGGCGTCATGAATACATAACGAGGGAATATTAAACACATCGTTTAATAGCTAAACGATTGCTTTACTTTTACAAATGCGTTAACTTACAGGATAGCTTGTCCTCTTCAAATAAATCGATTGTCTTGTCCAATATTGACTGCTCTTACTTGGGGATTTGTTTTGTCCAATACTGATTGCCCCAACATGTAATTCTCTTATCTGCTATATAGATGAATAATTTTGTTGTTTGTCATTGACTTTGATAACGATCTAAGAACTACATCGAAACGTCATCACCCAATAAACCAAGAAGTTGTTATCCATAAGTAATTCTTCGCCTTATTGTTCAATTTTGCCTGTCCTTTCTTGGGGATTTGTTTTGTCCAGTAATGACTGTCCTTTCTTGGGGATTTGTTTTGTCTAATATTAACTGCCCTTACTTGGGGATTTGTTTTGTCTAATATTAACTGCCCTTACTTGGGGATTTGTTTTGTCCATTATTGCCTGTCCTTTCTTGGGGATTTGTTTTGTCCAACATTGACTGTCCTTTCTTGGGGATTTGTTTTGTCCAATATTGACTGTCCTTTCTTGGGGATTTGTTTTGTCCAATATTGACTGCCCTTACTTAGGGATTTGTTTTGTCCAATATTGACTGTCCTTTCTTGGGGATTTGTTTTGTCCAATATTTACTGTCCTTACTTGGATTTGTTTTGTCCAATATCGACTGCCCTTATTTGGGGATTTGTTTGTCCAATATTGACTACCCTTACTTGGGGAATGTTTTGTCTAATATTGACTGCCCTTACTTGGGGATTTGTTTTCTCCAATATTGACTGTCCTTTCTTGGGGATTTGTTTTGTCCAATATTAACTGCGCTTACATAGGGATTATTGACTGCCCTTACTTGGGGATTTGTTTTTGACATTGAAGTCTTTTGCTTGTTAGGCCGGTGGCTGAAGCTTCAATTCGTTCAGTCCGTAGCCAATCTCAAGAATATACGTTCCAATGGTTTTAAAACAGTAATGAATAACCAAAGAATATATAAGAAAGTTCGTCCATGCAGAACCCCGGCGTTTATAAGATATCTTCAACTGAATATCGATTTATGTTTCTGACCTATCTTCGACCTTTGTGACCTATTTACCGTTTCTGGCTGTATAATTTTTGAACAAGCCAATCAGATCGCTGAATTTTCTACTTCCGATATAAACAATAGTTTGTAAACACACAGAATGACAGCAAGATGGTAGAGCGATCGGATGGAAAACCAAGTACTTATTCCTGTATAGTACACACGCAAGGCAGTATAAAATGGAACTGCCTTTTACTAGAACTAGATAGAGCAGTGTCAAAAGATGTGCGATAGAATGGACACATTCAGAGAGAAAAACGACACATTTAACAAAGAGTACGATGAAATCTCTGTCAACAAATATTGGGTATCATCCATCCTGTTAATGTTATGAGCATTTCACAAAGAAAGCCCCAACATTAAAAAAGTTAAGATCGAGGAAAAGTAGTCAAACTACTATACATAATACAGCACGGTCTTCGGCAGTGCTGCCGGGGCCTCGGTGGGGCAATGGGTTAGAATGGTCGTCCCTCAGTCCCGCACAAACCTTCCATCGAATCCTACTCGGACCAAATGGAGCAAGTCCACTATTAGATTAGAATGAAGTTCCTAGATTTCGGTTGATATCTTTGGGCATTGTTTAGTGGGACTTCCAATAAGCCAGGACTACTTTTTTGAGTATCCATGTGACTCAATGAAGTAGTAGTTTGTCTAAAAAAATATATGAAAGGTGAAGATTGAATAAAAGTGGCGGATTGAGCTGTCTGACGTGGGGGTGATTGGGCCCCTGACAACAATGTGACTTGTGTCGTCTGCACCCCTGTCCCCTTCGGAAGTGAAAATCTTGAGATTTCTCCCTTATTGGTCTGTCAAGATTTTAACTGCAGACTTCTCTAGGGTGGTTCCGAGTTTCCACCAGGGCTTTTAGCTGGGCGAATGTTTCTAACCGAGTGAAAGAGCCAAACGTTAACATTATGGCAAATGGCAAATTAATTGTGTACTGATGCCTGTTATGCCAGGGAACCCCTAGTGTAGACCTCTGCCAAACGTTTCAATGTAAGAAAACTATTGATACCAGCTATTTAATTTTTTTTCATACTAGCCAAGCAGGTATTTTTCTAGTGAACCAGGTGGTGAAATTTGGGATTCCAAAGGTTTTAGGTTTAAAATAATAGAGAGATTTAAATCGTGTGATTTTGATTTTTAAAAAATCCAGTAACAGCAGAGGCTGCTCTGTGGAGTGCTACTGTTAGGAGTTTACTGGCGTAAGGACACTAGTTTCACGTTCTGTCAGTTTGAAAATATAATCTAATATTGAAAAACATGAATAGCAGCCAGTTGGCTATGGTTAGAGGGAAATTGAGGCTGCTATCGGGGCTCGGTGAGAATGGTGTCTGCTTGCTGTGGACAGGCCCTTTCACCAAGAATGGGAGATATGGTGTTTTTTCGTTAAAGGATCCTGTCACAGGCAAGTGGACTAAAAAACCAGCTCATCGAGTAGCTCACATGGTTCATGTGGGTAATTTTAACATCAGTCGCCACATGGATTGCTCTCATCTCTGTCATAACTCCCTTTGCGTGAACCCTTCACATCTAAATTTTGAAGAGCACTGGGTTAATAACAACAGACAGAGATGTAGCAACCGAGGTAGATGCCTTGGGCATGAGGGGCACCCCGATTGTCTCCTCAGCTTGCGCATTAACTGACTAAGGTAAGTAAACAACAACAACATAAATTATTAAAGGAAAGTTCTTTCTTTATTTGATATTTTCTTTATTTGTAAAATCTGTATTGAATTGAAAAGGAAGCAAAGTCTATTTTCTTTTTGACGGGTAGCTGTGTTCAACTTGTATGTCATCAAGTTTGCCTTTTTTATAGTCTGTTTCTTGGTCTTTGTTTCCTGATGTGTAATTCAAGTGCTCTTGTATTTTTCTCCCAGTGTTTTTAAGAAGTTTTTTTTTCACAGCAGGTCGCTTTCTATATCTGGTTGAATATTCTCTCTCTTTCTGTAGTGACACAAGGCTCTCTTCTGTTTTGGGACTGAGAACGCCCACCCGAACTGCGGATATTTTGCCTCTTACGGACACGTCAAGTGGGTTGTTTATTCGATGAATTGTTGAGGAGGCCCTGCCTGCAAAATTTCTAGAATAGTTAACATTTTTGGGGAGGGACACACTAAAAGATCGATTTACTGCCTCACATTTCTGTGTATTGGTATTAAATCTCATTTTCATCAATGCATCTTCACTAAGGCGCATTCTTATAAGCTCTCTTAGAAGTTTCTTGTCTTCAGGGGTCATGTTTACACTGTATAGCTTATGGATTGCCAAAAACATAGACCTTTCCCACCAGCTTTTTAACTTTCCTCCCGAACAAACCATTGAATGTCTTCTGCACATTGAACAGTCCCCAGCATAACACCGACAAGTGGCTTCCAACACTTTCGGCAGAGCAGCCTTTATTTTGTCAATGTCACCACTGTATGAATTCATGAGTTCATTGAATATTAGACTGCACCTGGCTTTAATGTCTTGACTAAAAATTTTCTGCATTTTCTTCTTTGCCTCCCTTGTCTTGCCAGGGAACATGTCCTTACTAAATTCAGCATTATTACATTTTTTGAATTGAAGTCTTCCAAGGTGGACTGGGTCAGCAAGTCTGGTGACTTTCCACAATGGAAATATGCTTTTTATACCTTCTTCCACGCCTTTTGCTGCAGATGAGTCTCCGTCGGTTGTCACGTGATTGATTTTAACACCCTGTGTAGCCAAATCCAGCCCAATATCTTGACCCATCTTTCTTTCTGACCAGGGGGCATTTGGGTTTGTGTCGGCTGTGCAGTCTGGATGACCACCCGGACAGCTTATATCAAACCCTCTTCCTTTCAGCCAAGCACCTTTCCAGCAAAGTTTATTTTTGAATGTCGCTGAAACAATATATTTCTTCTCTGTCATGGTTTCACATGCTATTCCAATGGCCTGAGATGCATTCTGACCAGGCTTTTTAGCACTGCTGATTGTGGCACTATTATATCTACCATCCATTGCTACATCAAACTCGTCCTTGTTCTTTCCTTGTAGAGTTTGTATATCTTTTACCAAACTGACCTTTTTTTTCATATCATCTGTATTTAATTCCTTTATTTTATCTCCCACAGTGCAAGCTGTCCTGTGCATACCTGATCTCGCTGGAGCTGGGACATCCATTGATGTGAAGAGAAGTCTAGCCCTTGTGTTTCCCATGGGGGTGTCTTGTAGTCCAACTTGCAGAGCAAGGTTGACGGCAGCAGGATTTTTTCCAGGTTTGGGACTTTTCACTTCTTTAAAAAGCTTGTATGGCTCTGAGAAATAATTGCAAATTCTACATTTTAAAGTATATGACCAAGCAAGACCTTGTTTCTTTTCGGTGGCTATTTCGAACACTGGTTTGCAATCAGGGTCATTTTCTTGATGTTTTGATATTGTGTCATTCCACATAAATACCATGCTTTCAATGTCGATTAACCTCATCCCTGAAGCAATATCTGTCTTTTTTTCCTTCTGCAGAGGCCGAGTTATGCTATTTTGTCTGAGTGATCGTCTCGGAGGCGGATTACAGCTCTCTTGTTCCGTCGCGTTTGTTGGGAAATCTCTGTCTGTGTTTCGCACTGTAGTGGCTGTGTTCAAGTCCATCCAAGAACAACTGGCAATGGGCAGGATACTGGGACTAGCTTGCGTTTTTCTTGGCCTTCCAACATTACCAGCTCTGAAGAGATTTTGCTGCCTTTTTCGTTTCCCCTTCATGTTAAGCACCAGGTAAGCTATGATTGATGGGAGACTGGACCTTTCTTTTTATAGCCGTGTTTTGAGTGTTATTTTAACTTATGTGAGTGGACTGAGGTTCATGTTATTTCCATTAAACAACAAAACTGGTAAGTTTGCCTTCACTGCCAATCTGCATGCAGCTTGTTTAGGCTCTGTCAAACAACATCAAAAAGTGGTTGAATGTGTGTACCTGGGACACAGGGGCTGGGGAGGGGGGGGGGGGTAAGTTTATTTATATTCTGTTATAATCTTGGGTGTCTCATGTGAGGGGGGCTTCATTTTTTATTTTGAATTTGATATTTCACCTTGGTTGAGTAAAGCAGACGCATATCCGTCTAGACAGAATGTGATTGAGCCCTACCTAACACAACTAACGGCAGGAGTATCTCCCCTTGTCCACTGGTAGTGGCCTGGGAGGGCATTTTGGGATTATACCTATGGTCACTTTCTTTTGCACAGCTTGAGAACGCTTCTAAAGAGACACTTGCAATTTAATATGTTGAAAGAGGAGTCATGTAACTTTTAAAAAATATATAATTTGACAGATTGGCTTATTTATTTTTTTCACAGATTTCATTTCGGCAGATAAATTTGGCACACAAATACCCCAATTTAGTTGAAAATTTAAAAAAAATAACAAGATTGTCCAATTAAAGTTTGCTTATCATTTTTCATAGGTCTGAATGATGGTGATTTACCATAAGAAGCCCCATGGGTACAGCCAAAGAGAACATCGATACATACTCTGTCGGAAATTTAATTTCTCCCATTACATGTTGGACGGATTTCATAAGATTTCATCAATGGGGGTGAGCTATTCATATAAGCCTAACTCTACAAATCTTTGAGATATAAGTATAATTTTTTAGATGCATCCTTCGAACAGATCTGAGGTTACTGTGGTGAAATATTTCTTAAATTGGATAAAGCTGACCTGGGTGTAAGGAGCAAGTCCACTATTAGGATTAGCCCGGTCTCGGAATGAATGAAGTTCCTAGATTTCGGTTGATATCTTTGGGCATTGTTTAGTGGGACTTCCAATAAGCCAGGACTACTTTTTTGAGTATCCATGTGACTCAATGAAGTAGTAGTTTGTCTAAAAAAATATATGAAAGGTGAAGATTGAATAAAAGTGGCGGATTGAGCTGTCTGACGTGGGGGTGATTGGGCCCCTGACAACAATGTGACTTGTGTCGTCTGCCCCCCCTGTCCCCTTCGGAAGTGAAAATCTTGAGATTTCTCCCTTATTGGTCTGTCAAGATTTTAACTGCAGACTTCTCTAGGGTGGTTCCGAGTTTCCACCAGGGCTTTTAGCTGGGTGAATGTTTTTAACCGAGTGAAATAATAATAATAATAATAATAATGTTTTATTTCAGACAAAAAAGAGTCCATATAGGTGGATACACAAATATACAATTAGTCGCTATAAGCGGGATGATACTTCACTTTAGAAGTATTTGCCTCCAGTGAGTTCTTAACTTTGAAAACAAGCTAACACTGAATTATTTAAAGCACACAAAATTTTGTTGTCAGAGGTTTCAATTCGTGACATCAAACTATACGCTGATCTGCGAATAAGAGAGCCAAACGTTAACATTATGGCAAATGGAAAATTAATTGTGTACTGATGCCAAATAAAAATTGTCTGAGTGGATTTTCACTCTATCGCCGTATGTGCAAGAGTTGCCAAGTACTCGGCGAAGGTCGGCCGGGGTTTCCTCTGGGCAATGAGCCCCCCCCCCCCCCCTGACTAAACCTGGCAACGCCGCCATATAAGTGAAATAGTGTTGAGTGCGGCGTAAAACATCAATCAATCAATCAATCGGTGGTGCTGCCAATGCAATGCATTATGTGCAAGAAAGGTGTAGAGAAAAAGATTACGCTTCACCACAAAATAGTTAGAGATAAACTTCTTCAAGTCGAGACCAAAGACGAGGGTTTGTATTTTCTATTATAGCAATTTTCTGTGTAGGCCTAGTGCTGTAGTGTAGTATGGTGCCCTAGTTTAAATTATAGAGTTAAACTTTGGAGGGTGCGTGTGCGCGGGTGTGTGTGTGTGTGGGGGGGGGGGGGAGGGTATTCAATACTTGTTAATACCCCCTATGTGTAGTACAATATTTCGATTTAGTGTATCACTTCATGTGCGAGATAAACTCTCGATCACTCAGGGGGCCTTAGATCAGGGGGCCTCTGATCAGGGGGCTATGAACGATGTAAGTGGGATATGGTCACCAGGAACCAGCGAAAGGTCAATCCATCCAGCATAAGCCTCACTCAGAGGTCTTTCTTTAAGGATGCAAATTGTATTCTCGTTTTTGACGTCAAATTTGTTGACAATTACTTCTTTGGTTGGCCTCAAGTGGAACGGTAGCCAGAAACCAACAGAAGTAACCTTGGGGTGTCATCTAACATTGAGTTTCTTTTGGCAATAATAAATAAACAAAATAAGCTTGAATACGATGTTAAACAACCAATCAAAAAGTATATTCATCACAGCGCAAATGGTTTCTATGGGTTACTGGGTGTGGGAGGAGATCTCAAGAAGGTTTTATAGTCCCCCCCCCCCACACACACACACCCGCACAAACGCACTACCGAAAACTCTTGCATTAAATTTAAATACTACACACTGTAACTTAAACTATATGTTATATGGCCCTCATGTCTGATTCTAACATTACATTATTACTACATATAGCAGGTTTGTTACGTGAAGCATCGGGAACAATCGCATGAAAACATAGTGTTAAAATGTATCGTGTTAATAGATTGCATAAACTTGCTGATCCTCATACAAATCTGTTTATTTGAACTTTTCTCTCATGTGCGGCAGAGGAAGGCAAATAGTGTTTACCTTTAATCTTATGGCTATGGAAACGACCAAAAAACGTACCATTGGTGAAAAACGTACGTGCCAGATGCTCGACATCATCAGAAATGATTTAAAGGCTTTGCTAGCGGATTTTGCGGGACCGCAATTAGTAACTGATACTGCATGGCGCAAAGTTATAGTCAAAATGTGTATTCCGGGCCTATGTGTGTGTTGCGAAACACTTCCGTTTTCCGCATCCAATTGTCAAAAAGAAAGAATCAACGAGGTGGGAAAACTTTAATGCTGCTGTAGTCCGCTTAATAAAACCCTTAATAAAAACGCTTCATAAAAAAATCCACAGGCACACGGAGAGCTCTCCCCTTACGCCTCTATATTATATGTATTAGATAGAGGGGTAAGGGGAGAGCACTCCGTGTGCCTATGGCCACAATATACGCGAGGGAGTGTTCCTTTTAGATGGCTTTTTTTGCGAAAACGCCGGGGTTTGGAGTGGATGACCTTTTTTACTGGCTAAAGTATGTTCTAAGGAATATAAAAAATATACAAAAAGTATATTCCAGAGATCGACCACGGAACCCTATTTATAGCGAATTTTCAAGTTACAGCCACCGGCCTATGTGAACTGGTTATGAATGTAACACATGCCCATCACAAGAATAGACAATATAATAAGCCTCTTTCGAGTTTGGCTAAAACCCCGCGAGATCACGCGAGAAATGGGTTTAGGGGTATAACTTTCACTGACTAGCCGTTCATTTAACATTAGCGTCTACGGTGATCGGCGGTTATCGTGTGGTTTTGTCTTTGATTCTTTATTTCTAAATCATTCCTTTAATCCAATTTTTTTTTGTGAAACACACTAGAAGCTATCAGTTGCGTTTTTGTCAGTCGACTGTCAATACAGTTATTTATATCGTGTGGATACGCTTCGAAGTTGTCAAAAACCAACGGTGAAAACACAACTACGACGTGTTATTTTTGTGTTAGAAATAATAATATGTTTTTGTCTGTCAAAAAGAAGAATCTAATGGCTTTGTTATATATCTTGATATGTCTCAAAAAAGACTTTTGTAATAAGTATAGATTGTAAGCTGAGAATCACAGAAAAAACAACAGGGTTACAGCCGATCTCCATAAGCACTAATGCTAATCGGACAGCCGATCGGTGAAAGTTATACCCCTAAACAGGGGTCTCGCGTGATCTCGTGGGACTTCCACCAAACCCGAAAGGGGCTTATTAGAAGGAATAATAAAACTTTCTTTCAGTATTTGTAGATTATATGTATTCCCCCCCTTTTACAATGTCATTCATTTAGTTTTCCGATGAGGAGTAACCAATCAGAATTTACAAAAAAAGTTCGAAATTTGGCAGCCTATGCCACTTTAAAAGCGGTCTGACACCATTTTGCTTTTTAATTCAAAGCTTACATCTTCTTTGTGTGCTTTTTAAAATTCCTCTCTCGATCAATGCGTTTGTTTTTATTTTCGTTGGAATTTCACGTTGGCTTGTTTGAAAATATAGGATAGTCTAAGTATCAGTGTAATGGATCAGAAAGCCTTTTTAATTTCTCGGATTGTGTTGAGATAATCAGCGAAGAACAAGCGGTGTATTTCAGCGGCCTGTAAGTAACTTCACCTATCTGCCCTTGAGTTACCAATACGACTTGGAAGCTGTAGTAAATATATTAACACTATCAGAAGCTTCGTGCAGCCCAATTATGCTCCGCATTACATTACCAACAGTTAGATAACAGACAAGATTGCAGCTCGTGTGTCCATAGGTTTACTAAAACCTTGAGGTGACAGTGAGCGACACCTGCCTTTCGCTGACTTTTTACGTCTTGTCTTGTGGGAATACTTCCGATATGTGTAACCAGTCTATTCAAAATCCCGTGTGCAATCATACTATACACAATATCTCAGCTCTACAAGATACATACATTGAGGAGATCTATGAACTTTATGCTCTCGGGTTTATTTCGTTGATTGGAACTGTTGGTAACGTGTTGCTTTGCTGTTTTTTCATTTGCGATGGAAAATTGAAGAAACGGTCATACTTGTTAATCTGGCATCTTGTTGTAGTGGATTTGCTGGCCTGTTGCCTTTTGATACCTATATATTGTATTTCCTTGCAGTATCCGAATGCTTTTCTATGTGATGTATACAATGTTATGACGGGTGTTATACCAGCCGTCGCCATTCATAGTGAGTGCTATGTTGCTATTAACAGGTTCTATTTGACCGCAAAGCCGCATGCGTCTTACCAAAAGTGGTTTTCTGCAACACGTTCAATTTCAATTTTGGTTTGTATTTGGATCGTCAATTTGATTTGTTTTGTGTGTATTTACTATTTCGCGGCAGTACCATGGTTTGAAGTCTACTCTAGTTTTAGATGTACAAAGACCCAAGAACGTGCCAACCTTTACATCCTCACCGTTTTAACAGTTACATCTATTTTGGCTTTTCTCATTGGACTTGTATTCTACATCCGCCTTATGCGTTACGTCAGGAACAATATTCTTACGAACATGAAACGGGTGGAAAGTCAAATATCTAAAGTGCTTGGTTGCACTTTTGTAGCGTATACTGTATGTTTTTTGCTTTGTCCATTTCTATTTTATTTGGACGGACTGTTTAATTTGGGAAGCAAATTCCGGATTTCTATACGAGCGTTACTTTGCCTTAATTACGCTTTGAACCCATTGATATATGGAGTGAGTATATTTAAAGACTCTTACAAGCAAATACTGTTATCATGTGTAAAGGACAACAGAGTACATCCGATAAACGAATGAAGGTTTAAGTGTACATGTAGTGGCAGTTAAAATACAGATGTGAATATGGAGATCTTTCCTATTTTTTCCCGTTAATGGAACCTAGTTTCGGTTTCGTTCAGTTCAATGGCCCCAGATAGCAAAACCTTATTGAACCAGCCTGAAGCCAACGGTTGTTGTAACGTTGGTTCTCGGTCAGCTGCAACATGAACGCTGTATCGTTCAGGTCCGAACTTTGAGATAATGAATGTAAACCTTTGTAGTTATCTCGTTAGAAAACAATTCCCTGTAACTTATTTCCCTGCATTTTCTCTGCTTTATCGAAAAGTTGCGAAATTTTGGAACCGCAAATTGTTTCTCCAGCTTGATCATGCGTGCAAAGTCAAGAGGAACCAAGCTAAAGGTTATGTCATGCCTTTTATCATAAATGGATAACACTTAGTCACTGTATATCAACACTGAGCTGTCAAAATTGCTTCCGACCGAAACTAATTCTTATGAAACAGTCGAGATAGAGAGTGTTAATTGTTCGTGGATTGCTTAACCATAGCAGGTGTTCTATAACCGTCCTTTTAACGACTATAAGGGAAGATTGGAACAAATAATACAGGCAAAGTGAGCTGGTCCGAGTTATTGACACTATCGTACAACACAAGGTAAATAAATACATTCATCATCTCAAACCCCGATTTTCTAAAGTGAAATATAAATTTTGTCTTAATTCCCTTTATTTACTTTAATAGTTTGTATATTTTAAGTATGAGTTTAACATCTAAGTCAGATAGTTACGATCGAAGTAGGGGGCTAGAGTATAGTGGGCCTTTACTGTACTGACTATGGCCGACATAGACCAGTGGCTTGGGCGTGTTGCTGCAATCCCCTTACCTTAATTGTTACCTATGACCAGCCCATGCCAGTTCTTTTCGTATTTAAATGTTTTACTTCATATTAATCAAACGTAAATATTATACATTTTTAATTAAATGGAAATTTGCATGGTACAAATTACCAATTTAAAAAGTTTAAATGTACAATTGCTTATTATATGTACAGGGATATACAGAGGGGGTGGGGGGAATGGGGGGGGGGGGGGGGGTCTCAGTGTGATAGTCTCCGATACAGATTGAACGAAAATTTAAAATATTCTGAGTTGATATTTCACTCACAGTCCTGCATGAAATAGCTGCCAGGTACTCGTCAAAGATTGAGATTTCCTTCCGGGTAATGAGCCCAGTTTCCGTCCCCCATGAAACGGCAACAATAAGTGAAATAATCTCCAGTGCGACATAAATGTCAAGCCAGAAACGGTTTTAATTCCGCCGGTTAAACCAAACTTAGTTATTTACTGTCATATTTTTGTTCTTGTATATTTTCTGGTTCGGTGAATAAATCAAATCAAATCAAATCAAATCAATCAACCATTCGCCCAGTTATATGTATATGTACAGGATTATAAAACAAAAGAAAGGCATCTCCGAAAACTGAAGCCATAGTTGAATGATATTCAATATTTCGGCAGATATATGCAGTCATCACCAGGGATATTATACAAGAAAGAAAACAACAGATATATGAAGGTGCATTGGTTATTCGAATACCCACTGATTAGTCGAGCGCAATAGAGCAACGTAGGCACTCCGAGGAATGACTTTTAACTCAATATTTCGGTTTATTAGATCAAACCATCATCAGGAGTATGTTATGGGTAACATAACAGATAAAGTGAACAGGATTACTATCAGACAAGTTACAGACTGATAGTAATTCTACATTCTACCCCTCCTGCATGTGCGTGCCGTGTGCAAATATACATGTTAAGTAGAGATGACTTTTCAAACAACATCGAATCTGTAGTGCAACATGGGCTGGTAGGTTTACCTCCCCCGGAAGAAGTGATATTTTGCTTGTTATCATACAAAATGAAGGATTTAACGTGATAATGTTGTGAGTGTGGTTATATTCAGTCCTTTTCTATTGAAAACTGGGCTGTCATGAACGTATACAGTCATCAAAGGGTTGATTTCACAACATTTCCCCCGATAGCGTCGTCAGCAACCCAGCCTGTCAAAGCGGTAGCCATAGTGACATTATGTCATTCTGCTTCAAAATATCTGGGTCAACCGTTGCACGTGACCAAAGCTTATCGTTGATTGGTTAAAAGTGCCCACTCTGTCCCGAGGGAGGGAAAAGGAACGGCAATCAACAACAGGTCACTTTTTCCTCATTTTTCTCAATTATCGGGGTAGAATCGACTTTAATACCTTCGTCTTGGTGTGTATTGCGTAACCCGATACCGCTGAACGTTGGTTCGCACCTCGTCATACCCCTC
The DNA here is from genome assembly GCA_963971465.1 of Lepidochitona cinerea. Lineage (NCBI taxonomy): Eukaryota > Metazoa > Mollusca > Polyplacophora > Chitonida > Tonicellidae > Lepidochitona > Lepidochitona cinerea. The sequence continues at coordinate 33,212,649 of OZ020562.1, forward strand.
GAATGCTGCGCATTCTCGTGGTTTGACTCGGTACGAACCAACGTTCAGCGGTATCGGGTTACGCAACAAACACCGCTACGGCGGTATTAAACCCTTATTCTACCCCTCCTGCATGTGCGTGTCGTGTGCAAATATACATGTTAAGTAGAGATGACTTTTCAAGCAACATCGAGTCTGTAGTGCATCATCGGCTGGTAGGTTTACCTCCCCCGGAAGAAGTGATCTTTTGCTTGTTATCATACAAAATGAAGGATTTAACCTGATAATGTTGTGAGTGTGGTTATATTCTGTCCTTTTATATTGAAAACTGGGCTGTCATGAACGTATACAGTCACCAAAGGGTTGATTTCACAACATTTCCCCCGCTAGCGTCGTCAGCAACCCAGCCTGTCAAAGCGGTAGCCATAGTGACATTATGTCATTCTGCTTCAAAATATCTGGGTCAAGCGTTGCACGTGACCAAAGCTTATCGTTGATTGGTTAAAAGTTCCCACTCTGCCCGAGGGAGGGAAAAGGAACGGCAATCAACAACAGGTCACTTTTTCCTCATTTTTCTCAATTATCGGGGTAGAATCGACTTTAATACCTTCGTCTTGGTGTTTATTGCATAACCCGATACCGCTGAACGTTGGTTCGCACCTCGTCAAACCCCTCGAATGCTGCGCATTCTCGTGGTTTGACTCGGTACGAACCAACGTTCAGCGGTATCGGGTTACGCAACAAACATCGCTACGGCGGTATTAAACCCTTAAATCCTGTTCACTTTATCTGTTATGTAACATATTATTAGTTATATGACGCCCTTGCGTGGGTATACGGGTTGATATTTGGTGTTTTACATTAATAGTTTTCCGAGGCGAAGCCGAGGAAAAATATCTGCGGGACACCAAATATCTACCCGTATACCCACGCAAGGGCGTCATATAACGAATTTATCACCATCCAGAGCAGTTTGTTTACTTAAAACTGAGTATATTCAGCTGTTCTTTATTCGATTAGTTCACAAAAATGTCTTGGATTGTGTTTATTGAGCAAGGTCTAAATGGCGTCGCGAAAGAAATAAATTCTATTGTGACGTTGCAAAGTTATATCGGTTTTCACGATCTTTGAGACAAGCATAGCGTTCAATGCTGATGAAACAACATTCTAAACTGACGTCACAATAGGATTTTGTCTTGACTGAAGAATTCTGTGACGCACCTAGACCTTCACTCCGTGGTAACAACAGCGCGTGAGATCTTAACTCCGGGGTTTTATCATATTCCTATACGTCAAACCCGACTGATACACAGCCATCTGATAATTTTCCGTATCAGTATAGTTTGAAAAGTCACGTGATAACTGAAATGGAAATTCCCGCGCAATGATCGGTATATGTGTGTCATTGACAGACGCTACTGTGTCAGAGGAATTATAGATGAATTGTTGCTTTTTTATACTTTATTTGTTGTTTCTTTCTACTTAATAATACATTAATTCTGACTCAATAATTTTTTGTGACGATATAAAGTCAATAATTTCTGCGTGCTTAGTATTTTTATCTTGGGTCTACTTCTCGCGCGGGGGCCTTTTGAAAGTAAATGCGCAATTCGGCAAAACTGCCAGTCGAAAAGTGACATTTGTAAAGTTGTGGCTTTTGCAGTTAAAACTAGGCCTACACATGTTTCAGCGGTAAATATGATAAATAGATTATCATAACACTGTTTGATATGTGAGGCCGTATCAACATCTCGTTGGCTAAGATCGGACATTCGCATCAGCCTCGCCCATCGGGCTCGGCTGATACTTTTGCCCGATCTCAGCCAACTCGGTGTTGATACGGCCTCACATATCACACAGTGTTATGATAATCTGTATATACATAATCAAATATATACACGGGAAGCACTCCGATGCAGACTTACATTCTGGGCGTTTCGACCAATCAAATGTCAAGAAATTTCTCTCAATGTAGATAAGCACCTTTATAGGTCTGTAGTTTTCTTCCTTATATCATATTCCTGATGATGGCTGCGTAGATCTGCCGAAATATAGAATGTCATTCAGCTATGGCTTCAGTTTTCGGAGTTGCATTCCTTTTGTTTTATACAAAATTCTTCGGCGTTGGTACGTCCTTACAGGATTATAAGTGAGCTGTATCATAGAAATATCCCGACACGAAGCATGTATGAAATATATTTTTATCACATTCCCAGTCCACCAATCTTTGGATTGATTCTGTGGATGCAATGTGGGTAGCCTACATTGATGATAACTACTTCATTAATTGTTTAAAATTGAAATAAGCTTTAAAATACACGGCGTCAGTTGATTGATCGTTGGATTTATTTATACTTATGTATGTAAATGGATATAAAATTAAGCGATATTTTGAATTTGGTTTACTCTAATCCTTTGTATTTTTTATTTTATAGGCTAGGAAATTAGAACCTGTGCGAATTTTCCTGCAGACTTCAAATCTGAACAAATCTCCAATCTTGAATGAGACCGGGACTAGGATGAAGAAACTTGTTTAGTCCATAGCTTATCAACTTCATATTATCTGTACCTTTAGTGGATTAGTCCTATATGTGCCCAATTAACCTGATCCGATTTTCTTCGTCAATAATCCACCAGCGGCATATTATACATTTTTCGTATAATTACAAATGTTTCTATTTTTAGACCACCATGATCTCATGGTGGTCTTATCAAATCGCTTTTTGTCCGTGGTCCGTGGTCCGTCGTCCGTCGTCCGGTGCCTGTAAACTTTTCTTGTGATCGCGATTCCAAGAGAACTACTTGTCGGATCTTCATCAAATTTTACAGACATGTTCTCCTTATGATCTAGTTGTGCAACATCTATTTTTTTTTTGCTCATTTGAATATTAAAATGGCCGATGGCGGCCATTTTGTGATTTTTCCCTACATAGTTTGTGATCGCGGAATCTAGAAACCCACCAGGCCGATCTTTATGAAATGTTTTTGTGTTGGTTCCCCATATGGTCTAGTTGTGCAACATCTATTTTTCTGAGCTCATTTGCATATTAAATTTTTTATCACTTTTCTCTCTTGTGATCGCGATTCCAAGATAAGTGCTAGTCGGATCTTCTTTAAATTTCATACGCACGTTCCTCCTATGGTCTAGTTGTGCAACGTTTATTTCTTTTGCTCATTTACATATCAAAATGGCCGCTAGGCGACTATTTTGTTTTTCTACTTTTTATCACTTTTCTCCTAAAGTAATGAGAGGATCTTCGTAAAACTTTGTACGCAGGTTAACCCTATGGTCTCGTTGCGTACTATCTACTTTTTTGCTCATTTGCATATTAAAATGGCCGCCCATTTTGTTTTTCTTTTTTTTTGTCACTTTTCTCCTAAAGTAAAGAAAGGCTAGGATTTTCGTAATCTAATTATGCACTTTTTTGCTCATTTGCATATTCAAAATGGCGGCCACTGGCCATTTTTTTTTATCACTGTTCTCCTACAGTAATGAAAGGATGTTCGTAAAATGTTATACGCAGGTTAACCCTATGGCCTCGTTGCGCACTATGCACTCGCTGCTCATTTGCATATTAAAAATGGCGGCCAGTAGCTTTTTATGTGATTTTTATCTACATAGTTTGTGATCGCGGAATCAAGAAGACTACCAGGCGGATCTTGATGAATTTTTTTGTGTTGCTTCCTCATATGATGAAGTTATGCAACATGTATTTTGTTCGTCGTTGATGTTTTCTTTTAACACATTCGGTACCGCTGTCGCCATATGGCGTTAGAGTGCTAGCCTGCTTCATTGCCGAAGACATCGTATGGCGACAGCAGAAAAATCGGCAAAAACCCTACTGACGCCGTATGGTTATTTTTTCTTACAACTTCAACTAATTTTGAAAATGAACAAATAAAATCACATGTTGCATCTGTTGGTTGCTTTGTGTTCTGTTTTTTCAGTCTTCGAATACGGGAAAGAGGTTTAATTTACTTTAAGGGACGTGTAATTCACTGATAACTTCCAACGTTGTATACGTTAGAACGGCCACTTCAAGCACACGTGCGAGTTCCCGCTGCCAATCACAGGGCCCCTACCAGGCATTTTAAAAGCACGACCCAGTTAAAGACAGATTAGCTATTTTTGGCACTGAGGACGTTATTTTGGAATATCCGACTCCAGAGAAGTGAAAAACAAGACATTTATCGGAGCTTTTATAAACCCCAGAGTGAAATTGCAATCCTCGGGTCATTTTAAAACGTATAAAAATCGACTCGTTTCAGATTTCCAAGGGCGACTATAACTATAAGTATAAGAAGTAGTTTATTCTATGCATGTTGCCAGCCGCCACGGCTTGTTCGAAGCCGGTAAAATGGCCTTCTCGAATTTGGATTTTAAACGCCTAAATTCTTTCCAAAAATGTAACAATAATAAATATTTTTAAAGGAGAGTGTTCCCTAAGACACTTAAGAAGATCCATATTGTATTTTTCGGAGTGTAAAAGGAAGGAATATTTCAAAATGAAATGAAATACACGGCAACGTACAATCACTATTTTGCCGATCGAATTTGCGTTCAGGCAGCTATGTACAGCAACTGACTTCGCAATTGTAAATGCTATTTACCAATAAAGTAACTGAAATGTTTTTATTCAATCATATATTTATATCAAATCGTGCATGAAGATTTTTTACAAGAGTTTACTAATTTCTGAACGAATCGGGACATTTTTTGCCATAAATTTTTAAACTGACATTCGTCATGTGTAAATTTTGTAAAGAGTGATACGTCGCCCATTCTTCACTTTTCACGGGCTATTTTTGACAGATATACATTATCTTTTGATTTGTAAATAAACACTAAATGCATCTTAGTAACATGTGTACAATCGTTTTGGATTTTGTAAATTTTAATTGTGTACAGGACTCAAACAAGCGATATCACTGACTGGCCTGTGTACATACAATGTACTATGTAGCTCCGGTAAGTAGCGTTAATGTGCGGCCTCCTTGAAGAAAGATGGTTTTGAGTTTTCAGATAACAGCCACTATCTACCGAAGAAACTTTTTTCTTGTCCAGCCAGCCACCAACCGAACAAATAAATTTCCCTTATCAAATTTGCGATCCGTTTACAAGCAGCCTCACTTTCTGATAGTGTTCTATGGTGGTCGCCTAGATCAGCTTTACTGATCTCTTGTATATTATAAGAGATTGTTGAAATTATTGACTCTCTACATCAATATTTCAGAACACATATATCAAGGTGTACAATTCAGAATTAAGTTTTTAAATAATTATAGTCTCCAGAGTGTACGCTATAGTAGTGTTTTCAAGTAACAGTGGCATATTACGTAATTATTCAATTATTTTGGCTTTCTGTCAATTGGTTTTTGTGTCTCCTCTGATATATAAGAATATCATTATTTTTACGTAGATTTGTGATGGAAAATAAAAAAAAAATTCCCTTTGGCTAATTCATTTAATCAATTATGGACTAATGATAGATTATATTGATAATCTAACTTTTCGCCATTAGTAAAAACTTTTTATTGGGAATAAACTGGAATTCTTAATAAATCTGCAAATGCAAGTTTTACTCCCCTCAAAACGGGCTCCCATAGAGCATCACATTCATGTGTGTGATTCTTGCACGTGGTTTACGGTGTGGAAATACACTGAAAATGAATCTGTCGGAAAAACTCGTGTTCGGCCGTCAGTGGAGCGCGCCATTGACATTTTGAAATTGACAGGAAGAAATATTAGTAAATTTCTTCCCTTACGAGCTTATCGTATCTTGTATGGTTATAACCGGCAACGACTACCTTTTCTGAAAATCCCCCCCCCCCCCATAAGTCGCATAGACACCAAAAGACATATTTGCAAAAGGTTGATTTACAAGCCCATACGTATTTCAGAGTTAATAGAGCGTTTGTCTTTAGTTATTAGCTCCTCGAAATTATCGAAATTAGTCTAGGTTTAAATGGCAGGCTTTCAGAGTTGACCAATTTCTCTTACGCTAGTGCAGCCGATGGGGACTCACTGGTAAGCTTTGCCTTTTCTGGTGACTCTTCTTAACTTTTTTATAACACAGTTTGGCGAGGAAAAATCGTAGAGATATGGTTTTGGTACCGTTAGAAAGGAAAATTTACCGCACATGTACTATATTTACTAAGTTCTTTCCTTTCCTTCCTGGAACTAATTGTGAAAGTTTCACTTAAAGATACAAACTGTCAAGACAAGGTTTTCAAGTGATTTTAGTTCTTTAGATAATTTAGTTGAGGCTGGTCCAAGATCTATTTTTTGTTTGTTTTTCAGGTCCGAATGGTTTACAAAATGGGTTGTCTGAAAATGTCTAGAAAGAGTTTAAAGATTTTGTCTACCGAGGATACATTTTGGAGTAACATATTTTTATCGATTTAAACGCATACTAGTTTGTAGTCATTACAGATACCTTAGGCTCCATTAAGCAAGGACAAACCGCAGACAACTGAAACGTGCCCTCATATCGGCTTCTACCAACACAACTTTCAACGTAGTACACAAGTAGTGTTATTCCGAAAAACGAGAACTTCATATTGACTCAATATTTCGACTTTTATTCAGTCATCATCAGGAGTGAGGTACATTAGCAACACCATTGGTATATATACAGGTAAAATGTTGTTGTTAATGTACCTCACTCCTGATGACTGAATAAAAATCGAAAAATTGAGTCAGTATGAAGTTTTTGGGAATAACACTACTTGTGTACTACGTTAAACTAATCAGTAGAACTACTGGACAACTTCCAAGTTTAATGGAAAATATTATGAGCAAACTGATGGTGTATCCATGGGTTCACCTATTGCCCGGCTACTTGCTGACATTTTTATGAACAATTTTGAAGAAAAGTTTCTCCTTGCTTACCAGGGCATTTTACCCATACCATATAAACGTTACGTCGATGACACATTTCTAGCATTTCTGAACATTTGCCACTCTGCCATTCAATTTACATGTGATTATGAAGTAGATGGCTGTTTACCTTTTCTAGAAATAATCGTTTCTCGTACCAATGAATGCATTACTACTACAGGTATCGTAAAAAAAAGCTCACACGGGACTGTACACGTCAAGGTCGAGTTCTTATTCGTACCCTGTTTAAAGTGGCATAAGCTCCCAAAATGCTGATATTTTGACGTTAAAACAGAATGTTGAAAATATTGGCTATTTTTCTCAAAACGTATACTTTAGAAGATAAAGGATTGTTTTGAACCAACTTTGGCTTAGAATGAATGAATGGTAGTCCCGGTTATTTAAATTCTGTTTACTTTTCGAACACGTTTTCGGTTCGCACAGGCCACATACTGTATGGATTTGCCTCATTCCAACGTCAATCATTTTGTTTTTTGATGATCTTCAAAGCTTCTCACTGTCGTGACGATCAGAAATCATGAAAAAAGTGTGAATTTTGGCAGCTCATGCCACTTTAATCGAACCTGGAGTATCTGTAATGTCTTTAAACTACTTAGCGTTGAAATCGATAAGATAATAAATATGTTACTCCAACTCCAAATCAATATCCATCTTTCACGGTAGACAAAATCTTTAGGCAATATATTTTCAGACAACCCATTTCCTAAACCGTTCGGACCTGAAAAACTAATTTTTTTATCAGAACACCCTTTCTTGGACCAGCCTCAACTAAATTATCTAAAGAATTAAAATCGCTTGAAAACCTTCTCCCGACAGTTCAGTATGAATATTTTAATGAAACTTTCAAAATTAGTTTTTATTTTAATTTAAAAGCTCGCGAAGGCGAAAAACCTCGAAGTAATGTTATTTACAAGGTTATATGTGGTGATTGCTCGGAATGTTATGTAGGACTTACATCCAGAAATATTAATCAGAGCTTCTCCGAGCATTACATTATGCACCAAAGCAATGGCAACAACAATCACATCCCCAACACATCGTCGTGTGAGGTGATTGGCCAGGCAAATAACAAGCTTAAGTTAGCATAAAGAGAGTCCCTTGATGTTTCTAAATTAAATCTTCTACTAAATGTTCAAATTCCATCAGTTCCTCACCGCTAATTCAAAGTGTAACTAACTGTCCCCACTCCATAGACAGGGTTGTCTTATCCACTGTGTAATATCCTGATGTTACAGCTGATTGCATGTACTCCATATCTGAAATTATAAAAATATAGGTAATTCTTGACCTGTAATAGGATTGCCTCCCTTAGATCGTGGTTGTTTTAACTGTAGGATTCACAACCTATCAGTGATCAACTTTTGCATTTGTTTTGTTCATTCTTGCTGTGTATATAATGCCTGTTATACTGACGGTGTGTGCTGTACTTGTTGATAATGAGAGTAGTTGCTCTCGAAAGGTCATATTAAACATCACCATGTACAAAGTAGTAAAAGTTGTCCTATGTGTTTTGGTTTTAGTAAACGGTAGAACATGTCACGTTCAACTTCACGGACAATGACAGCGATCCTCTGAAACTTCGGGGATTTACGTATGTGACGACCAATACATTCTGTATTTTAAATGTGGCGCCCAAAAAGGTAGCCGTGAAACGAACAATTTCCAAATCTTCTTGAGGACCCAAGAAAAGTGTCCCCGTGATAATGTAGTAAGAGACCGAATACTTTACCACAGACGGAAAAATATAATAAAAATTGTAGTAAATTGATCAAACGCTGAAATCTTCTAGAAAGATATTTTTTATATATTTTATTTAGCCCGGTAAAACACATGTTGTGTAACGTAATGAAGATCGCAGTTTCGGTACATTTTAGGAATCCTCAAATGCTTCAATCATAAAACGGATCGAGCCTGAAAGTTAACAAACAGGGTATTTCGGCCCGTTACATTATCACGAGGACACTTCGGGGATTTACGTGCGTGAAATACCCTCTGATAGACAGCAGGTCATTTTGAATATGGCGACCAAATAGGTAGCCGTGAAGCGTACAATTCCCAAATCCTCTTGAGGGCCCCACACAAGTGTTCCCGTGATAATGTAAGAACCAAAACACCCGGTTTGTTAACTTGCAACCTCGATCAGTTATCTAACTGAAGCATTGGAGGATTCCTGAAATGTACCGAAACTGCGTCTGTCTACAACATGTGGTTTACCGGGCTAAATAAAATATATAAACAAATATCTTTCTAAATGATATTAGCATTTAATGAATTTATAATTATTCTTTTTTTCTTTTTTCCTCTGTAGTAAAACATTTTTCGACGCCATTTTTATTCAGCCCCAAAATACGGTGATTTACCGTATAAAAAGCGCAGACTGTCCGAGGCGGGTCAAATTTTACCGGTAGCGAGCGAAGATAGCCGAAGGGAGTTCCGACTGCCCACTCGGAACATCCTTCGGCTATCTTCGCTCGCTACCGGTCGGCTTTGACACGCCTCGGACAGTCTGCGCTTTCTATACGGTAAATCACCGTATTTTTGGGCTGAATAAAAATGGCGTCGAAAGTAAATATCAAAATGTTTTACTACAGACGAAAAAATAACTAAAAATAATTAAATAAATAAAAACAAAGAAGAGACGCAGTTTCGGTACATTCCAGGAATCCTCCAATACTTCAATTATAAAACTGATCGAGCCTGAAAGTTAACAAACAGAGTATTTCGGTCCCTTACATTATCACGAGGACAATTTCGATGGGCCCTGAAGAGGATATGGAAATTGTACGTTACACGGCTACCTTTTTGGTCGCCACATTCAAAATGACCTGCAGTCTATAAAGGGTATTTCACGCACGTAAATCCCCGAGGTTTCAGAGTGCCGACTGCCGACTGCCTCTGTGTTAGTCGTGGAGCGCAGGCCGTGTGTCCATCCGAAAAAGTATACTTTATTTTAACTATATTTTAAAAACAAATAAATAGTTACAATGGATATCACTCCTGTTATTAATAGGCTCCAATGATAGTTATAATAACATACTGGTTCTCGTTAGATAATATTTACATAAATCCATTTGGACCGATTCACTGGTTTAAAGTTGTACTTTTCCAGGAACGGATTATCTCACATTTTGTTGATTGTTACTGGTTTAAGATTAAACTTGTTAAGGTAAAAGGCACACCTCTGTAAACTATCTCGTGTTGATGGTTTTGTTACTGTGATTGGTGATGACGAGCAATGACTTTTATTTGAAGGATTTGTTTTTATATTACACATGTCCATAATCTTAAAAAGGTCAGCGAAACGTAAATGTGTTATTTGTAAGATGCTTTATGGCAAACCCCGGTTCCAAAATAGATTGATATATCTCTAGTGCGATTTGAATCAGGTAACCCCGCTTTCAGTTATGCTGAGCTCGATCTGTTAGGACCTGTCCTTGCAAAATTTGGTCGTTCATCAGCTCAATGATATGCTTGTGTATTTACATGTTTAGCTATCAAGCTATTCAATGAAACATTTCATGGAGCTTCGAAACGGGCCCGTTCATAAATGGATGTGTACGTCTTACGTCTAGAAGAGGTTATCCAATTGAAGTATCGTTTGATAATGGCATAATTTGGTTTGCGCCAGGGCAGAATTGTCCCCTAGCATTCAGCAGCTAGGTCGTAAGAAGGTTGTAGTAGCAGCTAGGTGAAAAATAGTTGACTGATCGTTTAACCGTTCCTTAACGTCTCATTGGGGGAGTGTATGGGAACGCATGTTTAGAACAGTGCGCAAGGTTTTGTTTGTATTACTGCATTCTAACGATATACTTGCTGGTGAAGTATTGCATACTATTTTATGTGAGAAGAGATCAAATAATCGTTCCATATTAAAATGTAGCGATGAGCCCATGTCTCCAACACCCTTATTATTAGCTCGTGGTAATTATTCTTTCCCTTTAGAGTCAATTACGGACAAACTGATGCTCAATCTTCTCAACGCATATCGGTGATATATTTTTGTCTAAAATGGCCTCAATATTTAAACTGTGTGATAAGCTTAAGAGTCAAGAAATACAACGGCTATCAAGAATTGTTCCTATCCGACCAAGGCCATTACCACCTTATGTTTACTACGACACCATCATTATACTGCCATCGATTAATGCAAGGCTCACGATCTGATTTATGGACAGCCATTTTCTCGTGACCTTGACATAGGTTTCTTTGAAGCCCGTTAACATGACGTTGTCGTTAACATCGAAAACCAATAGGCTATTTTCCCGGTTTGCACCTAAATGTCCAAGTTGTCGTTTGTTGTTTACACAAGCTTTCGACAAATTAAATCGCTTTATTAAACAACAACAGGAATGATGTGACCGATGCATGATGGTCAAGAAATCATATTACACACAGGTTTATCGATATGGACCAGAATTCACCTGTCAAATAAACCTGAACGATCAAAACGAGACCTACTTGGAATACAAAACCAGTAAACTAGGTTGACTTTGACATACACTGTTACCAGATAGTGTTTGGCTTTTTGTTGCCTGTCCAAGACTAAATTTTAATTTATGCGGTGTACCATTGAGCGCGATATTGGTCACGTTACTTGATTACATCATTTTTACATCATCTACTAAACAGTTTTATTCCATTAGAGTAATGACAGTATAACGATCCAAATATAGGCACAGTCATCTTTTATCACCCGATCTCTAGATGACAATCAGCGTTGTTTTATATCCTCAGTGGCGACTTACTTCGGTATTAGACGGTCTGTCAATGTTTGCTTACAAGAGAACCCAGACCAAATAAAATTCACACGATCACCGAATGTCGAAGGTTTCCTCCGAGCAAAGAGTCCGATTTCCTCTCCCACTAAACCTAGCAACTCCACAATACATAGGCTACAGCGAACTTTATTTTGTCCCTGGTGTTGTTTTGAATGCTATAGACGATTTCGTGTTATCCATGAACAAAGCCATTCTACAGAGCACTGACAATGACTTGATTTTACTGTTAGGAGAATATAATATATACGTCAAACCATATAACCAACAGAGGGTGTGTGGGGTATATTGCGACTACAAAGCACACACTGCAAGTGTGGAAGCTGAACGGATTTATAACCTCATGACTGAATATGATCTGAAGCAGTACGATAGCCACCCAGCCTGTGGTGGTGACGTTCTAGATTTAGCTCTTGCTCATTTTGTACTGAAGAACGTGGAGCTTAGTCCGGGCTTCCGACTTAAAAAATAGCTAGTTTTGTTTATACTGATGGGCGTATTTTGAAGTCAGGGCTCATTGCAATAAAAAAGCCGGAGTTTTAGATTTAGATTTAGACAATAAATAGCAATATATTTAACTAAAGTAGTGTCAAAACTACGCTCGTGAATACTTTAGCTTTTTAAAGTGAATTTAACATTTAAACCTGAAAAACAGCAAAACAGTGTTACGTCTTCAATGGCGGGAAATATTGAGACTGAAGGGGACGAATTATATTTACTGAACTACCCTGCTCGTCCGTATCGGACACTGGTAGGTAACTTAATTATTCATGAAAGCGATTATGGCTGTTTTTACACGATTTGATTCGGTTATATTGTTATTTCGTTGTCTAAATTGGACCATAGTCAATATATTCCGGTTTTTTTATTGCAATGAACCGCCAAAATACGGCCGTCAGTATACGCAATGAACCGCCAAAATACGGCCGTCAGTATACAAAAAACAGTCATTTTGGAGACAGAAACCCAGACTGTGCTTAACTGTGCCAGTTAGCAGTACTCCCTGACCCAATCTATAATAGGGATTGATCCTACTGCCATTATTTGAGGTATCAACCTCTAAAGCCAATTACCGCCATACTGCTTGGGCATAGAGGGAGGCCACTGTTGGCGATGTGCTCAGACATAGCTACTTTCGGAAAATTGCAAACGACACGTGACGCGGACTTTTAAACCATGAACCTTGCTCGGTTGTGGATACAATTCTGACAGGTTACGTTTAATACGCCGATAATATGTTTTGCTACATATTGTTAACTACTCTCCAAATATAAATAAAATAATGCAAATACAAATAATAAAACATCCATATCATGTTTTGCCTTGAATTCTAAGGGCGATGTCATCTTGTTTCGAATGTATTTAGTCTATGAGATTATAGTTTGGATTTTTTAAACTAGTATTTCTATCCAACGACTTTATAATTTCAAGAAAGGTGATTTCAATCATTTGCGATGAATTATTTTGTATCCCTGGTCTTTGTGATTGGTTAGATAAATAATAACGTTAAATATTTTTATAACTACTTGTATGCAGCTATCGATAATAGTGGGCCTAAGATACAAGTGAGGAACAATAAATATTCGTCATGGTTTGATAAGGATTTAATCAGTGTCTTACTGGACAGAGAGAAGGCCAGTAAGATATTTACACGTACCAAACATCGCCATGTCAAATATGCTGTCATTGGATTACGATGAGTTAGTAATAACCTGAAAAATTATAAATATTCTGAATATGTCTCCCAGATTGATGATGATATAACGGACAACAGTAAACCTTTTTGGACTGTTATGCGGTCTAAAAGTAAATGTGCTTCTATTCCCTTCAATATGCGATATGGTGATACAACTGGTGACAACCCTAAATATAAAGCCCATCTATTAATAATTATTTTCATTTTGTTTTTTTAGATAACGTTGCCAGGTATGAGAGGTGTTATAAATGACCAATTAGAGTCTATTACTATCAAATTTGACGAAGTTCAAGCCATACACAAGCTTGTGGACCAGTTACTAGTTCTGGGATTATTTTAAAACAGCGCACTGAAGATATAACTCTCCCTTTGTCAATATTACCTCTTTCTCCTGGCATCTTTCCTACATAAGAATACTGATATCATTATTCATAGAATTGGTGGCAAACGCTTTGTAAATAACTATAGACTAATATCATTATTCCAAATCCAGCTGATGAATTTTGTTAAACATTATATTCGTGATACTCAGCAAAGCTTTGTCATAGGCAGCTTCACATTCACTAATCGTGTTGTCCATGTTGATTACCTTACTCAATCAGTAGAGGGGCCTCACTGGTCATGTCGGTCAGAGTGATCGTAAATCAGTCCCACTCAGACCTTCCATCGATGCGACGCGGGTTCGAATTCCACTCAGGCCAAATAAAAAAAATGAAAAAATCTCTGAATGGATTTTCCCCTCGGTCGCTGTATGTGACAGAGTTGCCGGGTACTCTCCGAAGGTCTGGGGTTTCCTCCCCACTAAACCTGGCAATGCCGCCATATAAGTGAAATAATATTGAGTGCAGCGTAAAACACCAACCAATCAATCAATCAATCCATCAGTAGACAATAAATGACAAGAAAGTACTGTGTACTTTTCCACAGCCTTTGACTCTGTTAGAAATGGACTGATAATCTATAAACTCAAACATTATGGTATTTGTGACAGACTCTTGGATTTTTTGAGTACGGCGTATAACAGCAATCAATCAATCAATCCATGTCGTTATGCTCCATGCGTCATCTCAGTAAGTTCTCGATTCCTCATTTCAGGTCAAAGTTATCGAAGTTATTGGTCTGTTCACTACATTTTACACATTGGGCTAATTAATTAGTCTTAAAGTCAACATTTATTGGTAATTTTGACGTATATGCTGCCGGCCATTCACTTTAAAGTGGTCTGAGCTGCCAAAATGCTGACACTTTGACGTTGAAACAGAATGTTGAAAGTATCGGCTATTTTTCTCAAGACGTACAATTCAGAAGCTTTTCAGTGCTTCTAGTCCCGAAAATGTACGATAAAGTATTGTTTTGAACTAACTTTGGCTTAGAATGAATGAATGTTCGTCCCGGTAATTACAATTTTGTTTACTTTTCGAACACTATTCCGGTTCGTATAGGCCATATTCTGTTGGATTTTCCTCATTCCAACGCCAATCATTTAGTTTTTCGATGGCCATCTAAGCCTTTTACTGTCGTGACGATCAGAAATTATGAAAAACGTGTGAACTTTAGCGGCTCATGCCATTTTAAGTAAACCCTATTTACCTGCTGTGTTTTTATCTTCAATAACTAGAACCCTGACTATTCTAAATAAGAAGAAGTTAAAGGCACACTTGCCGCGGAAATCAGGAATATTGTTTACATTAAAAAAGAAAGACGGTTTTCTGTAGTTTCCCCGGACAATATAAGTTAGGAACTTTCTATTCTTACCAAAATTTAAAAGTTTGGACGTCACTTTGTATTTTTAATTTGAATTTGAAAATTTGAATTGTTAGGTACCCGGAACGTAAACAAACCAAACTGCTCGCACAAGCGCATTTTATGTTTCAGTCGAGTGAGTGAACTAACGGCACAGTGTAATTTTACGTAGGCCTATTTATCTGAGAAATACAGACTGACGATCGGTTAACAGCGACTGGAAAAGCCTGCTGATAATTGTTTGAGTGTAAACCACAGATACAAAGGCCTGAAAGGAGGGTTATCCAACACGAAAGTTGACAGACACTGATCGTTGTTGTTGTAATCAGGCTTCGATTCTTCGTTTGTTTTTCACCCCATTTCTACATTCTAAAGCTAGCTAGACATGTTTTATGTGTCCTATGTTTAAGTTTAGTGGTATTAGTCGTAGTAAGCTCATGTAAATTGGTTTTCGTAGCAAATTTAAACAGGCTACGGCGGCAAGTGGGCCTTTATGTTATACGCTTTAATGTTCTTATTCCAGTATGTTTTAGCAAGGTGCTTTCTCAAAAAAAGTACCGATATACTATTCAACGAGTTTCCCGTGGAGTTGTAGAACCGTCCTACCCGTTATGGTCCGTTGATATAAGAGAGATATTTGAAAGTGTGGCGTTAAAAGAAAAGGTATTTAAAAAACTAACGACAGATTTTGCCGCTTCATATAAAAATCATGTGACAGATGCATGCTGATCAAAATGCTACAAGAAACCATATTACACACAGGATTATCGATATAGGCTAGAATTCACCTGTCAAATAAACCCCCACTCACATAACGATCAACACGAGACCTACTTGGAATACAAAACCAATATAGTTTTACTCAACATTGTAAATGGCGGCTGTATTACAAATGAAGGAACGTGCAAAAGGTAAAATCCGTGACGGGCTTAACGTCTTGTGTAGTTTATGCCTGGAATGATGGCACGACGAACATTACAAGCATTCACAAACCCTTTCCAGCTAGGATTTAATATTTAATCGAGCGGTTTTGCTTTCCTTAGTTGGTTACCAAGCTACCAGCAGGTTTCTATCGACTCAGTACATACTAATGATCAATACTCTCATAAAGGCCATGGATTCATCAGGGTTCAGGTAGACTAAACTGCACACAGTGGTAGATGTTGTGTTAGTCACCTCTGTCACGATGTGTGAATTTTAAAATTGGAACAAAACATACCTTTGAAATTAAACCTTGACTCTGATCTATTTGTGCACGTTTCCTTACAAAACCTTTGAGTTGTAGTTATGGGATATGGTATGTGGATTTGACCAACAGATTACAGCTTTTGTAGGCTTAGGCAGAGTTTAATTTTATCGACAATCACGTGCGTCCACTCTGGCTGGTAATCGAATAATTCTGACAATTTGATTGTTTAAGGAGTAACGAACAACATATCGTAGGACAATTATCTGTTCGATTTATTCTGCTATAATATATCTACCTCAATCGTGTTTGGACAGAGTTGTGCTGATCACATTAGCATCCAGTTATGTCTGTCATTTTAACGGCTTGTAGGAATTCTTCCAGAAAGGCTTTGGAGAGAGCCAGGAAACGGAAAGCAGAGAAAAGGTAACGGCAAACAAATCTTGATTTACGAATAGTTTAGGCGTAATGTGTCTCATTAATTCTATTTTAATTTTCAAATCCAACCAACGTCATTGTGAAATAATGTCGACGATGTACAGTGAATTCCGTATAGTTAATTTTGAGTTGTTTCGAAATGATTTTATCTATAGTTTAGAAAATAGCATAGACCATTTCAGTAGACACTTTACACAGGTTATTCATAATCATTATACACCACTCCGTGAAAATTGATAAGCCAAATATATATTCGAGACAGTTGTACGGAACAACTTTGGCGAAAAACCCCATGGTTGTTTTAGCCTGGGAAGTTTTGTCGCTGTCATTGCATTTTGTTTTTTGCAATCAGTCTTTTTCATAAATTCAGATTGTCAAGAGAAGTTTAGCGTTTAAAGTGGCATGAGCTGCCAAAATGTTGATATGTTAACGTTAAAACAGAACGTTGAAATTATTAGCTATTTTTATCAAGACGTATAATTCAGAAGCTTTTTAGTGCTTCAAGTCTCGAAAATGTATGATTAACTATTGTTTGGAGCTAACTTTGGCTTAGAATGAATGAATGGTCGTTCCGGTTATTTAAATTTTGTTTACTTTTCGAACACGTTTTCGGTTCGTTCAGGCCACATACTGTATGGATTTTCCTCATTTTTTTGATGGCCTTCAAAGCCTCTTTCTGTTGAGACGATCATAAATTATGAATAAAGTGTGAATTTTGGCAGCTCATGCCACTTTAAAGTGCCAAGATAAAAATAAAGGCACACTCGCTGCTGAAGCCTTTGTGACTTTTGTGAAGAAAGTTAAATTTGCCATGATTCAAGCCATTGGTGACGCGTATATCCGCTCTTCGTTTATTTATATTTATTGTACGTAACATATATTTTTTTCATCTTAAAATTAAAGATAAAAAAAATTGGGTAAAGAAAAATTAAAGTTAATATAGTATAAAGTTAACTATAATATTAATATAATTTCTTCTAACTAGGAAAAATACAGCGCTCTTTATTAATGTACAAGGTTTTCTTGATTTTCTGTCTTTTTTAATGTCTTTCGAGGCGAGTGTGCCAGGATTCACGCTGAAAAATATCGATAATGCGTTAATCGTAAAGAACCGAAGACGTGTGTTAACAACAGACTCATTTCAAAAGACCTGTATTTATGTACATTCTAGAGGTTTGGTTGCTTAGGAAAACTACCTTTACGTGTATATACAGTATTGGTATTGGTATTAGCGGAAAGCTCTTATTCTGTACTATTTTATAAAAAAAATGACCAACAAATAGCTCAATCAGGCTCTACAAAAATGTCCCTATATTTTGCTTTCATCGACGCGGCGCGGGATTGAATCCAAATAAGACCAAATACAAATTGAAACATTTCTGAGTGAATTTTCACTCAATAGCTGTATGAGAAAGAGTTGCTAGGTCGGGGGTTTCCTCAGGGCAAACAATCCGGTTTCCTGTCCCCACTAAACCTGGCAACACCACCAAAGGTGGTGAAATGATCTTAAGTTCTGCGCAAAACACCAATTAACCTTACCTGCCAAAATTCTAAATTTTCGTTAATCAATTGCGATAGTCTGCTGAAATTCAGCATTTGAAGTAGCTTGAAAAACGAAAGAATTGACGTTGAAATATAAAATATCAGCTAAGTCAGACGGATCAAAGATGTGTGTCAATAACAGACAACATTCAAATAAATGTGATGTATGAGTATAATTTGGGAGGTTTTGTTGATTACCTAAGGGTATACCTCTCCAAGGTTGATATCAATGGACATCTTATATTTTGTTCTTTTTGATGAAAATGACCAACAATTAGCTCAATGTGCTTTTACTAAATTTCCCAATTTCTGGCAGCCCACACCACTTAATTATTAGTTTAAATACTTTTGAAAATCTAGAAAAACCCTCTTAGATGTCAATCAAGTAGTCTGGACAATCATTGAATATATAATTACCACAAAACAAACGTCTGATTGTTGTGAGGAACTCAATAACCCCAAAAGCATACGCTCCCGTTTGTTACAAGGAACACAATATCCACAAAGCAAACGTCATGTTTGTTACAAGGGACACATTATCCACAAAACAAACGTCCTGTTTGTCGCAAGGAGCACAATATCCACAAAGCAAATGTCCTGTTTATTACAAGGACCACAATATCCACAAAGCATACCTCCCGTTTGTTGAAAGGAACACAATATCCACAAAGCAAACGTCCAGTTTGTTACACGGAACACAATATCCACAAAGCAAACGTCCTGTTTGTCACAAGGAACACAATATCCACAAAGCAAACGTCCAGTTTCTTACAAGGAACACAATATCCACAAAGCAAACGTCCAGTTTGTTACAAGGAACACAATATCCACAAAGCAAACGTCCAGTTTGTCACAAGGAACACAATATCCACAAAGCAAACGTCCAGTTTGTCACAAGGAACACAATATCCACAAAGCAAACGTCCAGTTTCTTACAAGGAACACAATATCCACAAAACAAACGTACTGTTTGTCACAAGGAACACAATATCCACAAAGCAAACGTCCAGTTTGTTACAAGGAACACAATATCCACAAAGCAAACGTCCAGTTTGTTACAAGGAACACAATATCCACAAAGCAAACGTCCAGTTTCTTACAAGGAACACAATATCCACAAAGCAAACGTCCAGTTTCTTACAAGGAACACAATATCCACAAAGCAAACGTCCAGTTTCTTACAAGGAACACAATATCCACAAAGCAAACGTCCAGTTTGTTACAAGGAACACAATATCCACAAAGCAAACGTCCAGTTTCTTACAAGGAACACAATACCCACAAAACAAACGTACTGTTTGTCACAAGGAACACAATATCCACAAAGCACACATATTTCTGTTTCCTGTATTGAATTGAACCGATGAAGATAAACCTATGTGATTTATGTCGAGACATAAAAATCTCTGATCCTGCTTTTTATTAGCTTTATTGTGCTCCATGTTTCTTATCCGTGTTTTTGCTTTACTATTTTCTTTGTTCTCCATTTTTGTTTTTTGCATTCACTTAAACAATTCACTGAATGAAACGGGGTTTGACTAAAACAATGCTAACTACAAAACAAAACCACTAAACGACATTTTTTTCTTGAAGCCAAACAAAGCATGCCGATCTATATTTCACCGTTTTCTATAAGGCCATACGTCATTCCTACGTAGGTTTCTTTCTTTGGTGGTGTTATTGATATCGTCTTGCCTTTGATTGATACATGGAATCAAGACTCTCTACATGCCTCAGGAAAATAAGTTCCCTGGATAAAACATTTCCCTGGACTGTAAACGCTGTCTATTACGAGATTACAAACCAACCAAACTGCTTTAAGAATTGACTTAAACCATGCATAAGTACTTTTATTGTTTACCAATACATGTACCAGATCTGATTGGCATGGATGTACCTTGTGTGTTGTTTTGAAATGTCTGACCGGACTTATGGAGCCTTTGGTAACTTTATATAGCATTGACAAAATCATGAAAATCAAAATGAGTTCAATGGGAAATGTTAGCCTAAATTTGACAAAACCGACCTTTTTTTTATTAAAGGGGCCATTTTGTGCTGCCAAAATTCACATTTTTCAAAATTTCCGATCGCCACGACAGTAAGAGGCTTTGGAGGTCATCGAAAAACTAAATGATTAGCAATTGTTCGTCTAGAACGAGGTTGACTCAATAATAACTCTGTACATTGACGATATATCGGTATATACACGAATAAACACCGGTTTCCTATGTCTTTATATATTGATTGATGTTTTACACCATACTTACGATTAGTCCAGTGGCATCACGATATATTGCTAGGTTTACTCGATCGATTGAAAACTCACTCAGAATTTTGGCTAACTTTCCTTTGGAGGATACTAAGAAACTATCACCTTGTCGGCGGCACAGCCAAGGTTCTCTTTCGTGTAGTCGACGATAACAAATCCTTACCAAGAATTGTGTATAATGCTGTAGAAGATGATACAGCATTGCTTGTAAAATACACACTACTATTTCCGAGCTATAAGCCAATTACCAATCAGATAGGGAAGTCAACAATAGCACTTTACCAAGCGAACATATGACTTTAAGCGAACTACCAATAAAATAAAGAAATCAACTATAGCACTATGCCAAGCGAACACATGACTATGAGCGAACTACCAATAAAATAGGGAAGTCAACTATAGCGCTATACCAAGCGAACATCTTACTATAAGCGAAGTACCAATAAAATAGAGAAGTTAACTATAGCATATGCCAAGCGAACATATGAGTATAAGCAAACTACCAATAAAATATAGAAGTCAACTATAGCACTATGCCAAGCGAACATTATGGCTATAAGCGAATTACCAATATAATAGAGAAGTTAACTTTAGCACTATGCCAAGCGAACAAATGACTATAAGCAAACTACCAATAAAATATAGAAGTCAACTATAGCACTATACCAAACGAACATATGACTTTAAGCGAACTACCAATCAAAAAATGAAGTTAACCATAGCACGTTACCAAGCGAACATATGACTTTAAGCGAATTGCCAATCAGATAGAGAAGTTAACTATAGCACTATGCCAAGCGAACAAATGATCATAAGCGAATTACCAATAAGATAGAAAAGTCAACTATAGCACTATGCCAAGCAAACGTATGGCTATAAGTGAATTATCAATCAAATATAGAAGTTGACTATAGCACTTTACCAAACAAACATATGACTTTAAGCGAATTACCAATCAAAAAATGAAGTTAACCCTTAGCACTTTACCAAGCAAACATATGCCTATAAGCGAATTACTAATAAAATAGAGAAGTTAACTATAGCACTTTACCAAGCGAACAAATGACTATAAGCGAACTACCAATAAAATAGGGAAGTCAACTATAGCACTTTACCAAGCAAACAAATGACTATAAGCGAACTACCAATAAAATAGAGCAGTTAACTATAGCACTTTACCAAGCAAACAAATGACTATAAGCGAACTACCAATAAAATAGAGCAGTTAACTATAGCACTTTACCAAGCAAACATATGACTATAAGCGAACTACCAATCAAATAGAAAGGTTAACTATTGCATATGCCAAGCGAACACATGACTATAAGCGAAGTACCAATAAAATAGATTAGTTAACTATAGCATATGCCAAGCAAACAAATGACTATAAGCAAACTACCAATAAAATATAGAAGTTAACTATAGCACTATGCCAAGCGAACATTATGGCTATAAGCGAATTACCAATATAACAGAGAAGTTAACTTTAGCACTATGCCAAGCGAACAAATGACTATTGTTACAAAATGTTGATATTTTGACGTTAAAACAGAATGTTGAAATTATTGGCTATTTTTCAGAAGCATTTTAGCGCTTCTAGTCTCGAAAATGTACGATAAAGTATTGTTTTGAGCTAACTTTGGCTTAGAATGAATGAAAGGTCGTCCCGGTTATTTAAATTTTGTTTACTTTTCGAACACGTTTTCGGTTCGTACAGGCCACATACTGTATGGATTATCCCCATTCCAACGCCAATCATTTAGTTTTTCAGTGGCCTTCAAAGCCTCTTACTGTCGTGACGATCAGAAATTATGAAAAGTGTGAATTTTGGCAGCTCATGCCGCTTTCGAGGTTTTGATTGTGGTTGATAAATCAAAGCCATTTATTGATAATAAAAAAACCCTATATACATGTAGTACACTGTACATTGTTTGTTTCGTAAATGTGGATTATAATGTTTAAAAATATTTACATTTTGTGTAACGTGGTAGCTTCATCGAATGATCATCACATGAGACAACATATGCGCATGGGTGTCCTCTTTGTTGAACTCTATCGGCGATACCAATCTAAATGTCTAAGTTGAATTAGTCATGCCATATTCTATTGTTGTTGGCTTTCTGGTCGTCGTCAGCACTTGAAAACTGAATAATTTATAGGTTGTTGTGGAAAGTGTTTCCGGCTCCTAAAACTCCTTACATACAATTATACCATTATGGTGGCCAATCAAATACAAGATAGATATACTGTCTTCTAGGTCATAACGGCATCTATATTACACAAATAAACCTAATGTTTTATTAATCACAGGGCGTTTAGATTGCGTATTTCTTTCGACAAGATACTATAAAATCAGCAAGAAACACAAATATAAGGAAAGACAATCGTATCAGCAAAGGTTTATTCTACCATTTGAATAGGATTTCATACAATCGTATCAGCAAAGGTTTATTCTACCATTTGAATAGGATTTCATACAATCGTATCAGCAAAGGTTTATTCTACCATTTGAATAGGATTTCATACAATCGTATCAGCAAAGGTTTATTCTACCATTTGAATAGGATTTCATACAATCGTATCAGCAAAGGTTTATTCTACCATTTGAATAGGATTTCATACAATCGTACCAGCAAGGGTTTATTCTACCATTTGAATAGGATTTCATACAATCGTACCAGCAAAGGTTTATTCTACCATTTGAATAGGATTTCATACAATCGTACCAGCAAAGGTTTATTCTACCATTTGAATAGGATTTCATACAATCGTACCAGCAAAGGTTTATTCTACCATTTGAATAGGATTTCATACAATCGTACCAGCAAAGGTTTATTCTACCATTTGAATAGGATTTTATATATTGAGTACACGCATTATTCACTCTCGACTGTTTTTTTTTTCAGACGCCGTCTGAAGGAAGCTGAAGCGTCTGAGTTGAAAGATTTAATAGGACCTCTTCCCGAGCAAACCCCTACAACCAGAGTTTGGACGTTTATGTTGGAGGACCACCCCTATGGAGTCGTTTTCAGTGAGTAACAATTGTCTGATTTAGGGAGCTTTATTTGATTGTTGATGCGATCGATAATCAATACTTGAGTTATTAACTATTAAGTACAAAATCCTTTAGCCTACAGTATTTGGCTGATACAATAAGCCCCTTTCCGGTTTGGCGGAAGTCCCACGAGATCACGCGAGACCCGTGTTTAGGGGTATAACTTTCACCGATCGGCTGTCCGATTAACATTAGTGCTTATGGAGATCGGCTGTAACCCTGTTGTTATGTCTGTGATTCTCAGATTGCAATCTATACTTTTTACATAAGTCTTTTTCTGAGACATATCAAGATATATACAAAGCCATTAGATACTTTTTTTTGACGGACAAAAAAATAATATTATTTCTAACACAAAAATAAAACGTCGTAGTTGTGTTTTCACAGTTGGTTTTTGACAACTTCGAAGCATCTCCACGCGATATAAATATTGTTATTGACAGTCAACTGACAAAAACGCAACTGATAGCTTCTGGTGTGTTTCACAAAAAAAATTGGATTAAAGAAATGATTTAGAAAAAAAAATCAAAGACAAAGCCACACAATAACCGTCGATCACCATAGACGCTAATGTTAAATGAACGGCTAGTCCGTGAAAGTTATACCCCTGAACTCATTTCTCGCGTGATCTCGCGGAGTTTTAGCCAAACTCGAAAGAGGCTTATTGAATGTGTAGAATGGAACTTAGAGGCGGCTGTCCTGAACAGACACTATAGAAAGAACGTTAGCGACGGATATTCTGGACAGACACTATAGAAAGACAGTTAGCAACAGATAATTTAGACAGATACTGTAGAAAGACAGTTAGCGACGGATATTCTAGACAGACACTAAAGAAAGACAGTTAGCAACAGATAATTTAGACAGATACTGTAGAAAGACAGTTAGCGACGGATATTCTAGACAGACACTGTAGAAAGACAACCAGCGAGGGATATTCTAGACAGACACTATAGAAAGAGCGTTAGCGACGGATATTCTGGACAGACACTATAGAAAGAGCGTTAGCGACGGATATTCTAGACAGACACTATAGAAAGAGCGTTAGCGACGGATATTCTGGACAGACACTATAGAAAGACAGTTAGCGGCGGATATTCTAGACAGACACTATAGAAAGAGCGTTAGCGACGGATATTCTGGACAGACACTGTAGAAAGACAGTTAGCGACGGATATTCTGGACAGACACTGCAAAAAGAAAGTTAGCGGCGGATATTCTGGACAGACACTGTAGAAAGAAAGTTAGCGACGGATATTCTGAACAGACACTGTAGAAAGAAAGTAAGTAGCAGCTATTCTTGACGGACACTGTAGAAAGAAAGTTAGTAGTGGATATTCTGGACATACACTGTAAAAAAAGTTAATTGTTGGGTATTCCAGACAGAAACTTTCAGAATAGACATTGTGAAAAGAAAGTATGTAGCGGCTATCCTGGACAGACATTTGAGAAATAAGGTTAGAGGTGGCAACTCTGAACATACACTGGGCACTGTGAAAACAAAGCGAGTGTTCAGGACACACACTGTCAAAATAAATCCAGTGGTTGATATTTTGGACATACACTGTCAAAATAAAGCTAGTGGTGCATATTCTGGACATACACTGTCAAAATAAAGCTAGTGGTGCATATTCTGGACACACACTGTCAAAATAAAGCTAGTGGTGCATATTCTGGATATACACTGTCAAAATAAAGCTAGTGGTGGCTGTTCTAGGCAGAAACTGTCAAAATAAAGCTAGTGGCGACCATTCAACACGCCATCTTCCATACAAATTTTTTTTTTTATCTGTTCATTACTATGATGTCTTTCAGCCATATTGTGTTGCTTTTTGTATCACGGTTCAACCTACTTTCAACCAGTTCATGGTATTCTTCCAAAAGGGAGGGTATTGAAGACGTTTCTCATGTATACTCACACATAGCCCGGATTATCGGTCTTACGGCGACTGGTATTATATGGCTGCTGATGTGTCTTGTCGCCTATGACGAACATGGAGAAGAAAAAAAATCGGCAGAGCCCAGATTTCTCGGCTAACTCACACAGTGTAAGATTATTGAAACATTCCTGATTGTTTTGTTTATTTGCAGATACGGACTGCCTGGATGTTACCCTGAATGGCGTGAAAATTGAATGCCGGGTAAGGCTATTTGAACTGCTTGATTTGTGATAATTGAAGCAGAGTAACAATGATCAAGTAGTGTGCACCTAGATTCAAAGTTTAGTTTGTGTGTTAAATGAGAAAGAAACAATAAGACTTAGTTAATACACTTCAGGCGCGTTCAATTGTCCATTCTAACGGTACCAACCCCATATCTCTACGATGTTTCCTCGCCAAACCGTGCTATAAGAAAGGCGTTATCAGAGAAAATCTAACTGACTCGGCGGCCTCCATGACATCAAGGCTGAGGTGTGTCCGGATCCGACAATCAGCATACGCTTAGCTAACCAGTCACTGCACTAGCGCAAAAAAAATTGTCAACTCTGAAAGTCTACCACTTAAACCTAGGTTAATTTCGATCATTTAGAGGCACTGATAACTAAAGACAAACGCTCTAATAAATCAACATTTGGGGAAAACAATTAAATATCTACGTATTTATGTCAATTGTTGTCAAAACAAGGTCATTGCAAGCATGATATCAAAAATTACCTTTAAATGTCTGTATTTTTTGTAGGCTGATTTTACAGATGATGGGAGTGTGACTGATTTCGTTGTTGGCGACCACAAAGCTCGTATTACAACAACATCAAGTGGTTCTCGTCGTGAGGGCATGATACATAATCTGACTATCGACGGCCATCCTATACCAGAGTGACGTCATCTTGACCATTGGCAGGAACAGAATTGGAATTATCCAACGACTTTTGATGTTTATAATGAATTGAACTGGCTTTGTAAATATACTAACTGTTCACCAAAATATGACGAGCCAAACAATAAGGGGTCTTATTCTAAAACTTTGTAATTATACTATGGATGAAATTGTTTAAATATCAAACATTATAACGACTTTCCACATTACGTATACATTTGGAGAAATATCAAACATTATAACGACTTTCCACATTACGTATACATATACATTTGGAGATAAATATGCTGATGTATTCCAAAGGAAATTGTTTTATTAAATATTTTTGTATAAATTTTTTTAATCTTCAAAGCAGTTCATAACAAGTGTTATATAAAGTCAACTGGGAATACCTTCATGGCACAATATGTATTTATATATTTCTCAAATGATGTCCCTCATATCATAACTTCAACTACAATGTCCGTTTTAATCTCATTGGAGATGTGACTCACGTGAGTTTGGCGCAATTTATAACTTCCCACGTTCTAAATCAATCAAGATGGAGAAATATGTTTTCTAAGATAATTCGTTAATTATTTGTTCGATTAAATTTTATTTGTATAACTGGCAGAAAAATGTCATTCCTGTTTCTAACTCTTTCAAGCAGTAATGGAGATACTCCCTGTTAACAAAGAGAGTAGATTGACAAGAGTGGTCACTTCGTCCAATCACCATTGCCAGCATGTTCTTTCGGCCCTCTAGCGGAACTGTGTTCCGACTGTACACGATCCAATGCTGATTGGACGAAGTGACCACTCGTGTCAATCTACTCTCTTTGCTGTTAAAATAAGCCATTATTTTCATCTTTCTAAATCTATGATGGCTGGCACAAGTGGAAGGGTAGTGAGTCTTAAGTTTCCGGAGCGTTGGAAACGACTTTACAATATAATTATGGTTATTTGATATGAAACATAACTGATCCTGAGCTTCACTTTAAAAAGACTGTGTTATTGTCTTTCTCTTTTGAATGACCAAACATGGAACAGACGTTATTCTATATGGTCACATGCTTTTAAACACTGCATTTATGTACATGTTTTGAAAAACAGGTAACAATTCCCCATAAATATATTGACTGTTCGTCTGACTTTAACCCTTACCCTTAACCGTAAAACATTGACAGAGTTTTGAGCACATTGTATGTGGAAATCCCATCGATATAAATAACACAGTAAATACTGGTTGCATTTGTTGACTTTATCATTCTTTTGAAATACTTTGTTATTTGTTTTAAATATTTCTATAGAGTTTGCATACACGCGAACTAGTCTTGTATAGATCATTTGATTTGTATAAAAATAAAATGACGAGCCTACTTTGGGTCTATGTATAAACAGCTTATTCTTTAAAAGGCGTATTTCTATTTCTTTAAGTTTGTTATTCGCTATCTCTTTTACAGCGCCATCTGTTGGCTGATTGCAATACTGAATGATAATACACTGTAAAATGAACTCTAAATTGTTATAGAACATAAATACAGATACTATCTGGCAACTCTGTTTTCTTTATGGCTCAGTCGGCTGAGCATTAGTTCTTAATCTGTGTAGAACTTCTCTCGATGGTTCGCGGGTTCATATTCACTGAGTTCAAAGAAAATTTTAAAACAATTGGGTTAAAAAAATATATGACTTGGTGTTTTCGTTCGATCTTCCTATGTGAAAGAGGTGTCAGGTACTCTCCAAGGTTGGGCGTTTCCTTGGGGTAGCGGTATCAGGTACTCGCCAAGGTTGGGGTTTTCCTTCGGGAAACGGTGTCAGGTACTCGTCAAGCTTGGGGGTTTCCTTCGGGAAACGGTGCCAGGTACTCGCCAAGGTTGGAGGTTTCCTTCGGGTAACGGTGTCAGGTACTCGCTAAGGTTGGTGGTTTCCTTCGGGTAACGATGTCAGGTACTCTGAAAGGTTGGGGGTTTCCTTGGGGGTAACGATGTCATGTACTCGCCAAGGTTGGGGTTTCCTCGGGTAACGGTGTCAGGTACTCGCCATGGTTGGGGGTTTCCTTCGGGTAACGGTATCAGGTACTCTCCAAGGTTGGGGGTTTCCTTGGTGTAACGGTGTCATGTCCTCGCCAAGGTTGGGGTTTCCTCGGGTAACGGTGTCAGGTACTCGCCATGGTTGGGGGTTTCCTTGGGGTAACGGTATCAGGTACTCTGAAAGGTTGGGGGTTTCCTTGGGGTAACGGTGTCAGGTACTCGCCAAGGTTGGGGGTTTCCTTGGGGTAACGGTGTCATGTACTCGCCAAGGTTGGGGTTTCCTCGGGTAACGGTGTCAGGTACTCGCCATGGTTGGGGGTTTCCTTCGGGTAACGGTATCAGGTACTCTCCAAGGTTGGGGGTTTCCTTCAGGTAACGGTGTCCGGTACTCGCTAAGGTTGGGGGTTTCATTCAGGTAACGGTGTCAGGTACTCGTCAAGGTTGGGATTTCCTTCGGGTAACGGTGTCAGGTTCTCGCCAAGGTTGGGGGTCTACTTCGGTAACGGTGTCAGGTACTCTTCAAGGTTGGGGGATTCCTTTGGGTAACGGTGTCAGATACTCGTCAAGGTTGGGGGTTTCCTTCGGGTAACGGTTTGAGGTACTCGCCAAGGTTGGGGGTTTCCTTCAGGTACGGGGTCAGGTACTCGCCAAGATTGGGGGTTTCATTCAGGTAACGGTGTCAGGCACTCGCCAAGGTTGGGGGGGGTTTACTTCGGTAACGGTGTCAGGTACTCTTGAAGATTGGGGGATTCATTTGGATAACGGTGTCAGGTAATCGCCAAGGTTGGGGGTTTCCTTGGGGTAACGGTTTCCGGTACTCGCCAAGGTTGGGGGTTTCCTTCAGGTAACGGTGTCAGGTACTCGCCAAGGTTGGGGATTTCCTTCGGGTAACGGTGTCAGGTACTCGCCAAGCTTTGGGGTTTCCTACGGGTAACGGTGTCAGGTACTCGCCAAGGTTGGGGGGTTTCCTTCGGGTAAAGGTGTCAGGTACTCTCCAAGGTTGGGGTTTCCTTGGGATAACGGTGTCAGGTATTAGCTTAGGTGGGGGATTTCCTTCGGGTAACGGTGTCAGGTACTCGCCAAGGCTGGGGGTTTCCTTCGGGTAACGGGCACAGTTTCCTCCAAAACAAATATAGCAACATCCAAATATAAGTGAATTAATATTGCGTGATCCGTAAAACACCAACCAATCAATCTAAAGCGTTTTAGTTTTAACAGTGGGAATGTCGTGTACTCCGACTAGAAATGTTGTGACGATTGTCTTGTGTTAGATGAAACGCACAAACAAACAAAATGTGTTCGTAACCCTGGGACAGAATTCGATTCCCAAGTTGTGCTCCTCTTACAACCGGTTGAGAAATTTTGTCAATTTCAGATGGGACTTTTACAATAACGAGAAAAATATTTCAAGACGCACACAAATGCATTGTAAAATTCGCCCAATTTAATATTAATTTACGACCCGCCAGAAATGTACACGACTGCCGGGAAATCTCAAAAGGTTTGGGATTACCTTGATCTATATTTTAATCAAGGGAATGTAAACGAAACAGGCATTTTATATTTAACGTCTACGTAACGACCCCAGAGGGGAACTTGTCAGATTGACCTAAGTGGCTCAATCGACAGAGTAATTACCTCTTTAGTCTTACACCACCTTCTCGAGCCAAGTTAAAACCTCCATGATTTGGAATGGGACAATGGGGATTTTAACTAGGCTCGAGATGATGGCCCGACTAAGGCCTTGATCAGGTTGATTAGACGTGGGTTCGAATCTCAGATTCTCAGAGGGGTTTTCACTCGAAAGTTCTATGTGGAAGGAGTTTCAGGTATTTGCCGGAGGTCATGCTTTTCCTTGGGGAAAAGGGCCTGGTTTCCTGCCCCACTAAACATGGCAAGGCTACCATAAGTGAAAATTATCTTTGTTCAATTGTGAGGTTAACAAACCCACTAAGTTGGTAAATATCGGCAAGACAAATCGAAACACTTCAACAAAATTGCGCTTCCTTGGTAAGACCCAACTCGGTTGTTATCCAAAAGCCGGCTGTGGTCCAAATAGCAGTTATCACGAAGTGTTTGTCCAATCTACGTAAAATCTCAAACTTCCTGTAAAAGAAAGTCGATACCACATATAACTAGGTGTAAAACGTACACTTGAAGACAGTTAGAATAAAACACCCAACCCTTCCATACCACATAGACCTAGCTGTGAGACATACACTGGAAAACGGTTAAGATGAAACACCCAACCCTTCCATACCACATAGACTTAGCTGTGAAACGTACACTGGAAGACAATTAGGATGAAACACCCAAACCTTCCATACCACATAGACCTAGGTGTGAAACGTACACTGACACACAGTTAGGATGAAACACCCAAACCTTCCATACCACATAGACCTAGGTGTGAAACGTGCAATGGAAGACAGTTAGGATGAAACACCCAACCCTTCCATACCACATAGACCTAGGTGTGAAACGTGCAGTGGAAGACAGTTAGGATGAAACACCCAACCCTTCCATACCACATAGACCTAGCTGTGAAACGTGCACTGGCACACAGTTAGGATGAAACACCCAAACCCCCCATACCACATATACCTAGCTGTGAAACGTACACTGGAAGACAGTTAGGATTAAACACCTAAAGGAATCTGATTTTCAAACCACTAATTATAGTTATGGTTATTGTTGATATGACTAGGGTGTCTTCTTCAAAAGGGCATTTGGAGAACGTCAAGTATTTTGGGTGCCGCTGATAGCAATCTTGGATATAAACGGCCATGTACCAAAATAATCAACCAAACCTTCCAAAATTCACTCATACATTTCAACTATTTGATTTGCCACACATCTTCCGGTTGAACTAGAGACCGATATTTTATATTTAAGTGCATGTCAATCCTTTAGTTTTTCAAACTACTTCAAACGCTGAATGTCTCTTGACTATCCAAGAAAGTCCGAATTTTGGCAGATCATGTCACTTTAATACATTTTGAGATTTAACAGCAATGGCGGTGAATTAGTGTATTTAACCTATGACGCAATTTTATGGTAGGATAAAAGATTGAGTAAAACATATCATTTTTTGAGAGACGATGGTTTGATTTTCATGGTCTTTTTGGGCAAATGTGTCATCATATGCATATGTCTGTGTGTTTTATTTCCTATCAGCTCATGCAACTCACTCTTAATTCCAACACAGTATAACACGGAAAATATAGTCTTAACTAAAATAACATAGGCCCTATTTTAGAGAAAAAGTTCCAATAAGTATGGCAAAAGCCATTCACCCAAGTATTCCATATGGGAAATTAAAGTACTGATTTAGTTTAATTGATGGATCGATTGATTGATTGATTGTTTGGTGTTTTACCCCGCGCTCAAGATTATTTCACTTATATGGCGGCGTTGCCAGTTTTATTGTGGGAGGAAACCGGGCTCTGTGCCCGTAGGAAACCCACGACCTTCCGCTGGTAACTGGCAACCATCCCACATAGGTCGTTCGAGTGAACACCCAGATTTTGTTTAAAGGTAAAATACTAAAAGCAACAAATATCAAATACAGTTGTAATGTTTTATTCACGTGTAAACAATGTTCTCATTTATGTCTTCTGTAAATTATATACATAAATCATGTAGAGACTAACCTAGGTAAAGTAAGGCTTGTAGGTAACGTTATTAGATATGCAATTCTACATTGGCACTAAACCTAAAAATATGAAAGGTGTGTTATATAAGGAAATATGATAAAAATGAACGAAATTAAACACATGGTAGCAATTTTATCTGAAAGACACTGATAAAATATTTTCTATAAAATATAAGGAATGTAGGTTTTATTTAAACAATATGTGAAAACAATAAATTAGTTTATGGTCTATGTAAACAAACACCAACGAGAATTAAAAAGATTCAAACATCTGGTTGATTGATTGATTGTTTGGTATTTTACGCCGCGCTCAAGATTATTTCACTTATATGGCGGCGTTGCCAGTTTTATTGTGGGAGGAAACCGGGCTCTATGCCCGGAGGAAACCCACGACCTTCCGTTGGTAACTGGCAACCATCCCACATAGGTCATAGGTCGTTCGAGTGAAAACCCAGTCAGAAAATTTTCCAATTTTTTGGACTGAGTGGGAATCGAACCCATTGGTGGAATCAAACATCTGGGACAAAAACTATATAACCATGTGTATTTAATCAAAGAAAATATTGCTGTCAGTTTCATACGATTAGTCACGTGTTTGGATTCAAAATAAAATGTTTTCTCCATTTATTCAAACTGTGCAAGAAACCAAGTTTGACATATTAAACTGAAACGCAATATTCAAAACGTTGTTAGAGCGTTTTATTGTGTTTCATGCAAACCTCTATTAGACTTCATTAGAATGACCAGTGTATCGAGTGAGGTAAACTATTATTCGAATCTTATTATATGAGACGGACAACTGGTAAAATACATTATATTTAATTATGGAGATACTATCATTCAGATTTCAAATCTAATCTACTGTTATTAAGTTGACGGCTCCTTTAAATGGTTTATGAACAACCTTGGGCAATGCTTTCCCAGTTTGCGTTAATTGTGTTGTCGAACATGTACTTTACAAGTCTAACCAAAAAGAAAATTGAATTTCCGGCACAGTACATACAGAGTTCAACGCTACATTTACCGTCCTACGTTGGTTACGAAAGTTTATTTGCTCAGTGAAATATGACGTAAAACCTCCGTTGTGTACGTACCCTCATAGGCGGGACGTAATACACGGTCTTTGCTGTGTCCGTGCCTCTTCATGAAAGTCTGTACCAATGAACTATATGCGTGGAATGGTGTTCACGTGGTATTTGATATGCATCGAATGGCGCCATTACTATGAGATGATACAACTGTGATCCCTGATCAGTTATGCACGCGCTCTTCAACTATCAATGGCGGCACATTTTACAAAGTCAGGTCCAAACCAGCCAATGAGACGTGACCATTCCACGCATATAGTTCACTGGTCTGTACACATCGAAGTACACATTTAGCGGATATACAAACACAAGCCAGCTTTAAGCCCTGTTCATGAATCCTTTAACAATCCAAGATAGATAAATCTGTCTAAATATGATGTATTTTGAAGACTAACGACAAATTTTGACTACTAAACATAGCAGTAAACATTTGTTACAAGAATTGATTTTATATACAGCCTATGATAGTTCATATCTTCCCTATTTATGTTGATAAAAAATACATGATCCGATGGAAACGTCTATGTGTATTTAAGAGCAATATGTAAAAGCGAAAATATTAAAAGCAAAATAATTCTCAGCTGAAAAGAACCAATAGATAAATACACTATACTTCAATTCAAAGGAAATTTCTAGCTGGTTTGGATTGTCTTTGGTCGTGTTTTGCTTTTTAAAAAACTTATAAACAATTTAACAAAGTCTTATAAATAAATACATACATAAGTAAAATGATATGTCAGGTTAAGTAAAATGTTCTTTTAAACGATTATACAAACACCTCGAGTATATATTTCAGCTATACTTTACAAATCATTTCAATAAAATGTATCTAGCACAAAGGGAATGAATGAAACCGTTATTTACAAAAAGGTCAGTTGGTATTTTATGAGACACCTAAACATCGTTTCACTCTTCTCGTCTTCCATACAATCAGCAATTTCTTTGCTTCTGATAATATAGATACCTGCTGTACTTCTGACATTTCTTCCAGAAATATAACATTATCAACGGCAGCTTGGACATTTGACGTCATACTAAGTAATGTCGCTTTGTGGATCACTCTAACTTACATCTTTCATTTTTAAAGACCGGCTTCTACCATTGCTTCTTATCTTATTCCTGACAGATAAAACTTAAATTCAATTCCTTTGTTTCCATCACAAATTTAGTTGGGCCAAATCCATAAACGTGTTTTTACTGGAACTATCTTGAAATTGATTAGTTATTTATATACCAAGGCGATTTATCTTAGAATGAACAAACCCTGGTCAACTCGACGACAGCTGATGTTACAAGGCAATGATGCTCTACATATATTGGTTTCCATAATCATGCCAGGAAGCCAAAACACATGATGCTATATTGTACATGATAGTGTATGAGCTCTCTCATCATCAGATATTACAACACACGACCAAGTATGTCACAATGTGTCATGATTATGGACCTGTTATGCACAATATCATTAAGATACGATACTCATGCAGCTTTTATTTCTCTTTCCCCTTGGCATGCCGGTTTATAGAGGTCTAAAGGCCCGCTCACACAGTGCGATTCGTCGTACCGACTTGTAGCATGCGATAAAAATGGATGTATTTGATTGGTTGACAAATCGTATCAACCAATTAAATATACAGACTTTTTTTTACAAACTTCCTCAAATTGTTAATTGATAATATCAATTTTGTTTTTAGTCACAAATCTATACTTTTCAAATACATTTCCATGAATTTGTCACATGCGTTTTCCAGTATCTATATACCAGTTATAAAATGGTTAATAACGACCTATGAAATGATTTACTTTGGAAATATCTACTTGAGAAATTACTAACACATAATATTATAATCGACTTGTAGTCATTATCTCAGTATAAATTGTATGTACACATTACCTTGTGTGGTTTAAAAAAATCAATGAAGAAAACTAAGTTACTTCCCCAGTCAGACTGGATAACCTCCCTTGTCCTTCGCATATTTACATCGTAATCAGATGACTCTTTATGGGAATTTATCCTTAATGTGTCTCAGAAACGCCGAGAATTCCTTAATGTAGCCACTTTATTGCTTAAATGTGCCTATTTCTTTTCTGAAAATTGATGTTGTGCAACAGGATTTTCATCCAAAAACAATGTATTAGTCATTTCACTTCCTTCCACATCGCTGAATATACGTCCTTTACGACAACCGATGTCAAAATACAGGTCTACATCCATTCCCTGGTCGGAGATATACGCCTGTAAAATGAAGGAATAACATCATTAGTTAGTGTCGCTCTGTCGGAATTATATCGACGTCTTCTGCGCTTCAAGACTTTGCCATTGTAACCTACTAATAATCTATTAATGGTAGGTATAATACGATTTTTGAATTCCCATGCAGCGGATTTGTCAATTCTCGCCATCAGATAATGTGTAATTGACTAGGTAGCCATCTTCACGGCAGAGCCTAGCGGTGTGTCCCGATCGGTCAATCACCATACGCCTAGCTCACCAGTCACTGCACTAGCGTAAGAGAAATTGGTCAACTCTGAAAGTCTGCCATTTAGACCTAGGTTAATTGCGATCATTTCGTGGCGCTAATAACAAAAGACAAACACTCTAATAACTCTGAAATATATACTGGTTTGTAAATCAAACTTTTTGGGAAGACGTTACAGGCTGCATTTGGTGTCTACGCGATTGTGGGGGTTATTGTAGAATTTTCAGAAAAGGTAGTCTTACCGTTGACATTGTAGGTTATAACCATACAAGCTCGCAAGGGAAGTAATTTACTAATACTTTTTCAGGTCAATTTCAAAACACCAATTGCGCGTTCCACTGACGATTGAACACGAGCTTGTCTGACAGATTCATTTTCAGTGCATTTTCACACCGTATACTACATGCAAGACTCACACACGTGGATAGGATGGCCTATGGGAGCCCGTTCGATACAATTGCATGCTGGTTTTTTTTCTCTCCCCCTTTTAAGTTTCAGCCAGGCTGGAGTTTCTAACATGTCTCGCTGAAGATCGACCTACCACCTTCCACTCTAAGTCAATCATATCTTATTTTCTATTAAGCAGAAATTAAACAGAAATGTAAACAATTTTGCATAAATAGTCCCTTTAATGTTATTCAAATTGACGTTCTTTCTAGTTAACCAAATCAATGAGGTTTCAATTCAAGTTCTATTGTGTATTTCATTTCCATATTATAGACTTAGAAAATGTATTAACGTAGAAGTCTTGTTGACTAGGAAAAGTTGGGAGGACTTTGCAAAGTGTGCACGTGAATTACTCATAAACAGAACTACATGTACCGTATGGTTTGGAGGCAACCCACTTCCATATACGATTTTTTTTAACATATTGTCGTTGCACGTTCGGTTTTGGAGTTACAATTTAATTGATACAGGCAAGTATTGTACCGGTCAACGAGGCCTTCGCTTGAAAGGAAATCGTGTTGGATAAGGAAAAGCTATGTGAATTTGAGTGAATGGTATAAAGTATAATAGTAGAATGGCAATTGCTGTTGCATCTGCATCTTCTGCATCTTCTCAAGCCAAGTTAAAATCTGCATGTCTCCATTCCGTGTTTTACCTTGGCGGACTACTCGACTCAAACCCGTAAATCGAACAGCTCATTGTGATTGGGTGCGAGTAAAACTTCTCGCAGCTAATCAAAACGTCGGGCACTTACACTGAAAATAACGTAATGGCCGCTGTGTACACCTTGAACTTTTGTTTAACGAGTGCTGATTGGCCAAGACTCTGTAAGTATGGGACAGACAACTCTTACATTCCCACCAGTGGGCGCTGTTCGATTTACGGGTTGAAGTGGAGTAGTCCGCCAAGGTAAAACACGGAATGGAAACATGCAGATTTTAACTTGGCTAGAGAAGATGCATCTTCTGCTGTATAACATTTACAGAAGTCTATGAATGGGGAAGTATGAAACGTCCCGTTACACCATATTCAGGGCACTGGATAATAACGGACACTCCCCGTAACCGCAGTTGTGATAATGCATTGTTTTTTATAAAAAAAACAAGGTTCCTTGTCTCATTTTCAGCTATGTGAAGTTCTTCGGAAACTTTAAAGGCACACTTGTCGAGAAAATCCAGAATACTATTTACATAAAAAACAGTCGCGGTTTTCGATATTTTTCCCAGACAGACCAAGTTAGGAACTTTCTATTTTTACCAAAAGTAGAACGTTTTGGCATCATTTAGTATTTTTATTTTGAATTGAAAATTAGACTTATCACGTACCCGAAATGTAAACAAACCCTAAACCTGAACATGCGCAAAAGCGGTCTAATATTTGAGTCGTGTGAGGGATCTAACGGCACAGTATAATTTTACGTACTTTATCTGGGAAATGCATCCCACAATAGTTCATACAAGGAAGACAAGAAAAGCCACGGTGTCTGACTATCCGAGAGAGGATCTGTTTACGGTGACCTCTGGGTAAAAAGGCGTCAATGCCCTGAATATGGTGCAATGCGACGTTTCACATTTCCCCATTCATAGACAATTCTCTCTGGACGCTTTGACTAAATGGCATGTGACTGACAAACAGACAGCAAAAAGACATATGCATATAAAGATACCCTGGTGAGTGATTCACCGACCACAGTCCAAATTGTTTCAAAGTTATTTTATTTGATATCCTCCCATTTACCTTATGACATAAAATCTATACAAACGTGAGTTGGAAGCTAGCAGAACTCCCTCTCTGTGCTTTAAGAGAAGATCGATAATGCTTTCGGAACAGTTACTTACGTCATACCAATTAATTAGATTATTACAGCGACAACTTACCGTAACTTCCACCGGTTCTCCGTTAATCCAAACATGTAGGTTGTCTCTGGCTGAAATCAAATTAAAACAAGAATCCAATAAATCATTAGCAAACGTAGAAACCTTTATACAATGTATTTTGAGGACACATTGATCACAGTAAAAATAAAATTGGGTCTTAAAGGGAACTAATTTGATATATGACAGTATCAACCTTAAAGGATTTATGAACAGGATTTAAAGCTGGTTTGTGCTTGTTTGTGGACTAAATGTATATTTGAAAAACATCAGTTGAAACGAAAATACCTTCGCGTTAGTTCCCTGGTAGTCAAAAAAGGAATGGGGACGAAATATGCATATTTTCCGTATTTTTCGTAACTACTCGGAAAAATGACGTCATACACGACCTTCGATTTTTACAAACTGCCATGAAGATGTACTGAGGCAGCAGAAATCGTTTCTTACGTCATCGCTATGAGGGTACGTACACAACAGAGGTCGTGTTTGACGTCATAAGTCTCTGAGATAATTAACTTTCGTAAGCATTGTACATCGGCAAACCCAGCTTGAATTTTGTATGTACTGCGACCGAAATTTAATTTTCTTTTTGGTCGGACTTTTAAAGTACATGTTCTACAACACATTTAACGCAAATTAGAAAATATTTCCAAAGGTTGTTCATAAATCCTTTAAATATATCTTGAACCAAAGGCAATTGTAACTACCCATGGTTCACCCAGTTGATAATTTGACCTAGAACGTTTACTGTTGATGCGAAGGGAATGATCTTTTTTAAATTGAAAATGAAAGAAGTTTTGCAACGCGGGTGACCCCATAACTTTGTTACTCTGGATTAATTGATTGATTGAGGGATTGGTTTGGTTATACAAATGATGACTGGGAACATTAACGGCCTGGAAGCAGCTTAAACACGCGGGGTAGGAAGTATAACTGATACGGAATCCAGTCATTGGGAAGAAAGCCTTGGTCGTCTACGTTGTAGTTTGAAGTAGGTTGAAGTATAACATATTAGAGTTACATATAGTTCATATTCAGGGGAAAGTAGTTCCTAGATTTGACTGGGTATCTTTGAACAGGGTGAGATTGTTCCTAGACTGGCTAATGGTGCGATCCGGTGAACTAATGCTTTGCCAGAATAAAATAGTTGAAATGCTTTGATTGAATAAAAGTGGCGGATTGATCTATTTGGCATACGGTGATTTGGATCAAGATTACAATGCCACTTCCGTTGTCAATAACCTTGTCACCTTCAGATCAGGAAAAAGCTGAGAGTTGTTAGTCGAGATTTCAACCACAGGCTTCGATCAGATCGGTCCGAAATAATGTCCAGACTTTAAGCAGGTCGAACGTTACCATCGAGTAACAGGGGGCCGTTTCACGAAGCCGTCGCACAGTGCGACCAATCGCAGTTGCCATGACGTCGTATCTCTTCAACATGGTATCCATTGGCAGCTACGCCTCGTTTTCGATGCGACTGCTTTGTGAAACGAGCCCCAGAGCTAAACATTTACATGATGACAGATGGACCATCAGTACCACAGGAACGCAATTTGTCTCTGCTATATTCAATGGTTCACATGAGTAGAGCATTTATAATCAGCCTCTACCTGTCAGTAACATAGGCGGAAGGCAATCAAATATTCCGTTTGATTTCGTCGTATTTAATTTGTATTCCATATGGGAAATGTGTAGCTAACGATGGGATTTCTCTGTTGTATGGCAGAAAATAAATACTTGTATTGTTGTCTTAGACTGTCATTTGTTTTTAATCCGTGACGTAAACAAACTTGCCAACAAGTTGGCAGATTTCCTGCATGGAGGAGATATGCCGAAAACTGTTCTAAGTTATATTTGAATAAACAAAAAGAAAATGAAAAAAACAAACAGTTTCAATTCGAGGACTATTTATATAATGTTATGGATCCATCATTGTAGTCAACCATCATTGTATTCTGTTTTTCTATATAAATGCACACTGTCTTTTGATGTACTCATAATTCTCCTGACGATGACTAAATTAAAGTCGAAATATTGAGATTGTAACCATGAATATTTACGGAGTTTCCTTATTACTTTGTTATGTTAAGTTGTTCAGTGGATCAAATAGGTTATGGATCCAACTCATTGGAAAGAGCTAAGTAGGAATAGGACCTCCTCACATAAATTGAAAGTTAAAACTGGAAGACATTTCTGTTCCCCTACCCAACGTAATGAATGTGAATACTGTAACTCGATGTGTATGTGCCAGATCGCGGAACTTATTTTGGAGAACAATTCCGCAACAAATATCAAATGACAGAGGCCCTTAATTGAGACTCATCTGTGTTCGTGTAAGTTATCGCGTGCCAAAAATGTCGCAAGCAATACGTCGGAGAAACTCAGAATTCTCAATGATAGCCATTTATTTGGCATTAGACTTGGACATGCTGTTGTATTTTCACAATGTGAGATTTGGTGAATACAGCTTACAAGTCCCATTTACTCCATACTCAGAGAGTTGTTTAATTCAAAATATTACCGGCTTCATCCAAGTAGGCTTGTTGGCTAATCCAACTTCTGCTATCGTCATCGAAAAATGTCCAGTAAAATTAGAAAAATATATTCAGGACGCAATAGTTAAAATATCCTACAACTACAGGTAACTGTTGTCTCCATATTGGCACTATTTTCAGTTATTTAATTGTTTTTTCATCGTTTTGTACGTGATTTATTTTGGTGAGAGGCTTTTATGCTTACTCATGCAATAAACATTACCAATAAATTATCATAATGTATGTTTTGATAATGTATTATTGCAATGTAATTTTTGATAATATATTATCACAATGTATTTTTAGATAATGTACTATCACAATTTGAGTTTTGATAACTTATGATTGCAATGTAAGTTTTTATAATGTGTTATGACAATGTGAATTTAGCTTATAAATTATTCCAACATTAGCTTTGATAATTTTTATCTCACTGTGTGTTTGGATAATTTACTGTGTATTTTTTGTTGTTGATAACATATTAAAACAATGTGAGTTTTGCTAATCACACAATATACTTACAAAATGAAATATCATAGTTTTAGTTTAGTACAACAATTTATGATGGGGTATAGAGGTCTAAATGATATACCTCTTTTTAACACAATTAGAAACTTCTCTCCATGGTTATTTTAGACAAGAAGAATTTCCCTGTGCCGCTGTGTTTTCGTGTTCATAAATATATATTTTAGACAAGAAGATTTTCCCTGTGCCCGTGTGTTTTAGTGATCATAACTATATACTTACAGAATGATACCCTGCACATGACTCCGTCGATAGAGACTTCCCAGGCTTTAGTCAGTAATGGCTTCGTCTTGGTGTCATACAAGCAATATCCCGCTTTTCTATCGACAAAAACAAAACAATATAGCGGATTTTACATACACAATCAGAATCAATCTCCACATAGCAGAAATTTACGAACTTCGGGTTAACTCTGTAGACAAATTACCGAGTTACCTCCCCTGAAGTTAGTTTATCTTTCAAACCCAGCCGAGAAGAGCATTCTTATCATTATTTTATTTCATTACCTGTATTATATTGAGCTGAAAACATCTGAACTTGAAACAATAATGTGAACGTTTGCTCATTAGTATTTACTCCCTTTCTTATAATGACCTATACCTGTTCCCATCAAGTCTGTCATTTTAAAACAAGGTGATATCTATACGTTGTAAGAACTTTGTAGGAAATGGTATTAACTGTCTTTTAATGGTATTGGCAAAATACGGAGAAACGGTAAAACTCAAACGGGGTTTACCTGGGCCAATACGAACTAAACACGACCAAACACGGTCAATACGGACTGGGTCAATACGAGATCCAACATGGCGATAGTTTTATTGCTCTCATCTAAAAAGCTCAACGAAATTTTTTATTGAAATCATCAATATAATAAAAGGGAAACAGCTAATATACAGTTGAAGAAAAAACATTCTGTCTAAATCATACAATAAATTAAAAATTGCATCAATAATATTTTGGCAAAATACAAAAATAGGTTCTTATATGTTATGTACAAAAGGGCAACAGGTCCTGGGACACTATACCGTGCTATTTTCAAAGTTCTTTCATCATTTTATTAAACTTACCATCGCCTTTTAAGGCATTACAAATAAAAAAATATCTAAAGATGACGTGATTTATAAGAAATTTGAACAGCTAGATAAAGAAAAACCCAACAAAAATGAATGTAAACTTTCCTTGCAAATGTAACTATATAGATGTACCAGTCATG
Organism: Lepidochitona cinerea; assembly: GCA_963971465.1. Lineage (NCBI taxonomy): Eukaryota > Metazoa > Mollusca > Polyplacophora > Chitonida > Tonicellidae > Lepidochitona > Lepidochitona cinerea. The sequence goes on from OZ020562.1 coordinate 33,254,877, forward strand.
CCCACGTGACGGTGATCTGTATCGTATTTCGATGACATACCGACGTGAGCATACCAGCTTGTTTGTATATTTTGTTTTTAGGGATAACTTTAAGAATTTTAGGATGCTAACTTTTCCGTCGAGAATTATTTTTTCTATAAACAAAGTGGAATAATTAGAAATAAACATGTAAGCCTGGATATTAATCAGTAGAAAATATCCTACTATTTGTTTAAATTATATCATTATTTTAATAAGAAATTATAGTCAAATAATAAAATTGTCCTTAATCAGGATATTCTTTATTGCAGTGTTACAGGTCCGAGGACAGCCGTATTGCTCCCAGGCCACAGGCAATATCATTATTGCGTCGGGATCTCGTTTGTTTAAAAAGTTATTGAAAAAATTTTGACATAAAAATCAGAGTCGAAAAAGATTCACCGTGTGTTGTGTCAACGTTTCTTAATCAGAGTTTTGGAAATTTGAAGGAAATGAAGATTTGTTATAAGTAGAGAATTTACGTATTGCCATATTAAAAAAGAATACAAAATCAGAAGAGTATGGTGTTAAAATTCAGTCAATGTCTCGCCCCGTCTTTTTTATGTAAGATGCCCAACAAACATTTTATACAGTGTTTTTTTTTAAATAAGACATTTTTTATAAAACTTTTGAAAGTTAAAGCGGCAGTCGGTTTTGCAGATGTAAACTCCAACAATATTTGTTTTCCTTTCTAAATTCTGTTGTAAAAGTGCCGAAAATGTTATGTTAGAAACAAACGGGTCGTTTGTCTGGTCTACCACTTAGGGCAGTAATTGTGACGTCGTTAAATTACGTCATTTGCAAATAATTGGCCAATCATCTATTGATCGCCAGAGAAGTTGGTGGGTTTACTTGTTCTTGGTGATTGGGCGAGGGTGAGGTGGGCGTGGTATTAAATTGCCCACACTTGCCGACTATTGCTTAAGGAATATTAAAACCTTGCATTGTATTTTGGAAAAAGAGTATCATATTTCCTAGTATCTCGACGTCCTTGATCTTATGTGTTTACAATGATTTAAAATTAAAACATCTAGTCAAAATCATTCAGTAGTATTGCTAACATGTTAAAGTGACATGAGCTGCCAAAATGTTGATATTTTGACGCTAAAACAGAATGTTCAAATTATTGGCTATTTTTCTCAAGACGTCTAATTCAGAAGCTTTTTAGTGCTTCTAGTCTCGAAAATGTACGATAAAGTATTGAACTAACTTTGGCTTAGAATGAATGAATGGTCGTCCCGGTTATTTAAATTTTGTTTGCTTTTCGAACACGTTTTCGGTTCGTACAGGCCACATACTGTATGGGTTTTCCTCATTCCAACGCCAATCGTTTAGTTTTTCGATGGCCTTTAAAGCCTCTTACTGTCGTGACGATTAGAAATTATGAAAAAAGTGTGAATTTTGGCAGCGTATGCCACTTTAAAGGCACACTTGCCGCCAAAATCAGGAATATTGTTTACATTAAAAAAGAAAGACCGTTTTCTGTATTCTTCCCAGACTAAATAAGTTAGGAACTCTCTATTTTTACAAAAATTTAAAAGTTTGGACGTCACTTTGTATTTTTAATTTGAATTTGAAAATTTGAATTGTTAGGTGCCCGGAACGTAAACAAACCAATCTGCTCGCATAGGCGATGTTATGTTTCAGTCGTGTGAGTGAACTAATGGCACAGTGTAATTTTACGTAGGCCTATTTATCTGAGAAATACAGACTGACGATCGGTTAACAGCGACTGGAAAAGCCTGCTGATAATTGTTTGAGTGTAAACCAAAGATAAAAAGGCCTGAAATGAGGGTAATCCAACACGAAAGTTGACAGACACTGATCGTTGTTGTTGTAATCAGGCTTCGATTCTTCGTTTGTTTTTCCTCCCATTTCTACATTCTAAAGCTAACTAGACATGTTTTATGTGTCCTATGTTTAAGTTTAGTGGTATTAGTCGTAGTAAGCTCATGTAAATTGGTTTTCTTACCAAATTTAAACAGGCTACGGCGGCAAGTGGGGCCTTTAAGGAATATTAAAACCTGACATTGTTTTTTTTTAAAAAGAGTATCATATTTCCTGGTTCCTCGACTTCCGCTATCTTATGTGTTTCAGTAGATGTTAATGTATATTTTTTATAAAACGAGATTATGGATAAACCATTCAGTAAATCTTCTATTCTGAGTAAAGCTGTGATGTTTTAAAGATTAATCATATGGTAATTATTATTGACCAATAAGGTGTGACATTAGTACTTAGTGATAACCATATGGACATTCATGTCGATCTATTTACACATAATCATAGAATAACATATAGGATATTTACACATACCGTTCACTTATTGATGTTATAACCTTTAGCTATATGGAGACCTATAGTGAAAACGTGTTGTTTTCATTCTGTTTGGAATCCATCAGTTTGGACATAACGTGTTCCTTTCTCTGTGTTATTAACTATTATCATGTAGACCAAACATAGAAAACATATAGTGTAAACAAGTCCATAGTTTTGTTTCCTTTATTGAATAAATAAGAAATGGGAATTGACATTTTTCCAGCAACGGTGTACTTTAAACAAATAGCACATGAATATAAAAGAAGAAGACACATTCCCTCTAAAAAATGAATAAATTCTTTCCAATTTGTTTTACCCTAATTCAAGAAATAGTCAAGGCACGTTCTTGAGAAACCAGGAATGGTTTACATTAATATTACTGTATTGTAGACATTAATATAACACCGTTATTCTTTAGGCAGCAATACACAGGTAGTTCATCAAATGTGATAACCTCTTCAACATCTATCAAAACATCACTTCATTGTCGGTAGCACGTTCTTATATCCTCAACTGGTTTAAAATGGCGTGGTTTTTATAAAAAAAAACTATTCTTATGCTCAACTTGTGACTTTTTAAAAGCAAACATCCCAAACCCTTCTCAGCAAAAGTCCCAAACTCTTCTATATAAAAGCCAAAACCGTTCTCTGTAAAAACCACAAACCGTTCTCTGTAAAAGCCAAAAACCGTTCTCTGTAAAAGCCACAAACCGTTCTCGGTAACAGCCACAGACCGTTCTCTGTAAAAACCACAAACCGTTCTCTGTAAAAACCACAAACCGTTCGCTGTAAAAAACACAAACCGTTCGCTGTAAAAACAACAATCCGTTCTCTGTAAAAGCCACAAACTGTTCTCTGCAAAAATACAAACCGTTCGCTGTAAAAACAACAAACCGTTCTCTGTAAAAGCCACAAACCGTTCTCTGTAAAAGCCACAAACCGTTCTCTGTAAAAGCCACAAACCGTTCTCTTTAAAAGCCAAAAAAAGCTTTCTCCATGTTGCTAATGGCTAAGTAATGGCTAAGCAAATCTACAAATTCTGAACGTTTGTCTGGCTTCAAAATCGACTAAAAAGTGCTGCAAAGTTTTCATTAATACTATTAAAACAAAGAATAAATGTAGCTAGTTTAGTGTATGTTTTATACCATGTGTCTAAAGATAGACTGCCTTAAAACTTATATATTATGTTTTATTTCGTAAAGGAATAAACAGAAGAAAAAAAAAGAAGTTTAATCCTCTGTATACACAATATAAATGTAGAAAGGATTCGAGACTCAGCGTTGATTTAAAAGTTCTGGAGAGTAAAGGCTTTTCTATAGATATAACTAAGAGGGGATTCCTATGAAATGACCAAAGAGCAGTTCAAACATCTATTCCGGAGTTTAAAACAAGGTAATCAAACACAAAACAGGTAACTCGTGGCGTCGGTTTTACTGTTAGCAATATGCGTTAGTGAACTCTTAGGTTAATTAAATGTAAAGAGCTTCAGTTTTTTGTTTAAGACTACACTTGACCATTAATGTATATGACCTCTACTTTTTATACATAATAGAATCTAGTCTCCAACACGTACATTAGGTCAATATACAAGCTGGGTTTCATTAGAATGGTGTGAAATTTGGGTCAATCAATCCAAACCGGGACATTCTTGTCCGTCCATTTACTTTAGCTTTTCTAATATACTGTGAATGAAAGAACATTGTGTGAGATATTGATTTGGGCCTTCTATAATCGACCCGTATCATCGGTCTATATCTACCACTGGCCCATACATGGCAGTTTAATTTTCCTGGAATCCAGTGGCATTTTACAATAAATAAAATTATCGCCGTTAATAATTGATATTAGCAAAGCAAACAGAACACCAAGCAATGTTTTGTATTACACGGTTGAGTTTTTTTAACGTAACTGATCGAGATCACAAGGAGAAAGAATCCGTAAATCTTTGGCAACCATTTGTCGTTTCTTACATCCAATGAACTGTTCAGGGGATCATCATCACATACGAAGGCACTTTCCCACCAATTGTTTACCTGAAAAAATTCCACTCAAAGTTTGACAGCTCCTGCCACTTTACAGAAATGTTCTTAAGATATTATAGTATCGATTGCATTCTTTCTGTTTTATTCTTTTAAATAATTGATGTGAATCATCGCAGTAGTGTATCATGATGAGAAATAAAAAATATAGCAATGTTGATAAAAACTGATTCTTCATATGTTCAAAGCTATAGACCTGGGGCTTAAAGTGGCATGAGCTGCCAAAAGTTTTCGATAGAGGGGCCTACGTAATCAATGGGATTCTGGGTGTTAGGTGGGATGGCTGCGTCGAGTTTTTGGAAACTGAACTAAAATAATTGTTAAATTCAGTAGCTATTGTTTATGGATCGACTGTATCGAATCCATTTATTCTAAAACAAGACGGAAAATTCTTATCTTTTTGTGGTTAAGTAAGTTGTTTATTATTGTCCATATCCTGATTATATTTATTGAATTTTACTCCAAAATAGTGCTTCTTCGCTGTACGTATCAAATTGTTGAGTTTATTTCGGTAGCGTCTGTGTTTGAACCTATCCGTATTATCGGTGCTACTAAGTTGGATCCGATACAGCCGATTTTTCTCGTGAATTGAAATAAGAATGGATGACGTTATCCAGGGTTTGATCATTTTTATTTTAGTTTGTGTGATTTCTATGAGAGGAAAACATCCAGTGTGTATTGCACAGATATGTTAATTGAATAATTGTAGAGCAACAGACACGTCAGCAGTTTCGTTGAAAACATCACTCCAGTCACATTCAGCTATGTCGGTTATAATTGTTTGTTTTTGTTCATCGTTATATCTACGAAACGATATATTTTTCCGAGGCAGTGGTAAATGAGTAGAAGTTTTAATTAAGGGGAATATGAGAAAATGGTCGGTAATGTCAGTTAACAGAATACCAGAGCGGAGTGTTGAGTCATGTATGTTAGTAAATATGTTGTCTATGAGCGTTGTCGTACGAGCTTGAACACGAGTGGGTTTAGGGATTTTCGGATAAAAATAATTAGATTTGAAAGATTCTAGAAATTCTTTGGAAGCATGTGTGTCAGTTTTTGAGCACGTCTATATTATAATCTCCCGTTATTATGCATTTTTGTTACCCGATATTTGATTAAGTATTTTGGAAGAAATTATTTTGTTGAATTCAGTGATACTCTTTCCTGTTTCGTACTGAAAGTTTTATAAAACGGTACGAGATCTCGATTGACTTACGGGCATTTTTTGTGATTAAAAGAGTCCTCGCCAGAGATCAATAAAGGCTGGTCACTTCCTTAACTCCCGTTTTCACGGCGCGATTTGTGGTACAGACTTGTAACATTCGACTGAATCGCACAATGATAACTGGGAAGTTGGGCGGTTTCTGTAGCATGCCACATGTTATTAGCAAATCTCGTGAAGAGAGAAAGTCCTATTTTCATACTACAAATTGCATGCATTGACCAATCAAATCTCTTCAAAATGCAAAATACGAGTTACTCCCCGTTGCACTGGTCTTTATCTCTTGTGCCACGTTCGATCGATTCGAAAATGATATGAAGTTGTATAATCTAGATCTAAAATAAGACGATTCTGTTCTGTTCTCGACGAGTCTTTTAGACTTACTTTACCCCATGGTCCCACTAGCATTCCCTAGCAACGACTTTACGCGAGAAAACACGATATCCGAGACTTGTCGCACCTTAAACCCAGTGGACATTTTAGAATGACTGAGGAAAAATAGCGAAACTTTCTACAAACATCAACGTGACGAGGAGTTCAATAAATAAATATACGCGTTCCTTGTGGATTTCACGAGTGTTAAAAAAAAGCACAAAGAAAAATATTGAATCAAATTGTCAAGCGAACTTTTTTTAATCTTCAAAATTTTTAGTGACAGAAATGGTAACATAGATCAAAGGCTTCGCACATTAGCGTCACTAGTGTGTGATCTACCATGTATGCACGAATGCTAACTTCAATAGCGAGTCACAATATTCTCAAACTACATCCCTGAAATGCCATCTGGAATGATACGAATGTATGTGTATATACAATGACACTGCAATATTAATCTTTATAGATGTTGAATTGATAGGTGTCAGTATTTATTTAGTTAAGATCGATCACGCAGAATAGATATACCATGAGGCGTGGGTTGCATTGCATATTTGCTTTGCCCATTTGTCTGTCCGCATTACCAGAGATCACAAAAGGCCGTTCATTAACGTACACATTTTATTCAGCTGTGACTGTTAAGGGAATACCATTTTAATCATCTGCATGTGTCAGAATTATTGTTATAAGGTCTTGATGTATGGTCGATTGGAACAGGTTTTATGTGTTATGATGCTGTCAGTTTTATTCTACTATATATTGATTATTTGGCAATTCTAAAGCCATAGTTTCCTGAAACTACATGGATGAACATGTATCTCAAATAATGTTCTGACCGTTTGTTTCGCAACTCTTTGTTTCAAATGGTAGCCTACCCGGACATCAATGACGGTATTTTCAAAAGTAAAAAGTAGTGCCTTTGTAAAGAATGTATTATATACATTAGAATAACTGAGTGAGTGTTTCTATTTCTGAAACTGCACGCTATATTATATGAGACTTACTATTGATCATGAAACATTCGTTGATTGAAAAATAAAGTTGAAAGCGATCAAGGCAGGCTATATAATTTTAAATTGGGTCAAGTTTGAAATTCCGTTGTGCTGAACATAAGCAAGACTAGCAAACGTATACTTTGAAGGAAAAAAAGAATATCGTTTCTAGTTTCAATAGGTGATTTGCCAATTACTTGCAAATGACGTAATTTAGCGACGTCACAATTACGGCTCTATGTAGTGCACCGGACAAAGCATCCGTCTGTTTTTAACTCAAAATTTTCAGCTATTTTACAACATATTTTAGAAAAGAAACCCCATATTGTGACAGTATATGTCTGAAATAATCAAGTAGTGCGAAAAAATCTAACATGAGCGCGAGCTCGACTGAATAGAGCTGAAGTCTAATTGGAAGCTGGGCTTGTCCGGTCTAAGATTGGTGCCACGACGTCATGCCATTGTTGCGCGAAAAATTGGCAAATGGTCTATTGCTACGACATGGTGCGTTCCAAGTCTGGAGTTACGTTGCCTTAAGATAAAAACATAGAGATTTGGTAAGACGCTTAATCTAGAAACGCTCAACTTGAACAGTTCGTTTCTTCATTATGCAATATTTTTCGATTTTGTTTTCCGGGATTATCTGTCGCATCCAACCACCCGAGTGTCTTTCGATTTGTTTTGCGTGAGAGTAGCTTGTTTTGGTGTCAATTATTACAGAGTAAAATAGGAACTATGAATGGATTTTAATAGTTCTGCAAAGACTAACTCAGATATACTACGATTAGTAGTTTGTAGTATTCCAACAAAAACAACCCGAAGTTCAAATATTACAAAGGTCTATGCTTTACAAAAGGTATGGAAGAATGATTGTTTTAGACATGGCTGGAGATGTGTAACGCAGGCAGAAATACTTTAATTGGGACATCTCCCAATTAACAACACTGGTCAATTTGAATTGGTTTCTTAATTTAATGAAGTTGTGACATGCGTCAAAATCCGATGTTTAAATATTCAAAACAACGATTTTTTAATTTGTTTAATGTCCCACAGATTTACTTCTTCTTCTTCTTATAAAATTTGATTGGCGACTCCATTCTACAAGAATGATTCGCGCCAAGCCCCCCCCCCCCCCAAGATTTACGACCGGGTGTCCCATTCTTATAGAGACAGAGACAGAGCACGCTGTTTTTCGAAGGGTTGGGAAAACTGATCGGCATGAACCATTTGTACCCATGGCTTTTGTCTTCGCTATTGATTGTAATATTGTGTCAATTTGTAATAGCACACAGAGATGATTCTACTCGGCTCACATTTCCAAACCAAGAACTAGCCCTTGCCACGAGTACTCCCGACTCACATTTCCAAACCAAGAACTAGCCCTTGCCACGAGTACTCCCGACTCACATTTCCAAACCAAGAACTAGCCCTTGCCACGAGTACTCCTGACTCACATTTCCAAACTAAGGACTCGGGAGTACTCGTGGCAAGGGCTAGTCCTTGGTTTGGAAATTTGAGTTGGGAGTTCTCGTGGCAAGGGCTAATCCTAGGTTTGGAAATGTGAGTCAGGAGTACTCGTGGCACGGGCTAGTCCCTGGGTTAAAGGGGCATGAGCTGCCAAAATGTTGATATTTTGACGTTGAAACAGAACGTTGAAATTATCGGCTATTTTTGTGAAGGCATATAATTTATAAACATTTTAAGTGCTTCTAGTCTCGAGAATGTATGATAAAGTATTGTTTTGAACTAACTTTAGCTTAGAATGAATGAATGGTCGTCCCGGTTATTTAAATTTCGTTTACTTTTCGAACACTATTCCGTTTCGTATAGGTCGCACACTGTATGGATTTTCCTCATTCCAACGCCAATCATTTAGTTTTTCAATGGTCTTCAAAGCATCTTATTGTCGAGACGATCAGAAATTTTGAAAAAGTATGAATTTTGGCAGCTCATGCCACTGAGTACTCGTGGCACGGGCTAGTTCTTGGTTTGGAAATGTGAGTCGGGAGTACTCGTGGCAAGGGCTAGTCCTTGGTTTGGAAATGTGAGTTGGGAATGTGAGTCAACTCACATTTCCAAACCTAGGACTAGCCCTGGTCACGAGTATTCCCAACTCACATTTCCAAACCTATGACTAGCCCTTGCCACGAGTACTCCCGACTCATATTTCCAAACCAAGAACTAGCCCTTGTCACGAGTACTCCCGACTCATATTTCCAAACCAAGAACTAGCCCTTGCCATGAGTACTTTTCATTTCCCGATTGAGTATTGTAAACTTGGTCCAGATTTACCGGAACAAAGAGAAGAAGAGGAGATTGGATGTGGAAATCGGCTCGTTTTGGATCAGGCGATCGATATACACGTCATTTATAACAACAATAGAAAACGTGTTCAACTGTTTTCAACACGTTTAGACACGCCATCAATCCGGAAACGACTAGTTTCAATTACTCTCATTTTTGCTATATTCCTTATCCCATTAAACATAGATTGATTGATTGATGTTTTACGCCGCACTCAAGATTATTTCACTTATATGGCGGCGTTCCAGTTTTATTGTGGGAGGAAACCGGGCTCTGTGCCCGGAGGACCATTATACATAGAAACTCAAACTAGATCGAGGACTATACTGGCGAAAGTTTGTATATCCCTTATATAATTAGTTATGAAATGCAGCCTTGAAGGTGTTTTAAAACAGTATTGAAAGCATATAGGCATGCTTAGACAACTATGTGGTTAACCTACAAAAAGTCCAAAATTTGGATAGCAGCATACAGATTTAACCCCGATCAAGAATTTAACAGATTGAATAAAAAAATGTGCCTTATATGTGCATTGAAACAAATGTGTGTAAACATTGTGTACGCGAAACAGTTTGAAATTTGGTTACCTGCACTTAATGTGAATTTAAACAAATGTGTGTAAACATTGTGTACGCGAAACATTACGACATATGATTGCCTGTACTTAATGTGAATTGAAACAAATGTGTGTTAACATTGTGTACTAAACGACAACCAGTTTCTGTGCAATATCAGCTTTTTAGCACAGTTTTTCCAGTGAGTTAGGGAAGGATGAACGTCACTTTCAACGTTATTTCAGTCTTTAGTGTGTTTCCCCAGGGCAAATCGACATACCTATAACTGTCATGGCCACATGCTACAATTACCATCCTTAGGTTAGTCTTTTACTGATTAGCTGGAACATGGAGATTCATAGATCAGATAGGGAAATTCAGACAATGATGACCTATCTTTGGTGTTTTAATAATAGATATGACGAGGTTGGAATCGGTTTATAACAAGATGAATCTACCTACATCTACCTCTGTGAAGACATTGATTTATTACAGGTTAAATGGCGAGCGTTAAGTGACTAGCTGTGTAAAACTTCGCTGTATGAAGCACTTTGTCAGATTAATGAAGCATTACCTAATCTATTCACATGCCTTTCAGGCAAATGAGCCATGGCAATTCATTCAGAGGGCAGCATTGGGGCACATCTGTTCACTTGATTGTGAACTTCGATTCAAATTTATTTACTTTTATTTGGGTGGAAGACCAAATTGGAGGATGATTTTTTCTTTACGTCAACAAATATTAAGTACAAGTACAAGCCTTGCATAAATAAAGAGCTCTTTGATATAGATGTATTGCGATTTGGACACCAAAATGCATCCTGTTTGGATGTGCGTGCCTTATAGAAGTTGATCTTTGCGTCGCATCTCCGTCCGTTTTGGCATGATTTCAAATTTTCGAATTAATAATGATTACCACTCTTTTGTGACTTATTGAAACTTGTCATGAACTTTTCAAGCAGAAATACTGTGACTTATTGAAACTTGTCACGAACTTCCCAAGCAGAAATAATGCGACTTATTGAAACTTGTCACGAGCTTCCCAAGCAGAAATACTGTGACTTATTGAAACTTGTCACGAACTTCCCAAGCAGAAATAATGCGACTAATTGAAACTTGTCACGAACTTCCCAAGCAGAAATACTGTGACTTATTGAAACTTGTCACGAACTTCCCAAGCAGAAATAATATGACTTATTGAAACTTGTCACGAATTTCCCAAGCAGAAATAATATGACTTATTGAAACTTGTCACGAACTTCCCACGCAGAAATAATATGACTTATTGAAACTTGTCACGAACTTCCCAAGCAGAACTATTGTGACTTATTTTAACTTGTCACGAATTTCCCAAGCAGAAATACTGTGATTTATCGAAACTTGTCACGAACTTCCAAAGCAGAAATACTGTGACTTATTGAAACTTGTCACGAACTTCCCAAGCAGAAATAATATGACTTATTGAAACTTGTCACGAACTTCCCAAGCAGAAATAATATGACTTATTGAAACTTGTCACGAACTTCCCAAACAGAAATACTGTGACTTATTGAAACTTGTCACGAACTCCCCAAACAGAAATAATATGACTTATTGAAACTTGTCACGAGCATTCCAAGCAGAAATAATGTGACTTATTGAAACTTGTCACGAACTTCTCAAGCAGAAATACTGTGACTTATTGAAACTTGTCACGAAATCCCAAACAGAAATGCATACCTTAAATTTAGATTGTATATAGTGAGTGCTGACAACGATGGAACCGCTGCTTATTAATACAACGTGTATAGAGAAAAATATAAAGAGAAAGATATTAGTCCGGCATGCGGTGATGTTTGACCGAAGTAACTAGGGTGAGTTGAAAGATATCCTTCCAGTTGTCATCTCGCTTAGAATCCTCGTCGGAATGTAAGTGTCATTGGGATATAACTTTCAGTTAAAACAAAACGGAGGAAAGCATTAAATGTGGTCCACAGAATGAAGAAAATGTAGATTAACTTGACGAAAGACATTAGTCAAGTCATCATTTTGAAACAAATAGTTCTTACCTTATAACCTTCCGTTTATTTTTGTGGTCTTGTGTCGAATTTTTCTTCCTACCAGCCATTAAAATAACCGACATAATTGATGATATGTCGATGTACAAGAGGTAGCTTCAAATCTATAGAGAAATTTCCTCTAGCTCGCTTTCAGTGAATGTGATGTTATTCGGAAAGTGTTCGGCCAGTTAAGCATGTATTGAGCCCTTCCTCTCCATCCAGATTGCTCGTTGCATGGTTACGGCCTGCCTATTCTCTTTCCGCTATAGCTGAATGAATACACAGAACCATTTCACTGGCTATTGGATGATAGTTATCGGACAGCCCAAGGTGTAGCAACTACTCTCGTCTTACCTGTATTGGCTGATACCTGGGCTTGTCAATGATTTTCGTATCGATTTTGCTTGAACGGGCTGCTTTAATCCCACTTGACCGTCTATCTCAAAAAGATAAAACCCAGGCCTTTGGGCTGACCGTTTCAATAACCTGTTTCATGCCATTAACAAAAAAGCTCACCAGATTCAAAAACAGGATGTTTAATTAGCTATTCATTATTTGGAAGGACAAGCAGAGAGGTTGCATACATAGCCTATTTTGGGAGGGAGAAAAAGTCAGTAAAAGTTGTAAAAACCGAACATAAACGCATGATATTCATTAATTAACACAAAACAATTCATCGCAATAAATGTGGCGTAAACTATGATTTTCAATCATCCGTTTAAAAGGGCATCGTGAGTATCAGGCAAACTAAATATACAAAGTATTGAGAATGTGTTTGGATGATCATTGGTAAACTTTTTGTCCATTGATAGACCGTTGAATGACGAATTCAGTACAATTTTTGATCCATTTGCAGCTGTTTACTTTTAGTTTCAGCCAAGGGACTCCAGAGCGAACCGTTGCACGCTAACAATAAACTAAAAAACGTCGGCTCTTTACAGTTTATCAGATAAATGAATATTAGTAACGATTTCAAAACTCACTACGGTAGGGTTGCCCATGTCGGACATCTGTTTGACATTTGTTAAGAACACCAGTTTACTCGAGCTTACTATTGCTAAGCCTTCTAATATTAAACATAGGACGGATAAAATATGTTCAGTTAGGGTTAGAATGTCTAAATGAGGATGAAAAAAAAACAAACGAAGAATCAAAACTCGATTACAACATTAAAACGTTGAATTACTCTCATTGCAGGATTTTTTGTCCTCGGTTTACACTCCCGATGTCCTGATGGTCATTCTGTATTTCTCAGATAAAGTTAAATTTATACCGTTAGATCACTCACACGACTCAAAACATTAGGGTGCTTGTGGCATGCTCAAGATCAGAGTTTGTTTACCTTGTGGGTACCTGAAAAATTTAATTTTCAATTAAAAATTAAAAGTTCTAAATGACGATATCATTTTCAATTTTTGGTACAACAAGAAAGTTGCTTACTTCTTCTGTCAGGGAAAAATACAGAAAACCGCCTACTGTCTTTTGTGCAAACAGTATTCTGGATTTTCGGCGCGTGGACTTTAATAATATTAATGCTTATATAAAACGTTGAGGGAGAGATAGGCCTATACCCTATATATTGGATCGATGACATTCACTCATTTTGAAAATTAACCGACAGAGCGCATGCCTGTCTTTAAAGCAAAACAAACTGTCAGTTCACTCATATCAATTTCGAATGGAAAACTGATTTTTGGGCTAAATCCTAAACCTTCTTAACAGCTTTGACCACAACATTTAAATTCAAATACGAAGACTTCACTGCTAACAACCAAGTGCATTTTATTTTAAATCGGTATGATCAATCTCCCATACATCGGTAAATATGAAGAGACGTTGACCAAGAAAACTCTCGCTTAAATTAACTGTTAAATTTAAAAGTTAAATTTATCACCCAGTTTACAAACAAAAAAACTTCATTCTTTACTTCAATTCCACAGCAAAGTGACGTACGCATTCACGCACGGATGAACACATACATGTACTTATATTGGCAAAACAGATAGATGTTTGAGAATTCGGGCATCAGAACATACTGGACAAACCAGTGAGATTTTTAATTACCTTCAGAGCTGTTAACGGGCGTTGGTTTTCAAGCAATAGACAAATGTTTCTGAAGCTCATATTAGATACTATTAAAATTATAGCTTCCAATTTGTTAGAAATCAAAAATTTCGGTCGCAGTATGTGGAAGAGTTGCCAGGTACTCGCTGAAGGTCGGACAATGGGCCCTATTTCCTCCGCCAGTGAACCTGACAACGCCGCCATATAAGTGAAACAATCTCGAGTGCGGCATAAGACATCGATTAATCAATCCAATTTATTAGAAATCAATTGGTCGATTAACAAACTATTGATTTTCTACTGAGAAAGCATTAAGCATGAACAGAGTTTCATTAATTTTCTACTGAGAAAACATTAAGCATGGGCAGATTTTCATTAATTTTCTACTTAGAAAGCATTAAGCATGGGCAGAGTTTCATTAATTTTCTACTGAGAAAGCATTAAGCATGGGCAGAGTTTCATTAATTTTCGACTGAGAAAGCATTAAGCATGGGCAGAGTTTCATTAATTTTCTACTGAGAAAACATTAAGCATGGGCAGAGTTTCATTAATTTTCTACTGAGAAAGCATTAAGCATGGGCAGAGTTTCATTAATTTTCTACCGAGAAAGCATTAAGCATGGGCAGAGTTTCATTAATTTTCTACTGAGAAAACATTAAGCATGGGCAGAGTTTCATTAATTTTCTACTGAGAAAGCATTAAGCATGGGCAGAGTTTCATTAATTTTCTACTGAGAAAGCATTAAACCTGGACAGATTTTCATTAATTTTCTACTGAGAAAGCATTAAGCATGGGCAGAGTTTCATTAATTTTCTACTGAGAAAGCATTAAGCATGGGCAGAGTTTCATTAATTTTCTACTGAGAAAGCATTAAGCATGGGCAGAGTTTCATTAATTTTCTACTGAGAAAGCATTAACCATGAACAGAGTTTCATTAATTTTCTACTGAGAAAGCATTAAGCATGGGCAGAGTTTCATTAATTTTCTACTGAGAAAGCATTAAGCATGGGCAGAGTTTCATTAATTTTCTACTAAGAAAGCATTAAGCATGGGCAGAGTTTCATTAATTTTCTACCGAGAAAGCATTAAGCATGGGCAGAGTTTCATTAATTTTCTACTAAGAAAGCATTAAGCATGGGCAGAGTTTCATTAATTTTCTACTGAGAAAGCATTAACCATGAACAGAGTTTCATTAATTTTCTACTGAGAAAGCATTAAGCATGGGCAGAGTTTCATTAATTTTCTACTGAGGAAGCATTAAGCATGGGCAGAGTTTCATTAATTTTCTACTAAGAAAGCATTAAGCATGGGCAGAGTTTCATTAATTTTCTACCGAGAAAGCATTAAGCATGGGCAGAGTTTCATTAATTTTCTACTAAGAAAGCATTAAGCATGGGCAGAGTTTCATTAATTTTCTACTGAGAAAGCATTAAGCATGGGCAGAGTTTCATTAATTTTCTACCGAGAAAGCATTAAGCATGGGCAGAGTTTCATTAATTTTCTACTGAGAAAGCATTAAGCATGAACAGAGTTTTATTAATTTTCTACTGAGAAAGCATTAGGCATGGGCAGAATCGGTCAAACATACGAGAACGAGAGACAGAGGCACAATTTACGATGGTGAAGGTCGGAACACATCTTACCTGTGATCTTTGTGTCTGCAGTGTTTTTCAACAGCCCTTTTCTTTCCTTTTCGTCGTGCCATAAGTAGAATTGACATTTTCTTTTCGACAAGTAGGTTTACCTTTCAATCTAACAGAATAAGGGAGATGAATGTAAGCTCTACGAGTCCAGGCTATATGTATCAAAGTCAAATTTGATGACGTTGATTTTCAGAACACCACGAGGAAAAGTTTGCATAGTCTATAGAAAATAGTCAGTGATAACAACATATATAAAGGACCCTTAATAGTTCCATTTACTTTTATTGATTTAATTAAGCTGTGGGCAGAGAAAGACTTTCCAAAAAGACTTTTCCGGAAGGCACCTTTAATTGATTTCCGGTTTCTAGAGAGAGGTTTGGCAAACATTTAATTCTGATCCATAAAGGAATAAAACACAGTCCTATTGACGTATATGTTATTCGATTTTTTCTATATTGTAAAGTAGAAAGACACATAAATATCCCCCGATACTTGGCCTATTGCTAAAAGTGTATTCTAGATCTGACAAAAGTCCAAAGGAAAGCAAATACTGCTGAGCGTGCTGGCCAAAAAAAAGTGTACATTTCAGTTTCTCAAAACCGACATAACTTTGCGTCCGTAACGTAATGTTGAAGGTGAATGTTGCCATGACAGTTAGGTCTTACATTGGACATACGTCGGGTGTAAATGTGTTGAGAAACAGCCCCCTAGTTCTCTTCAGTCCAAGTTGGCTTAAAATCCGTCAAATTAAAGGTCTACATTGGTGCCTATTCTCCATTTGAAATGCATTACCGTTAAATGCGAATTGCTCATATTCCATCATTAAAGTATTTCTAAATTTAATTCTCTATGTATTTTATAGAGGCGTGCAGTTCTCTGGTTTATTCATTATGCCTCCAGTTTCTGTTAAACATCATGTGTGCAAATGTTAATATTAAACTGGTATGTAACTGGTACCTAAATCTCATTAAGGCTTTTCTGTTCCATTTTCAGATAAATCAACACGCGAGACATCCTTGAGAACCAAATAAAGTTGGCATAGTGCATGTCAGTTTCGTGCTACACACAATTCAACATGGGCATTGCCATTTTGACAATTTTAAGCTTGCATTTTCTCATCCAAACTGTGGTATTTTCAAAATTGGTTAAAAATTAAAATACACAAAAAATCTCCCATCAGGCATTGATTGAAAGCTTAAAGTATGTACAGTAGATCTGCATTAGTTTCAATCCAATATTCAAATAACCCAGATATACAAAACAATCGCTATGTAAGCCACCTCTTAGCTCTAGCATAACGGAGATCAATTTCCATCGACTGAAAAAAAAACAACAACAGAAACTGGGGCTTTTGACCTTATTGTCATATTCAAGCTCTTGGTAGGTTTTCTTTTCTTTTAAAGTCTTGGGTAGAAGACACTGATAGTTGGAACAAATGCACTTGTGCAACATTTTTTTTAACATGAAACAAATATAAAACTTGAATTTCAAAACTTAAAGCGAGTTTTTATATTGACATCTACCCATATAAAATCAAATCTACTGTTTATAGTTAAAAGAAAGGAAACAACATCATATGACTTTCTCGTATCCTAACAGGATAGCTTATCTCTCACTTAGTGTTGATATATCATGAGCCAAATTATTGTGTAACCGAAATGTGTAAGGCCAAATTGTCACTGATCATTGTCGAGTTCCAAAATGCCGCTTACCGAAATGTAAGATACCAAATTATTATCCTTCAACCAAGTTAGTTGGCAAATGCTGAATTTTGATTGGTCTATTACCCGGCCTGATTTTGTTATGACCCGCCTGACGAAAAAACATGGCCGCCACCACTTCAAATGTTTAATCGCTTCAAAAAGCCCAAAACAGGTCTTATGAGGATCTTTTACAGTCACCTAAGCTTCTTTAATTGTGCAAAGTTTTTATTTCTATCTAATTTGACTGTAATTCAAATCTACAAATGGAAAAACAAAACACAAAATTCTTTGTACATCGATCAATAACGTTGCTAAGTATACAAGGGGCGTATTAAACTTGTATTGTATGTCGTCTGTTGGAAAAAAAAAAGATCCGTTTGACGGAGGATTGTACATTTTTACTGTAGTAGTGTAGATGTATGTGGGAAATATCGAGATATTAGCGTTAGCTAAAATATATTTGTCACAGATAATATGTGCGCAATAAAACAAATTATTAATTGACTGTGCAAGTTATTGCCCGAATACGACCTTCGCGGCCGGGTAATATCAGCATACGAATCAAGTTCGTATTAGCCGTAGAGCTGTATTGGCCGAGTTCAAGTCATATTGGCCGAGTTCAAGTCATATTGGCCGAGTTCAAGTCATATTGGCCGAGTTCACGGAGTGCGGCTGAAAGACGCAATAAACATGTGACGTCACAGGGCTCGACAGAAGCAGACCACAGATGTTCATATCAAAATGTCCACACTAGAGCCCGTTGTACAAGTTCTTATTGACAGGATAGAAGTGACAGTGTTAGAATGAAAAACTGCTGTAAGTGAATCCGATTGCCGTTTTAGGACAGCAGAAGAGGAAGAAACTTCTCTACTGATCCAGGGACAAAAAAATACAGAACGCAAAAAAGGTCGGATATCAATTTGTTTAAGTCATGGATTTAATGTTCAGCGGGCGACACCCTGGTCAACTTGACAGCTTACATAAAAATAACTTCTACAGTCTATTAATAAAAATATTATGAATCGAGTGTTTTCGTATTGCCTTGGTATTGGCCTTCTGGTGGTTGCATTGACCCTTGGCCTGCGGCCTCGGGCCAATACCGCAACCCTCAGGCCAATACCAAGGCAATACGAAAACACTCGATTAATAAAATATATAATAAGACAAGCTGAAAAGTTGCCGCACGACTTAACACACGACAAAGTCGTAACTTGGATTAAATCAACACTAATAACAGTAGGCTATCAGCTGGCACAGGCCGATAGCGGTTGAAACATAAATCTGCGACAATTCCCCGTCTACTGTCGGGATAATAAATTCCTCATTGATATTTTACCCTGGGTGTATGAATCTTTTATGACCCTTCTTCCTCATACACCCTTCGCCTCCGGCTCAGGGCGTATGGTTATCAGAAGGGTCATAACGATTCTTATTAATTGACTGTGCAAGTTATTACCCGAATACGACCTTCGCGGCCGGGTAATATCAGCAGACGAATCAAATTCGTATAACCCGTAGGGCTGTATTAGCCGAGTTCAAGTCATATTGGCCGAGTTCAAGTCATATTGGCCGAGTTCAAGTCATATTGGCCGAGTTCACGGAGTGGGGCTGAAAGACGCAATTAACATGTGACGTCCCAGAGTTTGGCAGAAGCAGACGGCAGATGTTGATATCAAAATGTCTATACCATAGCCCGTTGTACAAGGTTTTATTGACAGGATATTATAGTTGGAAGAAAAAACTACTGTAAGAATCCGATTGCCGTTTTAGGACAACGGAAGAGGAAGAAACGTCTCTACTGATCCAGGAACAAAAAAAACACAGAGCGCAAAAAAGGTCGGACGTCATTTTGTTTAGGGCATGGATTAAATGTTCAGTGGGCGACCTCCTGTTCAACTTGACAGCTTGCATTAAGGGGGTGAAACATGTAGCCATCTTTAATCTGTGACAAATCTTGAATTGGCTCTTATTTAATAAATATACCATGCCCATAGGTGTTTTATATACCAAAATGTTCCTTGATACACAAAGAACATCACTGGCATAATTATATAGTAAACAACAATGTAAGTAATTATATACTTACTAAAACAATTGACCACCAAACTGTACAAAAATCTCAAACCCTAAAACGACCTAAAGTCTGCAAATAAATAGAAAGATACTTTGAAGTACAAGCTAAAACATAGGCGAGCCACTTTTTCAAAAATAGTCTTAGGTTTGGTATAAATATGAATTTAAAACCAGCTGCTTTGGGGCAAAATTGAAATTTTCCTCCATTAGTCTTGAACTACTTTTGAAGGTGAGGGTCTGCACTATAGCCCGTTACAGGTATACCTTACAGGTGTAAATACCTGTAAAACCTGTGTCAAAACATATTTTACAACAACAACGAGCGGCGAAATGAAGCGTCGTGAGCCTCACGACAGCTGTCAAACCGGGCCAGTGTCAAGACCTATTAAACACCCTCTGTATCCCTAATTTGGGTGCGATTACGACCATGTCACTCTTAAATACCGCAACAGCACGTAAGCAGTAAATCTGGACAAAATAATAGTTTCAAAAACTTACTATTTTACGAAATCTGAATGAAACATCGTGTTTGTTGACATACAGTTCCCCGCCACACCAATTTACAGTCATAGGGAAACTGTTACGAAGTGTAAAATAGTGCCGTGTTCGGTGCACACAAATCAAAGTATAATGCAGTCTTAAAGCAAATTTAATTCACAAAGCGGGTCTTCAAAGTAATAAAGAAGTAGATATATTATTTTGTGAAGTATAGAAAGGCAATTTTGACGAAGTTACCTTCGGATGAAAACTTGGCGTAAGGATTTCAAAAGCTAAAACACATGGTTGTCAACTTACAAAGAATACACAGCTCCAAAATAACCACTGTTTTAATAATGTTTCAAAGATCGATCAGCCCTGTATTGGAGATTTTTGGTAAGACCTTTGCTTCTTTCAGTAAGTGGCTCAATTAGATTTAGCTGACATTTTGTTATTATTTTAATATAATAGTTCAAAATACAGCATTCGTGAAGAGCCATCTAGTAACCAAAATGGCGGCTTGTTGTTGTCCACATGTGAGTTAATTTTTTTAAATTACAAGGACTCATGATTGATTTTTGAAAAAGTGGCTGGCCTATGTTTTAGCTTGTACTTCAAAGTATCTTTCTATTTATTTGCAGACTTTAGGTCGTTTTAGGGTTTGAGATTTTTGTACAGTTTGGTGGTCAATTGTTTTAGTAAGTATATAATTACTTACATTGTTGTTTACTATATAGTTATGCCAGTGATGTTCTTTGTGTATCAAGGAACATTTTGGTATATAAAACACCTATGGGCATGGTATATTTATTAAATAAGAGCCAATTCAAGATTTGTCACAGATTAAAGATGGCTACATGTTTCACCCCCTTAAATTAACTTCTAACGTCTATTAATAAAAATATTATGAATCGAGTGTTTTCGTATTGTGGCCGAGGGTCAATGCAACCACCCGAAGGCCAATACCAAGGCAATACGAAAACACTCCATTAATAACATTTAATACACCCAGTGTAAAATATCAATAACTCATGTAACGGGCAGTATACTTCTCTATATAAATCATAATGATAAAGCCTATTGCGGTACAGCGAGGAACTAACGGTGTAAGGGAGGTTACTCGAGTCGCTCTGTTTATGTGCCCTTTGCCATTGTTTCTAGAAACTTCACTTGCAAACATGGCTGCCTGAACTAACTTACACGTCTGATCTGTCCTCATATTAGAGCCTAAAAACGGTATTGTATTCCTTTTCCTACCTTTTATATTTGTGTAAGCTTAACTATGAACTTAGTACCTTATTGTTGACGTAGGTTTTGGTAACAATAGTAAGCGGGTAATGTAATACTCATAAAGTTTAGTTTACAAATAGCGGCATAACGTTAGAGTGCGTAAAGCGTACGGCTCGCTGCTGTTAGGGATTACAGAGTTGTGTCCCTTAGACCGTGTTTCTCGGTCGTGTTATTTGTTATTCAGAATAGAATACCTACTTTGCACTTTTAAGCATATTACAACTGTCCTTCATAACAGTATCGCCATTCATTTTGGTTTGTTGGTTAATTCGGTTGGTTTATGCATATATCTTTGATATAGCCGTGTTGGCTAAAGTTCGTTATATATTAGCACGTAACGTCATTCGACAATCAGTATTGTTTTACTAATTTGTTTTATTTTTATTTCGTTTTCAGTCAATCTCATTATATTGTCATTCAAGTCACCTACCGTGCAATAAAGGATTTGAGTGTCAGTCAAAAACCGGATGAGCATTGCGTTTGACTTATTTACCGTCCCGTAACCTAACAGTTACATCATTGACGTTTAGGAGATATGGATGCAGACAGAGTATTGCAAGGGGCCAGTAAAGAAACAGAAGTAGACCCAGAAAGTATGAGTGAGACAAGAAGCCGTAAAATGACAGAAAAAGGTCTCAGCTATCAGCTAGAATTAAAACAAAAAGCATATCATTCTATCTTCAAAAATCTAATCGACAAATCAAACGAACTTAATCAGTTAATGGTCAACGGTGCAGAAGAACGTGACGTCACTAGCCTATATAAAGTATGGATGGCCGACTATGAACATTTTTTCCAAGTGTTTGACGAAGTGTGTTCATTGATGTCTACCGATGAAAAACGAGACTTTATTTCCACACAGTTTACCGAAAAGGACGTTTATTTGAGAAACGTTAAAACATCTGTGGAAAATTGGTTCACACTGAAAAACAGACCAACGGAAAATGTTAAGGCAGGTATCCAGCCGAAAGATAGTGCATCGCAAGTCACAACATCTCAGCGGTCCAGAACTTCGAGACGGAGCGCTTCGACCCTGGCAAGTAACGTCTCTTCAGCACGGCTAGCGGAAGAACAGCGTAAGGCGGAATTAGAGGCTAAGGCATCAGTGCTGAAAAGGAAACAAGAGTTAGACTTAGCAAAGTTCCAATTACAACTAAAACATGAAGAGCTTGTCCTTGAAACAGAGTTAGCGATATCTGATGCTAAACAGAAAGTATTTGATAAATATACAGATCCTGTGTATGGTGGTACGGAAGGCCAAACACGCCAATTTGACATTGACATTAATAAAACTCAAAACGCCCCCCTTCCAACACAATTTTATTCTGACTTTCCAGTTCATTCTAAAACAATCACAGGATTAAACGAAGACACTAAACCTAAAGACACTCATGAAATGCCCAAAACATCTGCATTAAACCCGGAAGTAAAACCATTTTCACCAAATAACGTCCAAGACAAATATACTTACGTAAATGACAACAATGCAACTAAAAACGTAGAACAAGGTTATTGTAGCCCAAATGTACGCACAACTCAACAAGAACTGAACTCTCAGCTAACAAACCAAACCCTTGTAAGGGGTAATGTTTCTCCTGAAGCTATACTCATGTCAGTTGTGAAAAATCTGAACAAACCGTCACCAGAATTAAAGAAATTTAATGGAGATCCATTGGACTATAAACGTTTCGAACGTCAGTTTCACTCAAAGGTTGTGAACAATACAGACAGTGATAGTGACAAACTAGCTTACTTAGAACAATTCACTACAGGTGAACCGAACCGTATCGTACCCGGCTATAGTTACCTGGACGCTACACAGGGCTACTACGCCGCAATAAATGAACTCGAACAGAGGTATGGAAACAACGATGTGCTTGCCTCGGCGTTTGTCAAACGGGCGCTTGAGTGGCATCATATTAAAGCAGACAGCCCCAAATCGCTCGATGAGTTTGGAATATTCCTCGCCGAATGTGGTCACGCTGTGAAAAGTATCACCGCCATGAAAGTCCTGGAGTACCCAGACAATTTAAAAAGGCTAGTAGGCAAACTGCCCTACCATTATCATGATAAATGGCGTGCTCTAATTCAAAGAAACAGAGACACTGGCAAAGACATACAATTTTCACAATTTGTAGAATTTGTGAGGCTTGAGGCCAGAAAGGCCAATGACCCCGTCTACGGCAAAGACGCATTACGACCAGATATAAGCAACATTCCAAAGGGAAAAGCCAGAGTTACTGTCAACAAACCCCGATCTACCTATGTTACCAAGGTAACGGACGACCGGACAACACCGGCAACAACGGGGAGTTATACCAGCTCAAACCTAATAGCTACTGCTTTCAACGGACCATGTACTTTCTGTAATAATACAAATCATAGCCTGGTTAACTGTGAAAGAATTTCAAATAAACATTATCAAGAACGAATTGATTTCTTAAAACGCAAAGGCTATTGCTATGGTTGTTTGAGAAACGGCCACCAAAGGAAAGATTGCAGAAACAAGGCTACATGCAAGGTTTGTGACGAACGGCATCCTACCATTTGTCACGTCGAAGGTAAGCCACCGCCGAACCCCAACAACAACGGCCAACGATATTCAAAGCCCGAATCAGTCCCTGCTAAGAACCATTTGAATAAAACAGCGAACAGCGAAGAAGTCCATATTACAGCTACAACTGATGGCGAATGCACAATGGCCATCTTACCAGTGTCCGTAAAATTAAACAACGGAATGAAAGTAGTACAGACGTATGCATTCCTGGATACCGGAAGTACCACAACCTTTTGTTCCGAAAGCCTGATTCGTCAGCTTGGTGGCTCCGGTAAACCTGTTCGTATAACATTGAACACTATGAGCGAAAGTCAGTCCTTCCAAACCTTGGCAGTGAACGGTTTGGAAATTGGTGATTTGGACATGCAAAATATTATACGGTTACCGAAGGTATATACTAAGGACAAAATCCCTGTTGATCCCGTACACATACCGAAACAAAAGGATGTCGAAAAATGGCCACACTTGAGAGACTTAAAATTACCAGAAATCCAAGGTGAAATTGGACTGTTAATAGGCAACAACATCCCGGACGCTTATTCTCCGATAGACGTACGCACCGGTACTCAAGGAAGTCCCCATGCCACAAGGTCCATGCTTGGGTGGATTTTGTGGAACGTAGTGAGAGAAAATTCACCGTCAGCAACGTCTAACATTGTTACCGTAAACCGGGCCGAAGTGGCGGCCATTGAAGAGGCTGAAAGTTTAAAACTGCTTGACAGGAAAATGCAGAACTGTATCAAGCTGGACTTTCCTGAGCATCCAATCGACGACCGCAAGGAGCATTCTCAGGAAGACAAACGATTTCTGCAAAAGGTCAACGACTCCATTCATCTAGTGGATGGTCAGTACTGTATCAGTCTACCATTCAGAAGTGACAATGTGCAATTTCCAAATAACGAAATCATCGCTAAACAACGCCTGAAAGGACTCAAATCTAAAATGTCTGCTAACGATGCTTACAGAAACGACTACACTCAGTTCTTGGAAACAATCTTGCAAAAGGGCTATGCTGAAATCGTTCCAGAGAATGAGCTACGTAAATCCAATGGAAAGGTATGGTACATTCCACATCATGGGGTGTACCATCCCAAAAAACCACAAAAGATAAGAGTAGTCTTTGACTGTTCATCCACTTACCAAGGCGCATGCCTGAACACAGCATTACTTCAGGGCCCGGACCTTACCAACAACCTTATTGCAGTCTTACTCCGTTTTCGTCAAGAGCCCGTGGCGGTAATGGGAGATGTGGAATCTATGTTCTACAGGGTGAAGGTCCCGCCAGAAGATTCGGACTGTCTTCGCTTCCTATGGTGGCCCAAAGGTAACATAAACGAAGAAGCTAAGACATACCGAATGAGAGTGCACTTATTTGGAGCCATTTCCTCTCCAAGTTGTGCAAATGTTGCCCTATTAAAAACTGCAGAGGACAACGGGAACCAGTTCAGACCAGAGGTGGCAGAAACAGTTCAAAAATCGTTCTACGTAGACGACTGTTTATCGTCTGTGATCAGCGAAGATTCTGCAATCAACCTTGTTCAAGAAGTCTCCCAGTTATGTGAAATGGGTGGCTTTCGTTTAACGAAATGGTCCAGCTCCAGCAAGAAAGTCATCGATTCCATCCCTGAAGAAAGAAGAGCCTCTGGACTGCAATGTTTAGATTTAGACCGAGACCACCTTCCAAATGAAAGGGCTCTAGGAGTCCACTGGGTCACAGAGAACGACAAACTGAGCTTCAACATTCAGCCACGAGATCTTCCATGCACTCGAAGAGGAATCCTCTCCATTGTGTCATCTGTCTTTGACCCTCTTGGCTTGGCGGCACCCTTTGTTTTAGTTGGGAAAATTATCTTGCAACAACTATGTGCAAAGGGATTTGGATGGGACGACCAGATCATAGGAGAACATCTTAAAAACTGGCGAAAATGGCTGGAAGATCTCCCCTATCTTGAAAACGTTGAAATTGACCGCTGCTACAAGACCAAGGTTCTTCAGAACAACCCTTCCTACCAGCTGCACGTGTTTTGTGATGCTAGTGAAGTGGCTTATGGCGTAGCAATTTACCTGCGAGTAAACGACAGAGACGGTAATACACACGTGGCCCTAGTTATGGGTAAAGGACGAGTTGCACCGATCAAGAAAATATCTATCCCCAGGATGGAGCTCACGGCTGCTACCATGGCCGTGCGTCTATCCAGAATGGTCACCACAGTGCTTGATTACGCTTTTGACAAAGTGTGCTTTTGGACCGACAGTATGTCAGTGCTGCGGTACATTAACAACGAAACTACACGCTTTCAGACATTCGTTGCAAATCGTATCGCCATAATCCGTGATGGATCTGACCTGCAACAGTGGAGATACATACCTTCGAAAATGAATCCAGCGGACTTGGCGTCCAGGGGAGCGCTTCTCAAAAAGTTCCTTGAAAGTGATATCTGGTTTCATGGCCCAGAGTTTCTGCTGCAACCGGAGTCCGAATGGCCTATTCAAAAGGAAAATAATAACTTACCTGAAGACGATCCAGAAGTGAAGAAAGTCGCTGCTACCACTGCCGTCTTCGAGGAACCCACCATCTTCGACGTATTGATTGAACGCTGTTCCACTTGGTCTCGTCTTAATTCAGTCTTGGGTTGGATACTCGTCGCTGTGGACAAGTTCAAAAGCCTGGTGTCCGTCAGCAGCTCTTCTACAAGAAAGGTCCTTACCTCAAAGGAAATTAAAAGTGGCATCGGGAGTATGTGTCTTTCGCTTCATCAGTTACGTCTCGCGGAAACCCTTCTCGTAAGACACGTCCAGAAACAGCACTTCCACAGGGAGATTGAAATATTGTCCAGCTCGACAAAGAAACGATTACCGAAAGACAGCCCTCTGAGAAAGCTAGACCCTTTCATCGACAACGAAATACTCAGAGTAGGAGGTCGTCTTAGCAAGTCCAGCATCCCCTATGAAGCCCGACATCCTGTGATCCTCCCTCGCTATGGCGTGTCTCGCCTGTACCTTACCCATGTTCATCGTCAGGTCGGTCATCTAGGGAGAAATTCCATGTTAAGTGCATCAAGACAGAAGTACTGGATCATAGGAGCTTCCAATACCATCAAACAATTAGTGAAACGTTGCATCGTGTGTCGTCGTTATCAAGCACGGGTTGGTGTGCAGAAAATGTCCGACCTTCCCGAAGACCGTGTCCAGGCCGGACAACCGCCCTTTTCCTCGGTGGGAGCCGATTACTTTGGGCCGATCGAGATCCAGAGAGGTCGATCTGTTCACAAGAGATACGGTGTCCTGTTTACATGCCTCACTACAAGGGCAGTACATTTGGAGGTGGCGCATACTCTCGACACGGATTCCTGCATCTGCGCAGTTAGACGACTGATAGCTAGGAGAGGACCGGTGCAAATGGTGCGTTCCGACAACGGAACAAACCTAGTGGGTTGTGAAAAAGAACTTCGTGAAGAGCTAGAACGTTGGAATCAGGCGAAGATAAATAAGACCCTCCAACAACACAACGTAAAGTGGGTGTTCAATCCGCCATTAGGATCTCATCATGGCGGGGTATGGGAGCGCCTCATACGTATTGTCCGCAAGGTCCTATATTCACTTCTTCATCAGCAAACCAGAACTCTAGATGATGAACTGCTTTCGACGTTATTTTGCGAGGTGGAGTCTATCCTTAATAGCCGACCAATCACCGAAGTAGCCAGCGACTGTAAAGACCTGGATGCCCTGACGCCCAATCATCTCCTTCTCATGCGATCCGGGGAGACTCTTCCACCTGGCCTTTTCAACAACAAGGACAATTATTCCAACCGAAGGTGGCGACAAATTCAGCACCTTTCGGATGTATTCTGGAGAAGATGGACACTCGAATATCTCCCTCTCTTGCAGGAAAGACAGAAGTGGCTTCAGCCTTCAAGAAATCTTCAAGCAAACGACTTAGTACTTGTCGTTGATACAACGCCCAGGAAATCTTGGTGTATGGGAAGAGTGCTGGACACTAACAAAGATCGTCACGGACTAGTTCGCTCTGCTACCATCAAGACCAAGTCGACCACACTGGTCCGCCCAATCGATAAACTGTGTTTGCTACTTGAATCAGACTCTAGTAATAGTTCTTAAGTTTACCTTCAACAGGATTACCCTACTTTTAGGGCAGATGACTTTTAAAAGTTTAAGACTTCAGTATTCGCTATCCCCTGCTTTCATATTTCATGTTAACTATATTTGTGCGTTTTGCTCATTGTTTTGAAAAACGCCCTTTATTGATATTTTATTGCATACCTTTTTTTTGATCGTTGTAACCAGTTTGTTCTAAGACTTAGTATTTTTTCTTAGACTTTATAAAAATTGCTACGTTCGATACTACGCAATTTGGGGCCGGGTGGTAACGGGCAGTATACTTCTCTATATAAATCATAATGATAAAGCCTATTGCGGTACAGCGAGGAACTAACGGTGTAAGGGAGGTTACTCGAGTCGCTCTGTTTATGTGCCCTTTGCCATTGTTTCTAGAAACTTCACTTGCAAACATGGCTGCCTGAACTAACTTACACGTCTGATCTGTCCTCATATTAGAGCCTAAAAACGGTATTGTATTCCTTTTCCTACCTTTTATATTTGTGTAAGCTTAACTATGAACTTAGTACCTTATTGTTGACGTAGATTTTGGTAACAATAGTAAGCGGGTAATGTAGTACTCATAAAGTTTAGTTTACAAATAGCGGCATAACGTTAGAGTGCGTAAAGCGTACGGCTCGCTGCTGTTAGGGATTACAGAGTTGTGTCCCTTAGACCGTGTTTCTCGGTCGTGTTATTTGTTATTCAGAATAGAATACCTACTTTGCACTTTTAAGCATATTACAACTGTCCTTCATAACAGTATCGCCATTCATTTTGGTTTGTTGGTTAATTCGGTTGGTTTATGCATATATCTTTGATATAGCCGTGTTGGCTAAAGTTCGTTATATATTAGCACGTAACGTCATTCGACAATCAGTATTGTTTTACTAATTTGTTTTATTTTTATTTCGTTTTCAGTCAATCTCATTATATTGTCATTCAAGTCACCTACCGTGCAATAAAGGATTTGAGTGTCAGTCAAAAACCGGATGAGCATTGCGTTTGACTTATTTACCGTCCCGTAACCTAACAGTTACAACTCATAATATCCCATGTCGAACTGACGGATGTTAAAATGTCATATTTACCATATGTCTGTTATTGACATGCCGCATCTTTGTCTCAGTGAAATACAATACTTTCTGCGATCTTCCAAACATGACTAACCGTATATGAAGAAAAACACATCATGCAATTGTATCGAACGTGCTACCATAAATCATCACATTCATGAGTGTGAATCTTGAACGTCGTTTATGGCGTGAAAATAAACTGAAAATGAATTTTTCAGACAAACTCTTGTTCGATTGACAGTGAATCGCGCCATTTACATGTAGAAATAGACTGTATTATTGAATAACTTCCCTTGCGAGCTTACAGTATCTTGTATCAAGGCAACCTGAAATATCAGCCGCAAGACTACCTTTTCTGAAATTTCTGCAACGACCTGCACAAGTCGCGTAGACGCCAGATACAGCACGTGACGTTTTCCGAAAAGGTTGATAGATAAGCCAGTAAATATGTCAGAGTAATAACCGTCGAGCCTGATGACGTCACATAGATTTACGCAAAGCTTTCTGGGTAAAATGTACCTCAGTTCGCCATTTTGTTTATTGGTACTTTTGTCACTTTTTTGGAAAACATTGATGACATAACCTGTTTTTATCCACACATTTTTCTGGCAACTTCGCTTTTTACGTCTTCTTCTCGATACAGTATTATATATTCCGCCATATTTTAAAATTATATTAACATACCTCAATCCCCCCAAATGCTTTGCGCGTAAATTCCAAGTGACGTCATCAAGCAATCGGTCAACTATAGTTTTGTCTCGAAATCATCGAAATTAACCTATGCTTTAAACGGCAGACTTTCAGAGTTAACCAATTTCTCTCGAGCGCGTACAGTAACTAGTGAGCTATGTGTATGCTGATTAACTGACCGGGAAACACCTATAAACCGAGTCCGCAATATGTTGAGTGGATTGAAGTTATTCTGATGCGCCCGCATGGGTTTCTTCAATATTACGTCAACATAGGGTACATTGAAGATAGGACTTGTACAAGTCTATTTTAAAACGACAGGCAGATTGGTGCATGCATGGCCTGAGCGTGTGTGTACTAGTTAGTAATCACGGGTCACTGCTTTGTCATTCTAATTTTGTGGCTGAGCGGTGTGGCCACTGGCTGTCACATCTTGCTGTTATTGACGTGTAAATGCCGGACAGCCCTAATACTCTTTAATGTAAGGCCGAGGCCACACTATGAGCGTTGAGCCGCGCCGTAGCCGCGCTGTAGCCGCGCCGTGAAAAACTTTGTATAGATTTACACTGAACCGGCCATACTGTGGGCAGTAGCCTGGCAGTGGGTGCTAGCAGCAGGCGAGCATTGAGCTGCGCTTTACTTCCCTACATTTATCGCCGCTCAAAGCTCGAGCCGTACTTTTAAAGGTTATTTTTAGAAATCTGGCGGAAAGCAACGATAATTCACGAATATTTGCGAACGAACCAAGGTGCCTTTCTTCAATCAGAAAGACCATAGGTGGGTGGGGGGTTTGGATTGCTACGATCGGCTTCAAGAAATGTTTTAATCATCGTATTTTGGAGTGAAATGTTATTAATTTATTAACCAAAGCACTAGAATTATTCATGATACAATAACTTTCTTGTTCCTGCAAATTGCAGCTTGTATATATGTTATATATGTAGACAGGTACAAGTTCGGATCGACATTGAATTATTCTATTGTCTTCAATTATATTTCGTGGCTTCCTGCATTTAGTTGTTTGAGGTGACATTTTATGATGCCTTACATCGATCGGTAAATGGGTTCAAATGTCGTTCAATCCAATAAATAAATTCTGACTCGATTTTCATTTGCTAGCCCTTGAACATGAACTCGTTGCCATAGGAAGATCGGGGGTACCTAAAACATCAATCAACTCATGCTTTCCGCTGCCGTTGTGGGGGTCTCGAACAGAATTTGATCACTGGACAAATTTTGTCCCCCAGACAAAAACATCTTACATGTATCGGTCTTTTGTCAACAGACCGAATCACATATTTTTTATAGATTTCCACCCTGCACCTAACCTTGCCTTATTATACTTCCTAAATAGTATTCATGCAGTTTTAAATTCAACCAGTCTCCATTAAGAAAAAGTATAAAGCCCTGGGATTGAATAACAAGAAAGGACAATCCTTTGGGTGTCAAAGGCGACACAATTATTCCGAATATACAATTTTACTATGAAGAAAAATATATTTATCGAGCCATGAGCTATGGAGAAAATTTCGTAGAAACAGATTTATTCGTAATTTCGTTATTTTTATCAAAAAGTACAAAATATAGGCAATCCGTTGATGCCAATCTTGCAGATGTATGTTTAGGTAGTTTTTATAAGGAACGACAAATACCAAAATGTACTCATACATCCCCGCTGTTTTAATGGGGTCAGCCGTTTGCATTCTTCATCGGTTCGTTCGTGTTACTGACTTTACCAATATTGTTCATATCAACGTCAATCCTTTAGTTTTTCAAGGTTCAACAAACGTTGGAATTCTCTTGGCAATTGGAATTTATGATAAAAAGTCCGAATTTGGGCAGCTCATACCACTTTAAATTATCCGGACTATTTGAATTGTGTACGTTATTATCATCGCACCGGCTACTGACTTTACCACTGTATTTATTCCAATGTCAATCTTAATTAGTTTTGCTACAAATTGAAATAGTAGAACAGACATTGGCAAAAAATCGCACCGCTAGGACCATTCTTCCATGCAAACATGTTGATCAGAAGCCTTTGTTGGTTTACAACATCATTAAACACACAAAAATTGACAACCTGTAAACGATAATGAGGCACCAGTTCAAGTAACTATTATATCGTCATGTAATTAGTTTTACATCTTATTTAAACATATCTGTATGCATAGGATATGAGATACATGTTCGAGCTAGCTGTACGCTAGCAGCCGATCAAGCTATAACCGCTTACAATGTGGCCATACCAGCTTTTAGGAGCTTTTAGCTAGCTGGCCGCTAGCTGACAGCTTATTGTTACAGCTCGTGGTGTGGCCACCCAAAGCCTGTCGCTCCTAGCTCGACTACAGCTTGGCCAAAGCTTCTCCAAAGCGCGGCTCGTGGTTCGGCCTAAAGCTTTCCTGGTAGCTCGCTGATAATGATATGTCATTCCGACGGTGACTGTAGCGGCAGCATGTCACACTGCCTGCAAGCTTGAAATTTTAAGACTCCCACCCACCTCACCACCGCCAATAGACTAGTACAACTGTCAGTGGCAATATTGATAACCGGCCTGTCGTCCCAAATTAGCCTACGATTAGCTGCACCAGACAAATTTACAAACCACCATTCTAAGTCATCTTGAATAGTAAATAATTTTGCTTTGTGGTGTGCGAATTTCATACATGTGATCAAATCATAGACTGCACGGATATATAACCGCCCCCATGGAATCACATAAGATGCCCAATTCAGTTTACCAGCCAATTGTTCCAATTGCTTACGCGTCGCTCTACGTTTTTTTTCTAAAACTCTTAAGGTAAGCAATGAAGTCGCTTAACTTTCCGGCATCCAGGCATAAAGTACCAGATACTGTATCAATACAAATACCAAGAAATACGATTTTTTGACACGGGTCAATTACCTTAGACCAATTAATTGAAAAACCTAAAGATCTCAAAAGTGTTATTAATAAATTAAGCGCTTTACGGCATGACTCAAACGAATCTGCTGCAATCAGAAAATCGTCAAGGTAAACCACAGTACATCAAACACCACGCCGTAACATCATGTGACGCACAGCTTGAGTTATTCTGTTAAATATTGAGGGGGCCTTTCGACTTCCAAAGGGGAGCTTATTATCATAAAAATATGTGGTTTTGTCTTCACCCTTAAAACTCCAGTGCAAACCTGTAAATTTATAATTGGATGGTGAATATTTACGCTTCTGTATGCAGCATGTAAATCAACTTTACACATGTACCAATTGGGTTGAATTTGATCTAGAACATCTTGCACAGACTGATAACTACATTCGGGTTTACTTGCATAGTCATTTACACTGTGACCCAAAGGCCGACTGCAGTCATGTACTAAGCGCACTTTACCCTTTGGTTTAAAAACAGCATTTATAGCACTAGTAATTAACACAGGGTTTTTTACTTCCGTGTAATTGCCCTCATGGAATTCGGTTAAAATTTGGTTTTCCACTTTTTTACAGCTTGAAGCACATGTTGCAGAGACAGAATTATTCACAATCACATTTTTTGGTAACACATCATTATCGTCAATAATAGTAAAGCCATTCTGTATACCATCCAGTAAAAACAATTTGTCTGGGTCATGAGACAGTTCTTTTTCCCAGTTATCAAGCTTATCACGTAAGGGATTAGAGACAAATGGTGCTAATCGTTTTTTGCATCTTGATTGGTGGGCGCGTTATGCCTGCCTCTATGGTTTGCCTCCCCATGGTTTGGAGACAAACAAGCTTTACACACATGAGCATAATTACAGATGCGAAGAGTACAACCATTTCTTCCATTAAATTTCTCACAAATAGGTTTAGCCGATTGAGGATCATATTTAGTGCGCTGGTTAAGATTACTCTGGGCCGATGACTGTTGTGAAAGTCTCTGTCGTAACCAGCTCTGCATAAGAAACGGGACGTCGGTTCCCCATGGAAAATTTTTCGAGCACTGCTGTCGTCTATACTGAGCATCATAATTCAACACAGATGCCCATTCAAACACTTGGCAAAAAACTCCAATTTTAGACACATAATCCAAATACTGCGACACAACAGTTAAAGAACACTGATCTTTTGAAATCATTTCCTGAAGTATTTTGCAAGCTCCTTCGAAATATTGTGCTTGAGTCAGTTTATTATGGGGAATCTTCGCATCCTTAATTCTAATTTCCACCGGGCCAAAGGACACATTTTCAGCCTTATTTGAATTATAGTCTCGAACTTCTCTGAGTTTTGATGGCTGTTGTGCGTTTGATGAGGCCGTAACGCCCAGTTGCGTAAGAATGTCGTACATACCTCTATTTGTCTGGTGCTGATCTGCAGTACTGGTGGGCTCGAAGGTAGCTCCATTGCGGGACAGATTATTGAGGATTCCCAGCAACTCTTCCGGGCCGCTACTGTCTTCAGGACCAGTTGTCTGAGGCACTTGGTCAGGTACAACAGCTGGTCGAAGTCCTTGGGTAGCATCAGCAAGTAGAAGACGCTGGGCTAGCAGCAAATTCCCAAATACATCATTGATGAGTTCCAGTGTCAGTTTACATAAACTTTTTTGCGACTCGAAGCCATTTTCATGTAGAACCGACATTGTCGCAGCAGATATTTCATTTGACTCGGCCCATGATTTAATGTCAAATACCACTGGGTCCCCCTGGTCGGTTTTACGCTGAATATTCCCCGCAGTACCAGTACGTCTTGAAGCAGGCATTGTGTATATAGCCAGGTATAAAAACAAGTAAAAATAAGTCTTAAAATTTCAAGCTTGCAGGCAGTGTGACATGCTGCCGCTACAGTCACCGTCGGAATCCCCCGTAGTTTCTCTCTCCCTACTTAATGTTTTTTTTTGGGTAGGAATATGTCACATTACGTGACATATCCTTTCAGCACTTTCTCGCAACTGTCTTTATATGTACATGTAACATCAAATTATCATTATGTATGTGGCTTAATATTGCATCATGTCTTCAGCGCCAGATTTTTATAATTTGCTTACCGGTATACGTCTGCTTTTATATGCTTGCTTTTATGGGGTGCGTACCCCTATTTTTAGTATTGTTATTTTAGCGTAGTATTTATGGTAAAAATTCTCTATACAATAAAATTTTATCTTCGCCAATCTGAGTGTTGTTTTAGATAGGACTTGTACAAGTCTATTTTAAAACGACAGGCAGATTGGTGCATGCATGGCCTGAGCGTGTGTGTACTAGTTAGTAATCACGGGTCACTGCTTTGTCATTCTAATTTTGTGGCTGAGCGGTGTGGCCACTGGCCTTCACATCTTGCTGTTATTGACGTGTAAATGCCAGACAGCCCCAATACTCTTTAATGTAAAGCTTTCCTGGTAGCTCGCTGATAATGACATGTCATTCCGACGGTGACTGTAGCGGCAGCATGTCACACTGCCTGCAAGCTTGAAATTTTAAGACTCCCACCCACCTCACCCCCTTTTTTCTAGGGGCTTTTTATTTTTTTATTTTTTTTTCGGGGAGGGGGGGGGGGGGTAGGAATTTGTCACATTACGTGACATATCCTTTCAGCACTTTCTCGCAACTGTCTTTATATGTACATGTAACATCAAATTATCATTATATATGTGGCTTAATATTGCATCATGTCTTCAGCGCCAGATTTTTATAATTTGCTTACCGGTATACGTCTGCTTTTATATGCTTGCTTTTATGGGGTGCATACCCCTATTTTTAGTATTGTTATTTTAGCGTAGTATTTATGGATAAAATTCTCTATACAATAAAATTTTATCTTCGCCAATCTGAGTGTTGTTTTAAATCTAAGATTTGCTCACGGACATCGTGCCATCGACATTGTGCCGACGGAGCTGGAGAAGATATCAGTTTGGCTGGCCGTTAATAGACTCTCTCTTAATGTTTCGAAGACTAAACTTATGGTTACCTCCCCTTCGAAACCTGCTGTAACTTGAAAAGTCGCTATAAATAGGATTCCGTAGCCGATCTCTGGAATATACTTTTTGTATGTTATTATATATTGCTTAGGACATACTTTAGCCCCCTAAAAGTTCGTCCATTCCAAACCCCGGCGTTTTCGCAAAAAAGTCATGTCAAACCTGTGGAATTTTTTATCAAGCGTTTTTTCAAGGGTTTTATTAAGCGGACTACAGCAGCATCAACGTTTTCCCACCTCGTTGATTTTTTTCTTCTTGACAATTGACCGATTGCTTAATGACGTCACTTGGAATTTACGCGCAAAGCATTTTGGGGGATTGAGGGACAATTTTAAAATAAAGCGGAAGAAATAATACTGTATCGAGAAGAAGACGTAAAAGGCGTAAAGTTACAAGAAAATATGTGAATAAGAACAGGTTATATCATCAATGTTTTCCAAAAAAGTGACATCTTGGCGAACTGAGGTACATTTTACCCAGAAAGCTTTGCGTACATCTATGTGACGTCATCAGGCTCGGCGGTAATTGGATGCGGAAAACGGAAGTGTTTCGCAACACACACATAGGCCCGGAATACACATTTTGACTATAACTTCGCTCCATGTAGTATTAGCTACTAATTGCGGTCACGCAAAATCCGCTAGCAAAGCCTTCAAATCATTTCTGATGATGTCGATCACCTGGCACGTACTTTTTTCACCAATGGTACGTTTTTTTGTCGTTTCCATAGCCATAAGATTTGCCTTCCTCTGCCGCACATGAGAGAAAAGTCAAAATAAACAGATTTGTATGAGGATCAACAAGTTTATGCAATCTATTAACACTATACATTTTAACACTATGTTTTAATTCGAGTTTTTCCGATGCTTCACGTAACAAAGCTACAAAAAATATATAGTAAAAATGTAATTTTAGATCAGACATCTGGGCCATATAACATATACCTAAAGTTACAGATACAATAAATGTATTTAAAATTTAAAGTGGCATGAGCTGCCAAAATGTTGATATTTTGACGTTAAAACAGAATGTTGAAATTATTTTCTATTTTTCTCAAGACTTATAATTCAGAAGGTTTTCAGTGTTTCTAGTCTAGAACGTGCGATAAAGTATTGCTTTGAATAAATGAATGATCGTCCCGGTTATTTAAATTTTGTTTACTTTTCGAACACTATTTCGGTGCGTATAGGCCACATACTGTAGGCCCCTATGGATTTTCCTCATTCCAACGCCAATCATTTAGTTTTCCGATGGCGTTCAAAGCCTCTTACTGTCGTGACCATCAGAAATTATGAAAAAGTGTGAATTTGGCAGCTCATGCCACTTTAATGCAAGCTTCGACAAGAGTTTTCGGTAGTGAGTGGGAGGGGGGAGGTTGGTGGTGGCTATAAAATCTTTTTAAGATCTCCTCCAACACCCAGTAACCATAGAAACTATTTGCGCTGTTAGGAATATAATTTTTGATTGGTAGTTTAACATCGTATTCAAGTTTATTTTGTTTATATAATATTACCAGAAGAAACTCAATGTCAGATGACACCCCAAGGTTACTTCTGTCGGTTTCTGATTACCATTCCATTTGATGCCAACCCAGAAGTAATTGTCAACAAATGTGGTGTCAAAACCTAGAATACAATTTGCACCCTCAAAGATAGACCTCTGAATGAGGCTTATGCTGGATGGATTGACGTTTTACACTCAAATTTTTTTCGCATTTATGATGGTGTTGCCAGGATTATTGGGGGACACTCAGAGAAACCAGGCTTAATCTATACCCCCCCCCCCCCCCCCCGCAGGAAACCCTGACCTTTCGCTGGTTCCTGTTGACCATCCCACTAACATCGTTCATAGCCCCCTGATCAGAGGCCCCCTGATCATAGGCTTCTTGAGTAATCGAGAGTTTACGTCGCACGTGAAGTGTCACACTAAATCGAATTATTGTATTACACATAGAGGGTATTAACAAATATGTAATACCCCCCCCCCCACCCCTCCAGGAAATTGCTATAATAGAAAATACAAACCCCCATCTTTGGTCTCGACTTGAAGAAGTTTATTGCGGTGAAGTGTAATATTTTTCTCTACACCTTTCTTGCACATAATGCATTGCATTGGCAGCACTACCGATTGATTGATGTTTTCCGCCGCACTTATATGGTGGCGTTGCCAGGTTTAGTGAGGGGGGGGGGGGGCTCATTGCCCAGAGGAAACCCCAGACGACCTTCGCCGAATACTTGGCAACGCTTGCGTATACGGCGATTGAGTGAAAATCCACTCAGAATTTTTTTTTTTTTTTAATTTTTTGGTCCGAGTAAGATTCGAACCCCTGTCGCATCGATGGAAGGTTTGTGCGGGACTGAGGGACGATCATTCTAACCCACTGGCCCACCGAGGTATTTCAATAATATTAAATGACTACAGGTACCTCGTTATTTATGTTTGGATGACGACCAATCAGAAATTATAAATAACGGAGGAAGACTTTTACTAAAGTGAAGTAAGGCTCCGGCAGCACTGCC
This sequence comes from Lepidochitona cinerea, assembly GCA_963971465.1. Classification (NCBI taxonomy): domain Eukaryota; kingdom Metazoa; phylum Mollusca; class Polyplacophora; order Chitonida; family Tonicellidae; genus Lepidochitona; species Lepidochitona cinerea. Next base: position 33,292,870 of record OZ020562.1, read on the forward strand.
GAAGACCCTACTGTATTATGTATAGTAGTTTGACTGCTTTTCCTCGCTCTTAACTCGGTGTTGGGGCTTTAATAGGAATTTTAGACTTTATTTTTTGGCAGCCTGCATTCGTTTTTTGTTTGTGAAATGCTTATAAGTTATAACAGGATGGATGATACCCAATATTTGTTGACAGAGATTTCATCGTACTCTTTGTTAAATGTGTCATTTTTCTCTCTGAATGTGCCCATTCTATCGCACATCTTTTGACACTGCTCCATCTAGTTCTAGTAAAAGGCAATTCAATTTCATTTTCCCTGCCTTACGTGTGTACTATACAGGATTAAGTACTTGATTTTCCATCCGATCGCTCTATCATTCTGTATGTTTACAAACTATTGTTAATATCGAAAGTAGAAAATTCAGCGATCGGATTGGCTTGTTCAAAAATTATACCGCCAGAAACGGTAAATAGGTCACAAAGGTTAAAGATAGGTCAGAAACATAAATCGATATTCAGTTGAAGATATCTTACAAACGCCGGGGTTTTGCATGGACAAACTTTTTTATATATTCTTTAGTTAATCATTACTGTTTTAAAACTATCAGAACGTATATTCTTGTGATCGTATTGAAGTTTCAGCCACCGGCCTAATAAATCATGTTGAGAAATTTCAATTTTTAGGAAATGTTTTAACAATAGCTTTCAATGGTCATCTCATATCAGTTTTGTTTCTGGGAAAGTATCTAAAAATATAGGTATTTTAAAGCATGTTGAAAAAAGTTAATAAACATACCTTATTTATTCTTTACCACTCCTCATCCTTATCTTTCATATGCAAACGTTATGTGGGGAAGCACTTATCATTCTCATCTCCATTCTCTTCACTTACTTAAAAAAGCTGTCAGAGTTATAACATTCTCTCATCGACATCAACACACCGAAAAGTTGTTTAAATCGCTAAAAATACTTCCAATCCATTTGATGAATACATGTTGTCATCTTACTTACTACCATACATCAGTTCATGCATCACTCTTCCCTTATCTTTTCAAAGCATTTTTTCGCGACAGTTAACCTTCCGTGCCTACCAAACAAGGACTTTAAATTTAAATCTATCTCGACCATTTTATCATTCAAATCTTTCATATTATTCTATACGAGTAGCCGGTCGGGAATGGAACAGAATACCGGTAGCTTTAAAAGCAATAAAATCTTTGCCTCTTTTTAAATCGTCAATTAAAGATTTTTGTTAGCGTTTTAGGATCTCCTTCATCATCACCCATGCCTTCCGCTTTATCTATAAATATACGCAAATTTAGGTACCTTTCAAATGAATCTTTTATTTATATCATAAATTTGATTTCTTATTTCTTTTCGTTATAAGAATTGATTCGGTTAAGTTTACAGCACTTGCGACGTATGCCCTAATTTTGTATAACATGCCTTTCTTGTTAGCATTTCATACGATGAGATAATATCAACTTAATGTCCAGTTTTACCTGTGTTTCTGTAAAAAATTGAAGGATCCAAACACCCTATAATTAATCGCATATCTGAATCAAATTTATTTATACATACGAAATTGGCAAGCTTCCTAACTTAAACTGTTGTAAAGGTAATAATCGTGTATTTATCTTCTACTGATATTGATTACATTTCTCTCAGTCTGCTTTAATACTTGACTCCATTAGCTGGTTGTTTCCGCGAGTCGATACGTATGACACAGTGACCCGGTGGACACTCTAACGGTTAACAACCTACTAACAATCAAAGACTCCTTCCATATCGATGAGCTAATTTAGAAGTCTTGTGCAATAAATGACAATCCCTCCCCTTGCCAAGCAAAAACTATAGAAGTCAATGGGGACAGTTTCCTATTTCACCTATTTGTAATATCCGATAAAAAAATGCATCGTTACTTGATCGTTATATCTAGAATGTATCAAGCTAACACTAAACAAAACCAACAAAATACACCAAATGCCCTTAGCGCGGAGTAATATTATTATGATGAGGGGCGTCACTGCCCAAGTCAATAAAGATTAAAGATTAAAGTATTACCCAACAGCCCCGACTGGCATTGGCCGTTTTACATGGGCATTTATATTTCATCCCTATGTAGTTAATAGTGGAGAGGAGTAACGGTATATGACCCAAACAGTGATGGAGAAACTACATCGTGTACTGGTCGCCTGGTCAGCTTAAAGTGGAATTTACTGCCAAAATGTCAATTTTTTTTCGCAAATCAAAATCAAGAAACCATTTGCTGTTTTCAACAGAAGTGCAAGTGTTTTAGAAAAACTAGACCCGATAAATTGTAAAGTAGTTTTACAAGTAGGACTGAGAATACATGAACGTGCAGTCCCCCCCCCCCCTTCCCCCTTATTTAAATATTTTCAAAAAAACCAATATCAGAGTTTCATTAAACATATTTTTTTTTCAAAGTATATCATGTCTTTTTATGACGATATTGCAACGCTCTTGTTGTTGCGTAAACCAAACTACGACTGGTTTATTCGCCATATACTCAAATGACTTGAGTATAACTAGGCGATTGGAAAATCCAACGTCACTGAAAACAAGAGTTTGTATTTTTATGGGAGGTCCCGATCTTCAGTTACCTGCAGTTGACAGGTGTGTGGGCCCAAAAGTTAGGTTACATTCGCGTCTTGAAAAAAAGTTCCAGGAAGAATAAAACCAGCTGCCAAAATAAAAATATACCTGAATAGTTTTCACTAATAAATATCAAAACAAACTGATGTTTGTTTAACCCCTAGATTCGAATAGGATGGCGAAAACTGCGCCATCAGAGACATATTACTCAATGTCGTGTTCATATGATCAATTTTCTGTTTTAAGAGCAAGTATATTATTTTGTGGGGATTTTTTAAAACATCATGCTAAAGTGATTTGAGAATACTGTTAGTCTTTGACTGTCACTGGGTTGTTTACTCCCTCTGTGGTCTATCGCAGCTGACACAATCAAATAAAAGGTTGATTAAAGATTTATTATGTTTGGAACGAAATGAAAAACTTGATTGAATCACACCATTCCCCCTTTTTCAGCCAACAAATAAAATGAGTTGTTGTTGAAATTTGTTTCGCGCACAGATCCTACCATTACGGGAAGACAGCTTTTGAGCTAACAACAGTGAATACTGGATGAAATTTTCCAGTATTGTGGAATTTGTCTATGTTAATGGTGATCAAGTTTACCCACGTAGAATCCTTATAAGATTGGCACATTAACTTGCATTGTTTTTTTTTTTGTAGCTTTGTTCGAAGATTTTAAGCTATTTAAAAAGTTGCCTTGTTTTGTTTCTAATTGATGGTATGTAGAGGAGGCGTCCTGAGTTTCAAAAATTTACTGTACCAACAAGTCGCTATAACAGTTTTTGTCATTTTCTTAGAAAACGTAATCACTAAAATATCAATTTGTTGAATACATTTTATCTAAAGAGAAGGAAATCTATTTCAAATGTCTTAAAATTATGAGATTTTAACACATCCGATAATATATGGGATTTTATTCTTATCCTTGTTTATTTACCCAATTTCAAAATCCTTATTAGCATTTTTTAAGTTACAAGAGCTGATAACATTTAGATTTCTTTTAAATGTTTTGATCGTCCTGTGAAGTTGAGGATGCCTTGAAAATTTAAAAGATTGACGTTGAGATGCAAGATATTGGTAAAACCATTTACCTATACTAACAAAAATGATGTGCTAATAACGGCAACATTTAAATAGCTGGTTTGTATGAGTACATGTTTGAGTCTTTGTTGGTTATAAAAACTACCTTGACGAATATATCCAAGACTGATCTATGGAGAAAGCTAACATTTCATAGTTCTTGAAAAAGGAACGAAGAAATATCTCATTCTGGCAGCTCATGTCACTTTAACCAAGGTTAAAAGAAGATTTAATTAGCCTAAAATTCAATATATTTCCAAAAGTATTAATTGGCAAGATGCAAGCGACATTTGTAATTACCAAAAAAGGAGTTTGGAAGTGGTAACAGTTTACGACTGGATATTTGCAGAAAGTTGCTAAACAAAAGACACAATTTACGATGTAACAAACATTTTTATTATAAATAAACAAAACAATATGCTAAGATACGTAACAATTATTATAAACAAATTATCTTATTATGCTGTAATGTGATTTAAAGCAATTGTGTGCCTTGTTTACGTTTAAATATGACTCTCTATTTGGTGATGAGAAGTACTGTATACAAGAGCCATCTCGATTTAACGTTGTCCCTTCCGACCAAATGTTCTGTTGATGGAAGGAATACATAGGAAATTCGGGAATTTCTGGAAGAAGTGACAAATAAATACAATTTTCTTCTGATGTTTGTTTAACCCCTATATTGGAATAGCATGACGAAAATGGCGTCATCAAAGACATATTACTTGATGTCGTGTTCATTTGATCAGTCGGTTTACTTTCATTCGTCAATAATTCCGTCAACTGATAAATGTACTGTGTCGCTTCTCTCAAGATATTTATGTTTGACTCTTTTGGGGTTCCCATTGTACTCGGTGTGTGATGTCTTAGAATCTCTAAAGTGTTGTTCAGATTTTCTACTCTGCGCTTTTCTCTCAAGTTTCGCCGCTTCACAAACTCGTATGGACGCTCTGAATGAGGAATATGGCGTCTTTTTCTTTTAGGAAATTTGTTTTGATGACAAGTCGAGGGTATTACGTCATAACCAAGTCTGGGGGATTGGCACTGCATCAGCCTGGATGTATCTAGATGTATGATTTCCATAATATCAATTCGGTATACAGATATTTAAGTTACTGGAGACGAGTGAAATGAACAACTGTCTAGACAAACTGCCTTTCCGCCTATTTATATTGGAGACGGATGAAAGACAAATAGACAACAGCACTGACGTCATCGTCGTTTGGTTTCAATTAAAACAATTTACAATTTTATAATCAGTAATTACAGATCATATTGCAGGAGATTTTTTTGTTTAAAGATTAAGTATGTTGTTTTAGTGGGATTTTTAAAGTCTTTTTAATTCTTACTAAAATAATCAAAAATACTGTTATTCTTTAAATAGCACTGGGACGTTTACTCCCTTGGTGGTCTCACAGAATTGTGCTTCTTGACACCTCGTCTAGACACAATCAAATAAAAGGTTGATTAAAGATTTGTTATGTTTTAAACGAAATGAAAAACTGAATCGAATCACAACATTCCCCCTTTTCTGCCAAAAAATGAAATGAGTTGTTGGTGAAATTTGTTTGTCAGTCTAAACATGGTGTAAACGGGATATTGCCTATTCGCTAACGCGATCAGATCCTGCCATTATGGGAAGACAGCTTAGAGCTAACAACAGTGAATACTGGATGAATTTTACGTTTCCAGTATTGTGGAATTTGTCTATGTTAATGGTGATCAAGTTTACTTACTTTCCATCCTTATAAGATTGGCACATTACTTTGCATTGTTTTTTGTAGCTTTATTCGAAGATTTTAAGCTATTTAAACAGTTGTCGTGTTTTGTTTCTAACTGAAAAACTGATGGTATGCAGAGGAGGCGTCCTGAAATTTAAAACTTGACTGTACCAACAAGTCGCTTTAACAGTTTTTGTCATTTTCTTAGAAAACGTAATCACTAAAATATCAATTTGTCTAATACATTTTATTTAAAGAGAAGGACATCTATTTCAAATGTCTTAAAATTATGAGATTTTAACATATCCGATAATATAAGGGATTTTATTTTTATCCTTGTTTATTGACCCAATTTCAAAATCCTTATAAGCATTTTTTTAATTTGCAAGAGCTGCTAACATTTAGATTTCTTTTAAATGTTTTGATAGTCCTGTGAAGTTGAGGATGCCTTGAAAATTTAAAAGATTGACGTTGAGATGCAAGATATTGGTAACGCCATTTACCTGTACTAACAAAAATCATGTGCTAATAACGACCAAATTTAAATAGCCGGTTTGTATGAGTACATGTTTCAGTCTTTGTTGATTATAAAAACTAGCTTGACGATTATATCCAAGACTGATCTATGGAGAAAGCTAATATTTCATAGTTCTTGAAAAAGGAAGGAACAAATATCTCATTCTGGCAGCTCATGCCAATTTCACCAAGGTTAAAAGAAGATTTAATTAGCCTAAAATTCAATATATTTCCAAAAGTATTAATTGGCAAGATGCAAGCGACATTTGTAATTACCAAAAAAGGAGTTTGGAAGTGGTAACAGTTTACGACTGGATATTTGCAGAAAGTTGCTAAACAAAAGACACAATTTACGATGTAACAAACATTTTTATTATAAATAAACAAAACAATATGCTAAGATACGTAACAATTATTATAAACAAATTATCTTATTATGCTGTAATGTGATTTAAAGCAATTGTGTGCCTTGTTTACGTTTAAATATGACTCTCTATTTGGTGATGAGAAGTACTGTATACAAGAGCCATCTCGATTTAACGTTGTCCCTTCCGACCAAATGTTCTGTTGATGGAAGGAATACATAGGAAATTCGGGAATTTCTGGAAGAAGTGACAAATAAATACAATTTTCTTCTGATGTTTGTTTAACCCCTATATTGGAATAGCATGACGAAAATGGCGTCATCAAAGACATATTACTTGATGTCGTGTTCATTTGATCAGTCGGTTTACTTTCATTCGTCAATAATTCCGTCAACTGATAAATGTACTGTGTCGCTTCTCTCAAGATATTTATGTTTGACTCTTTTGGGGTTCCCATTGTACTCGGTGTGTGATGTCTTAGAATCTCTAAAGTGTTGTTCAGATTTTCTACTCTGCGCTTTTCTCTCAAGTTTCGCCGCTTCACAAACTCGTATGGACGCTCTGAATGAGGAATATGGCGTCTTTTTCTTTTAGGAAATTTGTTTTGATGACAAGTCGAGGGTATTACGTCATAACCAAGTCTGGGGGATTGGCACTGCATCAGCCTGGATGTATCTAGATGTATGATTTCCATAATATCAATTCGGTATACAGATATTTAAGTTACTGGAGACGAGTGAAATGAACAACTGTCTAGACAAACTGCCTTTCCGCCTATTTATATTGGAGACGGATGAAAGACAAATAGACAACAGCACTGACGTCATCGTCGTTTGGTTTCAATTAAAACAATTTACAATTTTATAATCAGTAATTACAGATCATATTGCAGGAGATTTTTTTGTTTAAAGATTAAGTATGTTGTTTTAGTGGGATTTTTAAAGTCTTTTTAATTCTTACTAAAATAATCAAAAATACTGTTATTCTTTAAATAGCACTGGGACGTTTACTCCCTTGGTGGTCTCACAGAATTGTGCTTCTTGACACCTCGTCTAGACACAATCAAATAAAAGGTTGATTAAAGATTTGTTATGTTTTAAACGAAATGAAAAACTGAATCGAATCACAACATTCCCCCTTTTCTGCCAAAAAATGAAATGAGTTGTTGGTGAAATTTGTTTGTCAGTCTAAACATGGTGTAAACGGGATATTGCCTATTCGCTAACGCGATCAGATCCTGCCATTATGGGAAGACAGCTTAGAGCTAACAACAGTGAATACTGGATGAATTTTACGTTTCCAGTATTGTGGAATTTGTCTATGTTAATGGTGATCAAGTTTACTTACTTTCCATCCTTATAAGATTGGCACATTACTTTGCATTGTTTTTTGTAGCTTTATTCGAAGATTTTAAGCTATTTAAACAGTTGTCGTGTTTTGTTTCTAACTGAAAAACTGATGGTATGCAGAGGAGGCGTCCTGAAATTTAAAACTTGACTGTACCAACAAGTCGCTTTAACAGTTTTTGTCATTTTCTTAGAAAACGTAATCACTAAAATATCAATTTGTCTAATACATTTTATTTAAAGAGAAGGACATCTATTTCAAATGTCTTAAAATTATGAGATTTTAACATATCCGATAATATAAGGGATTTTATTTTTATCCTTGTTTATTGACCCAATTTCAAAATCCTTATAAGCATTTTTTTAATTTGCAAGAGCTGCTAACATTTAGATTTCTTTTAAATGTTTTGATAGTCCTGTGAAGTTGAGGATGCCTTGAAAATTTAAAAGATTGACGTTGAGATGCAAGATATTGGTAACGCCATTTACCTGTACTAACAAAAATCATGTGCTAATAACGACCAAATTTAAATAGCCGGTTTGTATGAGTACATGTTTCAGTCTTTGTTGATTATAAAAACTAGCTTGACGATTATATCCAAGACTGATCTATGGAGAAAGCTAATATTTCATAGTTCTTGAAAAAGGAAGGAACAAATATCTCATTCTGGCAGCTCATGCCAATTTCACCAAGGTTAAAACAAATGTTAAATAGCCTAAAAATTCGAAATATTTCCAAAACTATTATTTTAGCAAAATGCAAGCGATATTTGTAATTACCAAAAAGTAGTTTAAAAGTGGTAACAGTTTACGACTGGATATTTGCAGAAAATTGCTAAACAACAGACACACATTTTTACGATGTAACAAACATTTTTATTATAAATAAACAAAACAATATGTTTAAATACGTAACAATTATTATAAACAAATTATCTTTTTATGCTGTAATGTGATTTAAAGCAATGTGTGTCTCGTTAAAATTCAAATAGGACTCTCTATTTGGTGATGAGAAGTACTGTATACAAGAGCCATCTCGATTTAACGTTGTCCCTTCCGACCAAATGTTCTGTTGATGGAAGGAATACATAGGAAATTCGGGAATTTCTGGAAGAAGTGACAAATAAATACAATTTTCTTCTGATGTTTGTTTAACCCCTATATTGGAATAGCATGACGAAAATGGCGTCATCAAAGACATATTACTTGATGTCGTGTTCATTTGATCAGTCGGTTTACTTTCATTCGTCAATAATTCCGTCAACTGATAAATGTACTGTGTCGCTTCTCTCAAGATATTTATGTTTGACTCTTTTGGGGTTCCCATTGTACTCGGTGTGTGATGTCTTAGAATCTCTAAAGTGTTGTTCAGATTTTCTACTCTGCGCTTTTCTCTCAAGTTTCGCCGCTTCACAAACTCGTATGGACGCTCTGAATGAGGAATATGGCGTCTTTTTCTTTTAGGAAATTTGTTTTGATGACAAGTCGAGGGTATTACGTCATAACCAAGTCTGGGGGATTGGCACTGCATCAGCCTGGATGTATCTAGATGTATGATTTCCATAATATCAATTCGGTATACAGATATTTAAGTTACTGGAGACGAGTGAAATGAACAACTGTCTAGACAAACTGCCTTTCCGCCTATTTATATTGGAGACGGATGAAAGACAAATAGACAACAGCACTGACGTCATCGTCGTTTGGTTTCAATTAAAACAATTGACAATTTTATAATCAGTAATTACAGATCATATTGCAGGAGATTTTTTTGTTTAAAGATTAAGTATGTTGTTTTAGTGGGATTTTTAAAGTCTTTTTAATTCTTACTAAAATAATCAAAAATACTGTTATTCTTTAAATAGCACTGGGACGTTTACTCCCTTGGTGGTCTCACAGAATTGTGCTTCTTGACACCTCGTCTAGACACAATCAAATAAAAGGTTGATTAAAGATTTGTTATGTTTTAAACGAAATGAAAAACTGAATCGAATCACAACATTCCCCCTTTTCTGCCAAAAAATGAAATGAGTTGTTGGTGAAATTTGTTTGTCAGTCTAAACATGGTGTAAACGGGATATTGCCTATTCGCTAACGCGATCAGATCCTGCCATTATGGGAAGACAGCTTAGAGCTAACAACAGTGAATACTGGATGAATTTTACGTTTCCAGTATTGTGGAATTTGTCTATGTTAATGGTGATCAAGTTTACTTACTTTCCATCCTTATAAGATTGGCACATTACTTTGCATTGTTTTTTGTAGCTTTATTCGAAGATTTTAAGCTATTTAAACAGTTGTCGTGTTTTGTTTCTAACTGAAAAACTGATGGTATGCAGAGGAGGCGTCCTGAAATTTAAAACTTGACTGTACCAACAAGTCGCTTTAACAGTTTTTGTCATTTTCTTAGAAAACGTAATCACTAAAATATCAATTTGTCTAATACATTTTATTTAAAGAGAAGGACATCTATTTCAAATGTCTTAAAATTATGAGATTTTAACATATCCGATAATATAAGGGATTTTATTTTTATCCTTGTTTATTGACCCAATTTCAAAATCCTTATAAGCATTTTTTTAATTTGCAAGAGCTGCTAACATTTAGATTTCTTTTAAATGTTTTGATAGTCCTGTGAAGTTGAGGATGCCTTGAAAATTTAAAAGATTGACGTTGAGATGCAAGATATTGGTAACGCCATTTACCTGTACTAACAAAAATCATGTGCTAATAACGACCAAATTTAAATAGCCGGTTTGTATGAGTACATGTTTGAGTCTTTGTTGATTATAAAAACTAGCTTGACGATTATATCCAAGACTGATCTATGGAGAAAGTTAATATTTCATAGTTTTTGAAAAAGGAAGGAACAAATATCTCATTCTGGCAGCTCATGCCAATTTCACCAAGGTTAAAACAAATGTTAAATAGCCTAAAAATTCTAAATATTTCCAAAACTATTATTTTAGCAAAATGCAAGCGATATTTGTAATTACCAAAAAGTAGTTTAAAAGTGGTAACAGTTTACGACTGGATATTTGCAGAAAGTTGCTAAACAACAGACACACATTTTTACGATGTAACAAACATTTTTATTATAAATAAACAAAACAATATGTTTAAATACGTAACAATTATTATAAACAAATTATCTTTTTATGCTGTAATGTGATTTAAACCAATGTGTGTCTCGTTAATATTCAAATAGGACTCTCTATTTGGTGATGAGAAGTACTGTATACAAGAATCATCTCGATTTAACGTTGTCCCTTCCGACCAAACGTCTTGTTGATGGAACGAATACATAGGAAATTCGGGAATTTCAGGAAGAAGTGACAAAGAAGCACAATTTTCTTCTGATGTTTGTTTAACCCCTATATTGGAATAGCATGACGAAAATTGCGTCATCAAAGACATATTACTAGATGTCGTGTTCATTTGGTAAGTCGGTTTACTTTCATTCGTTAATAATTCCGTCAACTGATAAATGTACTGTGTCGCTTCTCTCAAGATATTTATCTTTGATTCTTTTGGGTTTTCCGTTGTACTCGGTGTGTTATGTCTTAGAATCTCTAAAGCGTTGTTCAGATTTTCTACTCTGCGCTTTTCTCTCAAGTTTCGCCGCTTTACAAACTCGTATGGACGCTCTGAATGAGGAATATGGCGTGTTTTTCTTTTAGGAAATTTGTTTTGATGACAAGTCGAGGGTATTACGTCATAACCAAGTCTGGGGGATTGGCACTGCATCAGACTGGATGTATCTAGATCTATGATTTCCATAATATCAATTCGGTATACAGATATTTAAGTTACTGGAGACGAGTGAAATGAACAACTGTCTAGACAAACTGTCTTTCCGCCTATTTATATTGGAGACGGATGAAAGACAAATAGAAAACAGCACTGACGTCATCGTCGTTTGGTTTCAATTAAAACAATTGACAATTTTATAATCAGTAATTACGGATCATATTGCAGGAGTTTTTTTGTTTAAAGATTAAGTATGTTGTTTCAGTTGGATTTTAAAGTCTTTTTAAATCTTACTAAAATAATCTAAGAATACTGTTATTGTTTAAATAGCACTGGGACGTTTACTCCCTTGGCGGTCTTACAGAATTGTGCTTCTTGACACCTCGTCTAGACACAATCAAATAAAAGGTTGAATAAAGATTTGTTATGTTTTAAACGAAATGAAAAACTTAATTGAATCACATCATTTCCCCTTTTCTGCCAAAAAATGAAATGAGTTGTTGTTGAAATTTGTTTGTCAGTCTAGACATGGTGTAAACGGGATATTGCATATTGGCTAACGCGCACAGATCCTGCCATTACGGGAAGACAGCTTTGAGCTAACAACAGTGAATACTGGATGAATTTTACGTTTCCAGTATTGCGGAATTTGTCTATGTTAATGGTGATCAAGTTTACCCACTTTCCATCCTTATAAGATTGGCACATTACTTTGCATTGTTTTGTTGGTTTTTTTGTAGCTTTATTCGAAGATTTTAAGCTATTTAAACAGTTGCCTTGTTTTGTTTCTAACTGACAAACTGATGGTATACAGAGGAGGCGTCCTGAGTTTCAAAACTTTACTGTACCAACAAGTCGCTATAACAGTTTTTGTCATTTTCTTAGAAAACGTAATCACTAAAATATCAATTTGTTTAATACATTTTATCTAAAGAGAAGGAAATCTATTTGAAATGTCTTAAAATTATAAGATTTTAACACATCCGATAATATATGAGATTTTATTCTTATCCTTGTTTATTGACCCAATTTCAAAATCCTTATAAGCATTTTTTCATTTGCAAGAGCTGCTAACATTTAGATATCTTTTAAATGTTTTGATCGTCCTGTGAAGTTGAGGATGCCTTGAAAATTTAAAAGATTGATGTTGAGATGCAAGATATTGGTAACGCCATTTACCTGTACTAACACAAATCATGTGCTAATAACGACCAAATTTAAATAGCCGGTTTGTATGAGTACATGTTTGAGTCTTTGTTGATTATAAAAACTAGCTTGACGATTATATCCAAGACTGATCTATGGAGAAAGCTAATATTTCATAGTTCTTGAAAAGGGAAGGAACAAATATCTCATTCTGGCAGCTCATGCCACTTTACCCAAGGTTAAAACAAATTTTGATTAGCCTAATAATTCGAAATATTTCCAAAACAAATAATTCAGCAAGATGCAAGCGATACTTGTAAATACCAAAAAGTAGTTTAAAAGTGGTAACAGTTTACGACTGGATATTTGCAGTAAGTTGCTAAACAACAGACACACATTTTTACGATGTAACAAACATTTTTATTATAAATAAACAAAACAATATGTTTAAATACGTAACAATTATTATAAACAAATTATCTTTTTATGCTGTAATGTGATTTAAACCAATGTGTGTCTCGTTAAAGTTCAAATAGGACTCTCTATTTGGTGATGAGAAGTACTGTATACAAGAATCATCTCGATTTAACGTTGTCCCTTCCGACCAAACGTCTTGTTGATGGAACGAATACATAGGAAATTCGGGAATTTCTGGAAGAAGTGACAAAGAAACACAATTTTCTTCTGATGTTTGTTTAACCCCTATATTGGAATAGCATGACGAAAATTGCGTCATCAGAGACATATTACTAGATGTCGTGTTCATTTGGTCAGTCGGTTTACTTTCATTCGTTAATAATTCCGTCAACTGATAAATGTACTGTGTCGCTTCTCTCAAGATATTTATCTTTGATTCTTTTGGGTTTTCCGTTGTACTCGGTGTGTTATGTCTTAGAATCTCTAAAGCGTTGTTCAGATTTTCTACTCTGCGCTTTTCTCTCAAGTTTCGCCGCTTCACAAACTCGTATGGACGCTCTGAATGAGGAATATGGCGTGTTTTTCTTTTAGGAAATTTGTTTTGATGACAAGTCGAGGGTATTACGTCATAACCAAGTCTGGGGGATTGGCACTGCATCAGACTGGATGTATCTAGATGTATGATTTCCATAATAGCAATTCGGTATACAGATATTTAAGTTACTGGAGACGAGTAAAATGAACAACTGTCTAGACAAACTGTCTTTCCGCCTATTTATATTGGAGACGAATAAAAGACAAATAGACAACAGCACTGACGTCATCGTCGTTTGGTTTCAATTAAAACAATTTACAATTTTATAATCAGTAATTACAGATCATATTGCAGGAGTTTTTTTTTTTGTTTAAAGATTATAAAGTATGTTGTTTCAGTGGGATTTTAAAGTCTTTTTAAATCTTACTAAAATAATCTAAGAATGCTGTTATTCTTTAAATAGCACTGGGACGTTTACTCCCTTGGCGGTCTTACAGAATTGTGCTTCTTGACACCTCGTCTTGACACAATCCAATAAAAGGTTGATTAAAGATTTGTTATGTTTTAAACGAAATGAAAAACTTAATTGAATCACATCATTTCCCCTTTTCTGCCAAAACACGAAATGAGTTGTTGTTGAAATTTGTTTGTCAGTCTAGACATGGTGTAAACGGGGTATTGCATATTGGCTAACGCGCACATATCCTGCCATTACGGGAAGACAGTTTTGAGCTAACAACAGTGAATACTGGATGAATTTTACGTTTCCAGTATTGTGGAATTTGTCTATGTTAATGGTGATCAAGTTTACCCACTTTCCATCCTTATAAGATTGGCACATTACTTTGCATTGTTTTGTTTTTTGTAGCTTTATTCGAAGATTTTAAGCTATTTAAACAGTTGCCTTGTTTTGTTTCTAACTGACAAACTGATGGTATGCAGAGGAGGCGTCCTGAGTTTCAAAACTTTACTGTACCAACAAGTCGCTATAACAGTTTTTGTCATTTTCTTAGAAAACGTAATCACTAAAATATCAATTTGCCTAATACATTTTATCTAAAGAGAAGGAAATCTATTTCAAATGTCTTAAAATTATGAGATTTTAACACATCCGATAATATATGGGATTTTATTCTTATCCTTGTTTATTGACCCAATTTCAAAATCCTTATAAGCATTTTTTTAATTTGCAAGAGCTGCTAACATTTAGATTTCTTTTAAATGTTTTGATCGTCCTGTGAAGTTGAGGATGCCTTGAAAATTTAAAAGATTGACGTTGAGATGCAAGATATTGGTAACGCCATTTACATGTACTAACAAAAATCATGTGCTAATAACGACCAAATTTAAACAGCCGGTTTGCATGCATACATGTTTGAGTCTTTGTTGATTATAAAAACTAGCTTGACGATTATATCCAAGCATGATCTATGGAGAAAGCTAATATTTCATAGTTCTTGAAAAGGGAAGGAACAAATATCTCATTCTGGCAGCTCATGCCACTTTAACCAAGGTTAAAACAAATTTTGATTAGCCTAAAGATTCGAAATATTCCCAAAACTATTATTTCAGCTAGATTCAAGCGATATTTGGAATTACCAAAAAGTAGTTTAAAAGTGGTAACAGTTTACGACCGGATATTTGCAGAAAGTTGCTAAACAACAGACACACATACGATGTAACAAACATTTTTATTATATTTATGGACACTAAAACACAAGGGCACAGGGAAAATCTTCTTGTCTAAAATAACCACGGAGACAAGTTTCTAATTGTGTTAGAAAGAGGTATATCATTTAGACCTTTATACCCCATCATAAATTGTTGTAATAAAGTAAACCTATGATATTTCATTAGGTTGACGACTGACAGGAGCTTGGCCTTAGTCAGTAGAATTGTTTGGAACACTTTGTATTACATTGACAATGCTTACGCATCTTAAGCTATAGTAAGAATATCGTCAGACTATATATTATGCCCCCCCCCCCCCCCATACCCTTTCCTAGAAAACCTAGGTAGAAGGCCGACAGGGGAGTTTAGCCCTGACCAGTATGTCTTTCAAACTCTTGTTCTTTTTTATAAGCAATGACTGGCTTTGGGTCAGAGGTCGAGCAAGTTTACTTTGAAGTAGTTTGTATTCTTCTACTATAATCTTGGCCATAGCGATGCTAGCTTTGTTATACTGAAACACAAATGGTATTATAGTTTTTTCACGACATCTTACGGGGTCCAAGTTCAAACCCAAAGGATAAATAGTTTGTAATGTTTGAATCCAAAAACTTTCCCTTTCCAAACGTTTGTGCTTCGTATCTGCAGCGGAAGTGAGAAATGGGATTTTCTCAATAGGCATGATTTCAAAATGGTCCTTGACCGAATGACCTTGAGTATTGAAATGTTGTGCCACGGATACATCATGTTTAAGTCTTATACTAGATAAATGGTTGGCTGCTCTTTGTCGTAGAGAATTCTGAGTTTCTCCGACGTACTGTTTGCGACATTTTTTGCACGTGATTACATACACGATATTAGAGGAGTCACAATTAAGATTCTCTGCCATTTGATATTTGTTGCGAGTTTGTTCTCCGAAAAAGGTTCCGCGATCGGGTACGTATATATCGAATTTGCATCGTGTCTTAAGGCATTTCATTGATGTACCTGAGAGAAATGTTGGACGGTAGTGGTACACTCGTGAAGGGGAGGTAAGCGTATCGGGGGATGAAGGGGGAAACATGATTTGTCTTACTGTGTTAGATTTGATCCTTCGGAGTAATCTAATAGAATACTTCCTAGGGAGGAGAGCTTTAAAAAAATTTATTATAAATAAACAAAACAATATGTTTAAATACGTAACAATTATTATAAACAAATTATCTTTTTTATGCTGTAATGTGATTTAAAGCAATGTGTGTCTCATTAAAGTTCAAATAGGACTCTCTATTTGGTGATGAGAAGTACTGTATACAAGAATCATCTCGATTTAACGTTGTCCCTTCCGACCAAACGTCTTGTTGATGGAACGAATACATAGGAAAATCGGGAATTTCTGGAAGAAGTGACAAAGAAACACAATTTTCTTCTGATGTTTGTTTAACCCCTATATTGGAAAAGCATGACGAAAATTGCGTCATCAGAGACATATTACTAGATGTCGTGTTCATTTGGTCAGTCGGTTTACTTTCATTCGTTAATAATTCCGTCAACTGGTAAATGTACTGTGTCGCTTCTCTCAAGATATTTATCTTTGATTCTTTTGGGTTTTCCGTTGTACTCGGTGTGTTATGTCTTAGAATCTCTATAGGGCACAACACCCAGTTTGTGTTTTCTCAGCCAATGAAAATTGACTTCGGTTATGCTGGAGCTAGGAGGTGGCTTACATAGTGATAGTTTGGTATCTGGGTTATTTGAATATTGGATTGAAACTAACGCAGGTCTACTGTACATACTTTAAGCTTTCAATCAATGCCTGATAACAGATTTTTGTGTGTGTTTTTTTAATGTTCCCCCAATTTTGAAAATACCAAGGTTTGGCTTAGAATAAAGAAGCCTAAAACTGTCAAAATGGCGGTACCCATGTTAAATTGTGTGTAGCTTGAAATCGGCATGCACTATGTCAACTTTATTTGGTTGTAAAGGATTTCTCACGTGTTGATCTATTTGAAAATGGTAAGGAAAAGTCTAAACGAGATTTAGGTAATTAGCCACAACTCAAAACGTTAACATTACCGCAAATGGGAAATGAAACTGTATCATGTAACCTATAGTGAAGTGTGAAAAGTAGGTATTTTGTTCTAAATTTTCAAACCACCACCATTTTTGGTGCCGTTGTATCTGAACTACATATTTGAAATATAAAATAAATGAATTCAGTGAAATTTTTTAAATGTTCACCACTTTTTCTGAAAAACAGGCTTTTGTAGACCAGGGCTAGGTTTGAGCAGACACAAGACTCTTAATGTAGGGTGTAAAATACTTGTATATGCCTCAGTAGTGATCTATTTCCATCAATGAGGTCTAGGTATGACATTTCACTTCTTGGAATTATTAATGTTTTTCAAAGCAAATGATTATATCAAGCTCATTAGCTATTGATGTAAAATAACCAGACCCCCCCCCCCACACCCCCCTTCCCTGTGGGTCTGAAATGATATAATCTGTACAAATTGCACTTTTTATCTCTTAGCAGGTAAACTGACAATGTTGTGGCATTAAATTTGACAGTTTTTAAATCACTGGAGAAGATTTATTAGCTTTCAAACAGTCCAAATGTTAAGAAATCAGACAATTTTTTGACGGGTGGGATGGGTTATCTCCCCTGGCTCTGCCCTTGTGGCAGTCTCTAACCGGGAGAGATGCTAACAGTAACCTACGATCAACAACCAATCATTTCCAGCAAATTTGAATTGTATTTGATGTTTTACTTTTTTATAGCGAGGAATAACATTTTGAATTGGTCCTCATAAAAACTTTCAAATTTAAGCCTAGAAACATGAAGGGGGTGGGTGTGTAAATAACATCAAAAATTCAAAACGACTGGCCAAAAAGCTTGGATCTTTTGAAATTCAATTTGATATTGGTTAATAAAAGCAAAGTTATTAAATTTGACAAATTTCGAGGAATTTTTTCCTTGTTATAGGTCACAACACCCAGTTTGTGTTTTCTCAGCCAATGAAAATTGACTTCGGTTATGCTGGAGCTAGGAGGTGGCTTACATAGTGATAGTTTGGTATCTGGGTTATTTGAATATTGGATTGAAACTAACGCAGGTCTACTGTACATACTTTAAGCTTTCAATCAATGCCTGATAACAGATTTTTGTGTGTGTTTTTTTAATGTTCACCCAATTTTGAAAATACCAAGGTTTGGCTTAGAATAAAGAAGCCTAAAACTGTCAAAATGGCGGTACCCATGTTAAATTGTGTGTAGCTTGAAATCGGCATGCACTATGTCAACTTTATTTGGTTGTAAAGGATTTCTCACGTGTTGATCTATTTGAAAATGGTAAGGAAAAGTCCTAACGAGATTTAGGTAATTAGCCACAACTCAAAACGTTAACATTACCGCAAATGGGAAATGAAACTGTATCATGTAACCTAAAGCGTTGTTCAGAATTTTCTACTCTGCGCTTTTCTCTCAAGTTTCGCCGCTACACAAACTCGTATGGACGCTCTGAATGAGGAATATGGCGTGTTTTTCTTTTAGGAAATTTGTTTTGATGACAAGTCGAGGGTATTACGTCATAACCAAGTCTGGGGGATTGGCACTGCATCAGACTGGATGTATCTAGATGTATGATTTCCATAATAGCAATTCGGTATACAGAGATTTAAGTTACTGGAGACGAGTGAAATGAACAACTGTCTAGACAAACTGTCTTTCCGCCTATTTATATTGGAGACGGATAAAAGACAAATAGACAACAGCACTGACGTCATCGTCGTTTGGTTTCAATTAAAACAATTGACAATTTTAAAATCAGTAATTATAGATCATATTGCAGGAGTTTTTTTGTTTAAAGATTAAGTATGTTGTTTCAGTGTGATTTTAAAGTCTTTTTAAATCTTACTAAAATAATCTAAGAATACTGTTATTCTTTAAATAGCCCTGGGACGTTTACTCCCTTGGCGGTCTTACAGAATTGTGCTTCTTGACACCTCGTCTAGACACAATCAAACAAAAGGTTGATTAAAGATTTGTTATGTTTTAAACGAAATGAAAAACTTAATTGAATCACATCATTTCCCCTTTTCTGCCAAAAAATGAAATGAGTTGTTGTTGAAATTTGTTTGTCAGTCTAGACATGGTGTAAATGGGATATTGCATATTGGCTAACGCGCACAGATCCTGCCATTACGGGAAGATAGCTTTGAGCTAACTATAGTGAATACTGGATGAATTTTACGTTTACAGTATTGTGGAATTTGTCTATGTTAATGGTGATCAAGTTTGCCCACTTTCCATCCTTATAAGATTGGCACATTACTTTGCATTGTTTTGGTTTTTTTGTAGCTTTATTCGAAGATTTTAAGCTATTTAAACAGTTGCCTTGTTTTGTTTCTAACTAACAAACTGATGGTATGCGGAGAAGGCGTCCTGAGTTTCAAAACTTTACTGTACCAACAAGTCGCTATAACAGTTTTTGTCATTTTCTTAGAAAACGTAATCACTAAAATATCAATTTGTCTCATACATTTTATTTAAAGAGAAGGAAATCTATTTCAAATGTCTTAAAATTATGAGATTTTAACACATCCGATAATATATGGGATTTTATTCTTATCCTTGTTAATTGGCCCAATTTCAAAATCCTTATAAGCATTTTTCATTTGCAAGAGCTGCTAACATTTAGATTTTTTAAAAATGTTTTGATCGTCCTGTGAAGTTGAGGATGCCTTGAAAATTTAAAAGATTGACGTTGAGATGCAAGATATTGGTAACGCCATTTACCTGTACTAACAAAAATTATGTGCTAATAACGACCAAATTTAAATAGCCGGTTTGTATGAGTACATGTTTAAGTCTTTGTTGATTATAAAAACTAGCTTGACGATTATATCCAAGACTGATCTATGGAAAAAGTTAATATTTCATAGTTTTTGAAAAAGGAAGGAACAAATATCTCATTCTGGCAGCTCATGCCACTTTAACCAAGGTTAAAACAAATTTTGATTAGCCTAAAAATTCAAAATATTTCCAAAACTATTATTTCAGCTAGATGCAAGCGATATTTGTAATTACCAAAAAGTAGTTTAAAAGTGGTAACAGTTTACGACTGGATATTTGCAGAAAGCTGCTAAACAACAGACACACATTTTTACGATGTAACAAACATTTTTATTATAAATAAACAAAACAATATGTTTAAATACGTAACAATTATTATAAACAAATTATCTTTTTATGCTGTAATGTGATTTAAAGCAATGTGTGTCTCGTTAAAGTTCAAATAGGACTCTCTATTTGGTGATGAGAAGTACTGTATACAAGAATCATCTCGATTTAACGTTGTCCCTTCCGACCAAACGTCTTGTTGATGGAACGAATACATAGGAAATTCGGTAATTTCTGGAAGAAGTGACAAAGAAACACGATTTTCTTCTGATGTTTGTTTAACCCCTATATTGGAATAGCATGACGAAAATTGCGTCATCAGAGACATATTACTAGATGTCGTGTTCATTTGGTCAGTCGGTTTACTTTCATTCGTTAATAATTCCGTCAACTGGTAAATGTACTGTGTCGCTTCTCTCAAGATATTTATCTTTGATTCTTTTGGGTTTTCCGCTGTACTCGGTGTGTTATGTCTTAGAATCTCTATAGGGCACAACACCCAGTTTGTGTTTTCTCAGCCAATGAAAATTGACTTCGGTTATGCTGGAGCTAGGAGGTGGCTTACATAGTGATAGTTTGGTATCTGGGTTATTTGAATATTGGATTGAAACTAACGCAGGTCTACTGTACATACTTTAAGCTTTCAATCAATGCCTGATAACAGATTTTTGTGTGTGTTTTTTTAATGTTCCCCCAATTTTGAAAATACCAAGGTTTGGCTTAGAATAAAGAAGCCTAAAACTGTCAAAATGGCGGTACCCATGTTAAATTGTGTGTAGCTTGAAATCGGCATGCACTATGTCAACTTTATTTGGTTGTAAAGGATTTCTCACGTGTTGATCTATTTGAAAATGGTAAGGAAAAGTCTTAACGAGATTTAGGTAATTAGCCACAACTCAAAACGTTAATATTACCGCAAATGGGAAATGAAACTGTATCATGTAACCTATAGTGAAGTGTGAAAAGTAGGTATTTTGTTCTAAATTTTCAAACCACCACCATTTTTGGTGCCGTTGTATCTGAACTACATATTTGAAATATAAAATAAATGAATTCAGTGAAATTTTTTAAATGTTCACCACTTTTTCTGAAAAACAGGCTTTTGTAGACCAGGGCTAGGTTTGAGCAGACACAAGACTCTTAATGTAGGGTGTAAAATACTTGTATATGCCTCAGTAGTGATCTATTTCCATCAATGAGGTCTAGGTATGACATTTCACTTCTTGGAATTATTAATGTTTTTCAAAGCAAATGATTATATCAAGCTCATTAGCTATTGATGTAAAATAACCAGACCCCCCCCCCCACACCCCCCTTCCCTGTGGGTCTGAAATGATATAATCTGTACAAATTGCACTTTTTATCTCTTAGCAGGTAAACTGACATGGTTGTGGCATTAAATTTGACAGTTTTTAAATCACTGGAGAAGATTTATTAGCTTTCAAACAGTCCAAATGTTAAGAAATCAGACAATTTTTTGACGGGTGGGATGGGTTATCTCCCCTGGCTCTGCCCTTGTGGCAGTCTCTAACCGGGAGAGATGCTAACAGTAACCTACGATCAACAACCAATCATTTCCAGCAAATTTGAATTGTATTTGATGTTTCACTTTTTTATAGCGAGGAATAACATTTTGAATTGGTCCTCATAAAAACTTTCAAATTTAAGCCTAGAAACATGAAGGGGGTGGGTGTGTAAATAACATCAAAAATTCAAAACGACTGGCCAAAAAGCTTGGATCTTTTGAAATTCAATTTGATATTGGTTAATAAAAGCAAAGTTATTAAATTTGACAAATTTCGAGGAATTTTTTCCTTGTTATAGGTCACAACACCCAGTTTGTGTTTTCTCAGCCAATGAAAATTGACTTCGGTTATGCTGGAGCTAGGAGGTGGCTTACATAGTGATAGTTTGGTATCTGGGTTATTTGAATATTGGATTGAAACTAACGCAGGTCTACTGTACATACTTTAAGCTTTCAATCAATGCCTGATAACAGATTTTTGTGTGTGTTTTTTTAATGTTCACCCAATTTTGAAAATACCAAGGTTTGGCTTAGAATAAAGAAGCCTAAAACTGTCAAAATGGCGGTACCCATGTTAAATTGTGTGTAGCTTGAAATCGGCATGCACTATGTCAACTTTATTTGGTTGTAAAGGATTTCTCACGTGTTGATCTATTTGAAAATGGTAAGGAAAAGTCCTAACGAGATTTAGGTAATTAGCCACAACTCAAAACGTTAACATTACCGCAAATGGGAAATGAAACTGTATCATGTAACCTAAAGCGTTGTTCAGAATTTTCTACTCTGCGCTTTTCTCTCAAGTTTCGCCGCTACACAAACTCGTATGGACGCTCTGAATGAGGAATATGGCGTGTTTTTCTTTTAGGAAATTTGTTTTGATGACAAGTCGAGGGTATTACGTCATAACCAAGTCTGGGGGATTGGCACTGCATCAGACTGGATGTATCTAGATGTATGATTTCCATAATAGCAATTCGGTATACAGAGATTTAAGTTACTGGAGACGAGTGAAATGAACAACTGTCTAGACAAACTGTCTTTCCGCCTATTTATATTGGAGACGGATAAAAGACAAATAGACAACAGCACTGACGTCATCGTCGTTTGGTTTCAATTAAAACAATTGACAATTTTAAAATCAGTAATTATAGATCATATTGCAGGAGTTTTTTTGTTTAAAGATTAAGTATGTTGTTTCAGTGTGATTTTAAAGTCTTTTTAAATCTTACTAAAATAATCTAAGAATACTGTTATTCTTTAAATAGCCCTGGGACGTTTACTCCCTTGGCGGTCTTACAGAATTGTGCTTCTTGACACCTCGTCTAGACACAATCAAACAAAAGGTTGATTAAAGATTTGTTATGTTTTAAACGAAATGAAAAACTTAATTGAATCACATCATTTCCCCTTTTCTGCCAAAAAATGAAATGAGTTGTTGTTGAAATTTGTTTGTCAGTCTAGACATGGTGTAAATGGGATATTGCATATTGGCTAACGCGCACAGATCCTGCCATTACGGGAAGATAGCTTTGAGCTAACTATAGTGAATACTGGATGAATTTTACGTTTACAGTATTGTGGAATTTGTCTATGTTAATGGTGATCAAGTTTGCCCACTTTCCATCCTTATAAGATTGGCACATTACTTTGCATTGTTTTGGTTTTTTTGTAGCTTTATTCGAAGATTTTAAGCTATTTAAACAGTTGCCTTGTTTTGTTTCTAACTAACAAACTGATGGTATGCGGAGAAGGCGTCCTGAGTTTCAAAACTTTACTGTACCAACAAGTCGCTATAACAGTTTTTGTCATTTTCTTAGAAAACGTAATCACTAAAATATCAATTTGTCTCATACATTTTATTTAAAGAGAAGGAAATCTATTTCAAATGTCTTAAAATTATGAGATTTTAACACATCCGATAATATATGGGATTTTATTCTTATCCTTGTTAATTGGCCCAATTTCAAAATCCTTATAAGCATTTTTCATTTGCAAGAGCTGCTAACATTTAGATTTTTTAAAAATGTTTTGATCGTCCTGTGAAGTTGAGGATGCCTTGAAAATTTAAAAGATTGACGTTGAGATGCAAGATATTGGTAACGCCATTTACCTGTACTAACAAAAATTATGTGCTAATAACGACCAAATTTAAATAGCCGGTTTGTATGAGTACATGTTTAAGTCTTTGTTGATTATAAAAACTAGCTTGACGATTATATCCAAGACTGATCTATGGAAAAAGTTAATATTTCATAGTTTTTGAAAAAGGAAGGAACAAATATCTCATTCTGGCAGCTCATGCCACTTTAACCAAGGTTAAAACAAATTTTGATTAGCCTAAAAATTCAAAATATTTCCAAAACTATTATTTCAGCTAGATGCAAGCGATATTTGTAATTACCAAAAAGTAGTTTAAAAGTGGTAACAGTTTACGACTGGATATTTGCAGAAAGCTGCTAAACAACAGACACACATTTTTACGATGTAACAAACATTTTTATTATAAATAAACAAAACAATATGTTTAAATACGTAACAATTATTATAAACAAATTATCTTTTTATGCTGTAATGTGATTTAAAGCAATGTGTGTCTCGTTAAAGTTCAAATAGGACTCTCTATTTGGTGATGAGAAGTACTGTATACAAGAATCATCTCGATTTAACGTTGTCCCTTCCGACCAAACGTCTTGTTGATGGAACGAATACATAGGAAATTCGGTAATTTCTGGAAGAAGTGACAAAGAAACACGATTTTCTTCTGATGTTTGTTTAACCCCTATATTGGAATAGCATGACGAAAATTGCGTCATCAGAGACATATTACTAGATGTCGTGTTCATTTGGTCAGTCGGTTTACTTTCATTCGTTAATAATTCCGTCAACTGGTAAATGTACTGTGTCGCTTCTCTCAAGATATTTATCTTTGATTCTTTTGGGTTTTCCGCTGTACTCGGTGTGTTATGTCTTAGAATCTCTATAGGGCACAACACCCAGTTTGTGTTTTCTCAGCCAATGAAAATTGACTTCG
The DNA here is from genome assembly GCA_963971465.1 of Lepidochitona cinerea. Lineage (NCBI taxonomy): Eukaryota > Metazoa > Mollusca > Polyplacophora > Chitonida > Tonicellidae > Lepidochitona > Lepidochitona cinerea. The sequence continues at coordinate 33,317,726 of OZ020562.1, forward strand.
GTTATGCTGGAGCTAGGAGGTGGCTTACATAGTGATAGTTTGGTATCTGGGTTATTTGAATATTGGATTGAAACTAACGCAGGTCTACTGTACATACTTTAAGCTTTCAATCAATGCCTGATAACAGATTTTTGTGTGTGTTTTTTTAATGTTCCCCCAATTTTGAAAATACCAAGGTTTGGCTTAGAATAAAGAAGCCTAAAACTGTCAAAATGGCGGTACCCATGTTAAATTGTGTGTAGCTTGAAATCGGCATGCACTATGTCAACTTTATTTGGTTGTAAAGGATTTCTCACGTGTTGATCTATTTGAAAATGGTAAGGAAAAGTCTTAACGAGATTTAGGTAATTAGCCACAACTCAAAACGTTAATATTACCGCAAATGGGAAATGAAACTGTATCATGTAACCTATAGTGAAGTGTGAAAAGTAGGTATTTTGTTCTAAATTTTCAAACCACCACCATTTTTGGTGCCGTTGTATCTGAACTACATATTTGAAATATAAAATAAATGAATTCAGTGAAATTTTTTAAATGTTCACCACTTTTTCTGAAAAACAGGCTTTTGTAGACCAGGGCTAGGTTTGAGCAGACACAAGACTCTTAATGTAGGGTGTAAAATACTTGTATATGCCTCAGTAGTGATCTATTTCCATCAATGAGGTCTAGGTATGACATTTCACTTCTTGGAATTATTAATGTTTTTCAAAGCAAATGATTATATCAAGCTCATTAGCTATTGATGTAAAATAACCAGACCCCCCCCCCCCACACCCCCCTTCCCTGTGGGTCTGAAATGATATAATCTGTACAAATTGCACTTTTTATCTCTTAGCAGGTAAACTGACATGGTTGTGGCATTAAATTTGACAGTTTTTAAATCACTGGAGAAGATTTATTAGCTTTCAAACAGTCCAAATGTTAAGAAATCAGACAATTTTTTGACGGGTGGGATGGGTTATCTCCCCTGGCTCTGCCCTTGTGGCAGTCTCTAACCGGGAGAGATGCTAACAGTAACCTACGATCAACAACCAATCATTTCCAGCAAATTTGAATTGTATTTGATGTTTCACTTTTTTATAGCGAGGAATAACATTTTGAATTGGTCCTCATAAAAACTTTCAAATTTAAGCCTAGAAACATGAAGGGGGTGGGTGTGTAAATAACATCAAAAATTCAAAACGACTGGCCAAAAAGCTTGGATCTTTTGAAATTCAATTTGATATTGGTTAATAAAAGCAAAGTTATTAAATTTGACAAATTTCGAGGAATTTTTTCCTTGTTATAGGTCACAACACCCAGTTTGTGTTTTCTCAGCCAATGAAAATTGACTTCGGTTATGCTGGAGCTAGGAGGTGGCTTACATAGTGATAGTTTGGTATCTGGGTTATTTGAATATTGGATTGAAACTAACGCAGGTCTACTGTACATACTTTAAGCTTTCAATCAATGCCTGATAACAAATTTTTGCGTGTGTTTTTTTAATGTTCACCCAATTTTGAAAATACCAAGGTTTGGCTTAGAATAAAGAAGCCTAAAACTGTCAAAATGGCGGTACCCATGTTAAATTGTGTGTAGCTTGAAATCGGCATGCACTATGTCAACTTTATTTGGTTGTAAAGGATTTCTCACGTGTTGATCTATTTGAAAATGGTAAGGAAAAGTCTTAACGAGATTTAGGTAATTAGCCACAACTCAAAACGTTAACATTACCGCAAATGGGAAATGAAACTGTATCATGTAACCTAAAGCGTTGTTCAGATTTTCTACTCTGCGCTTTTCTCTCAAGTTTCGCCGCTACACAAACTCGTATGGACGCTCTGAATGAGGAATATGGCGTGTTTTTCATTTAGGAAATTTGTTTTGATGACAAGTCGAGGGTATTACGTCATAACCAAGTCTGGGGGATTGGCACTGCATCAGACTGGATGTATCTAGATGTATGATTTCCATAATAGCAATTCGGTATACAGAGATTTAAGTTACTGGAGACGAGTGAAATGAACAACTGTCTAGACAAACTGTCTTTCCGCCTATTTATATTGGAGACGGATAAAAGACAAATAGACAACAGCACTGACGTCATCGTCGTTTGGTTTCAAATAAAACAATTGACAATTTTATAATCAGTAATTACAGATCATATTGCAGGAGTTTTTTTGTTTAAAGATTAAGTATGTTGTTTCAGTGTGATTTTAAAGTCTTTTTAAATCTTACTAAAATAATCTAAGAATACTGTTATTCTTTAAATAGCACTGGGACGTTTACTCCCTTGGCGGTCTTACAGAATTGTGCTTCTTGACACCTCGTCTAGACACAATCAAACAAAAGGTTGATTAAAGATTTGTTATGTTTTAAACGAAATGAAAAACTTAATTGAATCACATCATTTCCCCTTTTCTGCCAAAAAATGAAATGAGTTGTTGTTGAAATTTGTTTGTCAGTCTAGACATGGTGTAAATGGGATATTGCATATTGGCTAACGCGCACAGATCCTGCCATTACGGGAAGACAGCTTTGAGCTAACTATAGTGAATACTGGATGAATTTTACGTTTACAGTATTGTGGAATTTGTCTATGTTAATGGTGATCAAGTTTGCCCACTTTCCATCCTTATAAGATTGGCACATTACTTTGCATTGTTTTGGTTTTTTTGTAGCTTTATTCGAAGATTTTAAGCTATTTAAACAGTTGCCTTGTTTTGTTTCTAACTAACAAACTGATGGTATGCGGAGAAGGCGTCCTGAGTTTCAAAACTTTACTGTACCAACAAGTCGCTATAACAGTTTTTGTCATTTTCTTAGAAAACGTAATCACTAAAATATCAATTTGTCTCATACATTTTATTTAAAGAGAAGGAAATCTATTTCAAATGTCTTAAAATTATGAGATTTTAACACATGCAATAATATATGGGATTTTATTCTTATCCTTGTTAATTGGCCCAATTTCAAAATCCTTATAAGCATTTTTCATTTGCAAGAGCTGCTAACATTTAGATTTTTTTAAAATGTTTTGATCGTCCTGTGAAGTTGAGGATGCCTTGAAAATTTAAAAGATTGACGTTGAGATGCAAGATATTGGTAACGCCATTTACCTGTACTAACAAAAATTATGTGCTAATAACGACCAAATTTAAATAGCCGGTTTGTATGAGTACATGTTTAAGTCTTTGTTGATTATAAAAACTAGCTTGACGATTATATCCAAGACTGATCTATGGAAAAAGTTAATATTTCATAGTTTTTGAAAAAGGAAGGAACAAATATCTCATTCTGGCAGCTCATGCCACTTTAACCAAGGTTAAAACAAATGCTGATTAGCCTAAAAATTCAAAATATTTCCAAAACTATTATTTCAGCTAGATGCAAGCGATATTTGTAATTACCAAAAAGTAGTTTAAAAGTGGTAACAGTTTACGACTGGATATTTGCAGAAAGCTGCTAAACAACAGACACACATTTTTACGATGTAACAAACATTTTTATTATAAATAAACAAAACAATATGTTTAAATACGTAACAATTATTATAAACAAATTATCTTTTTATGCTGTAATGTGATTTAAAGCAATGTGTGTCTCGTTAAAGTTCAAACAGGACTCTCTATTTGGTGATGAGAAGTACTGTATACAAGAATCATCTCGATTTAACGTTGTCCCTTCCGACCAAACGTCTTGTTGATGGAACGAATACATAGGAAATTCGGTAATTTCTGGAAGAAGTGACAAAGAAACACGATTTTCTTCTGATGTTTGTTTAACCCCTATATTGGAATAGCATGCCGAAAATTGCGTCATCAGAGACATATTACTAGATGTCGTGTTCATTTGGTCAGTCGGTTTACTTTCATTCGTTAATAATTCCGTCAACTGATAAATGTACTGTGTCGCTTCTCTCAAGATATTTATCTTTGATTCTTTTGGGTTTTCCGTTGTACTCGGTGTGTTATGTCTTAGAATCTCTAAAGCGTTGTTCAGATTTTCTACTCTGCGCTTTTCCCTAAAGTTTCGCCGCTTCACAAACTCGTATGGACGCTCTGAATGAGGAATATGGCGTCTTTTTCTTTTAGGAAATTTGTTTTGATGACAAGTCGAGGGTATTACGTCATAACCAAGTCTGGGGGATTGGCACTGCATCAGACTGGATGTATCTAGATGTATGATTTCCATAATAGCAATTCGGTATACAGATATTTAAGTTACTGGAGACGAGTGAAATGAACAACTGTCTAGACAAACTGTCTTTCCGCCTATTTATATTGGAGACGGATAAAAGACAAATAGACAACAGCACTGACGTCATCGTCGTTTGGTTTCAATTAAAACAATTGACAATTTTATAATCAGTAATTACAGATCATATTGCAGGAGTTTTTTTGTTTAAAGATTAAGTATGTTGTTTCAGTGGGATTTTAAAGTCTTTTTAAATCTTACTAAAATAATCTAAGAATACTGTTATTCTTTAAATAGCACTGGGACGTTTACTCCCTTGGCGGTCTTACAGAATTGTGCTTCTTGGCACCTCGTCTAGACACAATCAAACAAAAGGTTGATTAAAGATTTGTTATGTTTTAAACGAAATGAAAAACTTAATTGAATCACATCATTTCCCCTTTTCTGCCAAAAAATGAAATGAGTTGTTGTTGAAATTTGTTTGTCAGTCTAGACATGGTGTAAATGGGATATTGCATATTGGCTAACGCGCACAGATCCTGCCATTACGGGAAGACAGCTTTGAGCTAACTATAGTGAATACTGGATGAATTTTACGTTTACAGTATTGTGGAATTTGTCTATGTTAATGGTGATCAAGTTTGCCCACTTTCCATCCTTATAAGATTGGCACATTACTTTGCATTGTTTTGGTTTTTTTGTAGCTTTATTCGAAGATTTTAAGCTATTTAAACAGTTGCCTTGTTTTGTTTCTAACTAACAAACTGATGGTATGCGGAGAAGGCGTCCTGAGTTTCAAAACTTTACTGTACCAACAAGTCGCTATAACAGTTTTTGTCATTTTCTTAGTAAACGTAATCACTAAAATATCAATTTGTCTCATACATTTTATTTAAAGAGAAGGAAATCTATTTCAAATGTCTTAAAATTATGAGATTTTAACACATGCAATAATATATGGGATTTTATTCTTATCCTTGTTAATTGGCCCAATTTCAAAATCCTTATAAGCATTTTTCATTTGCAAGAGCTGCTAACATTTAGATTTTTTTTAAATGTTTTGATCGTCCTGTGAAGTTGAGGATGCCTTGAAAATTTAAAAGATTGACGTTGAGATGCAAGATATTGGTAACGCCATTTACCTGTACTAACAAAAATTATGTGCTAATAACGACCAAATTTAAATAGCCGGTTTGTATGAGTACATGTTTAAGTCTTTGTTGATTATAAAAACTAGCTTGACGATTATATCCAAGACTGATCTATGGAAAAAGTTAATATTTCATAGTTTTTGAAAAAGGAAGGAACAAATATCTCATTCTGGCAGCTCATGCCACTTTAACCAAGGTTAAAACAAATTTTGATTAGCCTAAAAATTCAAAATATTTCCAAAACTATTATTTCAGCTAGATGCAAGCGATATTTGTAATTACCAAAAAGTAGTTTAAAAGTGGTAACAGTTTACGACTGGATATTTGCAGAAAGCTGCTAAACAACAGACACACATTTTTACGATGTAACAAACATTTTTATTATAAATAAACAAAACAATATGTTTAAATACGTAACAATTATTATAAACAAATTATCTTTTTATGCTGTAATGTGATTTAAAGCAATGTGTGTCTCGTTAAAGTTCAAATAGGACTCTCTATTTGGTGATGAGAAGTACTGTATACAAGAATCATCTCGATTTAACGTTGTCCCTTCCGACCAAACGTCTTGTTGATGGAACGAATACATAGGAAATTCGGTAATTTCTGGAAGAAGTGACAAAGAAAAACGATTTTCTTCTGATGTTTGTTTAACCCCTATATTGGAATAGCATGACGAAAATTGCGTCATCAGAGACATATTACTAGATGTCGTGTTCATTTGGTCAGTCGGTTTACTTTCATTCGTTAATAATTCCGTCAACTGATAAATGTACTGTGTCGCTTCTCTCAAGATATTTATCTTTGATTCTTTTGGGTTTTCCGTTGTACTCGGTGTGTTATGTCTTAGAATCTCTAAAGCGTTGTTCAGATTTTCTACTCTGCGCTTTTCCCTCAAGTTTCGCCGCTTCACAAACTCGTATGGACGCTCTGAATGAGGAATATGGCGTCTTTTTCTTTTAGGAAATTTGTTTTGATGACAAGTCGAGGGTATTACGTCATAACCAAGTCTGGGGGATTGGCACTGCATCAGACTGGATGTATCTAGATGTATGATTTCCATAATAGCAATTCGGTATACAGATATTTAAGTTACTGGAGACGAGTGAAATGAACAACTGTCTAGACAAACTGTCTTTCCGCCTATTTATATTGGAGACGGATAAAAGACAAATAGACAACAGCACTGACGTCATCGTCGTTTGGTTTCAATTAAAACAATTGACAATTTTATAATCAGTAATTACAGATCATATTGCAGGAATTTTTTTGTTTAAAGATTAAGTATGTTGTTTCAGTGGGATTTTAAAGTCTTTTTAAATCTTACTAAAATAATCTAAGAATACTGTTATTCTTTAAATAGCACTGGGACGTTTACTCCCTTGGCGGTCTTACCGAATTGTGCTTCTTGACACCTCGTCTAGACACAATCAAACAAAAGGTTGATTAAAGATTTGTTATGTTTTAAACGAAATGAAAAACTTAATTGAATCACATCATTTCCCCTTTTCTGCCAAAAAATGAAATGAGTTGTTGTTGAAATTTGTTTGTCAGTCTAGACATGGTGTAAATGGGATATTGCATATTGGCTAACGCGCACAGATCCTGCCATTACGGGAAGACAGCTTTGAGCTAACTATAGTGAATACTGGATGAATTTTACGTTTAAAGTATTGTGGAATTTGTCTATGTTAATGGTGATCAAGTTTGCCCACTTTCCATCCTTATAAGATTGGCACATTACTTTGCATTGTTTTGGTTTTTTTGTAGCTTTATTCGAAGATTTTAAGCTATTTAAACAGTTGCCTTGTTTTGTTTCTAACTAACAAACTGATGGTATGCGGAGAAGGCGTCCTGAGCTTCAAAACTTTACTGTACCAACAAGTCGCTATAACAGTTTTTGTCATTTTCTTAGAAAACGTAATCACTAAAATATCAATTTGTCTCATACATTTTATTTAAAGAGAAGGAAATCTATTTCAAATGTCTTAAAATTATGAGATTTTAACACATGCAATAATATATGGGATTTTATTCTTATCCTTGTTAATTGGCCCAATTTCAAAATCCTTATAAGCATTTTTCATTTGCAAGAGCTGCTAACATTTAGATTTTTTTAAAATGTTTTGATCGTCCTGTGAAGTTGAGGATGCCTTGAAAATTTAAAAGATTGACGTTGAGATGCAAGATATTGGTAACGCCATTTACCTGTACTAACAAAAATTATGTGCTAATAACGACCAAATTTAAATAGCCGGTTTGTATGAGTACATGTTTAAGTCTTTGTTGATTATAAAAACTAGCTTGACGATTATATCCAAGACTGATCTATGGAAAAAGTTAATATTTCATAGTTTTTGAAAAAGGAAGGAACAATAATCTCATTCTGGCAGCTCATGCCACTTTAACCAAGGTTAAAACAAATTTTGATTAGCCTAAAAATTCAAAATATTTCCAAAACTATTATTTCAGCTAGATGCAAGCGATATTTGTAATTACCAAAAAGTAGTTTAAAAGTGGTAACAGTTTACGACTGGATATTTGCAGAAAGCTGCTAAACAACAGACACACATTTTTACGATGTAACAAACATTTTTATTATAAATAAACAAAACAATATGTTTAAATACGTAACAATTATTATAAATAAATTATCTTTTTATGCTGTAATGTGATTTAAAGCAATGTGTGTCTCGTTAAAGTTCAAATAGGACTCTCTATTTGGTGATGAGAAGTACTGTATACAAGAATCATCTCGATTTAACGTTGTCACTTCCGACCAAACGTCTTGTTGATGGAACGAATACATAGGAAAATCGGGAATTTCTGGAAGAAGTGACAAAGAAACACAATTTTCTTCTGATGTTTGTTTAACCCCTATATTGGAAAAGCATGACGAAAATTGCGTCATCAGAGACATATTACTAGATGTCGTGTTCATTTGGTCAGTCGGTTTACTTTCATTCGTTAATAATTCCGTCAACTGGTAAATGTACTGTGTCGCTTCTCTCAAGATATTTATCTTTGATTCTTTTGGGTTTTCCGTTGTACTCGGTGTGTTATGTCTTAGAATCTCTATAGGGCACAACACCCAGTTTGTGTTTTCTCAGCCAATGAAAATTGACTTCGGTTATGCTGGAGCTAGGAGGTGGCTTACATAGTGATAGTTTGGTATCTGGGTTATTTGAATATTGGATTGAAACTAACGCAGGTCTACTGTACATACTTTAAGCTTTCAATCAATGCCTGATAACAGATTTTTGTGTGTGTTTTTTTAATGTTCCCCCAATTTTGAAAATACCAAGGTTTGGCTTAGAATAAAGAAGCCTAAAACTGTCAAAATGGCGGTACCCATGTTAAATTGTGTGTAGCTTGAAATCGGCATGCACTATGTCAACTTTATTTGGTTGTAAAGGATTTCTCACGTGTTGATCTATTTGAAAATGGTAAGGAAAAGTCTTAACGAGATTTAGGTAATTAGCCACAACTCAAAACGTTAATATTACCGCAAATGGGAAATGAAACTGTATCATGTAACCTATAGTGAAGTGTGAAAAGTAGGTATTTTGTTCTAAATTTTCAAACCACCACCATTTTTGGTGCCGTTGTATCTGAACTACATATTTGAAATATAAAATAAATGAATTCAGTGAAATTTTTTAAATGTTCACCACTTTTTCTGAAAAACAGGCTTTTGTAGACCAGGGCTAGGTTTGAGCAGACACAAGACTCTTAATGTAGGGTGTAAAATACTTGTATATGCCTCAGTAGTGATCTATTTCCATCAATGAGGTCTAGGTATGACATTTCACTTCTTGGAATTATTAATGTTTTTCAAAGCAAATGATTATATCAAGCTCATTAGCTATTGATGTAAAATAACCAGACCCCCCCCCCCCCACACCCCCCTTCCCTGTGGGTCTGAAATGATATAATCTGTACAAATTGCACTTTTTATCTCTTAGCAGGTAAACTGACATGGTTGTGGCATTAAATTTGACAGTTTTTAAATCACTGGAGAAGATTTATTAGCTTTCAAACAGTCCAAATGTTAAGAAATCAGACAATTTTTTGACGGGTGGGATGGGTTATCTCCCCTGGCTCTGCCCTTGTGGCAGTCTCTAACCGGGAGAGATGCTAACAGTAACCTACGATCAACAACCAATCATTTCCAGCAAATTTGAATTGTATTTGATGTTTCACTTTTTTATAGCGAGGAATAACATTTTGAATTGGTCCTCATAAAAACTTTCAAATTTAAGCCTAGAAACATGAAGGGGGTGGGTGTGTAAATAACATCAAAAATTCAAAACGACTGGCCAAAAAGCTTGGATCTTTTGAAATTCAATTTGATATTGGTTAATAAAAGCAAAGTTATTAAATTTGACAAATTTCGAGGAATTTTTTCCTTGTTATAGGTCACAACACCCAGTTTGTGTTTTCTCAGCCAATGAAAATTGACTTCGGTTATGCTGGAGCTAGGAGGTGGCTTACATAGTGATAGTTTGGTATCTGGGTTATTTGAATATTGGATTGAAACTAACGCAGGTCTACTGTACATACTTTAAGCTTTCAATCAATGCCTGATAACAGATTTTTGCGTGTGTTTTTTTAATGTTCACCCAATTTTGAAAATACCAAGGTTTGGCTTAGAATAAAGAAGCCTAAAACTGTCAAAATGGCGGTACCCATGTTAAATTGTGTGTAGCTTGAAATCGGCATGCACTATGTCAACTTTATTTGGTTGTAAAGGATTTCTCACGTGTTGATCTATTTGAAAATGGTAAGGAAAAGTCTTAACGAGATTTAGGTAATTAGCCACAACTCAAAACGTTAACATTACCGCAAATGGGAAATGAAACTGTATCATGTAACCTAAAGCGTTGTTCAGATTTTCTACTCTGCGCTTTTCTCTCAAGTTTCGCCGCTACACAAACTCGTATGGACGCTCTGAATGAGGAATATGGCGTGTTTTTCATTTAGGAAATTTGTTTTGATGACAAGTCGAGGGTATTACGTCATAACCAAGTCTGGGGGATTGGCACTGCATCAGACTGGATGTATCTAGATGTATGATTTCCATAATAGCAATTCGGTATACAGAGATTTAAGTTACTGGAGACGAGTGAAATGAACAACTGTCTAGACAAACTGTCTTTCCGCCTATTTATATTGGAGACGGATAAAAGACAAATAGACAACAGCACTGACGTCATCGTCGTTTGGTTTCAAATAAAACAATTGACAATTTTATAATCAGTAATTACAGATCATATTGCAGGAGTTTTTTTGTTTAAAGATTAAGTATGTTGTTTCAGTGTGATTTTAAAGTCTTTTTAAATCTTACTAAAATAATCTAAGAATACTGTTATTCTTTAAATAGCACTGGGACGTTTACTCCCTTGGCGGTCTTACAGAATTGTGCTTCTTGACACCTCGTCTAGACACAATCAAACAAAAGGTTGATTAAAGATTTGTTATGTTTTAAACGAAATGAAAAACTTAATTGAATCACATCATTTCCCCTTTTCTGCCAAAAAATGAAATGAGTTGTTGTTGAAATTTGTTTGTCAGTCTAGACATGGTGTAAATGGGATATTGCATATTGGCTAACGCGCACAGATCCTGCCATTACGGGAAGACAGCTTTGAGCTAACTATAGTGAATACTGGATGAATTTTACGTTTACAATATTGTGGAATTTGTCTATGTTAATGGTGATCAAGTTTGCCCACTTTCCATCCTTATAAGATTGGCACATTACTTTGCATTGTTTTGGTTTTTTTTGTAGCTTTATTCGAAGATTTTAAGCTATTTAAACAGTTGCCTTGTTTTGTTTCTAACTAACATACTGATGGTATGCGGAGAAGGCGTCCTGAGTTTCAAAACTTTACTGTACCAACAAGTCGCTATAACAGTTTTTGTCATTTTCTTAGAAAACGTAATCACTAAAATATCAATTTGTCTCATACATTTTATTTAAAGAGAAGGAAATCTATTTCAAATGTCTTAAAATTATGAGATTTTAACACATGCAATAATATATGGGATTTTATTCTTATCCTTGTTAATTGGCCCAATTTCAAAATCCTTATAAGCATTTTTCATTTGCAAGAGCTGCTAACATTTAGATTTTTTTAAAATGTTTTGATCGTCCTGTGAAGTTGAGGATGCCTTGAAAATTTAAAAGATTGACGTTGAGATGCAAGATATTGGTAACGCCATTTACCTGTACTAACAAAAATTATGTGCTAATAACGACCAAATTTAAATAGCCGGTTTGTATGAGTACATGTTTAAGTCTTTGTTGATTATAAAAACTAGCTTGACGATTATATCCAAGACTGATCTATGGAAAAAGTTAATATTTCATAGTTTTTGAAAAAGGAAGGAACAAATATCTCATTCTGGCAGCTCATGCCACTTTAACCAAGGTTAAAACAAATTTTGATTAGCCTAAAAATTCAAAATATTTCCAAAACTATTATTTCAGCTAGATGCAAGCGATATTTGTAATTACCAAAAAGTAGTTTAAAAGTGGTAACAGTTTACGACTGGATATTTGCAGAAAGCTGCTAAACAACAGACACACATTTTTACGATGTAACAAACATTTTTATTATAAATAAACAAAACAATATGTTTAAATACGTAACAATTATTATAAACAAATTATCTTTTTATGCTGTAATGTGATTTAAAGCAATGTGTGTCTCGTTAAAGTTCAAATAGGACTCTCTATTTGGTGATGAGAAGTACTGTATACAAGAATCATCTCGATTTAACGTTGTCCCTTCCGACCAAACGTCTTGTTGATGGAACGAATACATAGGAAATTCGGTAATTTCTGGAAGAAGTGACAAAGAAACACGATTTTCTTCTGATGTTTGTTTAACCCCTATATTGGAATAGCATGACGAAAATTGCGTCATCAGAGACATATTACTAGATGTCGTGTTCATTTGGTCAGTCGGTTTACTTTCATTCGTTAATAATTCCGTCAACTGATAAATGTACTGTGTCGCTTCTCTCAAGATATTTATCTTTGATTCTTTTGGGTTTTCCGTTGTACTCGGTGTGTTATGTCTTAGAATCTCTAAAGCGTTGTTCAGATTTTCTACTCTGCGCTTTTCCCTCAAGTTTCGCCGCTTCACAAACTCGTATGGACGCTCTGAATGAGGAATATGGCGTCTTTTTCTTTTAGGAAATTTGTTTTGATGACAAGTCGAGGGTATTACGTCATAACCAAGTCTGGGGGATTGGCACTGCATCAGACTGGATGTATCTAGATGTATGATTTCCATAATAGCAATTCGGTATACAGATATTTAAGTTACTGGAGACGAGTGAAATGAACAACTGTCTAGACAAACTGTCTTTCCGCCTATTTATATTGGAGACGGATAAAAGACAAATAGACAACAGCACTGACGTCATCGTCGTTTGGTTTCAATTAAAACAATTGACAAGTTTATAATCAGTAATTACAGATCATATTGCAGGAATTTTTTTGTTTAAAGATTAAGTATGTTGTTTCAGTGGGATTTTAAAGTCTTTTTAAATCTTACTAAAATAATCTAAGAATACTGTTATTCTTTAAATAGCACTGGGACGTTTACTCCCTTGGCGGTCTTACCGAATTGTGCTTCTTGACACCTCGTCTAGACACAATCAAACAAAAGGTTGATTAAAGATTTGTTATGTTTTAAACGAAATGAAAAACTTAATTGAATCACATCATTTCCCCTTTTCTGCCAAAAAATGAAATGCGTTGTTGTTGAAATTTGTTTGTCAGTCTAGACATGGTGTAAATGGGATATTGCATATTGGCTAACGCGCACAGATCCTGCCATTACGGGAAGACAGCTTTGAGCTAACTATAGTGAATACTGGATGAATTTTACGTTTACAGTATTGTGGAATTTGTCTATGTTAATGGTGATCAAGTTTGCCCACTTTCCATCCTTATAAGATTGGCACATTACTTTGCATTGTTTTGGTTTTTTGTAGCTTTATTCGAAGATTTTAAGCTATTTAAACAGTTGCCTTGTTTTGTTTCTAACTAACAAACTGATGGTATGCGGAGAAGGCGTCCTGAGTTTCAAAACTTTACTGTACCAACAAGTCGCTATAACAGTTTTTGTCATTTTCTTAGAAAACGTAATCACTAAAATATCAATTTGTCTCATACATTTTATTTAAAGAGAAGGAAATCTATTTCAAATGTCTTAAAATTATGAGATTTTAACACATGCAATAATATATGGGATTTTATTCTTATCCTTGTTAATTGGCCCAATTTCAAAATCCTTATAAGCATTTTTCATTTGCAAGAGCTGCTAACATTTAGATTTTTTTAAAATGTTTTGATCGTCCTGTGAAGTTGAGGATGCCTTGAAAATTTAAAAGATTGACGTTGAGATGCAAGATATTGGTAACGCCATTTACCTGTACTAACAAAAAGTATGTGCTAATAACGACCAAATTTAAATAGCCGGTTTGTATGAGTACATGTTTAAGTCTTTGTTGATTATAAAAACTAGCTTGACGATTATATCCAAGACTGATCTATGGAAAAAGTTAATATTTCATAGTTTTTGAAAAAGGAAGGAACAAATATCTCATTCTGGCAGCTCATGCCACTTTAACCAAGGTTAAAACAAATTTTGATTAGCCTAAAAATTCAAAATATTTCCAAAACTATTATTTCAGCTAGATGCAAGCGATATTTGTAATTACCAAAAAGTAGTTTAAAAGTGGTAACAGTTTACGACTGGATATTTGCAGAAAGCTGCTAAACAACAGACACACATTTTTACGATGTAACAAACATTTTTATTATAAATAAACAAAACAATATGTTTAAATACGTAACAATTATTATAAATAAATTATCTTTTTATGCTGTAATGTGATTTAAAGCAATGTGTGTCTCGTTAAAGTTCAAATAGGACTCTCTATTTGGTGATGAGAAGTACTGTATACAAGAATCATCTCGATTTAACGTTGTCCCTTCCGACCAAACGTCTTGTTGATGGAACGAATACATAGGAAAATCGGGAATTTCTGGAAGAAGTGACAAAGAAACACAATTTTCTTCTGATGTTTGTTTAACCCCTATATTGGAAAAGCATGACAAAAATTGCGTCATCAGAGACATATTACTAGATGTCGTGTTCATTTGGTCAGTCGGTTTACTTTCATTCGTTAATAATTCCGTCAACTGGTAAATGTACTGTGTCGCTTCTCTCAAGATATTTATCTTTGATTCTTTTGGGTTTTCCGTTGTACTCGGTGTGTTATGTCTTAGAATCTGTATAGGGCACAACACCCAGTTTGTGTTTTCTCAGCCAATGAAAATTGACTTCGGTTATGCTGGAGCTAGGAGGTGGCTTACATAGTGATAGTTTGGTATCTGGGTTATTTGAATATTGGATTGAAACTAACGCAGGTCTACTGTACATACTTTAAGCTTTCAATCAATGCCTGATAACAGATTTTTGTGTGTGTTTTTTTAATGTTCCCCCAATTTTGAAAATACCAAGGTTTGGCTTAGAATAAAGAAGCCTAAAACTGTCAAAATGGCGGTACCCATGTTAAATTGTGTGTAGCTTGAAATCGGCATGCACTATGTCAACTTTATTTGGTTGTAAAGGATTTCTCACGTGTTGATCTATTTGAAAATGGTAAGGAAAAGTCTTAACGAGATTTAGGTAATTAGCCACAACTCAAAACGTTAATATTACCGCAAATGGGAAATGAAACTGTATCATGTAACCTATAGTGAAGTGTGAAAAGTAGGTATTTTGTTCTAAATTTTCAAACCACCACCATTTTTGGTGCCGTTGTATCTGAACTACATATTTGAAATATAAAATAAATGAATTCAGTGAAATTTTTTAAATGTTCACCACTTTTTCTGAAAAACAGGCTTTTGTAGACCAGGGCTAGGTTTGAGCAGACACAAGACTCTTAATGTAGGGTGTAAAATACTTGTATATGCCTCAGTAGTGATCTATTTCCATCAATGAGGTCTAGGTATGACATTTCACTTCTTGGAATTATTAATGTTTTTCAAAGCAAATGATTATATCAAGCTCATTAGCTATTGATGTAAAATAACCAGACCCCCCCCCCACACCCCCCTTCCCTGTGGGTCTGAAATGATATAATCTGTACAAATTGCACTTTTTATCTCTTAGCAGGTAAACTGACATGGTTGTGGCATTAAATTTGACAGTTTTTAAATCACTGGAGAAGATTTATTAGCTTTCAAACAGTCCAAATGTTAAGAAATCAGACAATTTTTTGACGGGTGGGATGGGTTATCTCCCCTGGCTCTGCCCTTGTGGCAGTCTCTAACCGGGAGAGATGCTAACAGTAACCTACGATCAACAACCAATCATTTCCAGCAAATTTGAATTGTATTTGATGTTTCACTTTTTTATAGCGAGGAATAACATTTTGAATTGGTCCTCATAAAAACTTTCAAATTTAAGCCTAGAAACATGAAGGGGGTGGGTGTGTAAATAACATCAAAAATTCAAAACGACTGGCCAAAAAGCTTGGATCTTTTGAAATTCAATTTGATATTGGTTAATAAAAGCAAAGTTATTAAATTTGACAAATTTCGAGGAATTTTTTCCTTGTTATAGGTCACAACACCCAGTTTGTGTTTTCTCAGCCAATGAAAATTGACTTCGGTTATGCTGGAGCTAGGAGGTGGCTTACATAGTGATAGTTTGGTATCTGGGTTATTTGAATATTGGATTGAAACTAACGCAGGTCTACTGTACATACTTTAAGCTTTCAATCAATGCCTGATAACAGATTTTTGCGTGTGTTTTTTTAATGTTCACCCAATTTTGAAAATACCAAGGTTTGGCTTAGAATAAAGAAGCCTAAAACTGTCAAAATGGCGGTACCCATGTTAAATTGTGTGTAGCTTGAAATCGGCATGCACTATGTCAACTTTATTTGGTTGTAAAGGATTTCTCACGTGTTGATCTATTTGAAAATGGTAAGGAAAAGTCTTAACGAGATTTAGGTAATTAGCCACAACTCAAAACGTTAACATTACCGCAAATGGGAAATGAAACTGTATCATGTAACCTAAAGCGTTGTTCAGATTTTCTACTCTGCGCTTTTCTCTCAAGTTTCGCCGCTACACAAACTCGTATGGACGCTCTGAATGAGGAATATGGCGTGTTTTTCATTTAGGAAATTTGTTTTGATGACAAGTCGAGGGTATTACGTCATAACCAAGTCTGGGGGATTGGCACTGCATCAGACTGGATGTATCTAGATGTATGATTTCCATAATAGCAATTCGGTATACAGAGATTTAAGTTACTGGAGACGAGTGAAATGAACAACTGTCTAGACAAACTGTCTTTCCGCCTATTTATATTGGAGACGGATAAAAGACAAATAGACAACAGCACTGACGTCATCGTCGTTTGGTTTCAAATAAAACAATTGACAATTTTATAATCAGTAATTACAGATCATATTGCAGGAGTTTTTTTGTTTAAAGATTAAGTATGTTGTTTCAGTGTGATTTTAAAGTCTTTTTAAATCTTACTAAAATAATCTAAGAATACTGTTATTCTTTAAATAGCACTGGGACGTTTACTCCCTTGGCGGTCTTACAGAATTGTGCTTCTTGACACCTCGTCTAGACACAATCAAACAAAAGGTTGATTAAAGATTTGTTATGTTTTAAACGAAATGAAAAACTTAATTGAATCACATCATTTCCCCTTTTCTGCCAAAAAATGAAATGAGTTGTTGTTGAAATTTGTTTGTCAGTCTAGACATGGTGTAAATGGGATATTGCATATTGGCTAACGCGCACAGATCCTGCCATTACGGGAAGACAGCTTTGAGCTAACTATAGTGAATACTGGATGAATTTTACGTTTACAGTATTGTGGAATTTGTCTATGTTAATGGTGATCAAGTTTGCCCACTTTCCATCCTTATAAGATTGGCACATTACTTTGCATTGTTTTGGTTTTTTTTGTAGCTTTATTCGAAGATTTTAAGCTATTTAAACAGTTGCCTTGTTTTGTTTCTAACTAACAAACTGATGGTATGCGGAGAAGGCGTCCTGAGTTTCAAAACTTTACTGTACCAACAAGTCGCTATAACAGTTTTTGTCATTTTCTTAGAAAACGTAATCACTAAAATATCAATTTGTCTCATACATTTTATTTAAAGAGAAGGAAATCTATTTCAAATGTCTTAAAATTATGAGATTTTAACACATGCAATAATATATGGGATTTTATTCTTATCCTTGTTAATTGGCCCAATTTCAAAATCCTTATAAGCATTTTTCATTTGCAAGAGCTGCTAACATTTAGATTTTTTTAAAATGTTTTGATCGTCCTGTGAAGTTGAGGATGCCTTGAAAATTTAAAAGATTGACGTTGAGATGCAAGATATTGGTAACGCCATTTACCTGTACTAACAAAAATTATGTGCTAATAACGACCAAATTTAAATAGCCGGTTTGTATGAGTACATGTTTAAGTCTTTGTTGATTATAAAAACTAGCTTGACGATTATATCCAAGACTGATCTATGGAAAAAGTTAATATTTCATAGTTTTTGAAAAAGGAAGGAACAAATATCTCATTCTGGCAGCTCATGCCACTTTAACCAAGGTTAAAACAAATTTTGATTAGCCTAAAAATTCAAAATATTTCCAAAACTATTATTTCAGCTAGATGCAAGCGATATTTGTAATTACCAAAAAGTAGTTTAAAAGTGGTAACAGTTTACGACTGGATATTTGCAGAAAGCTGCTAAACAACAGACACACATTTTTACGATGTAACAAACATTTTTATTATAAATAAACAAAACAATATGTTTAAATACGTAACAATTATTATAAACAAATTATCTTTTTATGCTGTAATGTGATTTAAAGCAATGTGTGTCTCGTTAAAGTTCAAATAGGACTCTCTATTTGGTGATGAGAAGTACTGTATACAAGAATCATCTCGATTTAACGTTGTCCCTTCCGACCAAACGTCTTGTTGATGGAACGAATACATAGGAAATTCGGTAATTTCTGGAAGAAGTGACAAAGAAACACGATTTTCTTCTGATGTTTGTTTAACCCCTATATTGGAATAGCATGACGAAAATTGCGTCATCAGAGACATATTACTAGATGTCGTGTTCATTTGGTCAGTCGGTTTACTTTCATTCGTTAATAATTCCGTCAACTGATAAATGTACTGTGTCGCTTCTCTCAAGATATTTATCTTTGATTCTTTTGGGTTTTCCGTTGTACTCGGTGTGTTATGTCTTAGAATCTCTAAAGCGTTGTTCAGATTTTCTACTCTGCGCTTTTCCCTCAAGTTTCGCCGCTTCACAAACTCGTATGGACGCTCTGAATGAGGAATATGGCGTCTTTTTCTTTTAGGAAATTTGTTTTGATGACAAGTCGAGGGTATTACGTCATAACCAAGTCTGGGGGATTGGCACTGCATCAGACTGGATGTATCTAGATGTATGATTTCCATAATAGCAATTCGGTATACAGATATTTAAGTTACTGGAGACGAGTGAAATGAACAACTGTCTAGACAAACTGTCTTTCCGCCTATTTATATTGGAGACGGATAAAAGACAAATAGACAACAGCACTGACGTCATCGTCGTTTGGTTTCAATTAAAACAATTGACAATTTTATAATCAGTAATTACAGATCATATTGCAGGAATTTTTTTGTTTAAAGATTAAGTATGTTGTTTCAGTGGGATTTTAAAGTCTTTTTAAATCTTACTAAAATAATCTAAGAATACTGTTATTCTTTAAATAGCACTGGGACGTTTACTCCCTTGGCGGTCTTACCGAATTGTGCTTCTTGACACCTCGTCTAGACACAATCAAACAAAAGGTTGATTAAAGATTTGTTATGTTTTAAACGAAATGAAAAACTTAATTGAATCACATCATTTCCCCTTTTCTGCCAAAAAATGAAATGCGTTGTTGTTGAAATTTGTTTGTCAGTCTAGACATGGTGTAAATGGGATATTGCATATTGGCTAACGCGCACAGATCCTGCCATTACGGGAAGACAGCTTTGAGCTAACTATAGTGAATACTGGATGAATTTTACGTTTACAGTATTGTGGAATTTGTCTATGTTAATGGTGATCAAGTTTGCCCACTTTCCATCCTTATAAGATTGGCACATTACTTTGCATTGTTTTGGTTTTTTTGTAGCTTTATTCGAAGATTTTAAGCTATTTAAACAGTTGCCTTGTTTTGTTTCTAACTAACAAACTGATGGTATGCGGAGAAGGCGTCCTGAGTTTCAAAACTTTACTGTACCAACAAGTCGCTATAACAGTTTTTGTCATTTTCTTAGAAAACGTAATCACTAAAATATCAATTTGTCTCATACATTTTATTTAAAGAGAAGGAAATCTATTTCAAATGTCTTAAAATTATGAGATTTTAACACATGCAATAATATATGGGATTTTATTCTTATCCTTGTTAATTGGCCCAATTTCAAAATCCTTATAAGCATTTTTCATTTGCAAGAGCTGCTAACATTTAGATTTTTTTTAAATGTTTTGATCGTCCTGTGAAGTTGAGGATGCCTTGAAAATTTAAAAGATTGACGTTGAGATGCAAGATATTGGTAACGCCATTTACCTGTACTAACAAAAATTATGTGCTAATAACGACCAAATTTAAATAGCCGGTTTGTATGAGTACATGTTTAAGTCTTTGTTGATTATAAAAACTAGCTTGACGATTATATCCAAGACTGATCTATGGAAAAAGTTAATATTTCATAGTTTTTGAAAAAGGAAGGAACAAATATCTCATTCTGGCAGCTCATGCCACTTTAACCAAGGTTAAAACAAATTTTGATTAGCCTAAAAATTCAAAATATTTCCAAAACTATTATTTCAGCTAGATGCAAGCGATATTTGTAATTACCAAAAAGTAGTTTAAAAGTGGTAACAGTTTACGACTGGATATTTGCAGAAAGCTGCTAAACAACAGACACACATTTTTACGATGTAACAAACATTTTTATTATAAATAAACAAAACAATATGTTTAAATACGTAACAATTATTATAAATAAATTATCTTTTTATGCTGTAATGTGATTTAAAGCAATGTGTGTCTCGTTAAAGTTCAAATAGGACTCTCTATTTGGTGATGAGAAGTACTGTATACAAGAATCATCTCGATTTAACGTTGTCCCTTCCGACCAAACGTCTTGTTGATGGAACGAATACATAGGAAAATCGGGAATTTCTGGAAGAAGTGACAAAGAAACACAATTTTCTTCTGATGTTTGTTTAACCCCTATATTGGAAAAGCATGACGAAAATTGCGTCATCAGAGACATATTACTAGATGTCGTGTTCATTTGGTCAGTCGGTTTACTTTCATTCGTTAATAATTCCGTCAACTGGTAAATGTACTGTGTCGCTTCTCTCAAGATATTTATCTTTGATTCTTTTGGGTTTTCCGTTGTACTCGGTGTGTTATGTCTTAGAATCTCTATAGGGCACAACACCCAGTTTGTGTTTTCTCAGCCAATGAAAATTGACTTCGGTTATGCTGGAGCTAGGAGGTGGCTTACATAGTGATAGTTTGGTATCTGGGTTATTTGAATATTGGATTGAAACTAACGCAGGTCTACTGTACATACTTTAAGCTTTCAATCAATGCCTGATAACA
This sequence comes from Lepidochitona cinerea, assembly GCA_963971465.1. Classification (NCBI taxonomy): domain Eukaryota; kingdom Metazoa; phylum Mollusca; class Polyplacophora; order Chitonida; family Tonicellidae; genus Lepidochitona; species Lepidochitona cinerea. The sequence continues at coordinate 33,338,789 of OZ020562.1, forward strand.
GATTTTTGTGTGTGTTTTTTTAATGTTCCCCCAATTTTGAAAATACCAAGGTTTGGCTTAGAATAAAGAAGCCTAAAACTGTCAAAATGGCGGTACCCATGTTAAATTGTGTGTAGCTTGAAATCGGCATGCACTATGTCAACTTTATTTGGTTGTAAAGGATTTCTCACGTGTTGATCTATTTGAAAATGGTAAGGAAAAGTCTTAACGAGATTTAGGTAATTAGCCACTTCTCAAAACGTTAATATTACCGCAAATGGGAAATGAAACTGTATCATGTAACCTATAGTGAAGTGTGAAAAGTAGGTATTTTGTTCTAAATTTTCAAACCACCACCATTTTTGGTGCCGTTGTATCTGAACTACATATTTGAAATATAAAATAAATGAATTCAGTGAAATTTTTTAAATGTTCACCACTTTTTCTGAAAAACAGGCTTTTGTAGACCAGGGCTAGGTTTGAGCAGACACAAGACTCTTAATGTAGGGTGTAAAATACTTGTATATGCCTCAGTAGTGATCTATTTCCATCAATGAGGTCTAGGTATGACATTTCACTTCTTGGAATTATTAATGTTTTTCAAAGCAAATGATTATATCAAGCTCATTAGCTATTGATGTAAAATAACCAGACCCCCCCCCCCCCCACACCCCCCTTCCCTGTGGGTCTGAAATGATATAATCTGTACAAATTGCACTTTTTATCTCTTAGCAGGTAAACTGACATGGTTGTGGCATTAAATTTGACAGTTTTTAAATCACTGGAGAAGATTTATTAGCTTTCAAACAGTCCAAATGTTAAGAAATCAGACAATTTTTTGACGGGTGGGATGGGTTATCTCCCCTGGCTCTGCCCTTGTGGCAGTCTCTAACCGGGAGAGATGCTAACAGTAACCTACGATCAACAACCAATCATTTCCAGCAAATTTGAATTGTATTTGATGTTTCACTTTTTTATAGCGAGGAATAACATTTTGAATTGGTCCTCATAAAAACTTTCAAATTTAAGCCTAGAAACATGAAGGGGGTGGGTGTGTAAATAACATCAAAAATTCAAAACGACTGGCCAAAAAGCTTGGATCTTTTGAAATTCAATTTGATATTGGTTAATAAAAGCAAAGTTATTAAATTTGACAAATTTCGAGGAATTTTTTCCTTGTTATAGGTCACAACACCCAGTTTGTGTTTTCTCAGCCAATGAAAATTGACTTCGGTTATGCTGGAGCTAGGAGGTGGCTTACATAGTGATAGTTTGGTATCTGGGTTATTTGAATATTGGATTGAAACTAACGCAGGTCTACTGTACATACTTTAAGCTTTCAATCAATGCCTGATAACAAATTTTTGCGTGTGTTTTTTTAATGTTCAACCAATTTTGAAAATACCAAGGTTTGGCTTAGAATAAAGAAGCCTAAAACTGTCAAAATGGCGGTACCCATGTTAAATTGTGTGTAGCTTGAAATCGGCATGCACTATGTCAACTTTATTTGGTTGTAAAGGATTTCTCACGTGTTGATCTATTTGAAAATGGTAAGGAAAAGTCTTAACGAGATTTAGGTAATTAGCCACAACTCAAAACGTTAACATTACCGCAAATGGGAAATGAAACTGTATCATGTAACCTAAAGCGTTGTTCAGATTTTCTACTCTGCGCTTTTCTCTCAAGTTTCGCCGCTACACAAACTCGTATGGACGCTCTGAATGAGGAATATGGCGTGTTTTTCATTTAGGAAATTTGTTTTGATGACAAGTCGAGGGTATTACGTCATAACCAAGTCTGGGGGATTGGCACTGCATCAGACTGGATGTATCTAGATGTATGATTTCCATAATAGCAATTCGGTATACAGAGATTTAAGTTACTGGAGACGAGTGAAATGAACAACTGTCTAGACAAACTGTCTTTCCGCCTATTTATATTGGAGACGGATAAAAGACAAATGGACAACAGGACTGACGTCATCGTCGTTTGGTTTCAAATAAAACAATTGACAATTTTATAATCAGTAATTACAGATCATATTGCAGGAGTTTTTTTGTTTAAAGATTAAGTATGTTGTTTCAGTGTGATTTTAAAGTCTTTTTAAATCTTACTAAAATAATCTAAGAATACTGTTATTCTTTAAATAGCACTGGGACGTTTACTCCCTTGGCGGTCTTACAGAATTGTGCTTCTTGACACCTCGTCTAGACACAATCAAACAAAAGGTTGATTAAAGATTTGTTATGTTTTAAACGAAATGAAAAACTAAATTGAATCACATCATTTCCCCTTTTCTGCCAAAAAATGAAATGAGTTGTTGTTGAAATTTGTTTGTCAGTCTAGACATGGTGTAAATGGGATATTGCATATTGGCTAACGCGCACAGATCCTGCCATTACGGGAAGACAGCTTTGAGCTAACTATAGTGAATACTGGATGAATTTTACGTTTACAGTATTGTGGAATTTGTCTATGTTAATGGTGATCAAGTTTGCCCACTTTCCATCCTTATAAGATTGGCACATTACTTTGCATTGTTTTGGTTTTTTTGTAGCTTTATTCGAAGATTTTAAGCTATTTAAACAGTTGACTTGTTTTGTTTCTAACTAACAAACTGATGGTATGCGGAGAAGGCGTCCTGAGTTTCAAAACTTTACTGTACCAACAAGTCGCTATAACAGTTTTTGTCATTTTCTTAGAAAACGTAATCACTAAAATATCAATTTGTCTCATGCATTTTATTTAAAGAGAAGGAAATCTATTTCAAATGTCTTAAAATTATGAGATTTTAACACATGCAATAATATATGGGATTTTATTCTTATCCTTGTTAATTGGCCCAATTTCAAAATCCTTATAAGCATTTTTCATTTGCAAGAGCTGCTAACATTTAGATTTTTTTAAAATGTTTTGATCGTCCTGTGAAGTTGAGGATGCCTTGAAAATATAAAAGATTGACGTTGAGATGCAAGATATTGGTAACGCCATTTACCTGTACTAACAAAAATTATGTGCTAATAACGACCAAATTTAAATAGCCGGTTTGTATGAGTACATGTTTAAGTCTTTGTTGATTATAAAAACTAGCTTGACGATTATATCCAAGACTGATCTATGGAAAAAGTTAATATTTCATAGTTTTTGAAAAAGGAAGGAACAAATATCTCATTCTGGCAGCTCATGCCACTTTAACCAAGGTTAAAACAAATGCTGATTAGCCTAAAAATTCAAAATATTTCCAAAACTATTATTTCAGCTAGATGCAAGCGATATTTGTAATTACCAAAAAGTAGTTTAAAAGTGGTAACAGTTTACGACTGGATATTTGCAGAAAGCTGCTAAACAACAGACACACATTTTTACGATGTAACAAACATTTTTATTATAAATAAACAAAACAATATGTTTAAATACGTAACAATTATTATAAACAAATTATCTTTTTATGCTGTAATGTGATTTAAAGCAATGTGTGTCTCGTTAAAGTTCAAACAGGACTCTCTATTTGGTGATGAGAAGTACTGTATACAAGAATCATCTCGATTTAACGTTGTCCCTTCCGACCAAACGTCTTGTTGATGGAACGAATACATAGGAAATTCGGTAATTTCTGGAAGAAGTGACAAAGAAACACGATTTTCTTCTGATGTTTGTTTAACCCCTATATTGGAATAGCATGACGAAAATTGCGTCATCAGAGACATATTACTAGATGTCGTGTTCATTTGGTCAGTCGGTTTACTTTCATTCGTTAATAATTCCGTCAACTGATAAATGTACTGTGTCGCTTCTCTCAAGATATTTATCTTTGATTCTTTTGGGTTTTCCGTTGTACTCGGTGTGTTATGTCTTAGAATCTCTAAAGCGTTGTTCAGATTTTCTACTCTGCGCTTTTCCCTCAAGTTTCGCCGCTTCACAAACTCGTATGGACGCTCTGAATGAGGAATATGGCGTCTTTTTCTTTTAGGAAATTTGTTTTGATGACAAGTCGAGGGTATCAGTCATAACCAAGTCTGGGGGATTGGCACTGCATCAGACTGGATGTATCTAGATGTATGATTTCCATAATAGCAATTCGGTATACAGATATTTAAGTTACTGGAGACGAGTGAAATGAACAACTGTCTAGACAAACTGTCTTTCCGCCTATTTATATTGGAGACGGATAAAAGACAAATAGACAACAGCACTGACGTCATCGTCGTTTGGTTTCAATTAAAACAATTGACAATTTTATAATCAGTAATTACAGATCATATTGCAGGAGTTTTTTTGTTTAAAGATTAAGTATGTTGTTTCAGTGGGATTTTAAAGTCTTTTTAAATCTTACTAAAATAATCTAAGAATACTGTTATTCTTTAAATAGCACTGGGACGTTTACTCCCTTGGCGGTCTTACAGAATTGTGCTTCTTGACACCTCGTCTAGACACAATCAAACAAAAGGTTGATTAAAGATTTGTTATGTTTTAAACGAAATGAAAAACTTAATTGAATCACATCATTTCCCCTTTTCTGCCAAAAAATGAAATGAGTTGTTGTTGAAATTTGTTTGTCAGTCTAGACATGGTGTAAATGGGATATTGCATATTGGCTAACGCGCACAGATCCTGCCATTACGGGAAGACAGCTTTGAGCTAACTATAGTGAATACTGGATGAATTTTACGTTTACAGTATTGTGGAATTTGTCTATGTTAATGGTGATCAAGTTTGCCCACTTTCCATCCTTATAAGATTGGCACATTACTTTGCATTGTTTTGGTTTTTTTGTAGCTTTATTCGAAGATTTTAAGCTATTTAAACAGTTGCCTTGTTTTGTTTCTAACTAACAAACTGATGGTATGCGGAGAAGGCGTCCTGAGTTTCAAAACTTTACTGTACCAACAAGTCGCTATAACAGTTTTTGTCATTTTCTTAGTAAACGTAATCACTAAAATATCAATTTGTCTCATACATTTTATTTAAAGAGAAGGAAATCTATTTCAAATGTCTTAAAATTATGAGATTTTAACACATGCAATAATATATGGGATTTTATTCTTATCCTTGTTAATTGGCCCAATTTCAAAATCCTTATAAGCATTTTTCATTTGCAAGAGCTGCTAACATTTAGATTTTTTTAAAATGTTTTGATCGTCCTGTGAAGTTGAGGATGCCTTGAAAATTTAAAAGATTGACGTTGAGATGCAAGATATTGGTAACGCCATTTACCTGTACTAACAAAAATTATGTGCTAATAACGACCAAATTTAAATAGCCGGTTTGTATGAGTACATGTTTAAGTCTTTGTTGATTATAAAAACTAGCTTGACGATTATATCCAAGACTGATCTATGGAAAAAGTTAATATTTCATAGTTTTTGAAAAAGGAAGGAACAAATATCTCATTCTGGCAGCTCATGCCACTTTAACCAAGGTTAAAACAAATTTTGATTAGCCTAAAAATTCAAAATATTTCCAAAACTATTATTTCAGCTAGATGCAAGCGATATTTGTAATTACCAAAAAGTAGTTTAAAAGTGGTAACAGTTTACGACTGGATATTTGCAGAAAGCTGCTAAACAACAGACACACATTTTTACGATGTAACAAACATTTTTATTATAAATAAACAAAACAATATGTTTAAATACGTAACAATTATTATAAACAAATTATCTTTTTATGCTGTAATGTGATTTAAAGCAATGTGTGTCTCGTTAAAGTTCAAATAGGACTCTCTATTTGGTGATGAGAAGTACTGTATACAAGAATCATCTCGATTTAACGTTGTCCCTTCCGACCAAACGTCTTGTTGATGGAACGAATACATAGGAAATTCGGTAATTTCTGGAAGAAGTGACAAAGAAACACGATTTTCTTCTGATGTTTGTTTAACCCCTATATTGGAATAGCATGACGAAAATTGCGTCATCAGAGACATATTACTAGATGTCGTGTTCATTTGGTCAGTCGGTTTACTTTCATTCGTTAATAATTCCGTCAACTGATAAATGTACTGTGTCGCTTCTCTCAAGATATTTATCTTTGATTCTTTTGGGTTTTCCGTTGTACTCGGTGTGTTATGTCTTAGAATCTCTAAAGCGTTGTTCAGATTTTCTACTCTGCGCTTTTCCCTCAAGTTTCGCCGCTTCACAAACTCGTATGGACGCTCTGAATGAGGAATATGGCGTCTTTTTCTTTTAGGAAATTTGTTTTGATGACAAGTCGAGGGTATTACGTCATAACCAAGTCTGGGGGATTGGCACTGCATCAGACTGGATGTATCTAGATGTATGATTTCCATAATAGCAATTCGGTATACAGATATTTAAGTTACTGGAGACGAGTGAAATGAACAACTGTCTAGACAAACTGTCTTTCCGCCTATTTATATTGGAGACGGATAAAAGACAAATAGACAACAGCACTGACGTCATCGTCGTTTGGTTTCAATTAAAACAATTGACAATTTTATAATCAGTAATTACAGATCATATTGCAGGAATTTTTTTGTTTAAAGATTAAGTATGTTGTTTCAGTGGGATTTTAAAGTCTTTTTAAATCTTACTAAAATAATCTAAGAATACTGTTATTCTTTAAATAGCACTGGGACGTTTACTCCCTTGGCGGTCTTACCGAATTGTGCTTCTTGACACCTCGTCTAGACACAATCAAACAAAAGGTTGATTAAAGATTTGTTATGTTTTAAACGAAATGAAAAACTTAATTGAATCACATCATTTCCCCTTTTCTGCCAAAAAATGAAATGAGTTGTTGTTGAAATTTGTTTGTCAGTCTAGACATGGTGTAAATGGGATATTGCATATTGGCTAACGCGCACAGATCCTGCCATTACGGGAAGACAGCTTTGAGCTAACTATAGTGAATACTGGATGAATTTTACGTTTCCAGTATTGTGGAATTTGTCTATGTTAATGGTGATCAAGTTTGCCCACTTTCCATCCTTATAAGATTGGCACATTACTTTGCATTGTTTTGGTTTTTTTGTAGCTTTATTCGAAGATTTTAAGCTATTTAAACAGTTGCCTTGTTTTGTTTCTAACTAACAAACTGATGGTATGCGGAGAAGGCGTCCTGAGTTTCAAAACTTTACTGTACCAACAAGTCGCTATAACAGTTTTTGTCATTTTCTTAGAAAACGTAATCACTAAAATATCAATTTGTCTCATACATTTTATTTAAAGAGAAGGAAATCTATTTCAAATGTCTTAAAATTATGAGATTTTAACACATGCAATAATATATGGGATTTTATTCTTATCCTTGTTAATTGGCCCAATTTCAAAATCCTTATAAGCATTTTTCATTTGCAAGAGCTGCTAACATTTAGATTTTTTTAAAATGTTTTGATCGTCCTGTGAAGTTGAGGATGCCTTGAAAATTTAAAAGATTGACGTTGAGATGCAAGATATTGGTAACGCCATTTACCTGTACTAACAAAAAGTATGTGCTAATAACGACCAAATTTAAATAGCCGGTTTGTATGAGTACATGTTTAAGTCTTTGTTGATTATAAAAACTAGCTTGACGATTATATCCAAGACTGATCTATGGAAAAAGTTAATATTTCATAGTTTTTGAAAAAGGAAGGAACAAATATCTCATTCTGGCAGCTCATGCCACTTTAACCAAGGTTAAAACAAATTTTGATTAGCCTAAAAATTCAAAATATTTCCAAAACTATTATTTCAGCTAGATGCAAGCGATATTTGTAATTACCAAAAAGTAGTTTAAAAGTGGTAACAGTTTACGACTGGATATTTGCAGAAAGCTGCTAAACAACAGACACACATTTTTACGATGTAACAAACATTTTTATTATAAATAAACAAAACAATATGTTTAAATACGTAACAATTATTATAAATAAATTATCTTTTTATGCTGTAATGTGATTTAAAGCAATGTGTGTCTCGTTAAAGTTCAAATAGGACTCTCTATTTGGTGATGAGAAGTACTGTATACAAGAATCATCTCGATTTAACGTTGTCCCTTCCGACCAAACGTCTTGTTGATGGAACGAATACATAGGAAAATCGGGAATTTCTGGAAGAAGTGACAAAGAAACACAATTTTCTTCTGATGTTTGTTTAACCCCTATATTGGAAAAGCATGACAAAAATTGCGTCATCAGAGACATATTACTAGATGTCGTGTTCATTTGGTCAGTCGGTTTACTTTCATTCGTTAATAATTCCGTCAACTGGTAAATGTACTGTGTCGCTTCTCTCAAGATATTTATCTTTGATTCTTTTGGGTTTTCCGTTGTACTCGGTGTGTTATGTCTTAGAATCTCTATAGGGCACAACACCCAGTTTGTGTTTTCTCAGCCAATGAAAATTGACTTCGGTTATGCTGGAGCTAGGAGGTGGCTTACATAGTGATAGTTTGGTATCTGGGTTATTTGAATATTGGATTGAAACTAACGCAGGTCTACTGTACATACTTTAAGCTTTCAATCAATGCCTGATAACAGATTTTTGTGTGTGTTTTTTTAATGTTCCCCCAATTTTGAAAATACCAAGGTTTGGCTTAGAATAAAGAAGCCTAAAACTGTCAAAATGGCGGTACCCATGTTAAATTGTGTGTAGCTTGAAATCGGCATGCACTATGTCAACTTTATTTGGTTGTAAAGGATTTCTCACGTGTTGATCTATTTGAAAATGGTAAGGAAAAGTCTTAACGAGATTTAGGTAATTAGCCACAACTCAAAACGTTAATATTACCGCAAATGGGAAATGAAACTGTATCATGTAACCTATAGTGAAGTGTGAAAAGTAGGTATTTTGTTCTAAATTTTCAAACCACCACCATTTTTGGTGCCGTTGTATCTGAACTACATATTTGAAATATAAAATAAATGAATTCAGTGAAATTTTTTAAATGTTCACCACTTTTTCTGAAAAACAGGCTTTTGTAGACCAGGGCTAGGTTTGAGCAGACACAAGACTCTTAATGTAGGGTGTAAAATACTTGTATATGCCTCAGTAGTGATCTATTTCCATCAATGAGGTCTAGGTATGACATTTCACTTCTTGGAATTATTAATGTTTTTCAAAGCAAATGATTATATCAAGCTCATTAGCTATTGATGTAAAATAACCAGACCCCCCCCCCACACCCCCCTTCCCTGTGGGTCTGAAATGATATAATCTGTACAAATTGCACTTTTTATCTCTTAGCAGGTAAACTGACATGATTGTGGCATTAAATTTGACAGTTTTTAAATCACTGGAGAAGATTTATTAGCTTTCAAACAGTCCAAATGTTAAGAAATCAGACAATTTTTTGACGGGTGGGATGGGTTATCTCCCCTGGCTCTGCCCTTGTGGCAGTCTCTAACCGGGAGAGATGCTAACAGTAACCTACGATCAACAACCAATCATTTCCAGCAAATTTGAATTGTATTTGATGTTTCACTTTTTTATAGCGAGGAATAACATTTTGAATTGGTCCTCATAAAAACTTTCAAATTTAAGCCTAGAAACATGAAGGGGGTGGGTGTGTAAATAACATCAAAAATTCAAAACGACTGGCCAAAAAGCTTGGATCTTTTGAAATTCAATTTGATATTGGTTAATAAAAGCAAAGTTATTAAATTTGACAAATTTCGAGGAATTTTTTCCTTGTTATAGGTCACAACACCCAGTTTGTGTTTTCTCAGCCAATGAAAATTGACTTCGGTTATGCTGGAGCTAGGAGGTGGCTTACATAGTGATAGTTTGGTATCTGGGTTATTTGAATATTGGATTGAAACTAACGCAGGTCTACTGTACATACTTTAAGCTTTCAATCAATGCCTGATAACAGATTTTTGCGTGTGTTTTTTTAATGTTCACCCAATTTTGAAAATACCAAGGTTTGGCTTAGAATAAAGAAGCCTAAAACTGTCAAAATGGCGGTACCCATGTTAAATTGTGTGTAGCTTGAAATCGGCATGCACTATGTCAACTTTATTTGGTTGTAAAGGATTTCTCACGTGTTGATCTATTTGAAAATGGTAAGGAAAAGTCTTAACGAGATTTAGGTAATTAGCCACAACTCAAAACGTTAACATTACCGCAAATGGGAAATGAAACTGTATCATGTAACCTAAAGCGTTGTTCAGATTTTCTACTCTGCGCTTTTCTCTCAAGTTTCGCCGCTACACAAACTCGTATGGACGCTCTGAATGAGGAATATGGCGTGTTTTTCATTTAGGAAATTTGTTTGATGACAAGTCGAGGGTATTACGTCATAACCAAGTCTGGGGGATTGGCACTGCATCAGACTGGATGTATCTAGATGTATGATTTCCATAATAGCAATTCGGTATACAGAGATTTAAGTTACTGGAGACGAGTGAAATGAACAACTGTCTAGACAAACTGTCTTTCCGCCTATTTATATTGGAGACGGATAAAAGACAAATAGACAACAGCACTGACGTCATCGTCGTTTGGTTTCAAATAAAACAATTGACAATTTTATAATCAGTAATTACAGATCATATTGCAGGAGTTTTTTTGTTTAAAGATTAAGTATGTTGTTTCAGTGTGATTTTAAAGTCTTTTTAAATCTTACTAAAATAATCTAAGAATACTGTTATTCTTTAAATAGCACTGGGACGTTTACTCCCTTGGCGGTCTTACAGAATTGTGCTTCTTGACACCTCGTCTAGACACAATCAAACAAAAGGTTGATTAAAGATTTGTTATGTTTTAAACGAAATGAAAAACTTAATTGAATCACATCATTTCCCCTTTTCTGCCAAAAAATGAAATGAGTTGTTGTTGAAATTTGTTTGTCAGTCTAGACATGGTGTAAATGGGATATTGCATATTGGCTAACGCGCACAGATCCTGCCATTACGGGAAGACAGCTTTGAGCTAACTATAGTGAATACTGGATGAATTTTACGTTTACAGTATTGTGGAATTTGTCTATGTTAATGGTGATCAAGTTTGCCCACTTTCCATCCTTATAAGATTGGCACATTACTTTGCATTGTTTTGGTTTTTTTGTAGCTTTATTCGAAGATTTTAAGCTATTTAAACAGTTGCCTTGTTTTGTTTCTAACTAACAAACTGATGGTATGCGGAGAAGGCGTCCTGAGTTTCAAAACTTTACTGTACCAACAAGTCGCTATAACAGTTTTTGTCATTTTCTTAGAAAACGTAATCACTAAAATATCAATTTGTCTCATACATTTTATTTAAAGAGAAGGAAATCTATTTCAAATGTCTTAAAATTATGAGATTTTAACACATGCAATAATATATGGGATTTTATTCTTATCCTTGTTAATTGGCCCAATTTCAAAATCCTTATAAGCATTTTTCATTTGCAAGAGCTGCTAACATTTAGATTTTTTTTAAATGTTTTGATCGTCCTGTGAAGTTGAGGATGCCTTGAAAATTTAAAAGATTGACGTTGAGATGCAAGATATTGGTAACGCCATTTACCTGTACTAACAAAAATTATGTGCTAATAACGACCAAATTTAAATAGCCGGTTTGTATGAGTACATGTTTAAGTCTTTGTTGATTATAAAAACTAGCTTGACGATTATATCCAAGACTGATCTATGGAAAAAGTTAATATTTCATAGTTTTTGAAAAAGGAAGGAACAAATATCTCATTCTGGCAGCTCATGCCACTTTAACCAAGGTTAAAACAAATTTTGATTAGCCTAAAAATTCAAAATATTTCCAAAACTATTATTTCAGCTAGATGCAAGCGATATTTGTAATTACCAAAAAGTAGTTTAAAAGTGGTAACAGTTTACGACTGGATATTTGCAGAAAGCTGCTAAACAACAGACACACATTTTTACGATGTAACAAACATTTTTATTATAAATAAACAAAACAATATGTTTAAATACGTAACAATTATTATAAACAAATTATCTTTTTATGCTGTAATGTGATTTAAAGCAATGTGTGTCTCGTTAAAGTTCAAATAGGACTCTCTATTTGGTGATGAGAAGTACTGTATACAAGAATCATCTCGATTTAACGTTGTCCCTTCCGACCAAACGTCTTGTTGATGGAACGAATACATAGGAAATTCGGTAATTTCTGGAAGAAGTGACAAAGAAACACGATTTTCTTCTGATGTTTGTTTAACCCCTATATTGGAATAGCATGACGAAAATTGCGTCATCAGAGACATATTACTAGATGTCGTGTTCATTTGGTCAGTCGGTTTACTTTCATTCGTTAATAATTCCGTCAACTGATAAATGTACTGTGTCGCTTCTCTCAAGATATTTATCTTTGATTCTTTTGGGTTTTCCGTTGTACTCGGTGTGTTATGTCTTAGAATCTCTAAAGCGTTGTTCAGATTTTCTACTCTGCGCTTTTCCCTCAAGTTTCGCCGCTTCACAAACTCGTATGGACGCTCTGAATGAGGAATATGGCGTCTTTTTCTTTTAGGAAATTTGTTTTGATGACAAGTCGAGGGTATTACGTCATAACCAAGTCTGGGGGATTGGCACTGCATCAGACTGGATGTATCTAGATGTATGATTTCCATAATAGCAATTCGGTATACAGATATTTAAGTTACTGGAGACGAGTGAAATGAACAACTGTCTAGACAAACTGTCTTTCCGCCTATTTATATTGGAGACGGATAAAAGACAAATAGACAACAGCACTGACGTCATCGTCGTTTGGTTTCAATTAAAACAATTGACAATTTTATAATCAGTAATTACAGATCATATTGCAGGAGTTTTTTTGTTTAAAGATTAAGTATGTTGTTTCAGTGGGATTTTAAAGTCTTTTTAAATCTTACTAAAATAATCTAAGAATACTGTTATTCTTTAAATAGCACTGGGACGTTTACTCCCTTGGCGGTCTTACAGAATTGTGCTTCTTGACACCTCGTCTAGACACAATCAAACAAAAGGTTGATTAAAGATTTGTTATGTTTTAAACGAAATGAAAAACTTAATTGAATCACATCATTTCCCCTTTTCTGCCAAAAAATGAAATGAGTTGTTGTTGAAATTTGTTTGTCAGTCTAGACATGGTGTAAATGGGATATTGCATATTGGCTAACGCGCACAGATCCTGCCATTACGGGAAGACAGCTTTGAGCTAACTATAGTGAATACTGGATGAATTTTACGTTTACAGTATTGTGGAATTTGTCTATGTTAATGGTGATCAAGTTTGCCCACTTTCCATCCTTATAAGATTGGCACATTACTTTGCATTGTTTTGGTTTTTTGTAGCTTTATTCGAAGATTTTAAGCTATTTAAACAGTTGCCTTGTTTTGTTTCTAACTAACAAACTGATGGTATGCGGAGAAGGCGTCCTGAGTTTCAAAACTTTACTGTACCAACAAGTCGCTATAACAGTTTTTGTCATTTTCTTAGAAAACGTAATCACTAAAATATCAATTTGTCTCATACATTTTATTTAAAGAGAAGGAAATCTATTTCAAATGTCTTAAAATTATGAGATTTTAACACATGCAATAATATATGGGATTTTATTCTTATCCTTGTTAATTGGCCCAATTTCAAAATCCTTATAAGCATTTTTCATTTGCAAGAGCTGCTAACATTTAGATTTTTTTAAAATGTTTTGATCGTCCTGTGAAGTTGAGGATGCCTTGAAAATTTAAAAGATTGACGTTGAGATGCAAGATATTGGTAACGCCATTTACCTGTACTAACAAAAATTATGTGCTAATAACGACCAAATTTAAATAGCCGGTTTGTATGAGTACATGTTTAAGTCTTTGTTGATTATAAAAACTAGCTTGACGATTATATCCAAGACTGATCTATGGAAAAAGTTAATATTTCATAGTTTTTGAAAAAGGAAGGAACAAATATCTCATTCTGGCAGCTCATGCCACTTTAACCAAGGTTAAAACAAATTTTGATTAGCCTAAAAATTCAAAATATTTCCAAAACTATTATTTCAGCTAGATGCAAGCGATATTTGTAATTACCAAAAAGTAGTTTAAAAGTGGTAACAGTTTACGACTGGATATTTGCAGAAAGCTGCTAAACAACAGACACACATTTTTACGATGTAACAAACATTTTTATTATAAATAAACAAAACAATATGTTTAAATACGTAACAATTATTATAAACAAATTATCTTTTTATGCTGTAATGTGATTTAAAGCAATGTGTGTCTCGTTAAAGTTCAAATAGGACTCTCTATTTGGTGATGAGAAGTACTGTATACAAGAATCATCTCGATTTAACGTTGTCCCTTCCGACCAAACGTCTTGTTGATGGAACGAATACATAGGAAATTCGGTAATTTCTGGAAGAAGTGACAAAGAAACACGATTTTCTTCTGATGTTTGTTTAACCCCTATATTGGAATAGCATGACGAAAATTGCGTCATCAGAGACATATTACTAGATGTCGTGTTCATTTGGTCAGTCGGTTTACTTTCATTCGTTAATAATTCCGTCAACTGATAAATGTACTGTGTCGCTTCTCTCAAGATATTTATCTTTGATTCTTTTGGGTTTTCCGTTGTACTCGGTGTGTTATGTCTTAGAATCTCTAAAGCGTTGTTCAGATTTTCTACTCTGCGCTTTTCCCTCAAGTTTCGCCGCTTCACAAACTCGTATGGACGCTCTGAATGAGGAATATGGCGTCTTTTTCTTTTAGGAAATTTGTTTTGATGACAAGTCGAGGGTATTACGTCATAACCAAGTCTGGGGGATTGGCACTGCATCAGACTGGATGTATCTAGATGTATGATTTCCATAATAGCAATTCGGTATACAGATATTTAAGTTACTGGAGACGAGTGAAATGAACAACTGTCTAGACAAACTGTCTTTCCGCCTATTTATATTGGAGACGGATAAAAGACAAATAGACAACAGCACTGACGTCATCGTCGTTTGGTTTCAATTAAAACAATTGACAATTTTATAATCAGTAATTACAGATCATATTGCAGGAGTTTTTTTGTTTAAAGATTAAGTATGTTGTTTCAGTGGGATTTTAAAGTCTTTTTAAATCTTACTAAAATAATCTAAGAATACTGTTATTCTTTAAATAGCACTGGGACGTTTACTCCCTTGGCGGTCTTACAGAATTGTGCTTCTTGACACCTCGTCTAGACACAATCAAACAAAAGGTTGATTAAAGATTTGTTATGTTTTAAACGAAATGAAAAACTTAATTGAATCACATCATTTCCCCTTTTCTGCCAAAAAATGAAATGAGTTGTTGTTGAAATTTGTTTGTCAGTCTAGACATGGTGTAAATGGGATATTGCATATTGGCTAACGCGCACAGATCCTGCCATTACGGGAAGACAGCTTTGAGCTAACTATAGTGAATACTGGATGAATTTTACGTTTACAGTATTGTGGAATTTGTCTATGTTAATGGTGATCAAGTTTACCCACTTTCCATCCTTATAAGATTAGCACATTACTTTGCATTGTTTTTGTTTTTTTGTAGCTTTATTCGAAGATTTTAAGCTATTTAAACAGTTGCCTTGTTTTGTTTCTAACTGACAAACTGATGGTATGCAGAGGAGGCGTCCTGAGTTTCAAAACTTTACTGTACCAACAAGTCGCTATAACAGTTTTTGTCATTTTCTTAGAAAACGTAATCACTAAAATATCAATTTGTCTAATACAGTTTATCTAAAGAGAAGGAAATCTATTTGAAATGTCTTAAAATTATGAGATTTTAACACATCCGATAATATATGGGATTTTATGTTTATCCTTGTTTATTGACCCAATTTCAAAATCCTTATAAGCAGTTTTTCATTTGCAAGAGCTGCTAATATTTAGATTTCTTTTAAATGTTTTGATCGTCCTGTGAAGTTGGGGATGCCTTGAAAAATTAAAAGATTGACGTTGAGATGCAAGATATTGGTAACGCCATTTACCTGTACTAACAAAAATCATGTGCTAATAACGACCAAATTTAAATAGCCGGTTTGTATGAGTACATGTTAGAGTCTTTGTTGATTATAAAAACTAGCTTGACGATTATATCCAAGACTGATCTATGGAGAAAGCTAATATTTCATAGTTCTTGAAAAGGGAAGGAACAAATATCTCACTCTGACAGCTCATGCCACTTTAACCAAGGTTAAAACAAATTTTAATTAGCCTAAAAATTCGAAATATTTCCAAAACTATTATTTCAGCTAGATGCAAGCGATATTTGTAATTACCAAAAAGTAGTTTAAAAGTGGTAACAGTTAACGACTGGATATTTGCAGAAAGTTGCTAAACAACAGACACACATTTTTACGATGTAACAAACATTTTTATTATAAATAAACAAAACAATATGTTTAAATACGTAGCAATTATTATAAACAAATTATCTTTTTATGCTGTAATGTGATTTAAAGCAATGTGTGTCTCGTTAAAGTTCAAATAGGACTATCTATTTGGTGATGAGAAGTACTGTATACAAGAATCATCTCGATTTAACGTTGTCCCTTCCGACCAAACGTCTTGTTGATGGAACGAATACATAGGAAATTCGGGAATTTCTGGAAGAAGTGACAAAGAAACACAATTTTCTTCTGATGTTTGTTTAACCCCTATATTGGAATAGCATGACGAAAATTGCGTCATCAGAGACATATTACTAGATGTCGTGTTCATTTGGTCAGTCGGTTTACTTTTGTTCGTTAATAATTCCGTCAACTGATAAATGTACTGTGTCGCTTCTCTCAAGATATTTATCTTTGATTCTTTTGGGTTTTCCGTTGTACTCGGTGTGTTATGTCTTAGAATCTCTAAAGCGTTGTTCAGATTTTCTACTCTGCGCTTTTCCCTCAAGTTTCGCCGCTTCACAAACTCGTATGGACGCTCTGAATGAGGAATATGGCGTCTTTTTCTTTTAGGAAATTTGTTTTGATGACAAGTCGAGGGTATTACGTCATAACCAAGTCTGGGGGATTGGCACTGCATCAGACTGGATGTATCTAGATGTATGATTTCCATAATAGCAATTCGGTATACAGATATTTAAGTTACTGGAGACGAGTGAAATGAACAACTGTCTAGACAAACTGTCTTTCCGCCTATTTATATTGGAGACGGATAAAAGACAAATATACAACAGCACTGACGTCATCGTCGTTTGGTTTCAATTAAAACAATTGACAATTTTATAATCAGTAATTACAGATCATATTGCAGGAGTTTTTTTGTTTAAAGATTAAGTATGTTGTTTCAGTGGGATTTTAAAGTCTTTTTAAATCTTACTAAAATAATCTAAGAATACTGTTATTCTTTAAATAGCACTGGGACGTTTACTCCCTTGGCGGTCTTACAGAATTGTGCTTCTTGACACCTCGTCTAGACACAATCAAACAAAAGGTTGATTAAAGATTTGTTATGTTTTAAACGAAATGAAAAACTTAATTGAATCACATCATTTCCCCTTTTCTGCCAAAAAATGAAATGAGTTGTTGTTGAAATTTGTTTGTCAGTCTAGACATGGTGTAAATGGGATATTGCATATTGGCTAATGCGCACAGATCCTGCCATTACGGGAAGACAGCTTTGAGCTAACTATAGTGAATACTGGATGAATTTTACGTTTACAGTATTGTGGAATTTGTCTATGTTAATGGTGATCAAGTTTGCCCACTTTCCATCCTTATAAGATTGGCACATTACTTTGCATTGTTTTGGGTTTTTTGTAGCTTTATTCGAAGATTTTAAGCTATTTAAACAGTTGCCTTGTTTTGTTTCTAACTAACAAACTGATGGTATGCGGAGAAGGCGTCCTGAGTTTCAAAACTTTACTGTACCAACAAGTCGCTATAACAGTTTTTGTCATTTTCTTAGAAAACGTAATCACTAAAATATCAATTTGTCTCATACATTTTATTTAAAGAGAAGGAAATCTATTTCAAATGTCTTAAAATTATGAGATTTTAACACATGCAATAATATATGGGATTTTATTCTTATCCTTGTTAATTGGCCCAATTTCAAAATCCTTATAAGCATTTTTCATTTGCAAGAGCTGCTAACATTTAGATTTTTTTAAAATGTTTTGATCGTCCTGTGAAGTTGAGGATGCCTTGAAAATTTAAAAGATTGACGTTGAGATGCAAGATATTGGTAACGCCATTTACCTGTACTAACAAAAATTATGTGCTAATAACGACCAAATTTAAATAGCCGGTTTGTATGAGTACATGTTTAAGTCTTTGTTGATTATAAAAACTAGCTTGACGATTATATCCAAGACTGATCTATGGAAAAAGTTAATATTTCATAGTTTTTGAAAAAGGAAGGAACAAATATCTCATTCTGGCAGCTCATGCCACTTTAACCAAGGTTAAAACAAATTTTGATTAGCCTAAAAATTCAAAATATTTCCAAAACTATTATTTCAGCTAGATGCAAGCGATATTTGTAATTAACAAAAAGTAGTTTAAAAGTGGCAACAGTTTACGACTGGATATTTGCAGAAAGCTGCTAAACAACAGACACACATTTTTACGATGTAACAAACATTTTTATTATAAATAAACAAAACAATATGTTTAAATACGTAACAATTATTATAAACAAATTATCTTTTTATGCTGTAATGTGATTTAAAGCAATGTGTGTCTCGTTAAAGTTCAAATAGGACTCTCTATTTGGTGATGAGAAGTACTGTATACAAGAATCATCTCGATTTAACGTTGTCCCTTCCGACCAAACGTCTTGTTGATGGAACGAATACATAGGAAATTCGGTAATTTCTGGAAGAAGTGACAAAGAAACACGATTTTCTTCTGATGTTTGTTTAACCCCTATATTGGAATAGCATGACGAAAATTGCGTCATCAGAGACATATTACTAGATGTCGTGTTCATTTGGTCAGTCGGTTTACTTTCATTCGTTAATAATTCCGTCAACTGATAAATGTACTGTGTCGCTTCTCTCAAGATATTTATCTTTGATTCTTTTGGGTTTTCCATTGTACTCGGTGTGTTATGTCTTAGAATCTCTAAAGCGTTGTTCAGATTTTCTACTCTGCGCTTTTCCCTAAAGTTTCGCCGCTTCACAAACTCGTATGAACGCTCTGAATGAGGAATATGGCGTCTTTTTCTTTTAGGAAATTTGTTTTGATGACAAGTCGAGGGTATTACGTCATAACCAAGTCTGGGGGATTGGCACTGCATCAGACTGGATGTATCTAGATTAATGATTTCCATAATAGCAATTCGGTATACAGATATTTAAGTTACTGGAGACGAGTGAAATGAACAACTGTCTAGACAAACTGTCTTTCCGCCTATTTATATTGGAGACGGATAAAAGACAAATAGACAACAGCACTGACGTCATCGTCGTTTGGTTTCAATTAAAACAATTGACAATTTTATAATCAGTAATTACAGATCATATTGCAGGTGTTTTTTTGTTTAAAGATTAAGTATGTTGTTTCAGTGGGATTTTAAAGTCTTTTTAAATCTTACTAAAATAATCTAAGAATACTGTTATTCTTTAAATGGCACTGGGACGTTTACTCCCTTGGCGGTCTTACAGAATTGTGCTTCTTGACACCTCGTCTAGACACAATCAAATAGAAGGTTGATTAAAGATTTGTTATGTTTTAAACGAAATGAAAAACTTAATTGAATCACATCATTTCCCCTTTTCTGCCAAAAAATGAAATGAGTTGTTGTTGAAATTTGTTTGTCAGTCTAGACATGGTGTAAATGGGATATTGCATATTGGCTAACGCGCACAGATCCTGCCATTACGGGAAGACAGCTTTGAGCTAACTATAGTGAATACTGGATGAATTTTACGTTTACAGTATTGTGGAATTTGTCTATGTTAATGGTGATCAAGTTTACCCACTTTCCATCCTTATAAGATTGGCACATTACTTTGCATTGTTTTGGTTTTTTTGTAGCTTTATTCGAAGAATTTAAGCTATTTAAACAGTTGCCTTGTTTTGTTTCTAACTAGCAAACTGATGGTATGCGGAGAAGGCGTCCTGAGTTTCAAAACTTTACTGTACCAACAAGTCGCTATAACAGTTTTTGTCATTTTCTTAGAAAACGTAATCACTAAAATATCAATTTGTCTCATACATTTTATTTAAAGAGAAGGAAATCTATTTCAAATGTCTTAAAATTATGAGATTTTAACACATGCAATAATATATGGGATTTTATTCTTATCCTTGTTAATTGGCCCAATTTCAAAATCCTTATAAGCATTTTTCATTTGCAAGAGCTGCTAACATTTAGATTTTTTTTAAATGTTTTGATCGTCCTGTGAAGTTGAGGATGCCTTGAAAATTTAAAAGATTGACGTTGAGATGCAAGATATTGGTAACGCCATTTACCTGTACTAACAAAAATTATGTGCTAATAACGACCAAATTTAAATAGCCGGTTTGTATGAGTACATGTTTAAGTCTTTGTTGATTATAAAAACTAGCTTGACGATTATATCCAAGACTGATCTATGGAAAAAGTTAATATTTCATAGTTTTTGAAAAAGGAAAGAACAAATATCTCATTCTGGCAGCTCATGCCACTTTAACCAAGGTTAAAACAAATTTTGATTAGCCTAAAAATTCAAAATATTTCCAAAACTATTATTTCAGCTAGATGCAAGCGATATTTGTAATTACCAAAAAGTAGTTTAAAAGTGGTAACAGTTTACGACTGGATATTTGCAGAAAGCTGCTAAACAACAGACACACATTTTTACGATGTAACAAACATTTTTATTATAAATAAACAAAACAATATGTTTAAATACGTAACAATTATTATAAACAAATTATCTTTTTATGCTGTAATGTGATTTAAAGCAATGTGTGTCTCGTTAAAGTTCAAATAGGACTCTCTATTTGGTGATGAGAAGTACTGTATACAAGAATCATCTCGATTTTACGTTGTCCCTTCCGACCAAACGTCTTGTTGATGGAACGAATACATAGGAAATTCGGTAATTTCTGGAAGAAGTGACAAAGAAACACGATTTTCTTCTGATGTTTGTTTAACCCCTATATTGGAATAGCATGACGAAAATTGCGTCATCAGAGACATATTACTAGATGTCGTGTTCATTTGGTCAGTCGGTTTACTTTCATTCGTTAATAATTCCGTCAACTGATAAATGTACTGTGTCGCTTCTCTCAAGATATTTATCTTTGATTCTTTTGGGTTTTCCATTGTACTCGGTGTGTTATGTCTTAGAATCTCTAAAGCGTTGTTCAGATTTTCTACTCTGCGCTTTTCCCTAAAGTTTCGCCGCTTCACAAACTCGTATGAACGCTCTGAATGAGGAATATGGCGTCTTTTTCTTTTAGGAAATTTGTTTTGATGACAAGTCGAGGGTATTACGTCATAACCAAGTCTGGGGGATTGGCACTGCATCAGACTGGATGTATCTAGATGTATGATTTCCATAATAGCAATTCGGTATACAGATATTTAAGTTACTGGAGACGAGTGAAATGAACAACTGTCTAGACCATCTGTCTTTCCGCCTATTTATATTGGAGACGGATAAAAGACAAATAGACAACAGCACTGACGTCATCGTCGTTTGGTTTCAATTAAAACAATTGACAATTTTATAATCAGTAATTACAGATCATATTGCAGGTGTTTTTTTGTTTAAAGATTAAGTATGTTGTTTCAGTGGGATTTTAAAGTCTTTTTAAATCTTACTAAAATAATCTAAGAATACTGTTATTCTTTAAATGGCACTGGGACGTTTACTCCCTTGGCGGTCTTACAGAATTGTGCTTCTTGACACCTCGTCTAGACACAATCAAACAAAAGGTTGATTAAAGATTTGTTATGTTTTAAACGAAATGAAAAACTTAATTGAATCACATCATTTCCCCTTTTCTGCCAAAAAATGAAATGAGTTGTTGTTGAAATTTGTTTGTCAGTCTAGACATGGTGTAAATGGGATATTGCATATTGGCTAACGCGCACAGATCCTGCCATTACGGGAAGACAGCTTTGAGCTAACTATAGTGAATACTGGATGAATTTTACGTTTACAGTATTGTGGAATTTGTCTATGTTAATGGTGATCAAGTTTACCCACTTTCCATCCTTATAAGATTGGCACATTACTTTGCATTGTTTTGGTTTTTTTGTAGCTTTATTCGAAGATTTTAAGCTATTTAAACAGTTGCCTTGTTTTGTTTCTAACTAGCAAACTGATGGTATGCGGAGAAGGCGTCCTGAGTTTCAAAACTTTACTGTACCAACAAGTCGCTATAACAGTTTTTGTCATTTTCTTAGAAAACGTAATCACTAAAATATCAATTTGTCTCATACATTTTATTTAAAGAGAAGGAAATCTATTTCAAATGTCTTAAAATTATGAGATTTTAACACATGCAATAATATATGGGATTTTATTCTTATCCTTGTTAATTGGCCCAATTTCAAAATCCTTATAAGCATTTTTCATTTGCAAGAGCTGCTAACATTTAGATTTTTTTAAAATGTTTTGATCGTCCTGTGAAGTTGAGGATGCCTTGAAAATTTAAAAGATTGACGTTGAGATGCAAGATATTGGTAACGCCATTTACCTGTACTAACAAAAATTATGTGCTAATAACGACCAAATTTAAATAGCCGGTTTGTATGAGTACATGTTTAAGTCTTTGTTGATTATAAAAACTAGCTTGACGATTATATCCAAGACTGATCTATGGAAAAAGTTAATATTTCATAGTTTTTGAAAAAGGAAGGAACAAATATCTCATTCTGGCAGCTCATGCCACTTTAACCAAGGTTAAAACAAATTTTGATTAGCCTAAAAATTCAAAATATTTCCAAAACTATTATTTCAGCTAGATGCAAGCGATATTTGGAATTACAAAAAAGTAGTTTAAAAGTGGTAACAGTTTACGACTGGATATTTGCAGAAAGCTGCTAAACAACAGACACACATTTTTACGATGTAACAAACATTTTTATTATAAATAAACAAAACAATATGTTTAAATACGTAACAATTATTATAAACAAATTATCTGTTTATGCTGTAATGTGATTTAAAGCAATGTGTGTCTCGTTAAAGTTCAAATATGACTCTCTATTTGGTGATGAGAAGTACTGTATACAAGAATCATCTCGATTTAACGTTGTCCCTTCCGACCAAACGTCTTGTTGATGGAACGAATACATAGGAAATTCGGGAATTTCTGGAAGAAGTGACAAAGAAACACGATTTTCTTCTGATGTTTGTTTAACCCCTATATTGGAATAGCATGACGAAAATTGCGTCATCAGAGACATATTACTAGATGTCGTGTTCATTTGGTCAGTCGGTTTACTTTCATTCGTTAATAATTCCGTCAACTGATAAATGTACTGTGTCGCTTCTCTCAAGATATTTCTCTTTGATTCTTTTGGGTTTTCCGTTGTACTCGGTGTGTTA
Source organism: Lepidochitona cinerea (assembly GCA_963971465.1). Classification (NCBI taxonomy): domain Eukaryota; kingdom Metazoa; phylum Mollusca; class Polyplacophora; order Chitonida; family Tonicellidae; genus Lepidochitona; species Lepidochitona cinerea. Next base: position 33,362,172 of record OZ020562.1, read on the forward strand.
TGTCTTAGAATCTCTAAAGCGTTGTTCAGATTTTCTACTCTGCGCTTTTCCCTAAAGTTTCGCCGCTCCACAAACTCGTATGGACGCTCTGAATGAGGAATATGGCGTCTTTTTCTTTTAGGAAATTTGTTTTGATGACAAGTCGAGGGTATTACGTCATAACCAAGTCTGGGGGATTGGCACTGCATCAGACTGGATGTATCTAGATGTATGATTTCCATAATAGCAATTCGGTATACAGATATTTAAGTTACTGGAGACGAGTGAAATGAACAACTGTCTAGACAAACTGTCTTTCCACGTATTTATATTGGAGACGGATGAAAGACAAATAGACAACAGCACTGACGTCATCGTCGTTTGGTTTCAATTAAAACAATTGACAATTTTATAATCAGTAATTACAGATCATATTGCAGGAGTTTTTTTGTTTAAAGATTAAGTATGTTGTTTCAGTGGGATTTTAAAGTCTTTTTAAATCTTACTAAAATAATCTAAGAATACTGTTATTTTTTAAATAGCACTGGGACGTTTACTCCCTTGGCGGTCTTACAGAATTGTGCTTCTTGACACCTCGTCTAGACACAATCAAACAAAAGGTTGATTAAAGATTTGTTATGTTTTAAACGAAATGAAAAACTTAATTGAATCACATCATTTCCCCTTTTCTGCCAAAAAATGAAATGAGTTGTTGTTGAAATTTGTTTGTCAGTCTAGACATGGTATAAACGGGATATTGCATATTGGCTAACGCGCACAGATCCTGCCATTACGGGAAGACAGCTTTGAGCTAACAACAGTGAATACTGGATGAATTTTACGTTTCCAGTATTGTGGAATTTGTCTATGTTAATGGTGATCAAGTTTACCCACTTTCCATCCTTATAAGATTGGCACATTACTTTGCATTGTTTTTTTTTTTTGTAGCTTTATTCGAAGATTTTAAGCTATTTAAACAGTTGCCTTGTTTTGTTTCTGACTGACAAACTGATGGTATGCAGAGGAGGCGTCCTGAGTTTCAAAATTTTACTGTACCAACAAGTCGCTATAACAGTTTTTGTCATTTTCTTAGAAAACGTAATCACTAAAATATCAATTTGTTTAATACAGTTTATCTAAAGAGAAGTAAATCTATTTCAAATGTTTTAAAATTATGAGATTTTAACACATCCGATAATATATGTGATTTTATTCTTATCCTTGTTTATTGACCCAATTTCAAAATCCTTATAAGCATTTTTTCATTTGCAAGAGCTGCTAACATTTAGATTTCTTTTAAATGTTTTGATCGTCCTGTGAAGTTGAGGATGCCTTGAAAATTTAAAAGATTGACGTTGAGATGCAAGATATTGGTAACGCCTTTTACCTGTACTAACAAAAATCATGTGCTAATAACAACCAAATTTAAATAGCCGGTTTGTATGAGTACATGTTAGAGTCTTTGTTGATTATAAAAACTAGCTTGACGATTATATCCAAGACTGATCTATGGAGAAAGCTAATATTTCATAGTTCTTGAAAAGGGAAGGAACAAATATCTCACTCTGACAGCTCATGCCACTTTAACCAAGGTTAAAACAAATTTTAATTAGCCTAAAAATTCGAAATATTTCCAAAACTATTATTTCAGCTAGATGCAAGCGATATTTGTAATTACCAAAAAGTAGTTTAAAAGTGGTAACAGTTAACGACTGGATATTTGCAGAAAGTTGCTAAACAACAGACACACATTTTTACGATGTAACAAACATTTTTATTATAAATAAACAAAACAATATGTTTAAATACGTAACAATTATTATAAACAAATTATCTTTTTATGCTGTAATGTGATTTAAAGCAATGTGTGTCTCGTTAAAGTTCAAATAGGACTCTCTATTTGGTGATGAGAAGTACTCTATACAAGAATCATCTCGATTTAACGTTGTCCCTTCCGACCAAACGTCTTGTTGATGGAACGAATACATAGGAAATTCGTGAATTTCTGGAAGAAGTGACAAAGAAACACAATTTTCTTCTGATGTTTGTTTAACCTCTATATTGGAATAGCATGACGAAAATTGCGTCATCAGAGACATATTACTAGATGTCGTGTTCATTTGGTCAGTCGGTTTACTTTCATTCGTTAATAATTCCGCCAACTGATAAATGTACTGTGTCGCTTCTCTCAAGATATTTATCTTTGATTCTTTTGGGTTTTCCGTTGTACTCGGTGTGTTATGCCTTAGAATCTCTAAAGCGTTGTTCAGATTTTCTACTCTGCGCTTGTCTCTCAAGTTTCGCCGCTTCACAAACTCGTATGGACGCTCTGAATGAGGAATATGGCGTCTTTTTCTTTTAGGAAATTTGTTTTGATGACAAGTCGAGGGTATTACGTCATAACCAAGTCTGGGGGATTGGCCCTGCATCAGACTGGATGTATCTAGATCTATGATTTCCATAATAGCAATTCGGTATACAGATATTTAAGTTACTGGAGACGAATGAAATGAACAACTGTCTAGACAAACTGTCTTTCCGCCTATTTATATTGGAGACGGATGAAAGACAAATAGACAACAGCACTGACGTCATCGTCGTTTGGTTTCAATTAAAACAATTGACAATTTTATAATCAGTAATTACAGATCATACTGCAGGAGTTTTTTTGTTGAAAGATTAAGTATGTTGTTTCAGTGGGATTTTAAAGTCTTTTTAAATCTTACTAAAATAATCGAAGAATACTGTTATTCTTTAAATAGCACTGGGACGTTTACTCCCTTGGCGGTCTTACAGAATTGTGCTTCTTGACACCTCGTCTAGACACAATCAAATAAAAGGTTGATTAAAGATTTGTTATGTTTTAAACGAAATGAAAAACTTAATTGAATCACATCATTTCCCCTTTTCTGCCAAAAAATGAAATGAGTTGTCGTTGAAATTTGTTTGTCAGTCTAGACATGGTGTAAACGGGATATTGCATATTGGCTAACGCGCACAGATCCTGCCATTACGGGAAGACAGCTTTGAGCTAACAACAGTGAATACTGGATGAATTTTACGTTTCCAGTATTGTGGAATTTGTCTATGTTAATGGTGATCAAGTTTACCCACTTTCCATCCTTATAAGATTGGCACATTACTTTGCATTGTTTTGGTTTTTTGTGGCTTTATTCGAAGATTTTAAGCTATTTAAACAGTTGCCTTGTTTTGTTTCTAACTGACAAACTGATGGTATGCAGAGGAGGCGTCCTGAGTTTCAAAACTTTACTGTACCAACAAGTCGCTATAACAGTTTTTGTCATTTTCATAGAAAACGTAATCACTAAAATATCAATTTATTTAATACATTTTATCTAAAGAGAAGGAAATCTATTTCAAATGTCTTAAAATTATGAGATTTTAACACATCCAATAATATATGGGATTTTATTCTTATCCTTGTTTTTTGACCCAATTTCAAAATCCTTATAAGCATTTCTTTAATTTGCAAGAGCTGCTAACATTTAGATTTCTTTTAAATGTTTTGATCGTCCTGTAAAGTTAAGGATGCCTTGAAAATTTAAAAGATTGACGTTGAGATGCAAGATATTGGTAACGCCATTTACCTGTACTAACAAAAAGCATGTGCTAATAACGAACAAATTTAAATAGCCGGTTTGTATGAGTACATGTTTGAGTCTTTGTTGATTATAAAAAACTAGCATGACGATTATATCCAAGACTGATCTATGGAGAAAGTTAATATTTCATAGTTTTTGAAAAAGGAAGGAACAAATATCTCATTCTGGCAGCTCATGCCACTTTAACCAAGGTTAAAACAAATTTTAATTAGGCTAAAAATTCGAAATATTTCCAAAACTATTATTTCAGCTAGATGCAAGCGATATTTGTAATTACCAAAAAGTAGTTTAAAAGTGGTAACAGTTTACGACTGGATATTTGCAGAAAGTTGCTAAACAACAGACACACATTTTTACGATGTAGCAAACATTTTTTTATAAATAAACAAAACAATATGTTTAAATACGTAAAAATTATTATAAACAAATTATCTTTTTATGCTGTAATGTGATTTAAAGCAATGTGTGTCTCGTTAAAGTTCAAATAGGACTCTCTATTTGGTGATGAGAAGTACTGTATACAAGAATAATCTCGATTTAACGTTGTCCCTTCCGACCAAACGTCTTGTTGATGGAACGAATACATAGGAAATTCGGGAATTTCTGGAAGAAGTGACAAAGAAACACAATTTTCTTCTGATGTTTGTTTAACCCCTATATTGGAATAGCATGACGAAAATTGCGTCATCAGAGACATATTACTAGATATCGTGTTCATTTGGTCAGTCGGTTTACTTTCATTCGTTAATAATACCGTCAACTGATAAATGTACTGTGTCGCTTCTCTCAAGATATTTATCTTTGATTCTTTTGGGTTTTCCGTTGTACTCGGTGTGTTATGTCTTAGAATCTCTAAAGCGTTGTTCAGATTTTCTACTCTGCGCTTTTCTCTCAAGTTTCGCCGCTTCACAAACTCGTATGGACACTCTGAATGAGGAATATGGCGTCTTTTTCTTTTAGGAAATTTGTTTTGATGACAAGTCGAGGGTATTACGTCACAACCAAGTCTGGGGGATTGGCACTGCATCAGACTGGATGTATGTAGATGTATGATTTCCATAATAGCAATTCGGTATACAGATATTTAAGTTACTGGAGACGAGTGAAATGAACAACTGTCTAGACAAACTGTCTTTCCGCCTATTTATATTGGAGACGGGTGAAAGACAAATAGACAACAGCACTGACGTCATCGTCGTTTGGTTTCAATTAAAACAATTGACAATTTTATAATCAGTAATTACAGATCATATTGCAGGAGTTTTTTGTTTAAAGATTAAGTATGTTGTTTCAGTGGGATTTTAAAGTCTTTTTAAATCTTACTAAAATAATCTAAGAATACTCTTATTCTTTAAATAGCACTGGGACGTTTACTCCCTTGGCCGTCTTACAGAATTGTGCTTCTTGACACCTCGTCTAGACACAACCAAACAAAAGGTTGATTAAAGATTTGTTATGTTTTAAACGAAATGAAAAACTTAATTGAATAACATCATTTCCCCTTTTCTGCCAAAAAATGAAATGAGTTGTTGTTGAAATTTGTTTGTCAGTCTAGACATGGTATAAACGGGATATTGCATATTGGCTAACGCGCACAGATCCTGCCATTACGGAAAGACAGCTTTGAACTAACAACAGTGAATACTGGATGAATTTTACGTTTCCAGTATTGTGGAATTTGTCTATGTTAATGGTGATCAAGTTTACCCACTTTCCATCCTTATAAGATTGGCACATTACTTTGCATTGTTTTGTTTTTTTTTGTAGCTTTATTCGAAGATTTCAAGCTATTTAAACAGTTACCTTGTTGTGTTTCTAACTGACAAACTGATGGTATGCTGAGGAGGCGTCCTGAGTTTCAAAACTTTACTGTACCAACAAGTCGCTATAACAGTTTTTGTCATTTTCTTAGAAAACGTAATCACTAAAATATCAATTTGTCTAATACAGTTTATCTAAATAGAAGGAAATCTATTTGAAATGTCTTAAAATTATGAGATTTTAACACATCCGATAATATATGGGATTTTATTCTTATCCTTGTTTATTGACTCAATTTCAAAATCCATATAAGCAGTTTTTCATTTGCAAGAGCTGCTAACATTTAGATTTCTTTTAAATGTTTTGATCGTCCTGTGAAGTTGGGGATGCCTTGAAAAATTAAAAGATTGACGTTGAGATGCAAGATATTGGTAACGCCATTTACCTGTACTAACAAAAATCATGTGCTAATAACGACCAAATTTAAATAGCCGGTTTGTATGAGTACATGTTTGAGTCTTTGTTGATTATAAAAAACTAGCATGACGATTATATCCAAGACTGATCTATGGAAAAAGTTAATATTTCATAGTTTTTGAAAAAGGAAGGAACAAATATCTCATTCTGGCAGCTCATGCCACTTTAACCAAGGTTAAAACAAATTTTAATTAGCCTAAAAATTCGAAATATTTCCAAAACTATTATTTCAGCTAAATGCAAGCGATATTTGGAATTACCAAAAAGTAGTTTAAAAGTGGTAACAGTTTACGACTGGATATTTGCAGAAAGTTGCTAAACAACAGACACACATTTTTACGATGTAACAAACATTTTTATTATAAGTAAACAAAACAATATGTTTAAATACGTAACAATTATTATAAACAAATTATCTTTTTATGCTGTAATGTGATTTAAAGCAATGTGAGTCTCGTTAAACAAAATGAACAACTGTCTAGACAAACTGTCTTTCCGCCTATTTATATTGGAGACGGATGAAAGACAAATAGACAACAGCACTGACGTCATCGTCGTTTGGTTTCAATTAAAACAATTGACAATTTTATAATCAGTAATTACAGATCATATTGCAGGAGTTTTTTTGTTTAAAGATTAAGTATGTTGTTTCAGTGGGATTTTAAAGTCTTTTTAAATCTTACTAAAATAATCTAAGAATACTGTTATTCTTTATATAGCACTGGGACGTTTACTCCCTTGGCGGTCTTACAGAATTGTGCTTCTTGACACCTCGTCTAGACACAATCAAATAAAAGGTTGATTAAAGATTTGTTATGTTTTCAACGAAATGAAAAACTTAATTGAATCACATCATTTCCCCTTTTCTGCCAAAAAATGAAATGAGTTGTTGTTGAAATTTGTTTGTCAGTCTAGACATGGTGTAAACGGGATATTGCATATTGGCTAACGCGCACAGATCCTGCCATTACGGGAAGACAGCTTTGAGCTAACAACAGTGAATACTGGATGAATATTACGTTTCCAGTATTGTGGAATTTGTCTATGTTAATGGACAAGTTAATGCCAAGTTTACCCACTTTCCATCCTTATAAGATTGGCACATTACTTTGCATTGTTTTTGTTTTTTTGTAGCTTTATTCGAAGATTTTAAGCTATTTGAACAGTTGCCTTGTTTTGTTTCTAACTGACAAACTGATGGTATGCAGAGGAGGCGTCCTGAGTTTCAAAACTTTACTGTACCAACAAGTCGCTATAACAGTTTTTGTCATTTTCTTAGAAAACGTAATCACTAAAATATCAATTTGTCTAATACAGTTTATCTAAAGAGAAGGAAATCTATTTGAAATGTCTAAAAATTATGAGATTTTAACACATCCGATAATATATGGGATTTTATTCTTATCCTTGTTTATTGACCCAATTTCAAAATCCTTATAAGCAGTTTTTCATTTGCAAGAGCTGCTAACATTTAGATTTCTTTTAAATGTTTTGATCGTCCTGTGAAGTTGAGGATGCCTTGAAAATTTAAAAGATTGACGTTGAGATGCAAGATATTGGTAACGCCATTTACCTGTACTAACAAAAACCATGTGCTAATAACGACCAAATTTAAATAGCCGGTTTGTATGAGTACATGTTAGAGTCTTTGTTGATTATAAAAACTAGCTTGACGATTATATCCAAGACTGATCTATGGAGAAAGCTAATATTTCATAGTTCTTGAAAAGGGAAGGAACAAATATCTCATTCTGGCAGCTCATGCCACTTTAACCAATGTTAAAACAAATTTTGATTAGCCTAAAAATTCGAAATATTTCCAAAACTATTATTTCAGCTAGATGCAAGCGATATTTGGAGAAACCAAAAAGTAGTTTAAAAGTGGTAACAGTTAACGACTGGATATTTGCAGAAAGTTGCTAAACAACAGACACACATTTTTACGATGTAACAAACATTTTTATTATAAATAAACAAAACAATATGTTTAAATACGTAACAATTATTATAAACAAATTATCTTTTTATGCTGTAATGTGAGTAAAGCAATGTGTGTCTCGTTAAAGTTCAAATAGGACTCTCTATTTGGTGATGAGAAGTACTGTATACAAGAATCATCTCGATTTAACGTTGTCCCTTCCGACCAAACGTCTTGTTGATGGAACGAATACATAGTAAATTCGGGAATTTCTGGTAGAAGTGACAAAGAAACACAATTTTCTTCTGATGTTTGTTTAACCCCTATATTGGAATAGCATGACGAAAATTGCGTCATCAGAGACATATTACTAGATGTCGTGTTCATTTGGTCAGTCGGTTTACTTTCATTCGTTAATAATTCCGTCAACTGATAAATGTACTGTGTCGCTTCTCTCAAGATATTTATCTTTGATTCTTTTGGGTTTTCCGTTGTACTCGGTGTGTTATGTCTTAGAATCTCTAAAGCGTTGTTCAGATTTTCTACTCTGCGCTTTTCTCTCAAGTTTCGCCGCTTCACAAACTCGTATGGACGCTCTGAATAAGGAATATGGCGTCTTTTTCTTTTAGGAAAATTGTTTTGATGACAAGTCGAGGGTATTACGTCATAACCAAGTCTGGGGGATTGGCACTGCATCAGACTAGATGTATCTAGATGTATGATTTCCATAATAGCAATTCGGTATACAGATATTTAAATTACTGGAGACGAGTGAAATGAACAACTGTCTAGACAAACTGTCTTTCCGCCTATTTATATTGGAGACGGATAAAAGACAAATAGACAACAGCACTGACGTCATCGTCGTTTGGTTTCAATTAAAACAATTGACAATTTTATAATCAGTAATTACAGATCATATTGCAGGAGTTTTTTTGTTTAAAGATTAAGTATGTTGTTTCAGTGGGATTTTAAAGTCTTTTTAAATCTTACTAAAATAATCTAAGAATACTGTTATTCTTAAAATAGCACTGGGACGTTTACTCCCTCGGTGGTCTTACAGAATTGTGCTTCTTGACACCTCGTCTAGAATCAATCAAATAAAAGGTTGATTAAAGATTTGTTATGTTTTAAACGAAATGAAAAACTTAATTGAATCACATCATTTCCCCTTTTCTGCCAAAAAATGAAATGAGTTGTTGTTGAAATTTGTTTGTCAGTCTAGACATGGTGTAAACGGGATATTGCATATTGGCTAACGCGCACAGATCCTGCCATTATGGGAAGACAGCTTTGAGCTAACAACAGTGAATACTGGATGAATTTTACGTTTCCAGTATTGTGGAATTTGTCTATGTTAATGGTGATCAAGTTTACCCACTTTCCATCCTTATAAGATTGGCACATTACTTTGCATTGTTTTTTTGTAGCTTTATTCGAAGATTTTAAGCTATTTAAACAGTTGCCTTGTTTTGTTTCTAACTGACACACTGATGGTATGCAGAGGAGGCGTCCTGAGTTTTAAAACTTTACTGTACAAACAAGTCGCTATAACAGTTTTTGTCATTTTCTTAGAAAACGTAATCACTAAAATATCAATTTGTTTAATACATTTTATCTAAAGAGAAGGAAATCTATTTCAAATGTCTTAAAATTATGAGATTTTAACACATTCGATAATATATGGGATTTTATTCTTATCCTTGTTTATTGACCCAATTTCAAAATCCTTATAAGCAGTTTTTCATTTGCAAAAGCTGCTAACATTTAGATTTCTTTTAAATGTTTTGATCGTCCTGTGAAGTTGAAGATGCCTTAAAAATTTAAAAGATTGACGTTGAGATGCAAGATATTGGTAACGCCATTTACCTGTACTGACAAAATCCATGTGCTAATAACGGCCAAATTTAAATAGCCGGTTGTATGAGTACATGTTTCAGTCTTTGTTGATTATAAAAACTAGCTTGACGATTATATCCAAGACTGATCTCTGGAGAAAGTTAATATTTCATAGTTCTTGAAAAAGGAAGGAACAACTATCTTATTCTGGCAGCTCATGCCACTTTAACCAAGGTTAAAACAAATTTTGATTAGCCTAAAAATTCGAAATATTCCCAACAATATTATTTCAGCTAGATGCAAGCGATATTTGTAATTACCAAAAAGTAGTTTAAAAGTGGTAACAGTTTACGACTGGATATTTGCAGAAAGTTGCTAAACAACAGACACACATTTTAACGATGTAACAAACATTTTTATTATAAATAAACAAAACAATATGTTTAAATACGTAACAATTATTATAAACAAATTATCTTTTTATGCTGTAATGTGATTTAAAGCAATGTGTGTCTCGTTAAAGTTCAAATAGGACTCTCTATTTGGTGATGAGAAGTACTGTATACAAGAATCATCTCGATTTAACGTTGTCCCTTCCGACCAAACGTCTTGTTGATGGAACGAATACATAGGAAATTCGGGAATTTCTGGTAGAAGTGACAAAGAAACACAATTTTCTTCTGATGTTTGTTTAACCCCTATATTGGAATAGCATGACGAAAATTGCGTCATCAGAGACATATTACTAGATGTCGTGTTAATTTGGTCAGTCGGTTTACTTTCATTCGTTAATAATTCCGTCAACTGATAAATGTACTGTGTCGCTTCTCTCAAGATATTTATCTTTGATTCTTTTGGGTTTTCCGTTGTACTCGGTGTGTTATGTCTTAGAATCTCTAAAGCGTTGTTCAGATTTTCTACTCTGCGCTTTTCTCTCAAGTTTCGCCGCTTCACAAACTCGTATGGACGCTCTGAATGAGGAATATGGCGTCTTTTTCTTTTAGGAAAATTGTTTTGATGACAAGTCGAGGGTATTACGTCATAACCAAGTCTGGGGGATTGGCACTGCATCAGACTGGATGTATCTAGATGTATGATTTCCATAATAGCAATTCGGTATACAGATATTTAAGTTACTGGAGACGAGTGAAATGAACAACTGTCTAGACAAACTCTCTTTCCGCGTATTTATATTGGAGACGGATAAAAGACAAATAGACAACAGCACTGACGTCATCGTCGTTTGGTTTCAATTAAAACAATTGACAATTTTATAATCAGTAATTACAGATCATATTGCAGGAGTTTTTTTGTTTAAAGATTAAGTATGTTGTTTCAGTGGGATTTTAAAGTCTTTTTAAATCTTACTAAAATAATCTAAGAATACTGTTATTCTTAAAATAGCACTGGGACGTTTACTCCCTCGGTGGTCTTACAGAATTGTGCTTCTTGACACCTCGTCTAGAATCAATCAAATAAAAGGTTGATTAAAGATTTGTTATGTTTTAAACGAAATGAAAAACTTAATTGAATCACATCATTTCCCCTTTTCTGCCAAAAAATGAAATGAGTTGTTGTTGAAATTTGTTTGTCAGTCTAGACATGGTGTAAACGGGATATTGCCTATTGGCTAACGCGCACAGATCCTGCCATTATGGGAAGACAGCTTTGAGCTAACAACAGTGAATACTGGATGAATTTTACGTTTCCAGTATTGTGGAATTTGTCTATGTTAATGGTGATCAAGTTTACCCACTTTCCATCCTTATAAGATTGGCACATTACTTTGCATTGTTTTTTTGTAGCTTTATTCGAAGATTTTAAGCTATTTAAACAGTTGCCTTGTTTTGTTTCTAACTGACACACTGATGGTATGCAGAGGAGGCGTCCTGAGTTTCAAAACTTTACTGTACAAACAAGTCGCTATAACAGTTTTTGTCATTTTCTTAGAAAACGTAATCACTAAAATATCAATTTGTTTAATACATTTTATCTAAAGAGAAGGAAATCTATTTCAAATGTCTTAAAATTATGAGATTTTAACACATTCGATAATATATGGGATTTTATTCTTATCCTTGTTTATTGACCCAATTTCAAAATCCTTATAAGCAGTTTTTCATTTGCAAAAGCTGCTAACATTTAGATTTCTTTTAAATGTTTTGATCGTCCTGTGAAGTTGAAGATGCCTTAAAAATTTAAAAGATTGACGTTGAGATGCAAGATATTGGTAACGCCATTTACCTGTACTGACAAAATCCATGTGCTAATAACGGCCAAATTTAAATAGCCGGTTGTATGAGTACATGTTTCAGTCTTTGTTGATTATAAAAACTAGCTTGACGATTATATCCAAGACTGATCTCTGGAGAAAGTTAATATTTCATAGTTCTTGAAAAAGGAAGGAACAACTATCTTATTCTGGCAGCTCATGCCACTTTAACCAAGGTTAAAACAAATTTTGATTAGCCTAAAAATTCGAAATATTCCCAACAATATTATTTCAGCTAGATGCAAGCGATATTTGTAATTACCAAAAAGTAGTTTAAAAGTGGTAACAGTTTACGACTGGATATTTGCAGAAAGTTGCTAAACAACAGACACACATTTTAACGATGTAACAAACATTTTTATTATAAATAAACAAAACAATATGTTTAAATACGTAACAATTATTATAAACAAATTATCTTTTTATGCTGTAATGTGATTTAAAGCAATGTGTGTCTCGTTAAAGTTCAAATAGGACTCTCTATTTGGTGATGAGAAGTACTGTATACAAGAATCATCTCGATTTAACGTTGTCCCTTCCGACCAAACGTCTTGTTGATGGAACGAATACATAGGAAATTCGGGAATTTCTGGTAGAAGTGACAAAGAAACACAATTTTCTTCTGATGTTTGTTTAACCCCTATATTGGAATAGCATGACGAAAATTGCGTCATCAGAGACATATTACTAGATGTCGTGTTCATTTGGTCAGTCGGTTTACTTTCATTCGTTAATAATTCCGTCAACTGATAAATGTACTGTGTCGCTTCTCTCAAGATATTTATCTTTGATTCTTTTGGGTTTTCCGTTGTACTCGGTGTGTTATGTCTTAGAATCTCTAAAGCGTTGTTCAGATTTTCTACTCTGCGCTTTTCTCTCAAGTTTCGCCGCTTCACAAACTCGTATGGACGCTCTGAATGAGGAATATGGCGTCTTTTTCTTTTAGGAAAATTGTTTTGATGACAAATCGAGGGTATTACGTCATAACCAAGTCTGGGGGATTGGCACTGCATCAGACTGGATGTATCTAGATGTATGATTTCCATAATAGCAATTCGGTATACAGATATTTAAGTTACTGGAGACGAGTGAAATGAACAACTGTCTAGACAAACTCTCTTTCCGCGTATTTATATTGGAGACGGATTAAAGACAAATAGACAACAGCACTGACGTCATCGTCGTTTGGTTTCAATTAACACAATTGACAATTTTATAATCAGTAATTACAGATCATATTGCAGGAGTTTTTTTGTTTAAAGATCAAGTATGTTGTTTCAGTGGGATTTTAAAGTCTTTTTAAATCTTACTAAAATAATCTAAGAATACTGTTATTCTTAAAATAGCACTGGGACGTTTACTCCCTCGGCGGTCTTACAGAATTGTGCTTCTTGACACCTCGTCTAGACACAATCAAATAAAAGGTTGATTAAAGATTTATTATGTTTTAAACGAAATGAAAAACTTAATTGAATCACATCATTTCCCCTTTTCTGCCAAAAAATGAAATGAGTTGTTGTTGAAATTTGTTTGTCAGTCTAGACATGGTGTAAACGGGATATTGCATATTGGCTAACGCGCACAGATCCTGCCATTATGGGAAGACAGCTTTGAGCTAACAACAGTGAATACTGGATGAATTTTACGTTTCCAGTATTGTGGAATTTGTCTATGTTAATGGTGATCAAGTTTACCCACTTTCCATCCTTATAAGATTGGCACATTACTTTGCATTGTTTTTTTTGTAGCTTTATTCGAAGATTTTAAGCTATTTAAACAGTTGCCTTGTTTTGTTTCTAACTGACACACTGATGGTATGCAAAGGAGGCGTCCTGAGTTTCAAAACTTTACTGTACAAACAAGTCGCTATAACAGTTTTTGTCATTTTCTTAGAAAACGTAATCACTAAAATATCAATTTGTTTAATACAGTTTATCTAAAGAGAAGGAAATCTATTTCAAATGTCTTAAAATTATGAGATTTTAACACATCCGATAATATATGGGATTTTATTCTTATCCTTGTTTATTGACCCAATTTCAAAATCCTTATAAGCATTTTTTCATTTGCAAGAGCTGCTAACATTTAGATTTCTTTTAAATGTTTTGATCGTCCTGTGAAGTTGAAGATGCCTTAAAAATTTAAAAGATTGACGTTGAGATGCAAGATATTGGTAACGCCATTTACCTGTACTAACAAAATCCATGTGCTAATAACGGCCAAATTTAAATAGCCGGTTGTATGAGTACATGTTTCAGTCTTTGTTGATTATAAAAACTAGCTTGACGATTATATCCAAGACTGATCTATGGAGAAAGTTAATATTTCATAGTTCTTGAAAAAGGAAGGAACAAATATCTCATTCTGGCAGCTCATGCCACTTTAACCAAGGTTAAAACAAATTTTGATTAGCCTAAAAATTCGAAATATTTCCAAAACTATTATTTTAGCTAGATGCAAGCGATATTTGTAATTACCAAAAAGTAGTTTAAAAGTGGTAACAGTTTACGACTGGATATTTGCAGAAAGTTGCTAAACAACAGACACACATTTTTACGATGTAACAAACATTTTTATTATAAATAAACAAAACAATATGTTTAAATACGTAACAATTATTATAAACAAATTATCTTTTTATGCTGTAATGTGATTTAAAGCAATGTGTGTCTCGTTAAAGTTCAAATAGGACTCTCTATTTGGTGATGAGAAGTACTCTATACAAGAATCATTTCGATTTAACGTTGTCCCTTCCAACCAAACGTCTTGTTGATGGAACGAATACATAGGAAATTCGGGAATTTCTGGAAGAAGTGACAAAGAAACACAATTTTCTTCTGATGTTTGTTTAACCCCTGTATTGGAATAGCATGACGAAAATTGCGTCATCAGAGACATATTACTAGATGTCGTGTTCATTTGGTCAGTCGGTTTACTTTCATTCGTTAATAATTCCGTCAACTGATAAATGTATTGTGTCGCTTCTCTCAAGATATTTATCTTTGATTCTTTTGGGTTTTCCGTTGTACTCGGTGTGTTATGTCTAAGAATCTCTAAAGCGTTGTTCAGATTTTCTATTCTGCGCTTTTCCCTCAAGTTTCGCCGCTTCACAAACTCGTATGGACGCTCTGAATGAGGAATATGGCGTCTTTTTCTTTTAGGAAATTTGTTTTGATGACAAGTCGAGGGTATTACGTCATAACCAAGTCTGGGGGATTGGCACTGCATCAGACTGGATGTATCTAGATCTATGATTTCCATAATAGCAATTCGGTATACAGATATTTAAGTTACTGGAGACGAGTGAAATGAACAACTGTCTAGACAAACTGTCTTTCCGCGTATTTATATTGGAGACGGATGAAAGACAAATAGACAACAGCACTGACGTCATCGTCGTTTGGTTTCAATTAAAACAATTTACAATTTTATAATCAGTAATTACAGATCATATTGCAGGAGTTTTTTGCTTAAAGATTAAGTATGTTGTTTCAGTGGGATTTTAAAGTCTTTTTAAATCTTACTAAAATAATCTAAGAATACTGTTATTCTTTAAATAGCACTGGGACGTTTACTCCCTTGGCGGTCTTACAGAATTGTGCTTCTTGACACCTCGTCTAGACACAATCAAACAAAAGGTTGATTAAAGATTTGTTATGTTTTAAACGAAATGAAAAACTTAGTCGCTAAAATAACTTACAGTTTGCGGGTGAACTTCATTCACGTGTATAAATTACTTACACGGTAGACCCATTGTCGGGGTTCGGCAATTTAAAGTCAGCGGCGAAGAAGAAGATGTCGTCAATGATTGACCCTTCCCGACTACGGAGATGTGTGCGCTTGCAGATGACCGGATCACCTCCACCAGCGTCAGAATTCATCGATGCAGTTGTTGACCACTTCAAGACCCTCGGACTGGGACCAGACCGGATAGAGGCACTCGGACAACTGAAAGGCAGTCGACAGTGGCACGTTTGTATGGGAACAATAGATGATACAGACACAGTGTTGCGATCACCCGATTTTCGTATTGGAAAAAGAGATTGTGTTTGTTCCGTGAGTTCTTTCAGTAAGTACACTTTTAAAGTTAAGTTCTTTTGGATCCCTTTTTACGTTCGTGACTCTTTTATTGGATCTTATTGTGCTTCTTTTGGCAAAGTTCTAAAAATTGATACCTCTGTTCAACGGGGTCAACCTTTCAGTAACACGGTTCGTGAAGTCACATTGGAATGTAGTGAGGAAAATCGCAATAAGATCCCTTATAACTGTACGATTGGTAACAAGTACCCTTCTCTTGTCATGGTCGAAGGACGTGAGCCTAAATGTCTCCGTTGTGGGAAAGTGGGTCATGTAAGGAGGGAATGTTCTGAGGTATGTTGTCAAGTGTGTCGTTCCTTCAGTCATCCTACAGACCTCCATCCCCCTAGAAACCTCTCATTCGCCGATCGAGTCAGAGGTACAACTCCGGCAGTGAATGAGCCGGAAACCCCTATGGAAGAATCCTACGATGAGGAGGAAGTATGTAGTGTCGCCTCTGATAACGAGGATGTTGTACATAAACCGGTCGATATGCAGCCAAAGCCGGTCATTCCACGGCCTCAACCAGCAATTCCAGACCGACAGAGTAAGTCTATTCCTTCAGCCTGCGATCAGAAGACCCCCGTCGATCAACCTACATTAAGCCAACTCCCCAAAGAACCTACTCTAGGGGGCGAGGATATGGCCACAGTCATTTCGCCCAGTGCACCTAACTCTGTAAGGGAAAAGCGTTCACGATCCCTTTCACCTGAACAAACTCTATCACCAACGTATAGAGACCTTATTGAAGGTAATCGTGCCCTACCACAACCAGTTTCACCTCCACCTGGGGATCACCCCACACTAATGTCTTTCCTTTCTGACCAGGAGGCCTGTTCCGACTTGGAGGGGTTTACCCTGGTGAGGCAGCGTCGCCGTGATCGGCATCGTGAGCGACGACGCGCCTCGCCCGGGGGATCTCCTCTTAGGAAGAAATAGCTCTTCTGGTAAACAGTTCTTTAAGTATTTAAACAATAAATTGACATGCAAGACATTTCTTTTCATTCAATTAATTGTAATGGTTTAGTTTTTTCTCCTAAGTTTCCTAATTTATCTACTATGTGTAGATCGTTAAATTTTGACATTATTTTTCTCCAGGAAACTCACCTTTATTCATATAAAATACAAAAATCCTGGGAGTCTTCCTGGGGAGGTAAATGTTTGTTTTTTTTTGGTTCTCCTCTTTCGTGTGGGGTGGGCATTTTATTCCACCCCCGTTTATCTGTTGAGTTTGGCAAAGTCCATAGGGACTTTGACGGTCGTTTACTTTTTGTCGATTGTTCGGTGAACAATTTTCCTTTACGTTTACTGTCTGTTTATGCTCCTTGTTCAGAGTACAGCAGACGTGAATTCTTTCGTTCTTTGTTTTCACATTTAGTTTGTAGCCGGCCAATCGTTATGGCCGGTGACTTTAACTGCATTTTTGACCCGGACCTCGATAAAGCTGGTGGCGACCCTACCAGAGGTACGGTAGGGTCGGAGGTCCTGAGGTCAATATGTCAGGATTTTTCTTTGGTTGATTCCTTTCGTTATTTACATCCCCGAGAATTTTCTTTTTCATGGTCAAGGAATAATATTAAATGCTTATTAGATAGAATCTTCATCAGCTCTTCCTTACTTAAATATTTAAATCAATCAGATATAACATTGTGTCCTTTTTCTGATCATTTATTTGTAAATTCTTACCTTGTTTCCATGTCTAATTTGACCAGGGTCGGACCGGGGTACTGGCATTGTAATGTTAGTACCTTGGACGACCCTGATTTTCTTTCTGATTTTCTAGATCTTTGGTCTGTTTTTTCGGCTACTGCAGATCACTCCTGTTCCTGGTGGGAGGAATTCTAATATGAAGTTAAGTTGCTTATTATTTCCCATTGTAAGAGACTGTCTAAACATCGAAATTCAAGTGTCCGACTTCTCCGTAAACAAATTTCGGAACTTTCGATCGTGTCCCCTAGCGCCCCCGAACTTTCGGATCTAAAAAATGAATTAAATGATTTACTTTCTTCTTTTAATTTCGGTGTAAAAATTCGTGCAAAAGCAGCTAGTTTTAATTTTGATGAAAAACCCTCACGCTTCTTTTTCCAAAAGGAGAAGTCACGTGCTCAGCGTAAAACCATTGATTTTTTGACTGTAGAGGGTACAGTCATTTCGGATTCTTATGATTTATTATCTTCAGTTAGGAGTTTTTATAAGTCTTTATTTTCGGCTGAGCCCGTCAGTGACACTTATCTAGATTATTTTTTCTCTGATTTACCTTCTCTTTCATCTGAAGATTCCAATCAATTAGAAGGGCCTATTACACTTAATGAGGTTACAGAGGCATTAAAGGGGATGGAGAAATACTCCTCTCCAGGGTCAGATGGACTCCCTATGGAGTTTTATTTAAAATTTATTGATTCAATTGGCCCTGATTTTGTTGCTTACCTTAATAAATGCTTTTCTTTAAATACTTTGTCTCAATCTCAAAAATTATGTTATATCACCCTTATTTGTAAGGACGCTACTAAATCAGATAACCTTAAGTTTTGGCGTCCCATTTCCTTACTTAACTTAGATTACAAAATTATTTCAAAAATTTTATGCAATCGATTAAACTCTGTTATTAGCCTTTTAATTCACCCTGACCAGACTTGTGCTGTTCCAGGAAGACGTATTGTAGACAATGCCCATCTCCTTCGCAATATTATAGATTATGTCGGGTTAAAAAATATGCCGGCTTTATTTTTGTGTATCGACAACGAGAAAGCCTTTGATCGCGTATCTCATGAATATCTATTTCGGCTATTAGAAATTTATAATTTCGGTCCCACTTTTCGGAATTGGATCGGAATTGGTTTTAGTCAATGGTTTTATTTCGGAGGAGTTTGATCTGAGGAGGGGCGTCCATCAGGGCTGTGCCCTCTCCCCTCTGCTCTACATCCTCTCCTTGGAACCCCTTCTTAATAAGATCCGTACAAAACCAGGAATTCAGGGGGTTAAGGCCCCCGGCTCTAAACGTGAAATCAAAATCTCAGCATATGCAGATGATATTACCTGCACCCTTACATCAAGGCTTTCTGTTATTCATATTATTAATTTGTGTGAGCTGTTCGGGACGGGCTCCGGTTCCAAGATCAATTTGATTAAAACGTATGGTTTATGGTTGGGCCGCTGGGCCCGCTCCGAAGAGTCCACTTTATATTCAATTTCTATGTTTACCTCATTCAGAAAGATTATTGGATTACATTTATGTTCTACAACACCACTTGACATTTCTACTTATAATTATAAACCAATCGCGAATAAAATTGTTTACTTTCTTAATCTGTGGCGTAACAGGCACCTATCTTTTAAAGGTCGCTCTCTTTTGATCACTGCTTTAGCTTTGTCTAAGTTATGGTATGTTGGGACTGTCTTTCCTTTACCTCCTGATTTACTTCAAGTCATTAATCATTCAGTTTACCAATTCTTTTGGGGTGGGTCTCATGAATGTCTTAAAAGGGAAGTTTTGATTAATTATGTTCAGTTGGGTGGATTCAATTTGGTCCACATTCCTTCTAAGTTGAAAGCTTTTTATATTATGCATATTAAACGTTTAGTTCAATTATTTCATTCTGATGATTTTCCTTCTTGGGGTTACTTTGCAATTTATTGGATAGGTTTTCAGTTAAAAACTTTATGTCCTGAGTTTGCCAGTAATTTGATTCCTCATTCTTCTGTTAACACATATTTCTATTCCAATGTTTTATCTGCCTACAGAGAATTGTTAAAGTTATCACCCAATATAGATATATTGTCTCTTACCACCAAGCAAGTCTATGTTATTTTTGCCAATTCTGTTTCTGTGCCTCCTCCTATTCTTAAGGTATATCCTCAAGTTAATTTTAAATTCGTTTATAAGGCAATAAATTCCAGTCATTTAGAATCTTCTGTAAAAAATTTTCTCTTTAAACTTACAAACCACATATTGTACACCGGTGGTTTCCTTAAGATTTGTAGAATTTCTAGGTATTATCTTTGTTTATTTTGTCGTGCTCAGTGTGAAACCATAGAGCATCTTTTCTTCAGTTGTCCTTTTGTTAGACCCCTTTGGGACTACCTCTCCAAATTTATTGAACAGTTTACCTTGCTTTCCTTCAGATTTACTTTTATGAATGTTATTTTCTCTGTTTTCACCTCGAGTGGAAACAGGTTCTATGATGATTTTGTTCTCTATCTTATCTCTCAGTTAAAGTGGGTAGTGTGGAAGTGTCGGAATGAGGTTAAATATCACAAACGGACTTTCACACGCCCACGAATTATCTCTTTATTTGAATCTTCTGTTCGTTCACGTATTAGAGTTGATTTTCATCGTTTACCATTAAACCTTTTTTCTGATATGTGGTCATGTGATTTACGTTTATGCTCTGTAATGAATGAGGAGGTTGATTTTTATTTCTAACAGTATAATTAAAATTATTTACTCCATATATCATCCTGTTCCATTATTTGGAAAACACAATGACAGTACATATTTAATTACATTAGTTAAGTTAGTTGTAATAGTTAAGATAGTTAAGTTAGTTAATATAGTTCAGTTTAGTAAGCTGGTTAAAGTAGTTATAGTTATTAAATAAAGGTAATAGTCAAGTTAGTTATAATAGTTAAGATAGTTAGGCAGTTATAATAGTTAAGATAGTTAGGATTGTTAGTTAGGTTAGTAAAGATAGTTAAGTTTAGTAAGCTGGTTAAAGTACTTATAGTTATTAGATAAAGTTAATAGTTAAGTTAGTTAAGGTTAGTTAGGAATATACATTTGTATATATTTGGGTAAATAATTAGTGGGGTAAACGGTTGCAGGGGTCAAAATAAAAATTGGAGTAATTTAGTGTTTAATTATAATTATTATGCACATATTATGCCTACTATTTTTCTGATATTATTTCTTGTCCGATTCAATGATTAATAATTTCTTAAGTGAAATTCTGTTTTCATCTTTAACGCTGAGGGCACTTATGTGATGTAGTAATTTTAAAAAGCCCCTCAGCTACTGTTTGTTATATACATATGTCTATATATGGCGAATAAACCATTTAGTCAAAAAAAAAAAAAAAAAAAAAAAAAAAAAAAAAACCAAACGACGATGACGTCAGTGCTGTTGTCTATTTGTCTTTCATCCGTCTCCAATATAAATAGGCGGAAAGACAGTTTGTCTAGACAGTTGTTCATTTCACTCGTCTCCAGTAACTTAAATATCTGTATACCGAATTGCTATTATGGAAATCATACATCTAGATACATCCAGTCTGATGCAGTGCCAATCCCCCAGACTTGGTTATGACGTAATACCCTCGACTTGTCATCAAAACAAATTTCCTAAAAGAAAAAGACGCCATATTCCTCATTCAGAGCGTCCATACGAGTTTGTGAAACGACGAAACTTGAGAGAAAAGCGCAGAGTAGAAAATCTGAACAACGCTTTAGAGAGTCTAAGACATAACACACCGAGTACAACGGAAAACCCAAAAGAATCAAAGATAAATATCTTGAGAGAAGCGACACAGTACATTTATCAGTTGACGGAATTATTAACGAATGAAAGTAAACCGACTGACCAAATGAACACGACATCTAGTAATATGTCTCTGATGACGCAATTTTCGTCATGCTATTCCAATACAGGGGTTAAACAAACATCAGAAGAAAATTGTGTTTCTTTGTCACTTCTTCCAGAAATTCCCGAATTTCCTATGTATTCGTTCCATCAACAAGACGTTTGGTTGGAAGGGACAACGTTAAATCGAAATGATTCTTGTATACAGTACTTCTCATCACCAAATAGAGAGTCCTATTTGAGCTTTAACGAGACACACATTCCTTTAAATCACATTACAGCATAAAAAGATAATTTGTTTATAATAATTGTTACGTATTTAAACATATTGTTTTGTTTGTTTATAATAAAAATGTTTGTTACATCGTAAAAATGTGTGTCTGTTGTTTAGCAGCTTTCTGCAAATATCCAGTCGTAAACTGTTACCACTTTTAAACTTCTTTTTGGTAATTCCAAATATCGCTTGAATCTAGCTAAAATAATAGTTTTGGAAATATTTCGAATTTTTAGGGTAATCAAAATTTGTTTTAACCTTGGTTAAAGTGGCATGAGCTGCCAGAATGAGATATTTGTTCCTTCCCTTTTCAAGAACTATGAAATATTAGCTTTCTCCATAGATCAGTCTTGGATATAATCGTCAAGATAGTTTTTATAATCAACAAAGACTTAAACATGTACTCATACAAACCGGCTATTTAAATTTGGTCGTTATTAGCACATGATTTTGTTAGTACAGGTAAATGGCCTTACCAATATCTTGCATCTCAACGTCAATCTTTTAAATTTTCAAGGCATCCTCAACTTCACAAGACGATCAAAACATTTAAAAGAAATCTAAATGTTAGCAGCTCTTGCAAATGAAAAAATGCTTATAAGGATTTTGAAATTGGGTCAATAAACAAGGATAAGAATAAAACCCCATATATTATCGGATGTGTTAAAATCTCATAATTTTAAGACATTTGAAATAGATTTCCTTCTCTTTAGATAAAATGTATTAAACAAATTGATATTTTAGTGATTACGTTTTCTAAGAAAATGACAAAAACTGTTATAGCGACTTGTTGGTACAGTAAAGTTTTGAAACTCAGTACGCCTCCTCTGTATACCATCAGTTTGTCAGTTAGAAACAAAACAAGGCAACTGTTTAAATAGCTTAAAATCTTCGAATAAAGCTACAAAAAAAAACAATGTAAAGTAATGTGCCAATCTTATAAGGATGGAAAGTGGGTAAACTTGATCACCATTAACATAGACAAATTCCACAATACTGGAAACGTAAAATTCATCCAGTATTCACTGTTGTTAGCTCAAATCTGTCTTCCCGTAATGGCAGGATCTGTGCGCGTTAGCCAATATGCAATATCCAGTTTACACCATGTCTAGACTGACAAACAAATTTCAACAACAACTCATTTCATTTTTTGGCAGAAAAGGGGAAATGATGTGATTCAATTAAGTTTTTCATTTCGTTTAAAACATAACAAATCTTTAATCAACCTTGTATTTGATTGTGTCTAGACGAGGTGTCAAGAAGCACAATTCTGTAAGACCGCCAAGGGAGTAAACGTCCCAGTGCTATTTAAAGAATAACAGTATTCTTAGATTATTTTAGTAAGATTTAAAAAGACTTTAAAATCCCACTGAAACAACATACTTAATCTTTAAACAAAAAAACTCCTGCAATATGATCTGTAATTACTGATTATAAAATTGTCAATTGTTTTAATTGAAACCAAACGACGATGACGTCAGTGCTGTTGTCTATTTTTCTTTCATCCGTCTCCAATATAAATAGGCGGAAAGACAGTTTGTCTAGACAGTTGTTCATTTCACTCGTCTCCGGTAACTTAAATATCTGTATACCGAATTGCTATTATGGAAATCATACATCTAGATACATCCAGTCTGATGCAGTGCCAATCCCCCAGACTTGGTTATGACATAATACCCTCGACTTGTCATCAAAACAAATTTCCTAAAAGAAAAAGACGCCATATTCCTCATTCAGAGCGTTTGTGAAACGGCGAAACTTGAGAGAAAAGCGCAGAGTAGAAAATCTGAACAACGCTTTAGAGATTCTAAGACATAACACACCGAGTACAACGGAAAACCCAAAAGAATCAAAGATAAATATCTTGAGAGAAGCGACACAGTACATTTATCAGTTGACGGAATTATTAACGAATGAAAGTAAACCGACTGACCAAATGAACACGACATCTACTAATATGTCTCTGATGACGCAATTTTCGTCATGCTATTCCAATATAGGGGTTAAACAAACATCAGAAGAAAATTGTGTTTCTTTGTCACTTCTTCCAGAAATTCCCGAATTTCCTATGTATTCGTTCCATCAACAAGACGTTTGGTCGGAAGGGACAACGTTAAATCGAGATGATTCTTGTATACAGTACTTCTCATCACCAAATAGAGAGTCCTATTTGAACTTTAACGAGACACACATTGCTTTAAATCACATTACAGCATAAAAAGATAATTTGTTTATAATAATTGTTACGTATTTAAACATATTGTTTTGTTTATTTATAATAAAAATGTTTGTTACATCGTAAAAATGTGTGTCTGTTGTTTAGCAACTTTCTGCAAATATCCAGTCGTAAACTGTTACCACTTTTAAACTTCTTTTTGGTAATTCCAAATATCGCTTGAATCTAGCTAAAATAATAGTTTTGGAAATATTTCGAATTTTTAGGGTAATCAAAATTTGTTTTAACCTTGGTTAAAGTGGCATGAGCTGCCAGAATGAGATATTTGTTCCTTCCTTTTTCAAGAACTATGAAATATTAACTTTCTCCATAGATCAGTCTTGGATATAATCGTCAAGCTAGTTTTTATAATCAACAAAGACTTAAACATGTACTAATACAAACCGGCTATTTAAATTTTGTCGTTATTAGCACATGATTTTTGTTAGTACAGGTAAATGGCGTTACCAATATCTTGCATCTCAACGTCAATCTTTTAAATTTACAAGGCATCCTCAACTTCACAGGACGATCAAAACATTTAAAAGAAATCTAAATGTTAGCAGCTCTTGCAAATGAAAAAATGCTTATAAGGATTTTGAAATTGGGTCAATAAACAAGGATAAGAATAAAATCCCATATATCATCGGATGTGTTAAAATCTCATAATTTTAAGACATTTGAAATAGATTTCTTTCTCTTTAGATGAAATGTATTAGACAAATTGATATTTTAGTGATTACGTTTTCTAAGAAAATGACAAAAACTGTTATAGCGACTTGTTGGTACAGTAAAGTTTTGAAACTCAGGACGCCTCCTCTGCATACCATCAGTTTGTCAGTTAGAAACAAAACAAGGCAACTGTTTAAATAACTTAAAATCTTCGAATAAAGCTACAAAAGAACAATGCAAAGTAATGTGCCAATCTTATAAGGATGGAAAGTGGGTAAACTTGATCACCATTAACATAGACAAATTCCACAATACTGGAAACGTAAAATTCATTCAGTATTCACTGTTGTTAGCTCAAAGCTGTCTTCCCATAATGGCAGGATCTGTGCGCGTTAGCCAATATGCAATATCCCGTTTAAACCATGTCTAGACTGACAAACAAATTTCAACAACAACTCATTTCATTTTTTGGCAGAAAAGGGGAAATGATGTGATTCAATTAAGTTTTTCATTTCGTTTAAAACATAACAAATCTTTAATCAACCTTTTGTTTGATTGTGTCTAGACGAGGTGTCAAGAAGCACAATTCTGTAAGACCGCCAAGGAAGTAAACGTCCCAGTGCTATTTAAATAATAACAGTATTCTTAGATTATTTTAGTAAGATTTAAAAAGACTTTAAAATCCCACTGAAACAACATACTTAATCTTTAAACAAAAAAACTCCTGCAATATGATCTGTATTTACTGATTATAAAATTGTCAATTGTTTTAATTGAAACCAAACGACGATGACGTCAGTGCTGTTGTCTATTTGTCTTTCATCCGTCTCCAATATAAATAGGCGGAAAGACAGTTTGTCTAGACAGTTGTTCATTTCACTCGTCTCCAGTAACTTAAATATCTGTATACCGAATTGCTATTATGGAAATCATACATCTAGATACATCCAGTCTGATGCAGTGCCAATCCCCCAGACTTGGTTATGACGTAATACCCTCGACTTGTCATCAAAACAAATTTCCTAAAAGAAAAAGACGCCATATTCCTCATTCAGAGCGTCCATACGAGTTTGTGAAGCGACGAAACTTGAGAGAAAAGCGCAGAGTAGAAAATCTGAACAACGCTTTAGAGATTCTAAGACATAACACACCGAGTACAACGGAAAACCCAAAAGAATCAAAGATAAATATCTTGAGAGAAGCGACACAGTACATTTATCAGTTGACGGAATTATTAACGAATGAAAGTAAACCGACTGACCAAATGAACACGACATCTAGTAATATGTCTCTGATGACGCAATGTTCGTCATGCTATTCCAATACAGGGGTTAAACAAACATCAGAAGAAAATTGTGTTTCTTTGTCACTTCTTCCAGAAATTCCCGAATTTCCTATGTATTCGTTCCATCAACAAGACGTTTGGTTGGAAGGGACAACGTTAAATCGAAATGATTCTTGTATACAGTACTTCTCATCACCAAATAGAGAGTCCTATTTAAGCTTTAACGAGACACACATTGCTTTAAATCACATTACAGCATAAAAAGATAATTTGTTTCTAATAATTTTTACGTATTTAAACATATTGTTTTGTTTATTTATAATAAAAATGTTTGTTACATGGTAAAAATGTGTGTCTGTTGTTTAGCAGCTTTCTGCAAATATCCAGTCGTAAACTGTTACCACTTTTAAACTTCTTTTTGGTAATTCCAAATATCGCTTGAATCTAGCTAAAATAATAGTTTTGGAAATATTTCGAATTTTTAGGGTAATCAAAATTTGTTTTAACCTTGGTTAAAGTGGCATGAGCTGCCAGAATGAGATATTTGTTCCTTCCCTTTTCAAGAACTATGAAATATTAGCTTTCTCCATAGATCAGTCTTGGATATAATCGTCAAGATAGTTTTTATAATCAACAAAGACTTAAACATGTACTCATACAAACCGGCTATTTAAATTTGGTCGTTATTAGCACATGATTTTGTTAGTACAGGTAAATGGCCTTACCAATATCTTGCATCTCAACGTCAATCTTTTAAATTTTCAAGGCATCCTCAACTTCACAGGACGATCAAAACATTTAAAAGAAATCTAAATGTTAGCAGCTCTTGCAAATGAAAAAATGCTTATAAGGATTTTGAAATTGGGTCAATAAACAAGGATAAGAATAAAATCCCATATATTATCGGATGTGTTAAAATCTCATAATTTTAAGACATTTGAAATAGATTTCCTTCTCTTTAGATAAAATGTATTAAACAAATTGATATTTTAGTGATTACGTTTTCTAAGAAAATGACAAAAACTGTTATAGCGACTTGTTGGTACAGTAAAGTTTTGAAACTCAGTACGCCTCCTCTGTATACCATCAGTTTGTCAGTTAGAAACAAAACAAGGCAACTGTTTAAATAGCTTAAAATCTTCGAATAAAGCTACAAAAAAAAACAATGTAAAGTAATGTGCCAATCTTATAAGGATGGAAAGTGGGTAAACTTGATCACCATTAACATAGACAAATTCCACAATACTGGAAACGTAAAATTCATCCAGTATTCACTGTTGTTAGCTCAAATCTGTCTTCCCGTAATGGCAGGATCTGTGCGCGTTAGCCAATATGCAATATCCAGTTTACACCATGTCTAGACTGACAAACAAATTTCAACAACTCATTTCATTTTTTGGCAGAAAAGGGGAAATGATGTGATTCAATTAAGTTTTTCATTTCGTTTAAAACATAACAAATCTTTAATCAACCTTGTATTTGATTGTGTCTAGACGAGGTGTCAAGAAGCACAATTCTGTAAGACCGCCAAGGGAGTAAACGTCCCAGTGCTATTTAAAGAATAACAGTATTCTTAGATTATTTTAGTAAGATTTAAAAAGACTTTAAAATCCCACTGAAACAACATACTTAATCTTTAAACAAAAAAACTCCTGCAATATGATCTGTAATTACTGATTATAAAATTGTCAATTGTTTTAATTGAAACCAAACGACGATGACGTCAGTGCTGTTGTCTATTTTTCTTTCATCCGTCTCCAATATAAATAGGCGGAAAGACAATTTGTCTAGACAGTTGTTCATTTCACTCGTCTCCGGTAACTTAAATATCTGTATACCGAATTGCTATTATGGAAATCATACATCTAGATACATCCAGTCTGATGCAGTGCCAATCCCCCAGACTTGGTTATGACATAATACCCTCGACTTGTCATCAAAACAAATTTCCTAAAAGAAAAAGACGCCATATTCCTCATTCAGAGCGTCCATACGAGTTTGTGAAACGGCGAAACTTGAGAGAAAAGCGCAGAGTAGAAAATCTGAACAACGCTTTAGAGATTCTAAGACATAACACACCGAGTACAACGGAAAACCCAAAAGAATCAAAGATAAATATCTTGAGAGAAGCGACACAGTACATTTATCAGTTGACGGAATTATTAACGAATGAAAGTAAACCGACTGACCAAATGAACACGACATCTACTAATATGTCTCTGATGACGCAATTTTCGTCATGCTATTCCAATATAGGGGTTAAACAAACATCAGAAGAAAATTGTGTTTCTTTGTCACTTCTTCCAGAAATTCCCGAATTTCCTATGTATTCGTTCCATCAACAAGACGTTTGGTCGGAAGGGACAACGTTAAATCGAGATGATTCTTGTATACAGTACTTCTCATCACCAAATAGAGAGTCCTATTTGAACTTTAACGAGACACACATTGCTTTAAATCACATTACAGCATAAAAAGATAATTTGTTTATAATAATTGTTACGTATTTAAACATATTGTTTTGTTTATTTATAATAAAAATGTTTGTTACATCGTAAAAATGTGTGTCTGTTGTTTAGCAACTTTCTGCAAATATCCAGTCGTAAACTGTTACCACTTTTAAACTTCTTTTTGGTAATTCCAAATATCGCTTGAATCTAGCTAAAATAATAGTTTTGGAAATATTTCGAATTTTTAGGGTAATCAAAATTTGTTTTAACCTTGGTTAAAGTGGCATGAGCTGCCAGAATGAGATATTTGTTCCTTCCTTTTTCAAGAACTATGAAATATTAACTTTCTCCATAGATCAGTCTTGGATATAATCGTCAAGCTAGTTTTTATAATCAACAAAGACTTAAACATGTACTAATACAAACCGGCTATTTAAATTTTGTCGTTATTAGCACATGATTTTTGTTAGTACAGGTAAATGGCGTTACCAATATCTTGCATCTCAACGTCAATCTTTTAAATTTTCAAGGCATCCTCAACTTCACAGGACGATCAAAACATTTAAAAGAAATCTAAATGTTAGCAGCTCTTGCAAATGAAAAAATGCTTATAAGGATTTTGAAATTGGGTCAATAAACAAGGATAAGAATAAAATCCCATATATCATCGGATGTGTTAAAATCTCATAATTTTAAGACATTTGAAATAGATTTCTTTCTCTTTAGATGAAATGTATTAGACAAATTGATATTTTAGTGATTACGTTTTCTAAGAAAATGACAAAAACTGTTATAGCGACTTGTTGGTACAGTAAAGTTTTGAAACTCAGGACGCCTCCTCTGCATACCATCAGTTTGTCAGTTAGAAACAAAACAAGGCAACTGTTTAAATAACTTAAAATCTTCGAATAAAGCTACAAAAGAACAATGCAAAGTAATGTGCCAATCTTATAAGGATGGAAAGTGGGTAAACTTGATCACCATTAACATAGACAAATTCCACAATACTGGAAACGTAAAATTCATTCAGTATTCACTGTTGTTAGCTCAAAGCTGTCTTCCCATAATGGCAGGATCTGTGCGCGTTAGCCAATATGCAATATCCCGTTTAAACCATGTCTAGACTGACAAACAAATTTCAACAACAACTCATTTCATTTTTTGGCAGAAAAGGGGAAATGATGTGATTCAATTAAGTTTTTCATTTCGTTTAAAACATAACAAATCTTTAATCAACCTTGTATTTGATTGTGTCTAGACGAGGTGTCAAGAAGCACAATTCTGTAAGACCGCCAAGGGAGTAAACGTCCCAGTGCTATTTAAAGAATAACAGTATTCTTAGATTATTTTAGTAAGATTTAAAAAAGACTTTAAAATCCCACTGAAACAACATACTTAATCTTTAAACAAAAAAACTCCTGCAATATGATCTGTAATTACTGATTATAAAATTGTCAATTGTTTTAATTGAAACCAAACGACGATGACGTCAGTGCTGTTGTCTATTTTTCTTTCATCCGTCTCCAATATAAATAGGCGGAAAGACAATTTGTCTAGACAGTTGTTCATTTCACTCGTCTCCGGTAACTTAAATATCTGTATACCGAATTGCTATTATGGAAATCATACATCTAGATACATCCAGTCTGATGCAGTGCCAATCCCCCAGACTTGGTTATGACATAATACCCTCGACTTGTCATCAAAACAAATTTCCTAAAAGAAAAAGACGCCATATTCCTCATTCAGAGCGTCCATACGAGTTTGTGAAACGGCGAAACTTGAGAGAAAAGCGCAGAGTAGAAAATCTGAACAACGCTTTAGAGATTCTAAGACATAACACACCGAGTACAACGGAAAACCCAAAAGAATCAAAGATAAATATCTTGAGAGAAGCGACACAGTACATTTATCAGTTGACGGAATTATTAACGAATGAAAGTAAACCGACTGACCAAATGAACACGACATCTACTAATATGTCTCTGATGACGCAATTTTCGTCATGCTATTCCAATATAGGGGTTAAACAAACATCAGAAGAAAATTGTGTTTCTTTGTCACTACTTCCAGAAATTCCCGAATTTCCTATGTATTCGTTCCATCAACAAGACGTTTGGTCGGAAGGGACAACGTTAAATCGAGATGATTCTTGTATACAGTACTTCTCATCACCAAATAGAGAGTCCTATTTGAACTTTAACGAGACACACATTGCTTTAAATCACATTACAGCATAAAAAGATAATTTGTTTATAATAATTGTTACGTGTTTAAACATATTGTTTTGTTTATTTATAATAAAAATGTTTGTTACATCGTAAAAATGTGTGTCTGTTGTTTAGCAACTTTCTGCAAATATCCAGTCGTAAACTGTTACCACTTTTAAACTTCTTTTTGGTAATACCAAATATCGCTTGAATCTAGCTAAAATAATAGTTTTGAAAATATTTCGAATTTTTAGGGTAATCAAAATTTGTTTTAACCTTGGTTAAAGTGGCATGAGCTGCCAGAATGAGATATTTGTTCCTTCCTTTTTCAAGAACTATGAAATATTAACTTTCTCCATAGATCAGTCTTGGATATAATCGTCAAGCTAGTTTTTATAATCAACAAAGACTTAAACATGTACTCATACAAACCGGCTATTTAAATTTTGTCGTTATTAGCACATGATTTTTGTTAGTACAGGTAAATGGCGTTACCAATATCTTGCATCTCAACGTCAATCTTTTAAACTTTCAAGGCATCCTCAACTTCACAGGACGATCAAAATGTTTAAAAGAAATCTAAATGTTAGCAACTCTTGCAAATGAAAAAATGCTTATAAGGATTTTGAAATTGGGTCAATAAACAAGGATAAGAATAAAATCCCATATATCATCGGATGTGTTAAAATCTCATAATTTTAAGACATTTGAAATAGATTTCCTTCTCTTTAGATAAAATGTATTAGACAAATTGATATTTTAGTGATTACGTTTTCTAAGAAAATGACAAAAACTGTTATAGCGACTTGTTGGTACAGTAAAGTTTTGAAACTCAGGACGCCTCCTCTGCATACCATCAGTTTGTCAGTAAGAAACAAAACAAGGCAACTGTTTAAATAACTTAAAATCTTCGAATAAAGCTACAAAAAAACAATGCAAAGTAATGTGCCAATCTTATAAGGATGGAAAGTGGGTAAACTTGATCACCCTTAACATAGACAAATTCCACAATACTGGAAACGTAAAATTCATTCAGTATTCACTGTTGTTAGCTCAAAGCTGTCTTCCCATAATGGCAGGATCTGTGCGCGTTAGCCAATATGCAATATCCCGTTTAAACCATGTCTAGACTGACAAACAAATTTCAACAACAACTCATTTCATTTTTTGGCAGAAAAGGGGAAATGATGTGATTAAATTAAGTTTTTCGTTTCGTTTAAAACATAACAAATCTTTAATCAACCTTTTGTTTGATTGTGTCTAGACGAGGTGTCAAGAAGCACAATTCTGTAAGACCGCCAAGGGAGTAAACGTCCCAGTGCTATTTAAATAATAACAGTATTCTTAGATTATTTTAGTAAGATTTAAAAAGACTTTAAAATCCCACTGAAACAACATACTTAATCTTTAAACAAAAAAACTCCTGCAATATGATCTGTAATTACTGATTATAAAATTGTCAATTGTTTTAATTGAAACCAAACGACGATGACGTCAGTGCTGTTGTCTATTTGTCTTTCATCCGTCTCCAATATAAATAGGCGGAAAGACAGTTTGTCTAGACAGTTGTTCATTTCACTCGTCTCCAGTAACTTAAATATCTGTATACCGAATTGCTATTATGGAAATCATACATCTAGATACATCCAGTCTGATGCAGTGCCAATCCCCCAGACTTGGTTATGACGTAATACCCTCGACTTGTCATCAAAACAAATTTCCTAAAAGAAAAAGACGCCATATTCCTCATTCAGAGCGTCCATACGAGTTTGTGAAGCGACGAAACTTGAGAGAAAAGCGCAGAGTAGAAAATCTGAACAACGCTTTAGAGAGTCTAAGACATAACACACCGAGTACAACGGAAAACCCAAAAGAATCAAAGATAAATATCTTGAGAGAAGCGACACAGTACATTTATCAGTTGACGGAATTATTAACGAATGAAAGTAAACCGACTGACCAAATGAACACGACATCTAATAATATGTCTCTGATGACGCAATTTTCGTCATGCTATTCCAATACAGGGGTTAAACAAACATCAGAAGAAAATTGTGTTTCTTTGTCACTTCTTCCAGAAATTCCCGAATTTCCTATGTATTCGTTCCATCAACAAGACGTTTGGTCGGAAGGGACAACGTTAAATCGAGATGATTCTTGTATACAGTACTTCTCATCACCAAATAGAGAGTCCTATTTGAACTTTAACGATACACACATTGCTTTAAATCACATTACAGCATAAAAAGATAATTTGTTTATAATAATTGTTACGTATTTAAACATATTGTTTTGTTTATTTATAATAAAAATGTTTGTTACATCGTAAAAATGTGTGTCTGTTGTTTAGCAACTTTCTGCAAATATCCAGTCGTAAACTGTTACCACTTTTAAACTTCTTTTTGGTAATTCCAAATATCGCTTGAATCTAGCTAAAATAATAGTTTTGGAAATATTTCGAATTTTTAGGGTAATCAAAATTTGTTTTAACCTTGGTTAAAGTGGCATGAGCTGCCAGAATGAGATATTTATTCCTTCCTTTTTCAAGAACTATGAAATATTAACTTTCTCCATAGATCAGTCTTGGATATAATCGTCAAGCTAGTTTTTATAATCAACAAAGACTTAAACATGTACTCATACAAACCGGCTATTTAAATTTTGTCGTTATTAGCACATGATTTTTGTTAGTACAGGTAAATGGCGTTACCAATATCTTGCATCTCAACGTCAATCTTTTAAATTTTCAAGGCATCCTCAACTTCACAGGACGATCAAAACATTTAAAAGAAATCTAAATGTTAGCAGCTCTTGCAAATGAAAAAATGCTTATAAGGATTTTGAAATTGGGTCAATAAACAAGGATAAGAATAAAATCCCATATATCATCGGATGTGTTAAAATCTCATAATTTTAAGACATTTGAAATAGATTTCCTTCTCTTTAGATAAAATGTATTAGACAAATTGATATTTTAGTGATTACGTTTTCTAAGAAAATGACAAAAACTGTTATAGCGACTTGTTGGTACAGTAAAGTTTTGAAACTCAGGACGCCTCCTCTGCATACCATCAGTTTGTCAGTTAGAAACAAAACAAGGCAACTGTTTAAATAACTTAAAATCTTCGAATAAAGCTACAAAAAAACAATGCAAAGTAATGTGCCAATCTTATAAGGATGGAAAGTGGGTAAACTTGATCACCCTTAACATAGACAAATTCCACAATACTGGAAACGTAAAATTCATTCAGTATTCACTGTTGTTAGCTCAAAGTTGTCTTCCCGTAATGGCAGGATCTGTGCGCGTTAGCCAATATGCAATATCCCGTTTAAACCATGTCTAGACTGACAAACAAATTTCAACAACAACTCATTTCATTTTTTGGC
Organism: Lepidochitona cinerea; assembly: GCA_963971465.1. NCBI lineage: Eukaryota > Metazoa > Mollusca > Polyplacophora > Chitonida > Tonicellidae > Lepidochitona > Lepidochitona cinerea. Next base: position 33,396,186 of record OZ020562.1, read on the forward strand.
AGAAAAGGGGAAATGATGTGATTCAATTAAGTTTTTCATTTCGTTTAAAACATAACAAATCTTTAATCAACCTTTTGTTTGATTGTGTCTAGACGAGGTGTCAAGAAGCACAATTCTGTAAGACCGCCAAGGAAGTAAACGTCCCAGTGCTATTTAAATAATAACAGTATTCTTAGATTATTTTAGTAAGATTTAAAAAGACTTTAAAATCCCACTGAAACAACATACTTAATCTTTAAACAAAAAAACTCCTGCAATATGATCTGTAATTACTGATTATAAAATTGTCAATTGTTTTAATTGAAACCAAACGACGATGACGTCAGTGCTGTTGTCTATTTGTCTTTCATCCGTCTCCAATATAAATAGGCGGAAAGACAGTTTGTCTAGACAGTTGTTCATTTCACTCGTCTCCAGTAACTTAAATATCTGTATACCGAATTGCTATTATGGAAATCATACATCTAGATACATCCAGTCTGATGCAGTGCCAATCCCCCAGACTTGGTTATGACGTAATACCCTCGACTTGTCATCAAAACAAATTTCCTAAAAGAAAAAAGACGCCATATTCCTCATTCAGAGCGTCCATACGAGTTTGTGAAGCGACGAAACTTGAGAGAAAAGCGCAGAGTAGAAAATCTGAACAACGCTTTAGAGAGTCTAAGACATAACACACCGAGTACAACGGAAAACCCAAAAGAATCAAAGATAAATATCTTGAGAGAAGCGACACAGTACATTTATCAGTTGACGGAATTATTAACGAATGAAAGTAAACCGACTGACCAAATGAACACGACATCTACTAATATGTTTCTGATGACGCAATTTTCGTCATGCTATTCCAATATAGGGGTTAAACAAACATCAGAAGAAAATTGTGTTTCTTTGTCACTTCTTCCAGAAATTCCCGAATTTCCTATGTATTCGTTCCATCAACAAGACGTTTGGTCGGAAGGGACAACGTTAAATCGAGATGATTCTTGTATACAGTACTTCTCATCACCAAATAGAGAGTCCTATTTGAACTTTAACGAGACACACATTGCTTTAAATCACATTACAGCATAAAAAGATAATTTGTTTATAATAATTGTTACGTATTTAAACATATTGTTTTGTTTATTTATAATAAAAATGTTTGTTACATCGTAAAAATGTGTGTCTGTTGTTTAGCAACTTTCTGCAAATATCCAGTCGTAAACTGTTACCACTTTTAAACTTCTTTTTGGTAATTCCAAATATCGCTTGAATCTAGCTAAAATAATAGTTTTGGAAATATTTCGAATTTTTAGGTTAATCAAAATTTGTTTTAACCTTGGTTAAAGTGGCATGAGCTGCCAGAATGAGATATTTGTTCCTTCCTTTTTCAAGAACTATGAAATATTAACTTTCTCCATAGATCAGTCTTGGATATAATCGTCAAGCTAGTTTTTATAATCAACAAAGACTTAAACATGTACTCATACAAACCGGCTATTTAAATTTTGTCGTTATTAGCACATGATTTTGTTAGTACAGGTAAATGGCGTTACCAATATCTTGCATCTCAACGTCAATCTTTTAAATTTTCAAGGCATCCTCAACTTCACAGGACGATCAAAACATTTAAAAGAAATCTAAATGTTAGCAGCTCTTGCAAATGAAAAAATGCTTATAAGGATTTTGAAATTGGGTCAATAAACAAGGATAAGAATAAAATCCCATATATCATCGGATGTGTTAAAATCTCATAATTTTAAGATATTTGAAATAGATTTCCTTCTCTTTAGATAAAATGTATTAGACAAATTGATATTTTAGTGATTACGTTTTCTAAGAAAATGACAAAAACTGTTATAGCGACTTGTTGGTACAGTAAAGTTTTGAAACTCAGGACGCCTCCTCTGCATACCATCAGTTTGTCAGTTAGAAACAAAACAAGGCAACTGTTTAAATAACTTAAAATCTTCGAATAAAGCTACAAAAAAACAATGCAAAGTAATGTGCCAATCTTATAAGGATGGAAAGTGGGTAAACTTGATCACCATTAACATAGACAAATTCCACAATACTGGAAACGTAAAATTCATTCAGTATTCACTGTTGTTAGCTCAAAGCTGTCTTCTCATAATGGCAGGATCTGTGCGCGTTAGCCAATATGCAATATCCCGTTTAAACCATGTCTAGACTGACAAACAAATTTCAACAACTCATTTCATTTTTTGGCAGAAAAGGGGAAATGATGTGATTCAATTAAGTTTTTCATTTCGTTTAAAACATAACAAATCTTTAATCAACCTTTTGTTTGATTGTGTCTAGACGAGGTGTCAAGAAGCACAATTCTGTAAGACCGCCAAGGAAATAAACGTCCCAGTGCTATTTAAATAATAACAGTATTCTTAGATTATTTTAGTAAGATTTAAAAAGACTTAAAAATCCCACTGAAACAACATACTTAATCTTTAAACAAAAAAACTCCTGCAATATGATCTGTAATTACTGATTATAAAATTGTCAATTGTTTTAATTGAAACCAAACGACGATGACGTCAGTGCTGTTGTCTATTTGTCTTTTATCCGTCTCCAATATAAATAGGCGGAAAGACAGTTTGTCTAGACAGTTGTTCATTTCACTTGTCTCCAGTAACTTAAATATCTGTATACCGAATTGCTATTATGGAAATCATACATCTAGATACATCCAGTCTGATGCAGTGCCAATCCCCCAGACTTGGTTATGACGTAATACCCTCGACTTGTCATCAAAACAAAATTCCTAAAAGAAAAAGACGCCATATTCCTCATTCAGAGCGTCCATACGAGTTTGTGAAGCGACGAAACTTGAGAGAAAAGCGCAGAGTAGAAAATCTGAACAACGCTTTAGAGATTCTAAGACATAACACACCGAGTACAACGGAAAACCCAAAAGAATCAAAGATAAATATCTTGAGAGAAGCGACACAGTACATTTATCAGTTGACGGAATTATTAACGAATGAAAGTAAACCGACTGACCAAATGAACACGACATCTAGTAATATGTCTCTGATGACGCAATTTTCGTCATGCTATTCCAATACAGGGGTTAAACAAACATCAGAAGAAAATTGTGTTTCTTTGTCACTTCTTCCAGAAATTCACGAATTTCCTATGTATTCGTTCCATCAACAAGACGTTTGGTTGGAAGGGACAACGTTAAATCGAAATGATTCTTGTATACAGTACTTCTCATCACCAAATAGAGAGTCCTATTTGAGCTTTAACGAGACACACATTGCTTTAAATCACATTACAGCATAAAAAGATAATTTGTTTATAATAATTGTTACGTATTTAAACATATTGTTTTGTTTATTTATAATAAAAATGTTTGTTACATCGTAAAAATGTGTGTCTGTTGTTTAGCAGCTTTCTGCAAATATCCAGTCGTAAACTGTTACCACTTTTAAACTTCTTTTTGGTAATTCCAAATATCGCTTGAATCTAGCTAAAATAATAGTTTTGGAAATATTTCGAATTTTTAGGGTAATCAAAATTTGTTTTAACCTTGGTTAAAGTGGCATGAGCTGCCAGAATGAGATATTTGTTCCTTCCCTTTTCAAGAACTATGAAATATTAGCTTTCTCCATAGATCAGTCTTGGATATAATCGTCAAGATAGTTTTTATAATCAACAAAGACTTAAACATGTACTCATACAAACCGGCTATTTAAATTTTGTCGTTATTAGCACATGATTTTGTTAGTACAGGTAAATGGCCTTACCAATATCTTGCATCTCAACGTCAATCTTTTAAATTTTCAAGGCATCCTCAACTTCACAGGACGATCAAACCATTTAAAATAAATCTAAATGTTAGCAGCTCTTGTAAATGAAAAAATGCTTATAAGGATTTTGAAATTGGGTCAATAAACAAGGATAAGAATAAAATCCCATATATCATCGGATGTGTTAAAATCTCATAATTTTAAGACATTTGAAATAGATTTCCTTCTCTTTAGATAAAATGTATTAGACAAATTGATATTTTAGTGATTACGTTTTCTAAGAAAATGACAAAAACTGTTATAGCGACTTGTTGGTACAGTAAAGTTTTGAAACTCAGGACGCCTCCTCTGCATACCATCAGTTTGTCAGTTAGAAACAAAACAAGGCAACTGTTTAAATAACTTAAAATCTTCGAATAAAGCTACAAAAAAACAATGCAAAGTAATGTGCCAATCTTATAAGGATGGAAAGTGGGTAAACTTGATCACCATTAACATAGACAAATTCCACAATACTGGAAACGTAAAATTCATTCAGTATTCACTGTTGTTAGCTCAAAGCTGTCTTCCCATAATGGCAGGATCTGTGCGCGTTAGCCAATATGCAATATCCCGTTTAAACCATGTCTAGACTGACAAACAAATTTCAACAACAACTCATTTCATTTTTTGGCAGAAAAGGGGAAATGATGTGATTCAATTAAGTTTTTCATTTCGTTTAAAACATAACAAATCTTTAATCAACCTTTTGTTTGATTGTGTCTAGACGAGGTGTCAAGAAGCACAATTCTGTAAGACCGCCAAGGAAATAAACGTCCCAGTGCTATTTAAATAATAACAGTATTCTTAGATTATTTTAGTAAGATTTAAAAAGACTTAAAAATCCCACTGAAACAACATACTTAATCTTTAAACAAAAAAACTCCTGCAATATGATCTGTAATTACTGATTATAAAATTGTCAATTGTTTTAATTGAAACCAAACGACGATGACGTCAGTGCTGTTGTCTATTTGTCTTTTATCCGTCTCCAATATAAATAGGCGGAAAGACAGTTTGTCTAGACAGTTGTTCATTTCACTCGTCTCCAGTAACTTAAATATCTGTATACCGAATTGCTATTATGGAAATCATACATCTAGATACATCCAGTCTGATGCAGTGCCAATCCCCCAGACTTGGTTATGACGTAATACCCTCGACTTGTCATCAAAACAAATTTCCTAAAAGAAAAAGACGCCATATTCCTCATTCAGAGCGTCCATACGAGTTTGTGAAGCGACGAAACTTGAGAGAAAAGCGCAGAGTAGAAAATCTGAACAACGCTTTAGAGATTCTAAGACATAACACACCGAGTACAACGGAAAACCCAAAAGAATCAAAGATAAATATCTTGAGAGAAGCGACACAGTACATTTATCAGTTGACGGAATTATTAACGAATGAAAGTAAACCGACTGACCAAATGAACACGACATCTAGTAATATGTCTCTGATGACGCAATTTTCGTCATGCTATTCCAATACAGGGGTTAAACAAACATCAGAAGAAAATTGTGTTTCTTTGTCACTTCTTCCAGAAATTCCCGAATTTCCTATGTATTCGTTCCATCAACAAGACGTTTGGTTGGAAGGGACAACGTTAAATCGAAATGATTCTTGTATACAGTACTTCTCATCACCAAATAGAGAGTCCTATTTGAGCTTTAACGAGACACACATTGCTTTAAATCACATTACAGCATAAAAAGATAATTTGTTTATAATAATTGTTACGTATTTAAACATATTGTTTTGTTTATTTATAATAAAAATGTTTGTTACATCGTAAAAATGTGTGTCTGTTGTTTAGCAGCTTTCTGCAAATATCCAGTCGTAAACTGTTACCACTTTTAAACTTCTTTTTGGTAATTCCAAATATCGCTTGAATCTAGCTAAAATAATAGTTTTGGAAATATTTCGAATTTTTAGGGTAATCAAAATTTGTTTTAACCTTGGTTAAAGTGGCATGAGCTGCCAGAATGAGATATTTGTTCCTTCCCTTTTCAAGAACTATGAAATATTAGCTTTCTCCATAGATCAGTCTTGGATATAATCGTCAAGATAGTTTTTATAATCAACAAAGACTTAAACATGTACTCATACAAACCGGCTATTTAAATTTGGTCGTTATTAGCACATGATTTTGTTAGTACAGGTAAATGGCCTTACCAATATCTTGCATCTCAACGTCAATCTTTTAAATTTTCAAGGCATCCTCAACTTCACAGGACGATCAAACCATTTAAAATAAATCTAAATGTTAGCAGCTCTTGTAAATGAAAAAATGCTTATAAGGATTTTGAAATTGGGTCAATAAACAAGGATAAGAATAAAATCCCATATATTATCGGATGTGTTAAAATCTCATAATTTTAAGACATTTGAAATAGATTTCCTTCTCTTTAGATAAAATGTATTAAACAAATTGATATTTTAGTGATTACGTTTTCTAAGAAAATGACAAAAACTGTTATAGCGACTTGTTGGTACAGTAAAGTTTTGAAACTCAGTACGCCTCCTCTGCATACCATCAGTTTGTCAGTTAGAAACAAAACAAGGCAACTGTTTAAATAGCTTAAAATCTTCGAATAAAGCTACAAAAAAACCATGTAAAGTAATGTGCCAATCTTATAAGGATGGAAAGTGGGTAAACTTGATCACCATTAACATAGACAAATTCCACAATACTGGAAACGTAAAATTCATCCAGTATTCACTGTTGTTAGCTCAAATCTGTCTTCCCGTAATGGCAGGATCTGTGCGCGTTAGCCAATATGCAATATCCCGTTTACACCATGTCTAGACTGACAAACAAATTTCAACAACAACTCATTTCATTTTTTGGCAGAAAAGGGGAAATGATGTGATTCAATTAAGTTTTTCATTTCGTTTAAAACATAACAAATCTTTAATCAACCTTGTATTTGATTGTGTCTAGACGAGGTGTCAAGAAGCACAATTCTGTAAGACCGCCAAGGGAGTAAACGTCCCAGTGCTATTTAAAGAATAACAGTATTCTTAGATTATTTTAGTAAGATTTAAAAAGACTTTAAAATCCCACTGAAACAACATACTAATCTTTAAACAAAAAAACTCCTGCAATATGATCTGTAATTACTGATTATAAAATTGTCAATTGTTTTAATTGAAACCAAACGACGATGACGTCAGTGCTGTTGTCTATTTTTCTTTCATCCGTCTCCAATATAAATAGGCGGAAAGACAATTTGTCTAGACAGTTATTCATTTCACTCGTCTCCGGTAACTTAAATATCTGTATACCGAATTGCTATTATGGAAATCATACATCTAGATACATCCAGTCTGATGCAGTGCCAATCCCCCAGACTTGGTTATGACATAATACCCTCGACTTGTCATCAAAACAAATTTACTAAAAGAAAAAGACGCCATATTCCTCATTCAGAGCGTCCATACGAGTTTGTGAAACGGCGAAACTTGAGAGAAAAGCGCAGAGTAGAAAATCTGAACAACGCTTTAGAGATTCTAAGACATAACACACCGAGTACAACGGAAAACCCAAAAGAATCAAAGATAAATATCTTGAGAGAAGCGACACAGTACATTTATCAGTTGACGGAATTATTAACGAATGAAAGTAAACCGACTGACCAAATGAACACGACATCTACTAATATGTCTCTGATGACGCAATTTTCGTCATGCTATTCCAATATAGGGGTTAAACAAACATCAGAAGAAAATTGTGTTTCTTTGTCACTTCTTCCAGAAATTCCCGAATTTCCTATGTATTCGTTCCATCAACAAGACGTTTGGTCGGAAGGGACAACGTTAAATCGAGATGATTCTTGTATACAGTACTTCTCATCACCAAATAGAGAGTCCTATTTGAACTTTAACGAGACACACATTGCTTTAAATCACATTACAGCATAAAAAGATAATTTGTTTATAATAATTGTTACGTATTTAAACATATTGTTTTGTTTATTTATAATAAAAATGTTTGTTACATCGTAAAAATGTGTGTCTGTTGTTTAGCAGCTTTCTGCAAATATCCAGTCGTAAACTGTTACCACTTTTAAACTTCCTTTTGGTAATTCCAAATATCGCTTGAATCTAGCTAAAATAATAGTTTTGGAAATATTTCGAATTTTTAGGGTAATCAAAATTTGTTTTAACCTTGGTTAAAGTGGCATGAGCTGCCAGAATGAGATATTTGTTCCTTCCCTTTTCAAGAACTATGAAATATTAGCTTTCTCCATAGATCAGTCTTGGATATAATCGTCAAGATAGTTTTTATAATCAACAAAGACTTAAACATGTACTCATACAAACCGGCTATTTAAATTTGGTCGTTATTAGCACATGATTTTGTTAGTACAGGTAAATGGCCTTACCAATATCTTGCATCTCAACGTCAATCTTTTAAATTTTCAAGGCATCCTCAACTTCACAGGACGATCAAACCATTTAAAATAAATCTAAATGTTAGCAGCTCTTGTAAATGAAAAAATGCTTATAAGGATTTTGAAATTGGGTCAATAAACAAGGATAAGAATAAAATCCCATATATTATCGGATGTGTTAAAATCTCATAATTTTAAGACATTTGAAATAGATTTCCTTCTCTTTAGATAAAATGTATTAAACAAATTGATATTTTAGTGATTACGTTTTCTAAGAAAATGACAAAAACTGTTATAGCGACTTGTTGGTACAGTAAAGTTTTGAAACTCAGTACGCCTCCTCTGCATACCATCAGTTTGTCAGTTAGAAACAAAACAAGGCAACTGTTTAAATAGCTTAAAATCTTCGAATAAAGCTACAAAAAAAACAATGTAAAGTAATGTGCCAATCTTATAAGGATGGAAAGTGGGTAAACTTGATCACCATTAACATAGACAAATTCCACAATACTGGAAACGTAAAATTCATCCAGTATTCACTGTTGTTAGCTCAAATCTGTCTTCCCGTAATGGCAGGATCTGTGCGCGTTAGCCAATATGCAATATCCCGTTTACACCATGTCTAGACTGACAAACAAATTTCAACAACAACTCATTTCATTTTTTGGCAGAAAAGGGGAAATGATGTGATTCAATTAAGTTTTTCATTTCGTTTAAAACATAACAAATCTTTAATCAACCTTTTGTTTGATGGTGTCTAGACGAGGTGTCAAGAAGCACAATTCTGTAAGACCGCCAAGGAAGTAAACGTCCCAGTGCTATTTAAATAATAACAGTATTCTTAGATTATTTTAGTAAGATTTAAAAAGACTTTAAAATCCCACTGAAACAACATACTTAATCTTTAAACAAAAAAACACCTGCAATATGATCTGTAATTACTGATTATAAAATTGTCAATTGTTTTAATTGAAACCAAACGACGATGACGTCAGTGCTGTTGTCTATTTGTCTTTCATCCGTCTCCAATATAAATAGGCGGAAAGACAGTTTGTCTAGACAGTTGTTCATTTCACTCGTCTCCAGTAACTTAAATATCTGTATACCGAATTGCTATTATGGAAATCATACATCTAGATACATCCAGTCTGATGCAGTGCCAATCCCCCAGACTTGGTTATGACGTAATACCCTCGACTTGTCATCAAAACAAATTTCCTAAAAGAAAAAGACGCCATATTCCTCATTCAGAGCGTCCATACGAGTTTGTGAAGCGACGAAACTTGAGAGAAAAGCGCAGAGTAGAAAATCTGAACAACGCTTTAGAGATTCTAAGACATAACACACCGAGTACAACGGAAAACCCAAAAGAATCAAAGATAAATATCTTGAGAGAAGCGACACAGTACATTTATCAGTTGACGGAATTATTAACGAATGAAAGTAAACCGACTGACCAAATGAACACGACATCTAGTAATATGTCTCTGATGACGCAATTTTCGTCATGCTATTCCAATACAGGGGTTAAACAAACATCAGAAGAAAATTGTGTTTCTTTGTCACTTCTTCCAGAAATTCCCGAATTTCCTATGTATTCGTTCCACCAACAAGACGTTTGGTTGGAAGGGACAACGTTAAATCGAAATGATTCTTGTATACAGTACTTCTCATCACCAAATAGAGAGTCCTATTTGAGCTTTAACGAGACACACATTGCTTTAAATCACATTACAGCATAAAAAGATAATTTGTTTATAATAATTGTTACGTATTTAAACATATTGTTTTGTTTATTTATAATAAAAATGTTTGTTACATCGTTAAAATGTGTGTCTGTTGTTTAGCAACTTTCTGCAAATATCCAGTCGTAAACTGTTACCACTTTTAAACTACTTTTTGGTAATTACAAATATCGCTTGCATCTAGCTGAAATAATATTGTTGGGAATATTTCGAATTTTTAGGCTAATCAAAATTTGTTTTAACCTTGGTTAAAGTGGCATGAGATATTTGTTCCTTCCCTTTTCAAGAACTATGAAATAATGACTTTCTCCATAGATCAGTCTTGGATATAATCGTCAAGATAGTTTTTATAATCAACAAAGACTTAAACATGTACTCATACAAACCGGCTATTTAAATTTGGTCGTTATTAGCACATGATTTTTGTTAGTACAGGTAAATGGCGTTACCAATATCTTGCATCTAAACGTCAATCTTTTAAATTTTCAAGGCATCCTCAACTTCACAGGACGATCAAAACATTTAAAAGAAATCTAAATGTTAGCAGCTCTTGCAAATGAAAAAATGCTTATAAGGAATTTGAAATTGGGTCAATAAACAAGGATAAGAATAAAATCCCATATATCATCGGATGTGTTAAAATCTCATAATTTTAAGACATTTGAAATAGATTTCCTTCTCTTTAGATAAAATGTATTAGACAAATTGATATTTGAGTGATTACGTTTTCTAAGAAAATGACAAAAACTGTTATAGCGACTTGTTGGTACAGTAAAGTTTTGAAACTCAGGACGCCTCCTCTGCATACCATCAGTTTGTCAGTTAGAAACAAAACAAGGCAACTGTTTAAATAACTTAGAATCTTCGAATAAAGCTACAAAAAAACAATGCAAAGTAATGTGCCAATCTTATAAGGATGGAAAGTGGGTAAACTTGATCACCATTAACATAGACAAATTCCACAATACTGGAAACGTAAAATTCATTCAGTATTCACTGTTGTTAGCTCAAAGCTGTCTTCCCATAATGGCAGGATCTGTGCGCGTTAGCCAATATGCAATATCCCGTTTAAACCATGTCTAGACTGACAAACAAATTTCAACAACAACTCATTTCATTTTTTGGCAGAAAAGGGGAAATGATGTGATTCAATTAAGTTTTTCATTTCGTTTAAAACATAACAAATCTTTAATCAACCTTTTGTTTGATTGTGTCTAGACGAGGTGTCAAGAAGCACAATTCTGTAAGACCGCCAAGGAAGTAAACGTCCCAGTGCTATTTAAAGAATAACAGTATTCTTAGATTATTTTAGTAAGATTTAAAAAGACTTTAAAATCCCACTGAAACAACATACTTAATCTTTAAACAAAAAAACTCCTGCAATATGATCTGTAATTACTGATTATAAAATTGTCAATTGTTTTAATTGAAACCAAACGACGATGACGTCAGTGCTGTTGTCTATTTGTCTTTCATCCGTCTCCAATATAAATAGGCGGAAAGACAGTTTGTCTAGACAGTTGTTCATTTCACTCGTCTCCAGTAACTTAAATATCTGTATACCGAATTGCTATTATGGAAATCATACATCTAGATACATCCAGTCTGATGCAGTGCCAATCCCCCAGACTTGGTCATGACGTAATACCCTCGACTTGTCATCAAAACAAATTTCCTAAAAGAAAAAGACGCCATATTCCTCATTCAGAGCGTCCATACGAGTTTGTGAAGCGACGAAACTTGAGAGAAAAGCGCAGAGTAGAAAATCTGAACAACGCTTTAGAGATTCTAAGACATAACACACCGAGTACAACGGAAAACCCAAAAGAATCAAAGATAAATATCTTGAGAGAAGCGACACAGTACATTTATCAGTTGACGGAATTATTAACGAATGAAAGTAAACCGACTGACCAAATGAACACGACATCTAGTAATATGTCTCTGATGACGCAATTTTCGTCATGCTATTCCAATACAGGGGTTAAACAAACATCAGAAGAAAATTGTGTTTCTTTGTCACTTCTTCCAGAAATTCCCGAATTTCCTATGTATTCGTTCCATCAACAAGACGTTTGGTTGGAAGGGACAACGTTAAATCGAAATGATTCTTGTATACAGTACTTCTCATCACCAAATAGAGAGTCCTATTTGAGCTTTAACGAGACACACATTGCTTTAAATCACATTACAGCATAAAAAGATACTTTGTTTATAATAATTGTTACGTATTTAAACATATTGTTTTGTTTTATAATAAAAATGTTTGTTACATCGTAAAAATGTGTGTCTGTTGTTTAGCAGCTTTCTGCAAATATCCAGTCGTAAACTGTTACCACTTTTAAACTTCTTTTTGGTAATTCCAAATATCGCTTGAATCTAGCTAAAATAATAGTTTTGGAAATATTTCGAATTTTTAGGGTAATCAAAATTTGTTTTAACCTTGGTTAAAGTGGCATGAGCTGCCAGAATGAGATATTTGTTCCTTCCCTTTTCAAGAACTATGAAATATTAACTTTCTCCATAGATCAGTCTTGGATATAATCGTCAAGATAGTTTTTATAATCAACAAAGACTTAAACATGTACTCATACAAACCGGCTATTTAAATTTGGTCGTTATTAGCACATGATTTTTGTTAGTACAGGTAAATGGCGTTACCAATATCTTGCATCTCAACGTCAATCTTTTAAATTTTCAAGGCATCCTCAACTTCACAGGACGATCAAAACATTTAAAAGAAATATAAATGTTAGCAGCTCTTGCAAATGAAAAAATGCTTCTAAGGATTTTGAAATTGGGTCAATAAACAAGGATAAGAATAAAATCCCATATATCATCGGATGTGTTAAAATCTCATAATTTTAAGACATTTGAAATAGATTTCCTTCTCTTTAGATAAAATGTATTAGACAAATTGATATTTTAGTGATTACGTTTTCTAAGAAAATGACAAAAACGGTTATAGCGACTTGTTGGTACAGTAAAGTTTTGAAACTCAGGACGCCTCCTCTGCATACCATCAGTTTGTCAGTTAGAAACAAAACAAGGCAACTGTTTAAATAACTTAAAATCTTCGAATAAAGCTACCAAAAAAAAAAGCAAAGTAATGTGCCAATCTTATAAGGATGGAAAGTGGGTAAACTTGATCACCATTAACATAGACAAATTCCACAATACTGGAAACGTAAAATTCATCCAGTATTCACTGTTGTTAGCTCAAAGCTGTCTTCCCATAATGGCAGGATCTGTGCGCGTTAGCCAATATGCAATATCCCGTTTACACCATGTCTAGACTGACAAACAAATTTCAACAACAACTCATTTCATTTTTTGGCAGAAAAGGGGAAATGATGTGATTCAATTAAGTTTTTTCATTTCGTTTAAAACATAACAAATCTTTAATCAACCTTTGTTTGATTGTGTCTAGACGAGGTGTCAAGAAGCACAATTCTGTAAGACCGCCAAGGGAGTAAACGTCCCAGTGCTATTTAAAGAATAACAGTATTCTTAGATTATTTTAGTAAGATTTAAAAAGACTTTAAAATCCCACTGAAACAACATACTTAATCTTTAAACAAAAAAACTCCTGCAATATGATCTGTAATTACTGATTATAAAATTGTCAATTGTTTTAATTGAAACCAAACGACGATGACGTCAGTGCTGTTGTCTATTTGTCTTTCATCCGTCTCCAATATAAATAGGCGGAAAGACAGTTTGTCTAGACAGTTGTTCATTTCACTCTTCTCCAGTAACTTAAATATCTGTATACCGAATTGCTATTTTGGAAATCATACATCTAGATACATCCAGTCTGATGCAGTGCCAATCCCCCAGACTTGGTTATGACGTAATACCCTTGACTTGTCATCAAAACAAATTTCCTAAAAGAAAAAGACGCCATATTCCTCATTCAGAGCGTCCATACGAGTTTGTGAAGCGGCGAAACTTGAGAGAAAAGCGCAGAGTAGAAAATGTGAACAACGCTTTAGAGATTCTTAGACATAACACACCGAGTACAACGGAAAACCCAAAAGAATCAAAGATAGATATCTTGAGAGAAGCGACACAGTACATTTATCAGTTGACGGAATTATTAACGAAGGAAAGTAAACCGACTGACCAAATGAACACGACATCTAGTAATATGTCTCTGATGACGCAATTTTCGTCATGCTATTCCAATATAGGGGTTAAACAAACATCAGAAGAAAGATGTGTTTCTTTGTCACTTCTTCCAGAAATTCCCGAATTTCCTATGTATTCGTTCCATCAACAAGACGTTTGGTCGGAAGGGACAACGTTAAATCGAGATGATTCTTGTATACAGTACTTCTCATCACCAAATAGAGAGTCCTATTTGAACTTTAACGAGACACACATTGCTTTAAATCACATTACAGCATAAAAAGATAATTTGTTTATAATAATTGTTACGTATTTAAAAATATTGTTTTGTTTATTTATAATAAAAATGTTTTTTACCTCGTAAAAATGTGTGTCTGTTGTTTAGCAACTTTCTGCAAATATCCAGTCGTAAACTGTTACCACTTTTAAACTACTTTTTGGTAATTACAAATATCGCTTGCATCTAGCTGAAATAGTAGTTTTGGAAATATTTCGAATTTTTAGGCTAATCAAAATTTGTTTTAACCTTGGTTAAAGTGGCATGAGCTGCCAGAATGAGATATTTGTTCCTTCCTTTTTCAAGAACTATGAAATATTAACTTTCTCCATAGATCAGTCTTGGATATAATCGTCAAGCTAGTTTTTATAATCAACAAAGACTGAAACATGTACTCATACAAACCGGCTATTTAAATTTGGTCGTTATTAGCACATGGTTTTTGTTAGTACAGGTAAATGGCGTTACCAATATCATGCATCTCAACGTCAATCTTTTAAATTTTCAAGGCATCCTCAACTTCACATAACGATCAAAACATTTAAAAGAAATCTAAATGTTAGCAGCTCTTGCAAATGAAAAAATGCTTATAAGGATTTTGAAATTGGGTCAATAAACAAGGATAAGAATAAAATCCCATATATTAGCGGATGTGTTAAAATCTCATAATTTTAAGACATTTGAAATAGATTTCCTTCTCTTTAGATAAACTGTATTAGACAAATTGATATTTTAGTGATTACGTTTTCTAAGAAAATGACAAAAACTGTTATAGCGACTTGTTGATACAGTAAAGTTTTGAAACTCAGGACGCCTCCTCTGCATACCATCAGTTTGTCAGTTAGAAACAAAACAAGGCAACTGTTTAAATAGCTTAAAATCTTCGAATGAAGCTACAAAAAAAAACAATGCAAAGTAATGTGCCAATCTTATAAGGATGGAAAGTGGGTAAACTTGATCACCATTAACATAGACAAATTCCACAATACTGGAAACGTAAAATTCATTCAGTATTCACTGTTGTTAGCTCAAAGCTGTCTTCCCATAATGGCAGGATCTGTGCGCGTTAGCCAATATGCAATATCCCGTTTACACCATGTCTAGACTGACAAACAAATTTCAACAACAACTCATTTCATTTTTTGGCAGAAAAGGGGAAATGATGTGATTCAATTAAGTTTTTCATTTCGTTTAAAACATAACAAATCTTTAATCAACCTTTTATTTGATTGTGTCTAGACGAGGTGTCAAGAAGCACAATTCTGTAAGACCGCCAAGGAAGTAAACGTCCCAGTGCTATTTAAAGAATAACAGTATTCTTAGAGTATTTTAGTAAGATTTAAAAAGACTTTAAAATCCCACTGAAACAACATACTTAATCTTTAAACAAAAATACTCCTGCAATATGATCTGTAATTACTGATTATAAAATTGTCAATTGTTTTAATTGAAACCAAACGACGATGACGTCAGTGCTGTTGTCTATTTGTCTTTCATCCGTCTCCAATATAAATAGGCGGAAAGACAGTTTGTCTGGACAGTTGTTCATTTCACTTGTCTCCGGTAACTTAAATATCTGTATACCGAATTGCTATTATGGAAATCATACATCCAGATACATCCAGTCTGATGCAGTGCCAATCCCCCAGACTTGGTTATGACGTAATACCCTCGACTTGTCATCAAAACAAATTTCCTAAAAGAAAAAGACGCCATATTCCTCATTCAGAGCGTCCATACGAGTTTGTGAAGCGGCGAAACTCGAGAGAAAAGCGCAGAGTAGAAAATCTGAACAACGCTTTAGAGATTCTAAGACATAACACACCGAGTACAACAGAAAACCCAAAAGAATCAAAGATAAATATCTTGAGAGAAGCGACACAGTACATTTATCAGTTGACGGAATTATTAACGAATGAAAGTAAACCGACTGACCAAATGAACACGACATCTAGTAATATGTCTCTGATGACGCAATTTTCGTCATGCTATTCCAATACAGGGGTTAAACAAACATCAGAAGAAAATTGTGTTTCTTTGTCACTTCTTCCAGAAATTCCCGAATTTCCTATGTATTCGTTCCATCAACAAGACGTTTGGTTGGAAGGGACAACGTTAAATCGAGATGATTCTTGTATACAGTACTTCTCATCACCAAATAGAGAGTCCTATTTGAGCTTTAACGAGACACACATTGCTTTAAATCACATTACAGCATAAAAAGATACTTTGTTTATAATAATTGTTACGTATTTAAACATATTGTTTTGTTTATTTATAATAAAAATGTTTGTTACATCGTAAAAATGGGTGTCTGTTGTTTAGCAGCTTTCTGCAAATATCCAGTCGTAAACTGTTACCACTTTTAAACTTCTTTTTGGTAATTCCAAATATCGCTTGAATCTAGCTAAAATAATAGTTTTGGAAATAATTTGAATTTTTAGGCTAATCAAAATTTGTTTTAACCTTGGTTAAAGTGGCATGAGCTGCCAGAATGAGATATTTGTTCCTTCCCTTTTCAAGAACTATGAAATATTAGCTTTCTCCATAGATCAGTCTTGGATATAATCGTCAAGATAGTTTTTATAATCAACAAAGACTTAAACATGTACTCATACAAACCGGCTATTTAAATTTGGTCTTTATTAGCACATGATTTTGTTAGTACAGGTAAATGGCGTTACCAATATCTTGCATCTCAACGTCAATCTTTTAAATTTTCAAGGCATCCTCAACTTCACAGGACGATCAAAACATTTGAAAGAAATCTAAATGTTAGCAGCTCTTGCAAATGAAAAAATGCTTATAAGGATTTTGAAATTGGGTCAATAAACAAGGATAAGAATAAAATCCCATATATTATCGGATGTGTTAAAATCTCATAATTTTAAGACATTTGAAATAGATTTCCTTCTCTTTAGATAAACTGTATTAGACAAATTGATATTTTAGTGATTACGTTTTCTAAGGAAATGACAAAAACTGTTATAGCGACTTGTTGATACAGTAAAGTTTTGAAACTCAGAAGGCCTCCTCTGCATACCATCAGTTTGTCAGTTAGAAACAAAACAAGGCAACTGTTTAAATAGCTTAAAATCTTCGAATAAAGCTACAAAAAAAAATGTAAAGTAATGTGCCAATCTTATAAGGATGGAAAGTGGGTAAACTTGATCACCATTAACATAGACAAATTCCACAATACTGGAAACGTAAAATTCATCTAGTATTCACTGTTGTTGGTTCAAAGCTGTCTTCCCGTAATGGCAGGATCTGTGCGCGTTAGCCAATATGCAATATCCCGTTTACACCATGTCTAGACTGACAAACAAATTTCAACAACAACTCATTTCATTTTTTGGCAGAAAAGGGGAAATGATGTGATTCAATTAAGTTTTTTCATTTCGTTTAAAACATAACAAATCTTTAATCAACCTTTGTTTGATTGTGTCTAGACGAGGTGTCAAGAAGCACAATTCTGTAAGACCGCCAAGGGAGTAAACGTCCCAGTGCTATTTAAAGAATAACAGTATTCTTAGATTATTTTAGTAAGATTTAAAAAGACTTTAAAATCCCACTGAAACAACATACTTAATCTTTAAACAAAAAAACTCCTGCAATATGATCTGTAATTACTGATTATAAAATTGTCAATTGTTTTAATTGAAACCAAACGACGATGACGTCAGTGCTGTTGTCTATTTGTCTTTCATCCGTCTCCAATATAAATAGGCGGAAAGACAGTTTGTCTAGACAGTTGTTCATTTCACTCTTCTCCAGTAACTTAAATATCTGTATACCGAATTGCTATTATGGAAATCATACATCTAGATACATCCAGTCTGATGCAGTGCCAATCCCCCAGACTTGGTTATGACGTAATACCCTCGACTTGTCATCAAAACAAATTTCCTAAAAGAAAAAGACGCCATATTCCTCATTCAGAGCGTCCATACGAGTTTGTGAAGCGGCGAAACTTGAGAGAAAAGCGCAGAGTAGAAAATGTGAACAACGCTTTAGAGATTCTTAGACATAACACACCGAGTACAACGGAAAACCCAAAAGAATCAAAGATAGATATCTTGAGAGAAGCGACACAGTACATTTATCAGTTGACGGAATTATTAACGAAGGAAAGTAAACCGACTGACCAAATGAACACGACATCTAGTAATATGTCTCTGATGACGCAATTTTCGTCATGCTATTCCAATATAGGGGTTAAACAAACATCAGAAGAAAGATGTGTTTCTTTGTCACTTCTTCCAGAAATTCCCGAATTTCCTATGTATTCGTTCCATCAACAAGACGTTTGGTCGGAAGGGACAACGTTAAATCGAGATGATTCTTGTATACAGTACTTCTCATCACCAAATAGAGAGTCCTATTTGAGCTTTAACGAGACACACATTGCTTTAAATCACATTACAGCATAAAAAGATAATTTGTTTATAATAATTGTTACGTATTTAAAAATATTGTTTTGTTTATTTATAATAAAAATGTTTTTTACCTCGTAAAAATGTGTGTCTGTTGTTTAGCAACTTTCTGCAAATATCCAGTCGTAAACTGTTACCACTTTTAAACTACTTTTTGGTAATTACAAATATCGCTTGCATCTAGCTGAAATAGTAGTTTTGGAAATATTTCGAATTTTTAGGCTAATCAAAATTTGTTTTAACCTTGGTTAAAGTGGCATGAGCTGCCAGAATGAGATATTTGTTCCTTCCTTTTTCAAGAACTATGAAATATTAACTTTCTCCATAGATCAGTCTTGGATATAATCGTCAAGCTAGTTTTTATAATCAACAAAGACTGAAACATGTACTCATACAAACCGGCTATTTAAATTTGGTCGTTATTAGCACATGGTTTTTGTTAGTACAGGTAAATGGCGTTACCAATATCATGCATCTCAACGTCAATCTTTTAAATTTTCAAGGCATCCTCAACTTCACAGGACGATCAAAACATTTAAAAGAAATCTAAATGTTAGCAGCTCTTGCAAATGAAAAAATGCTTATAAGGATTTTGAAATTGGGTCAATAAACAAGGATAAGAATAAAATCCCATATATTAGCGGATGTGTTAAAATCTCATAATTTTAAGACATTTGAAATAGATTTCCTTCTCTTTAGATAAACTGTATTAGACAAATTGATATTTTAGTGATTACGTTTTCTAAGAAAATGACAAAAACTGTTATAGCGACTTGTTGATACAGTAAAGTTTTGAAACTCAGGACGCCTCCTCTGCATACCATCAGTTTGTCAGTTAGAAACAAAACAAGGCAACTGTTTAAATAGCTTAAAATCTTCGAATAAAGCTACAAAAAAAAACAATGCAAAGTAATGTGCCAATCTTATAAGGATGGAAAGTGGGTAAACTTGATCACCATTAACATAGACAAATTCCACAATACTGGAAACGTAAAATTCATTCAGTATTCACTGTTGTTAGCTCAAAGCTGTCTTCCCATAATGGCAGGATCTGTGCGCGTTAGCCAATATGCAATATCCCGTTTACACCATGTCTAGACTGACAAACAAATTTCAACAACAACTCATTTCATTTTTTGGCAGAAAAGGGGAAATGATGTGATTCAATTAAGTTTTTCATTTCGTTTAAAACATAACAAATCTTTAATCAACCTTTTATTTGATTGTGTCTAGACGAGGTGTCAAGAAGCACAATTATGTAAGACCGCCAAGGGAGTAAACGTCCCAGTGCTATTTAAAGAATAACAGTATTCTTAGATTATTTTAGTAAGATTTAAAAAGACTTTAAAATCCCACTGAAACAACATACTTAATCTTTAAACAAAAATACTCCTGCAATATGATCTGTAATTACTGATTATAAAATTGTCAATTGTTTTAATTGAAACCAAACGACGATGACGTCAGTGCTGTTGTCTATTTGTCTTTCATCCGTCTCCAATATAAATAGGCGGAAAGACAGTTTGTCTGGACAGTTGTTCATTTCACTCGTCTCCGGTAACTTAAATATCTGTATACCGAATTGCTATTATGGAAATCATACATCCAGATACATCCAGTCTGATGCAGTGCCAATCCCCCAGACTTGGTTATGACGTAATACCCTCGACTTGTCATCAAAACAAATTTCCTAAAAGAAAAAGACGCCATATTCCTCATTCAGAGCGTCCATACGAGTTTGTGAAGCGGCGAAACTCGAGAGAAAAGCGCAGAGTAGAAAATCTGAACAACGCTTTAGAGATTCTAAGACATAACACACCGAGTACAACAGAAAACCCAAAAGAATCAAAGATAAATATCTTGAGAGAAGCGACACAGTACATTTATCAGTTGACGGAATTATTAACGAATGAAAGTAAACCGACTGACCAAATGAACACGACATCTAGTAATATGTCTCTGATGACGCAATTTTCGTCATGCTATTCCAATACAGGGGTTAAACAAACATCAGAAGAAAATTGTGTTTCTTTGTCACTTCTTCCAGAAATTCCCGAATTTCCTATGTATTCGTTCCATCAACAAGACGTTTGGTTGGAAGGGACAACGTTAAATCGAGATGATTCTTGTATACAGTACTTCTCATCACCAAATAGAGAGTCCTATTTGAGCTTTAACGAGACACACATTGCTTTAAATCACATTACAGCATAAAAAGATAATTTGTTTATAATAATTGTTACGTATTTAAACATATTGTTTTGTTTATTTATAATAAAAATGTTTGTTACATCGTAAAAATGGGTGTCTGTTGTTTAGCAGCTTTCTGCAAATATCCAGTCGTAAACTGTTACCACTTTTAAACTTCTTTTTGGTAATTCCAAATATCGCTTGAAACTAGCTAAAATTATAGTTTTGGAATTATTTTGAATTTTTAGGCTAATCAAAATTTGTTTTAACCTTGGTTAAAGTGGCATGAGCTGCCAGAATGAGATATTTGTTCCTTCCCTTTTCAAGAACTATGAAATATTAGCTTTCTCCATAGATCAGTCTTGGATATAATCGTCAAGATAGTTTTTATAATCAACAAAGACTTAAACATGTACTCATACAAACCGGCTATTTAAATTTGGTCTTTATTAGCACATGATTTTGTTAGTACAGGTAAATGGCGTTACCAATATCTTGCATCTCAACGTCAATCTTTTAAATTTTCAAGGCATCCTCAACTTCACAGGACGATCAAAACATTTAAAAGAAATCTAAATGTTAGCAGCTCTTGCAAATGAAAAAATGCTTATAAGGATTTTGAAATTGGGTCAATAAACAAGGATAAGAATAAAATCCCATATATTATCGGATGTGTTAAAATCTCATAATTTTAAGACATTTGAAATAGATTTCCTTCTCTTTAGATAAACTGTATTAGACAAATTGATATTTTAGTGATTACGTTTTCTAAGGAAATGACAAAAACTGTTATAGCGACTTGTTGATACAGTAAAGTTTTGAAACTCAGAAGGCCTCCTCTGCATACCATCAGTTTGTCAGTTAGAAACAAAACAAGGCAACTGTTTAAATAGCTTAAAATCTTCGAATAAAGCTACAAAAAAAATGTAAAGTAATGTGCCAATCTTATAAGGATGGAAAGTGGGTAAACTTGATCACCATTAACATAGACAAATTCCACAATACTGGAAACGTAAAATTCATCCAGTATTCACTGTTGTTGGTTCAAAGCTGTCTTCCCGTAATGGCAGGATCTGTGCGCGTTAGCCAATATGCAATATCCCGTTTACACCATGTCTAGACTGACAAACAAATTTCAACAACAACTCATTTCATTTTTTGGCAGAAAAGGGGAAATGATGTGATTCAATTAAGTTTTTCATTTCGTTTAAAACATAACAAATCTTTAATCAACCTTGTATTTGATTGTGTCTAGACGAGGTGTCAAGAAGCACAATTCTGTAAGACCGCCAAGGGAGTAAACGTCCCAGTGCTATTTAAAGAATAACAGTATTCTTAGATTATTTTAGTAAGATTTAAAAAGACTTTAAAATCCCACTGAAACAACATACTTAATCTTTAAACAAAAAAACTCTATGATCTGTAATTACTGATTATAAAATTGTCAATTGTTTTAATTGAAACCAAACGACGATGACGTCAGTGCTGTTGTCTATTTGTCTTTCATCCGTCTCCAATATAAATAGGCGGAAAGACAGTTTGTCTAGACAGTTGTTCATTTCACTCGTCTCCAGTAACTTAAATATCTGTATACCGAATTGCTATTATGGAAATCATACATCTAGATACATCCAGTCTGATGCCAATCCCGCACACTTGGTTATAACTTGGTTATAACGTAATACCCTCGTCTTTTCATCAAAACAAATTTCCTAAAAGAAAAAGACGCCATATTCCTCATTCAGAGCGTCCATACGAGTTTGTGAAGCGGCGAAACTCGAGAGAAAAGCGCAGAGTAGAAAATCTGAACAACGCTTTAGAGATTCTAAGACATAACACACCGAGTACAACGGAAAACCCAAAAGAATCAAAGATAAATATCTTGAGAGAAGCGACACAGTACATTTATCAGTTGACGGAATTATTAACGAATGAAAGTAAACCGACTGACCAAATGAACACGACATCTAGTAATACGTCTCTGATGACGCAATTTTCGTCATGCTATTCCAATACAGGGGTTAAACAAACATCAGAAGAAAATTGTGTTTCTTTGTCACCTCTTCCAGAAATTCCCGAATTTCCTATGTATTCGTTCCATCAACAAGACGATTGGTTGGAAGGGACAACGTTAAATCGAGATGATTCTTGTATACAGTACTTCTCATCACCAAATAGAGAGTCCTATTTGAGCTTTAACGAGACACACATTGCTTTAAATCACATTACAGCATAAAAAGATAATTTGTTTATAATAATTGTTACGTATTTAAACATATTGTTTTGTTTATTTATAATAAAAATGTTTGTTACATCGTAAAAATGTGTGTCTGTTGTTTAGCAACTTTCTGCAAATATCCAGTCGTAAACTGTTACCACTTTTAAACTTCTTTTTGGTAATTCCAAATATCGCTTGAATCTAGCTAAAATAATAGTTTTGGAAATATTTCGAATTTTTAGGGTAATCAAAATTTGTTTTAACCTTGGTTAAAGTGGCATGAGCTGCCAGAATGAGATATTTGTTCCTTCCCTTTTCAAGAACTATGAAATATTAACTTTCTCCATAGCTCAGTCTTGGATATAATCGTCAAGATATTTTTTATAATCAACAAAGACTTAAACATGTACTTATACAAACCGGCTATTTAAATTTGGTCGTTATTAGCACATGGTTTTTGTTAGTACAGGTAAATGGCGTTACCAATATCTTGCATCTCAACGTCAATCTTTTAAATTTTTAAGGCATCCTCAACTTCACAGGACGATCAAAACATTTAAAAGAAATCTAAATGTTAGCAGCTCTTGCAAATGAAAAAATGCTTATAAGGATTTTGAAATTGGGTCAATAAACAAGGATAAGAATAAAATCCCATATATTATCGGATGTGTTAAAATCTCATAATTTTAAGACATTTGAAATAGATTTCCTTCTCTTTAGATAAACTGTATTAGACAAATTGATATTTTAGTGATTACGTTTTCTAAGAAAATGACAAAAACTGTTATAGCGACTTGTTGATACAGTAAAGTTTTGAAACTCAGAAGGCCTCCTCTGTATACCATCAGTTTGTCAGTTAGAAACAAAACAAGGCAACTGTTTAAATAGCTTAAAATCTTCGAATAAAGCTACAAAAAAAAAAAACAATGCAAAGTAATGTGCCAATCTTATAAGGATGGAAAGTGGGTAAACTTGATCACCATTAACATAGACAAATTCCACAATACTGGAAACGTAAAATTCATTCAGTATTCACTGTTGTTGGTTCAAAGCTGTCTTCCCGTAATGGCAGGATCTGTGCGCGTTAGCCAATATGCAATATCCCGTTTAAACCATGTCTAGACTGACACACAAATTTCAACAACTCATTTTATTTTTTGGCAGAAAAGGGGAAATGATGTGATTCAATTAAGTTTTTCATTTCGTTTAAAACATAACAAATCTTTAATCAACCTTTTGTTTGATTGTGTCTAGACGAGGTGTCAAGAAGCACAATTCTGTAAGACCGCCAAGGGAGTAAACGTCCCAGTGCTATTTAAAGAATAACAGTATTCTTAGATTATTTTAGTAAGATTTAAAAAGACTTTAAAATCCCACTGAAACAACATACTTAATCTTTAAACAAAAAAACTCCTGCAATATGATCTGTAATTACTGATTATAAAATTGTCAATTGTTTTAATTGAAACCAAACGGCGATGACGTCAGTGCTGTTGTCTATTTGTCTTTCATCCGTCTCTAATATAAATAGGCGGAAAGACAGTTTGTCTAGACAGTAGTTTATTTCACTCATCTCCAGTAACTTAAATATCTGTATACCGAATTGCTATTATGGAAATCATACATCTAGATACATCCAGTCTGATGCAGTGCCAATCCCCCACACTTGGTTATGACGTAATACCCTCGACTTGTCATCAAAACAAATTTCCTAAAAGAAAAAGACGCCATATTCCTCATTCAGAGCGTCCATACGAGTTTGTGAAGCGGCGAAACTTGAGAGAAAAGCGCAGAGTAAAAAATCTGAACAGAGTAGAAGATTCTAAGACATAACACACCGAGTACAACAGAAAACCCAAAAGAATTAAAGATAAATATCTTGAGAGAAGCGACACAGTACATTTATCAGTTGACGGAATTATTAACGAATGAAAGTAAACCGACTGACCAAATGAACACGACATCTAGTGATATGTCTCTGATGACGCAATTTTCGTCATGCTATTCCAATATAGGGGTTAAACAAACATCAGAAGAAAATTGTGTTTCTTTGTCACTTCTTCCAGAAATTCCCGAATTTCCTATGTATTCGTTCCATCAACAAGACGTTTGGTCGGAAGGGACAACGTTAAATCGAGATGATTCTTGTATACAGTACTTCTCATCACCAAATAGAGAGTCCTATTTGAACTTTAACGAGACACACATTGCTTTAAATCACATTACAGCATAAAAAGACAATTTGTTTATAATAATTGTTACGTATTTAAACATATTGTTTTGTTTATTTATAATAAAAATGTTTGTTACATCGTAAAAATGTGTGTCAGTTGTTTAGCAGCTTTCTGCAAATATCCAGTCGTAAACTGTTACCACTTTTAAACTACGTTTTTGGTAATTCCAAATATCGCTTGAATCTAGCTAAAATAATAGTTTTGGAAATATTTCGAATTGTTAGGCTAATCAAAATTTGTTTTAACCTTGGTTAAAGTGGCATGAGCTGCCAGAATGAGATATTTGTTCCTTCCCTTTTCAAGAACTATGAAATATTAGCTTTCTCCATAGATCAGTCGTGGATATAATCGTCAAGCTAGTGTTTATAATCAACAAAGACTTAAACATGTACTCATACAAACCGGCTATTTAAATTTGGTCGTTATTAGCACATGATTTTTGTTAGTACAGGTAAATGGCGTTACCAATATCTTGCATCTCAACGTCAATCTTTTAAATTTTCAAGGCATCCTCAACTTCACAGGACGATCAAAACATTTAAAAGAACTCTAAATGTTAGCAGCTCTTGCAAATGAAAAAAATGATTATAAGGATTTTGAAATTGGGTCAATAAACAAGGATAAGAATAAAATCCCATATATTATCGGATGTGTTAAAATCTCGTAATTTTAAGACATTTGAAATAGATTTCCTTCTCTTTAGATAAACTGTTTTAAACAAATTGATATTTTAGTGATTACGTTTTCTAAGAAAATGACAAAAAAACTGTTATAGCGACTTGTTGGTAAAGTAAAGTTTTAAGACTCAGGACGCCTCCTCTGCATACCATCAGTTTGTCAGTTAGAAACAAAAGAAGGCAACTGTTTAAATAGCTTAAAATCTTCGAATAAAGCTACAAAAAAAACAAAAAACAATGCAAAGTAATGTGCCAATCTTATAAGGATGGAAAGTGGGTAAACGTGATCACCATTAACATAGATAAAATTCCACAATACTGGAAACGTAAAATTCATCCAGTATTCACTGTTGTTAGTTCAAAGCTGTCTTCCCGTAATGGCAGGATCTGTGCGCGTTAGCCAATATGCAATATCCCGTTTACACCATGTCTAGACTGACACACAAATTTCAACAACTCATTTTATTTTTTGGCAGAAAAGGGGAAATGATGTGATTCAATTAAGTTTTTCATTTTGTTTAAAACATAACAAATCTTTAATCAACCTTTTGTTTGATTGTGTCTAGACGAGGTGTCAAGAAGCACAATTCTGTAAGACCGCCAAGGGAGTAAACGTCCCAGTGCTATTTAAAGAATAACAGTATTCTTAGATTATTTTAGTAAGATTTAAAAAGACTTTAAAATCCCACTGAAACAACATACTTAATCTTTAAACAAAAATACTCCTGCAATATGATCTGTAATTACTGATTATAAAATTGTCAATTGTTTTAATTGAAACCAAACGACGATGACGTCAGTGCTGTTGTCTATTTGTCTTTCATCCGTCTCCAATATAAGTAGGCGGAAAGACAGTTTGTCTAGACAGTTGTTCATTTCACTCGTCTCCAGTAACTTAAATATCTGTATACCGAATTGCTATTATGGAAATCATACATCTAGATACATCCAGTCTGATGCAGTGCCAATCCCCCAGACTTGGTTATGACGTAATACCCTCGACTTGTCATCAAAACAAATTTCCTAAAAGGTTAAAACAAATTTTAATTAGCCTAAAAATTCGAAATATTTCCAAAACTATTATTTCAGCTAGATGCAAGTGATATTTGTAATTACCAAAAAGTAGTTTAAAAGTGGTAACAGTTTACGACTGGATATTTGCAGAAAGTTGCTAAACAACAGACACACATTTTTACGATGTAACAAACATTTTTACTATAAATAAACAAAACAATATGTTTAAATACGTAACAATTATTATAAACAAATTATCTTTTTATGCTGTAATGTGATTTAAAGCAATGTGTGTCTCGTTAAAGTTCAAATAGGACTCTCTATTTGGTGATGAGAAGTACTGTATACAAGAATCATCTCAATTTAACGTTGTCCCTTCCGACCAAACGTCTTGTTGATGGAACGAATACATAGGCAATTCGGGAATTTCTGGAAGAAGTGACAAAGAAACACAATTTTCTTCTGATGTTTGTTTAACCCCTATATTGGAATAGCATGACAAAAATTGCGTCATCAGAGACATATTACTAGATGTCGTGTTCATTTGGTCAGTCGGTTTACTTTCATTCGTTAATAATTCCGTCAACTGATAAATGTACTGTGTCGCTTCTCTCAAGATATTTATCTTTGATTCTTTTGGGTTTTCCGTTGTACTCGGTGTGTTATGTCTTAGAATCTCTAAAGCGTTGTTCAGATTTTCTACTCTGCGCTTTTCTCTCGAGTTTCGCGGCTTCACAAACTCGTATGGACGCTCTGAATGAGGAATATGGCGTCTTTTTCTTTTAGGAAATTTGTTTTGATGACAAGTCGAGGGTATTACGTCATAACCAAGTCTGGGGGATTGGCACTGCATCAGACTGGATGTATCTAGATCTATGATTTCCATAATAGCAATTCGGTATACAGATATTTAAGTTACTGGAGACGAGTGAAATGAACAACTGTCTAGACAAACTGTCTTTCCGCGTATTTATATTGGAGACGGATGAAAGACAAATAGACAACAGCACTGACGTCATCGTCGTTTGGTTTCAATTAAAACAATTGACAATTTTATAATCAGTAATTACAGATCATATTGCATGAGTTTTTTTGTTTAAAGATTAAGTATGTTGTTTCAGTGGGATTTTAAAGTCTTTTTAAATCTTACTAAAATAATCTAAGAATACTGTTATTCTTTAAATAGCACTGGGACGTTTACTCCCTTGGCGGTCTTACAGAATTGTGCTTCTTGACACCTCGTCTAGACACAATCAAATACAAGGTTGATTAAAGATTTGTTATGTTTTAAACGAAATGAAAAACTTAACTGAATCACATCATTTCCCCTTTTCTGCCAAAAAATGAAATGAGTTGTTGTTGAAATTTGTTTGTCAGACTAGACATGGTGTAAACGGGATATTGCATATTGGCTAACGCGCACAGATCCTGCCATTACGGGAAGACAGCTTTGAACCAACAACAGTGAATACTGGATGAATTTTACGTTTCCAGTATTGTGGTATTTGTCTATGTTAATGGTGATCAAGTTTACCCACTTTCCATCCTTATAAGATTGGCACATTACTTTGCATTGTTTTGTTTTTTTTGTAGCTTTATTCGAAGATTTTAAGCTATTTAAACAGTTGCCTTGTTTTGTTTCTAACTGACAAACTGATGGTATGCAGAGGAGGCCTTCTGAGTTTCAAAACTTTACTGTATCAACAAGTCGCTATAACAGTTTTTGTCATTTTCTTAGAAAACGTAATCACTAAAATATCAATTTGTCTAATACAGTTTATCTAAAGAGAAGGAAATCTATTTCAAATGTCTTAAAATTATGAGATTTTAACACATCCGATAATATATGGGATTTTATTCTTATCCTTGTTTATTGACCCAATTTCAAAATCCTTATAAGCATTTTTTTCATTTGCAAGAGCTGCTAACATTTAGATTTCTTTTAAATGTTTTGATCGTCATGTGAAGTTGAGGATGCCTTGAAAATTTAAAAGATTGACGTTGAGATGCAAGATATTGGTAACGCCATTTACCTGTACTAACACAACCATGTGCTAATAAAGACCAAATTTAACACATCCGATAATATATGGGATTTTATTCTTATCCTTGTTTATTGACCCAATTTCAAAATCCTTATAAGCATTTTTTCATTTGCAAGAGCTGCTAACATTTAGATTTCTTTTAAATGTTTTGATCGTCCTGTGAAGTTGAGGATGCCTTGAAAATTTAAAAGATTGACGTTGAGATGCAAGATATTGGTAACGCCATTTACCTGTACTTACAAAAATCATGTGCTAATAACGACCAAATTTAAATAGCCGGTTTGTATGAGTACATGTTAGAGTCTTTGTTGATTATAAAAACTAGCTTGACGATTATATCCAAGACTGATCTATGGAGAAAGCTAACATTTCATAGTTCTTGAAAAGAGAAAGAACAAATATCTCATTCTGGCAGTTCATGCCACTTTAACCAAGGTTAAAATAAATTTTGATTAGCCTAAAAATTCGAAATATTTCCAAAACTATTATTTCAGCTAGATGCAAGCGATATTTGTAATTACCAAAAAGTAGTTTAAAAGTGGTAACAGTTTACGACTGGATATTTGCAGAAAGCTGCTAAACAACAGACACACATTTTTACGATGTAACAAACATTTTTATTATAAATAAACAAAACAATATGTTTAAATACGTAAAAATTATTATAAACAAAGTATCTTTTTATGCTGTAATGTGATTTAAAGCAATGTGTGTCTCGTTAAAGCTCAAATAGGACTCTCTATTTGGTGATGAGAAGTACTGTATACAAGAATCATCTCGATTTAACGTTGTCCCTTCCGACCAAACGTCTTGTTGATGGAACGAATACATAGGAAATTCGGGTATTTCTGGAAGAAGTGACAAAGAAACACATCTTTCTTCTGATGTTTGTTTAACCCCTATATTGGAATAGCATGACGAAAATTGCGTCATCAGAGACATATTACTAGATGTCGTGTTCATTTGGTCAGTCGGTTTACTTTCATTCGTTAATAATTCCGTCAACTGATAAATGTACTGTGTCGCTTCTCTCAAGATATTTATCTTTGATTCTTTTGGGTTTTCCGTTGTATGTATGATGTATGATGTATGATTTCCATAATAGCAATTCGGTATACAGATATTTAAGTTACTGGAGACGAGTGAAATGAACAACTTTCTAGACAAACTCTCTTTCCGCGTATTTATATTGGAGACGGATGAAAGACAAATAGACAACAGCACTGACTTCATCATCGTTTGGTTTCAATTAAAACAATTGACAATTTTATAATCAGTAATTACAGATCATATTGCAGGAGTTTTTTTGTTTAAAGATTAAGTATGTTGTTTCAGTGGGATTTTAAAGTCTTTTTAAATCTTACTAAAATAATCTAAGAATACTGTTATTCTTTAAATAGCACTGGGACGTTTACTTCCTTGGCGGTCTTACAGAATTGTGCTTCTTGACACCTCGTCTAGACACAATCAAATAAAAGGTTGATTAAAGATTTGTTATGTTTTAAACGAAATGAAAAACTTAATTGAATCACATCATTTCCCCTTTTCTGCCAAAAAATGAAATGAGTTGTTGTTGAAATTTGTTTGTCAGTCTAGACATGGTGTAAACGGGATATTGCACATTGGCTAACGCGCACAGACCCTGTCATTACGGGAAGACAGCTTTGAGCTAACAACAGTGAATACTGGATGAATTTTACGTTTCCAGTATTGTGGAATTTGTCTATGTTAATGGGGATCAAGTTTACCCAATTTCCATCCTTATAAGATTGGCACATTACTTTGCATTCTTTTGGTTTTTTGTAGCTTTATTCGAAGATTTTAAGCTATTTAAACAGTTGCCTTGTTTTGTTTCTAACTGACAAACTGATGGTATGCAGAGGAGGCGTCCTGAGTTTCAAAACTTTACTGTATCAACAAGTCGCTATAACAGTTTTTGTCATTTTCTTAGAAAACGTAATCACTAAAATATCAATTTGTCTAATACAGTTTATCTAAAGAGAAGGAAATCTATTTGAAATGTCTTAAAATTATGAGATTTTAACACATCCGATAATATATGGGATTTTATTCTTATCCTTGTTTATTGACCCAATTTCAAAATCCTTATAAGCATTTGTTCATTTGCAAGAGCTGCTAACATTTAGATTTCTTTTAAATGTTTTGATCGTCCTGTGAAGTTGAGGATGCCTTGAAAATTTAAAAGATTGACGTTGATATGCAAGATATTGGTAACGCCATTTACCTGTACTAACAAAAATCATGTGCTAATAACGACCAAATTTAAATAGCCGGTTTGTATGAGTACATGTTAGAGTCTTTGTTGATTATAAAAACTAGCTTGACGATTATATCCAAGACTGATCTATGGAGAAAGCTAATATTTCATAGTTCTTGAAAAGAGAAGGAACAAATATCTCATTCTGGCAGTTCATGCCACTTTAACCAAGGTTAAAACAAATTTTGATTTGCCTAAAAATTCGAAATATTTCCAAAACTATTATTTCAGCTAGATGCAAGCGATATTTGTAATTACCAAAAAGTAGTTTAAAAGTGGTAACAGTTTACGACTGGATATTTGCAGAAAGCTGCTAAACAACAGGCACACATTTTTACGATGTAACAAACATTTTTATTATAAATAATCAAAACAATATGTTTAAATACGTAACAATTATTATAAGCAAATTATCGTTTTATGCTGTAATGTGATTTAAAGCAATGTGTGTCTCGTTAAAGCTCAAATAAGACTCTCTATTTGGTGATGAGAAGTACTGTATACAAGAATCATCTCGATTTCACGTTGTCCCTTCCGACCAAACGTCTTGTTGATGGAACGAATACATAGGAAATTCGGGAATTTCTGGAAGAAGTGACAAAGAAACACAATTTTCTTCTGATGTTTGTTTAACCCCTATATTGGAATAGCATGACGAAAATTGCGTCATCAGAGACATATCACTAGATGTCGTGTTCATTTGGTCAGTCGGTTTACTTTCATTCGTTAATAATTCCGTCAACTGATAAATGTACTGTGTCGCTTCTCTCAAGATATTTATCTTTGATTCTTTTGGGTTTTCCGTTGTACTCGGTGTGTTATGTCTTAGAATCTCTAAAGCGTTGTTCAGATTTTCTACTCTGCGCTTTTCTCTCAAGTTTCGCCGCTTCACAAACTCGTATGGACGCTCTGAATGAGGAATATGGCGTCTTTTTCTTTGAGGAAATTTGTTTTGATGACAAGTCGAGGGTATTACGTCATAACTAAGTCTGGGGGATTGACACTGCATCAGACTAGATGTATCTAGATGTATGATTTCCATAATAGCAATTCGGTATACAGATATTTAAGTTACTGGAGACGAGTGAAATGAACAACTGTCTAGACAAACTCTCTTTCCGCGTATTTATATTGGAGACGGATTAAAGACAAATAGACAACAGCACTGACGTCATCGTCGTTTGGTTTCAATTAAAACAATTGACAATTTTATAATCAGTAATTACAGATCATATTGCAGGAGTTTTTTTGTTTAAAGATTAAGTATGTTGTTTCAGTGGGATTTTAAAGTCTTTTTAAATCTTACTAAAATAATCTAAGAATACTGTTATTCTTTAAATAGCACTGGGAGGTTTACTCCCTTGGCGGTCTTACAGAATTGTGCTTCTTGACACCTCGTCTAGACACAATCAAATAAAAGGTTGATTAAAGATTTGTTATGTTTTAAACGAAATAAAAAACTTAATTGAATCACATCATTTCCCCTTTTCTGCCAAAAAATGAAATGAGTTGTTGTTGAAATTTGTTTTTCAGTCTAGACATGGTGTAAACGGGATATTGCATATTGGCTAACGCGCACAGATCCTGCCATTACGGGAAGACAGCTTTGAGCTAAGAACAGTGAATACTGGATGAATTTTACGTTTCCAGTATTGTGGAATTTGTCTATGTTAATGGTGATCAAGTTTACCCACTTTCCATCCTTATAAGATTGGCACATTACTTTGCATTGTTTTGTTTTTTTGTAGCTTTATTCGAAGATTTTAAGCTATTTAAACAGTTGCCTTGTTTTGTTTCTAACTGACAAACTGATGGTATGCAGAGGAGGCGTCCTGAGTTTCAAAACTTTACTGTACCAACAAGTCGCTACAACAGTTTTTGTCATTTTCTTAGAAAACGTAATCACTAAAATATCAATTTGTTTAATACATTTTATCTAAAGAGAAGGAAATCTATTTCAAATGTCTTAAAATTATGAGATTTTAACACATCCGATAATATATGGGATTTTATTCTTATCCTTGTTTATTGACCCAATTTCAAAATCCTTGTAAGCATTTTTTCATTTGCAAGAGCTGCTAACATTTAGATTTCTTTTAAATGTTTTGATCGTCCAGTGAAGTTGAGGATGCCTTGAAAATTTAAAAGATTGACGTTGAGATGCAAGATATTGGTAACGCCATTTACCTGTACTAACAAAAATCATGTGCTAATAACGACCAAATTTAAATAGCCGGTTTGTATGAGTACATGTTTAAGTCTTTGTTGATTATAAAAACTAGCTTGACGATTATATCCAAGACTGATCTATGGAGAAAGTTAATATTTTATAGTTCTTGAAAAAGGAAGGAACAAATATCTCATTCTGGCAGCTCATGCCACTTTAACCAAAGTTAAAACAAATTTTGATTAACCTAAAAATTCGAAATATTACTAAAACTATCATTTCAGCTAGATGCAAGCGATATTTGTAATTACCAAAAAGTAGTTTAAAAGTGGTAACAGTTTACGACTGGATATTTGCAGAAAGTTGCTAAACAACAGACACACATTTTTACGATGTAACAAACATTTTTATTATAAATAAGCAAAACAATATGTTTAAATACGTAACAATTATTATAAACAAATTATCTTTTTATGCTGTAATGTGATTTAAAGCAATGTGTGTCTCGTTAAAGTTTAAATATAAGACTCTCTATTTGGTGATGAGAAGTACTGTATACAAGAATCATCTCGATTTAACGTTGTCCCTTCCGACCAAACGTCTTGTTGACGGAACGAATACATAGGAAATTCGGGAATTTCTGGAAGAAGTGACAAAGAAACACAATTTTCTTCTGATGTTTGTTTAACCCCTATATTGGAATAGCATGACAAAAATTGCGTCATCAGAGACATATTACTAGATGTCGTGTTCATTTGGTCAGTCGGTTTACTTTCATTCGTTAATAATTCCGTCAACTGATAAATGTACTGTGTCGCTTCTCTCAAGATATTTATCTTTGATTCTTTTGGGTTTTCCGTTGTACTCGGTGTGCTATGTCAGAATCTCTAAAGCGTTGTTCAGATTTTCTACTCTGCGCTTTTCTCTCAAGTTTCGCCGCTTCACAAACTCGTATGGACGCTCTGAATGAGGAATATGGCGTCTTTTTCTTTTAGGAAATTTGTTTTGATGACAAGTCGAGGGTATTACGTCATAACCAAGTCTGGGGGATTGACACTGCATCAGACTAGATGTATCTAGATGTATGATTTCCATAATAGCAATTCGGTATACAGATATTTAAGTTACTGGAGACGAGTGAAATGAACAACTGTCTAGACAAACTCTCTTTCCGCGTATTTATATTGGAGACGGATGAAAGACAAATAGACAACAGCACTGACGTCATCGTCGTTTGGTTTCAATTAAAACAATTGACAATTTTATAATCAGTAATTACAGATCATATTGCAGGAGTTTTTTTTGTTTAAAGATTAAGTATGTTGTTTCAGTGGGATTTTAAAGTCTTTTTAAATCTTACTAAAATAATCTAAGAATACTGTTATTCTTTAAATAGCACTGGGACGTTTACTCCCTTGGCGGTCTTACAGAATTGTGCTTCTTGACACCTCGTCTAGACACAATCAAATAAAAGGTTGATTAAAGATTTGTTATGATTTAAACGAAATGAAAAACTTAATTGAATCACATCATTTCCCTTTTTCTGCCAAAATATGAAATGAGTTGTTGTTGAAATTTGTTTGTCAGTCTAGACATGGTGTAAACGGGATATTGCATATTGGCTAACGCGCACAGATCCTGTCATTACGGGAAGACAGCTTTGAGCTAACAACAGTTAATACTGGATGAATTTTACGTTTCCAGTATTGTGGAATTTGTCTATGTTAATGGTAATAATGTTTACCCACTTTCCATCCTTATAAGATTGGCACATTACTTTGCATTGTTTTGTTTTTTTGTAGCTTTATTCGAAGATTTTAAGCTATTTAAACAGTTGCCTTGTTTTGTTTCTAACTGACAAACTGATGGTATGCAGAGGAGGCGTCCTGAGTTTCAAAACTTTACTGTACCAACAAGTCGCTATAACAGTTTTTGTCATTTTCTTAGAAAACGTAATCACTAAAATATCAATTTGTCTAATACAGTTTATCTAAAGAGAAGGAAATTTATTTCAAATGTCTTAAAATTATGAGATTTTAACACATCCGATAATATATGGGATTTTATTCTTATCCTTGTTTATTGACCCAATTTCAAAATCCTTATAAGCATTTTTTCATTTGCAAGAGCTGCTAACATTTAGATTTCTTTTAGATGTTTTGATTCTCCTGTGAAGTTGAGGATGCCTTGAAAATTTAAAAGATTGACGTTGAGATGCAAGATATTGGTAACGCCATTTACCTGTACTAACAAAAATCATGTGCTAATAACGACCAAATTTAAATAGCCGGTTTGTATGAGTACATGTTTAAGTCTTTGTTGATTATAAAAACTAGCTTGACGATTATATCCAAGACTGATCTATGGAGAAAGTTAATATTTCATAGTTCTTGAAAAGGGAAGGAACAAATATCATCTGAACTCAATAAAATACGATCCTGGCTTTGTTCCAATCGTCTTTCTTTAAATGTTTATAAAACAAAATGTCTGATCATCCCTCCAAAATCTCATGCTGCCGCAAACTACGTTCATCCCCCTGTCATCCACAAAACCATAATCGAAGCTGTTCCTGAATTCAAATTTCTCGGTATCCACTTTAACTATAGCCTTTCTTGGACAACCCATTTTTTGTTCATCAGAAAAAAAATCTCTAGAAACCTTGGCATCCTTCACCACATTAAATTTTCTGTTAACCGAAAAACTCTTCTTATCCTATATTATTCTTTAATTCATCCTTATCTTTCATATGCTAATATTCTTTGGGGTTCCACATATTCGACTCATCTCTCTTGTTTATTTATCTTACAGAAACGTGCCATCCGTTTAATCACACTATCATCTAGATTGGAGCATACCGGACCTCTTTTCTCTTCTTTAAATATCATTCCTCTACCTCATTTAAACAAATATTTCTGTCTTCTTCACGCGCACAAGTTTATGCACAATCCGACACAAATCCCCACCTCCATAGGACAGCTCTTAAAAACTCAGTCATCAGTGCATCAATACTCAACTAGAACTCAAAACCTTAATCTCTACAGACCGCCTTATCACTCAAATCTGTCTTTTTATTTACTTCGAGTTGCTGGACCTAGGGAGTGGAACAAACTCCCTCATAATCTAAAAATTATAACTAGTCTTTCGTTATTCAAATCCAAGTTACGTGACATCCTGGTGAGACAGTAGGGGAGCGACATGGTAAGGCAGTATTTTGTGGTTTATCCTTCTATATGGCAAACAAAAACATCTTTTTCTTTTTTTCTTTTTAACATAAAAAATATTTCTTTCCAATTCGTCATATCACTCTCTTCTAGATTTCCAGCTTAAATTATATTATTTTGAGGGATAGAACAAGTCCATCCGGATTTTAGTCCCGCCATTTTCTATTCAATAAATATGTTATACTTTGTTATTATTTTCTTATGGTGAATAAACAATAAATATAAAAATATAATATAAATAAATATAAAATCTCATTCTGGCAGCTCATGCCACTTTAACCAAGGTTAAAACAAATTTTAATTAGCCTAAAAATTCGAAATATTTCCAAAACTATTATTTTAGCTAGATGCAAGTGATATTTGTATTTACCAAAAAGTAGTTTAAAAGTGGTAACAGTTTACGACTGGATATTTGCAGAAAGTTTCTAAACAACAGACACATTTTTACGATGTAACAAACATTTTTATTATAAATAATCAAAACAATATGTTTAAATACGTAACAATTATTATAAACAAATTATCTTTTTATGCTGTAATGTGATTTAAAGCAATGTGTGTCTTGTTAAAGCTCAAATAGGACTCTCTATTTGGTGATGAGAAGTACTGTATACAAGAATCATCTCGATTTAACGTTGTCCCTTCCGACCAAACGTCTTTTTGATGGAACGAATACATAGGAAATTCGGGAATTTCTGGAAGAAGTGACAAAGAAACACAATTTTCTTCTGATGTTTGTTTAACCCCTATATTGGAATAGCATGACGAAAATTGCGTCATCAGAGACATATTACTAGATGTCGTGTTCATTTGGTCAGTCGGTTTACTTTCATTCGTTAATAATTCCGTCAACTGATAAATGTACTGTGTCGCTTCTCTCAAGATATTTATCTTTGATTCTTTTGGGTTTTCCGTTGTACTCGGTGTGTTATGTCTTAGAATCTCTCAAGCGTTGTTCAGATTTTCTACTCTGCCCTTTTCTCTCAAGTTTCGCCGCTTCACAAACTCGTATGGACGCTCTGAATGAGGAATATGGCGACTTTTTCTTTTAGGAATATTGTTTTGATGACAAGTCGAGGGTATTACGTGATAACCAAGTCTGGGGGGTTGGCACTGCATCAGACTGGATGTATCTAGATCTATGATTTCCATAATAGCAATTCGGTATACAGATATTTAAGTTACTGGAGACGAGTGAAATGAACAACTGTCTAGACAAACTGTCTTTCCGCCTATTTATATTGGAGACGGATGAAAGACAAATAGACAACAGCACTGACGTCATCGTCGTTTGGTTTCAATTAAAACAATTGACAATTTTATAATCAGTAATTACAGATCATATTGCAGGAGTTTTTTTGTTTAAAGATTAAGTATGTTGTTTCAGTGGGATTTTAAAGTCTTTTTAAATCTTACTAAAATAATCTAAGAATACTGTTATTCTTTAAATAGCACTGGGACGTTTACTCCCTTGGCGGTCTTACAGAATTGTGCTTCTTGACACCTCGTCTAGACACAATCAAATAAAAGGTTGATTAAAGATTTGTTATGTTTTAAACGAAATGAAAAACTTAATTGAATCACATCATTTCCCCTTTTCTGCCAAAAAATGAAATGAGTTGTTGTTGAAATTTGTTTGTCAGTCTAGACATGGTGTAAACGGGATATTGCATATTGGCTAACGCGCACACATCCTGCCATTATGGGAAGACAGCTTTGAGCTAACAACAGTGAATACTGGATGCATTTTACGTTTCCAGTATTGTGGAATTTGTCTATGTTAATGGTGATCAAGTTTACCCACTTTCCATCCTTATAAGATTGGCACATTACTTTGCATTGTTTTGTTGTTTTTTGTAGCTTTATTCGAAGATTTTAAGCTATTTAAACAGTTGCCTTGTTTTGTTTCTGACTGACAAACTGATGGTATGCAGAGGAGGCGTCCTGAGTTTCAAAACTTTACTGTACCAACAAGTCGCTATAACAGTTTTTGTCATTTTCTTAGAAAACGTAATCACTAAAATATCCATTTATTTAATACATTTTATCTAAATAGAAAGAAATCTATTTGAAATGTCCTAAAATTATGAGATTTTAACACATCCGATAATATATGGGATTTTATTCTTATCCTTGTTTATTGACCCAATTTCAAAATCCTTATAAGCATTTTTTCATTTGCAAGAGCTGCTAAAATTTAGATTTCTTTTAAATGTTTTGATCGTACTGTGAAGTTGAGGATGCCTTGAAAATTTAAAAGATTGACGTTGAGATGCAAGATATTGGTAACGCCATTTACCTGTACTAACAAAAACCATGTGCTAATAACGACCAAATTTAAATAGCCGGTTTGTATGAGTACATATTTCGGTCTTTGTTGATTATAAAAACTAGTTTGACGATTATATCCAAGACTGATCTATGGAGAAAGTTAATATTTCATAGTTCTTGAAAAAGGAAGGAACAAATATCTCATTCTGGCAGCTCATGCCACTTTAACCAAGGTTAAAACAAATTTTGATTACCCTAAAAATTCGAAATATTTCCAAAACTATTATTTCAGCTAGATGCAAGCGATATTTGTAATTACCAAAAAGTAGTTTAAAAGTGGTAACAGTTTACGACTGGATATTTGCAGAAAGTTGCTAAACAACAGACACACATTTTTACGATGTAACAAACATTTTTATTATAAATAAACAAAACAATATGTTTAAATACGTAACAATTATCATAAACAAATTATCTTTTTATGCTGTAATGTGATTTAAAGCAATGTGTGTCTCGTTAAAGTTCAAATAGGACTCTCTATTTGGTGATG
Source organism: Lepidochitona cinerea (assembly GCA_963971465.1). Taxonomy (NCBI): domain Eukaryota; kingdom Metazoa; phylum Mollusca; class Polyplacophora; order Chitonida; family Tonicellidae; genus Lepidochitona; species Lepidochitona cinerea. The sequence continues at coordinate 33,435,825 of OZ020562.1, forward strand.
AGAAGTACTGTATACAAGAATCATCTCGATTTAACGTTGTCCCTTCCGACCAAACGTCTTGTTGATGGAACGAATACATAGGAACTTCGGGAATTTCTGGAAGAAGTGACAAAGAAACACAATTTTCTTCTGATGTTTGTTTAACCCCTATATTGGAATAGCATGACGAAAATTGCGTCATCAGAGACATATTACTAGATGTCGTGTTCATTTGGTCAGTCGGTTTACTTTCATTCGTTAATAATTCCGTCAACTGATAAATGTACTGTGTCGCTTCTCTCAAGATATTTATCTTTGATTCTTTTGGGTTTTCCGTTGTACTCGGTGTGTTATGTCTTAGAATCTCTAAAGCGATGTTCAGATTTTCTACTCTGCGCTTTTCTCTCAAGTTTCGCCGCTTCACAAACTCGTATGGACGCTCTGAATGAGGAATATGGCGACTTTTTCTTTTAGGAATATTGTTTTGATGCCAAGTCGAGGGTATTACGTCATAACCAAGTCTGGGGGATTGGCACTGCATCAGACTGGATGTATCTAGATGTATTATTTCCATAATAGCAATTCGGTATACAGATATTTAAGTTACTGGAGACGAGTGAAATGAACAACTGTCTAGACAAACTGTCTTTCCGCCTATTTATATTGGAGACGGATGAAAGACAAATAGACAACAGCACTGACGTCATCGTCGTTTGGTTTCAATTAAAACAATTGACAATTTTATAATCAGTAATTACAGATCATATTGCAGGAGTTTTTTTGTTTAAAGATTAAGTATGTTGTTTCAGTGGGATTTTAAAGTCTTTTTAAATCTTACTAAAATAATCTAAGAATACTGTTATTCTTTAAATAGCACTGGGACGTTTACTCCCTTGGCGGTCTTACAGAATTGTGCTTCTTGACACCTCGTCTAGACACAATCAAATAAAAGGTTGATTAAAGATTTGTTATGTTTTAAACGAAATGAAAAACTTAATTGAATCACATCATTTCCCCTTTTCTGCCAAAAAATGAAATGAGTTGTTGTTGAAATTTGTTTGTCAGTCTAGACATGGTGTAAACGGGATATTGCATATTGGCTAACGCGCACACATCCTGCCATTATGGGAAGACAGCTTTGAGCTAACAACAGTGAATACTGGATGCATTTTACGTTTCCAGTATTGTGGAATTTGTCTATGTTAATGGTGATCAAGTTTACCCACTTTCCATCCTTATAAGATTGGCACATTACTTTGCATTGTTTTGTTGTTTTTTGTAGCTTTATTCGAAGATTTTAAGCTATTTAAACAGTTGCCTTGTTTTGTTTCTGACTGACAAACTGATGGTATGCAGAGGAGGCGTCCTGAGTTTCAAAACTTTACTGTACCAACAAGTCGCTATAACAGTTTTTGTCATTTTCTTAGAAAACGTAATCACTAAAATATCCATTTATTTAATACATTTTATCTAAATAGAAAGAAATCTATTTGAAATGTCCTAAAATTATGAGATTTTAACACATCCGATAATATATGGGATTTTATTCTTATCCTTGTTTATTGACCCAATTTCAAAATCCTTATAAGCATTTTTTCATTTGCAAGAGCTGCTAAAATTTAGATTTCTTTTAAATGTTTTGATCGTACTGTGAAGTTGAGGATGCCTTGAAAATTTAAAAGATTGACGTTGAGATGCAAGATATTGGTAACGCCATTTACCTGTACTAACAAAAACCATGTGCTAATAACGACCAAATTTAAATAGCCGGTTTGTATGAGTACATATTTCGGTCTTTGTTGATTATAAAAACTAGTTTGACGATTATATCCAAGACTGATCTATGGAGAAAGTTAATATTTCATAGTTCTTGAAAAAGGAAGGAACAAATATCTCATTCTGGCAGCTCATGCCACTTTAACCAAGGTTAAAACAAATTTTGATTACCCTAAAAATTCGAAATATTTCCAAAACTATTATTTCAGCTAGATGCAAGCGATATTTGTAATTACCAAAAAGTAGTTTAAAAGTGGTAACAGTTTACGACTGGATATTTGCAGAAAGTTGCTAAACAACAGACACACATTTTTACGATGTAACAAACATTTTTATTATAAATAAACAAAACAATATGTTTAAATACGTAACAATTATCATAAACAAATTATCTTTTTATGCTGTAATGTGATTTAAAGCAATGTGTGTCTCGTTAAAGTTCAAATAGGACTCTCTATTTGGTGATGAGAAGTACTGTATACAAGAATCATCTCGATTTAACGTTGTCCCTTCCGACCAAACGTCTTGTTGATGGAACGAATACATAGGAACTTCGGGAATTTCTGGAAGAAGTGACAAAGAAACACAATTTTCTTCTGATGTTTGTTTAACCCCTATATTGGAATAGCATGACGAAAATTGCGTCATCAGAGACATATTACTAGATGTCGTGTTCATTTGGTCAGTCGGTTTACTTTCATTCGTTAATAATTCCGTCAACTGATAAATGTACTGTGTCGCTTCTCTCAAGATATTTATCTTTGATTCTTTTGGGTTTTCCGTTGTACTCGGTGTGTTATGTCTTAGAATCTCTAAAGCGATGTTCAGATTTTCTACTCTGCGCTTTTCTCTCAAGTTTCGCCGCTTCACAAACTCGTATGGACGCTCTGAATGAGGAATATGGCGACTTTTTCTTTTAGGAATATTGTTTTGATGCCAAGTCGAGGGTATTACGTCATAACCAAGTCTGGGGGATTGGCACTGCATCAGACTGGATGTATCTAGATGTATGATTTCCATAATAGCAATTCGGTATACAGTGATTTAAGTTACTGGAGACGAGTGAAATGAACAACTGTCTAGACAAACTGTCTTTCCGCGTATTTATATTGGAGACGGATGAAAGACAAATAGACAACAGCACTGACGTCATCGTCGTTTGGTTTCAATTAAAACAATTGACAATTTTATAATCAGTAATTACAGATCATATTGCAGGAGTTTTTTTGTTTAAAGATTAAGTATGTTGTTTCAGTGGGATTTTAAAGTCTTTTTAAATCTTACTAAAATAATCTAAGAATACTGTTATTCTTTAAATAGCACTGGGACGTTTACTCCCTTGGCGGTCTTACAGAATTGTGCTTCTTGACACCTCGTCTAGACACAATCAAATAAAAGGTTGATTAAAGATTTGTTATGTTTTAAACGAAATGAAAAACTTAATTGAATCACATCATTTCCCCTTTTCTGCCAAAAAATGAAATGAGTTGTTGTTGAAATTTGTTTGTCAGTCTAGACATGGTGTCAACGGGATATTGCATATTGGCTAACGCGCACACATTCTGCCATTATGGGAAGACAGCTTTGAGCTAACAACAGTGAATACTGGATGCATTTTACGTTTCCAGTATTGTGGAATTTGTCTATGTTATTGGTGATCAAGTTTACCCACTTTCCATCCTTATAAGATTGGCACATTACTTTGCATTGTTTTGTTGTTTTTTGTAGCTTTATTCGAAGATTTTAAGCTATTTAAACAGTTGCCTTGTTTTGTTTTTGACCGACAAACTGATGGTATGCAGAGGAGGCCTTCTGAGTTTCAAAACTTTACTGTACCAACAAGTCGCTATAACAGTTTTTGTCATTTTCTTAGAAAACGTAATCACTAAAATATCAATTTGTTTAATACATTTTATCTAAAGAGAAGGAAATCTATTTCAAATGTCTTAAAATTATGAGATTTTACCACATCCGATAATATATGGGATTTTATTCTTATCCTTGTTTATTGACCCAATTTCAAAATCCTTATAAGCATTTTTTCATTTGCAAGAGCTGCTAACATTTAGATTTCTTTTAAATGTTTTGATCGTCCTGTGAAGTTGAGGATGCCTTGAAAATTTAAAAGATTGACGTTGAGATGCAAGATATTGGTAACGCCATTTACCTGTACTAACAAAAAACATGTGCTAATAACGAACAAATTTAAATAGCCGGTTTGTATGAGTACATGTTTCAGTCTTTGTTGATTATAAAAACTAGCTTGACGATTATATCCAAGACTGATCTATGAAGACAGTTAATATTTCATAGTTCTTGAAAAAGGAAGGAACAAATATCTCATTCTGGCAGCTCATGCCACTTTAACCAAGGTTAAAACAAATTTTGATTACCCTAAAAATTCGAAATATTTCCAAAACTATTATTTCAGCTAGATGCAAGCGATATTTGTAATTACCAAAAAGTGGTTTAAAAGTGGTAACAGTTTACGACTGGATATTTGCAGAAAGTTGCTAAACAACAGACACACATTTTTACGATGTAACAAACATTTTTATTATAAATAAACAAAACAATATGTTTAAAAACGTAACAATTATTATAAACAAATTATCTTTTTATGCTGTAATGTGATTTAAAGCAATGTGTGTCTCGTTAAAGTTCAAATAGGACTCTCTATTTGGTGATGAGAAGTACTGTATACAAGAATCATCTCGATTTAACGTTGTCCCTTCCGACCAAACGTCTTGTTGATGGAACGAATACATAGGAAATTCGGGAATTTCTGGAAGAAGTGACAAAGAAACACAATTTTCTTCTGATGTTTGTTTAACCCCTATATTGGAATAGCATGACGAAAATTGCGTCATCAGAGACATATTACTAGATGTCGTGTTCATTTGGTCAGTCGGTTTACTTTCATTCGTTAATAATTCCGTCAACTGATAAATGTACTGTGTCGCTTCTCTCAAGATATTTATCTTTGATTCTTTTGGGTTTTCCGTTGTACTCGGTGTGTTATGTCTTAGAATCTCTCAAGCGTTGTTCAGATTTTCTACTCTGCCCTTTTCTCTCAAGTTTCGCCGCTTCACAAACTCGTATGGACGCTCTGAATGAGGAATATGGCGACTTTTTCTTTTAGGAATATTGTTTTGATGACAAGTCGAGGGTATTACGTGATAACCAAGTCTGGGGGATTGGCACTGCATCAGACTGGATGTATCTAGATGTATGATTTCTATAATAGCAATTCGGTATACAGATATTTAAGTTACTGGAGACGAGTGAAATGAACAACTGTCTAGACAAACTGTCTTTCCGCCTATTTATATTGGAGACGGATGAAAGACAAATAGACAACAGCACTGACGTCATCGTCGTTTGGTTTCAATTAAAACAATTGACAATTTTATAATCAGTAATTACAGATCATATTGCAGGAGTTTTTTTGTTTAAAGATTAAGTATGTTGTTTCAGTGGGATTTTAAAGTCTTTTTAAATCTTACTAAAATAATCTAAGAATACTGTTATTCTTTAAATAGCACTGGGACGTTTACTCCCTTGGCGGTCTTACAGAATTGTGCTTCTTGACACCTCGTCTAGACACAATCAAATAAAAGGTTGATTAAAGATTTGTTATGTTTTAAACGAAATGAAAAACTTAATTGAATCACATCATTTCCCCTTTTCTGCCAAAAAATGAAATGAGTTGTTGTTGAAATTTGTTTGTCAGTCTAGACATGGTGTAAAAGGGATATTGCATATTGGCTAACGCGCACACATCCTGCCATTATGGGAAGACAGCTTTGAGCTAACAACAGTGAATACTGGATGCATTTTACGTTTCCAGTATTGAAGAATTTGTCTATGTTAATGGTGATCAAGTTTACCCACTTTCCATCCTTATAAGATTGGCACATTACTTTGCATTGTTTTGTTGTTTTTTGTAGCTTTATTCGAAGATTTTAAGCTATTTAAACAGTTGCCTTGTTTTGTTTCTGACTGACAAACTGATGGTATGCAGAGGAGGCGTCCTGAGTTTCAAAACTTTACTGTACCAACAAGTCGCTATAACAGTTTTTGTCATTTTCTTAGAAAACGTAATCACTAAAATATCAATTTTTTTAATACATTTTATCTAAATAGAAGGAAATCTATTTGAAATGTCCTAAAATTATGAGATTTTAACACATCCGATAATATATGGGATTTTATTCTTATCCTTGTTTATTGACCCAATTTCAAAATCCTTATAAGCATTTTTTCATTTGCAAGAGCTGCTAAAATTTAGATTTCTTTTAAATGTTTTGATCGTACTGTGAAGTTGAGGATGCCTTGAAAATTTAAAAGATTGACGTTGAGATGCAAGATATTGGTAACGCCATTTACCTGTACTAACAAAAACCATGTGCTAATAACGACCAAATTTAAATAGCCGGTTTGTATGAGTACATATTTCGGTCTTTGTTGATTATAAAAACTAGTTTGACGATTATATCCAAGACTGATCTATGGAGAAAGTTAATATTTCATAGTTCTTGAAAAAGGAAGGAACAAATATCTCATTCTGGCAGCTCATGCCACTTTAACCAAGGTTAAAACAAATTTTGATTACCCTAAAAATTCGAAATATTTCCAAAACTATTATTTCAGCTAGATGCAAGCGATATTTGTAATTACCAAAAAGTAGTTTAAAAGTGGTAACAGTTTACGACTGGATATTTGCAGAAAGTTGCTAAACAACAGACACACATTTTTACGATGTAACAAACATTTTTATTATAAATAAACAAAACAATATGTTTAAATACGTAACAATTATCATAAACAAATTATCTTTTTATGCTGTAATGTGATTTAAAGCAATGTGTGTCTCGTTAAAGTTCAAATAGGACTCTCTATTTGGTGATGAGAAGTACTGTATACAAGAATCATCTCGATTTAACGTTGTCCCTTCCGACCAAACGTCTTGTTGATGGAACGAATACATAGGAACTTCGGGAATTTCTGGAAGAAGTGACAAAGAAACACAATTTTCTTCTGATGTTTGTTTAACCCCTATATTGGAATAGCATGACGAAAATTGCGTCATCAGAGACATATTACTAGATGTCGTGTTCATTTGGTCAGTCGGTTTACTTTCATTCGTTAATAATTCCGTCAACTGATAAATGTACTGTGTCGCTTCTCTCAAGATATTTATCTTTGATTCTTTTGGGTTTTCCGTTGTACTCGGTGTGTTATGTCTTAGAATCTCTAAAGCGATGTTCAGATTTTCTACTCTGCGCTTTTCTCTCAAGTTTCGCCGCTTCACAAACTCGTATGGACGCTCTGAATGAGGAATATGGCGACTTTTTCTTTTAGGAATATTGTTTTGATGACAAGTCGAGGGTATTACGTGATAACCAAGTCTGGGGGTTGGCACTGCATCAGACTGGATGTATCTAGATGTATGATTTCCATAATAGCAATTCGGTATACAGATATTTAAGTTACTGGAGACGAGTGAAATGAACAACTGTCCAGACAAACTGTCTTTCCGCGTATTTATATTGGAGACGGATGAAAGACAAATAGACAACAGCACTGACGTCATCGTCGTTTGGTTTCAATTAAAACAATTGACAATTTTATAATCAGTAATTACAGATCATATTGCAGGAGTTTTTTTGTTTAAAGATTAAGTATGTTGTTTCAGTGGGATTTTAAAGTCTTTTTAAATCTTACTAAAATAATCTAAGAATACTGTTATTCTTTAAATAGCACTGGGACGTTTACTCCCTTGGCGGTCTTACAGAATTGTGCTTCTTGACACCTCGTCTAGACACAATCAAATAAAAGGTTGATTAAAGATTTGTTATGTTTTAAACGAAATGAAAAACTTAATTGAATCACATCATTTCCCCTTTTCTGCCAAAAAATGAAATGAGTTGTTGTTGAAATTTGTTTGTCAGTCTAGACATGGTGTAAACGGGATATTGCATATTGGCTAACGCGCACAGATCCTGCCATTACGGGAAGACAGCTTTGAGCTAACAACAGTGAATACTGGATGAATTTACGATTTCAGTATTGTGGAATTTGTCTATGTTAATGGTGATCAAGTTTACCCACTTTCCATCCTTATAAGATTGGCACATTACTTTGCATTGTTTTGTTTTGTTTTTTTTTGTAGCTTTATTCGAAGATTTTAAGCTATTTAAACACTTGCCTTGTTTTGTTTCTAACTGACAAACTGATGGTATGCAGAGGAGGCGTCCTGAGTTTCAAAACTTTACTGTACCAACAAGTCGCTATAACAGTTTTTGTCATTTTCTTAGAAAACGTAATCACTAAAATATCAATTTGTTTAATACATTTTATCTAAAGAGAAGGAAATCTATTTGAAATGTCTTAAAATTATGAGATTTTAACACATCCGATAATATATGGGATTTTATTCTTATCCTTGTTTATTGACCCAATTTCAAAATCCTTATAAGCATTTTTTCATTTGCAAGAGCTGCTAACATTTAGATTTCTTTTAAATGTTTTGATCGTCCTGTGAAGTTGAGGATGCCTTGAAAATTTAAAAGATTGACGTTGAGATGCAAGATATTGGTAACGCCATTTACCTGTACTAACAAAAACCAAGTGCTAATAACGAACAAATTTAAATAGCCGGTTTGTATGAGTACATGTTTCAGTCTTTGTTGATTATAAAAACTAGCTTGACGATTATATCCAAGACTGATCTATGAAGACAGTTAATATTTCATAGTTCTTGAAAAAGGAAGGAACAAATATCTCATTCTGGCAGCTCATGCCATTTAACCAAGGTTAAAACAAATTTTGATTACCCTAAAAATTCGAAATATTTCCAAAACTATTATTTCAGCTAGATGCAAGCGATATTTGTAATTACCAAAAAGTAGTTTAAAAGTGGTAACAGTTTACGACTGGATATTTGCAGAAAGTTGCTAAACAACAGACACACATTTTTACGATGTAACAAACATTTTTATTATAAATAAACAAAACAATATGTTTAAAAACGTAACAATTATTATAAACAAATTATCTTTTTATGCTGTAATGTGATTTAAAGCAATGTGTGTCTCGTTAAAGTTCAAATAGGACTCTCTATTTGGTGATGAGAAGTACTGTATACAAGAATCATCTCGATTTAACGTTGTCCCTTCCGACCAAACGTCTTGTTGATGGAACGAATACATAGGAAATTCGGGAATTTCTGGAAGAAGTGACAAAGAAACACAATTTTCTTCTGATGTTTGTTTAACCCCTATATTGGAATAGCATGACGAAAATTGCGTCATCAGAGACATATTACTAGATGTCGTGTTCATTTGGTCAGTCGGTTTACTTTCATTCGTTAATAATTCCGTCAACTGATAAATGTACTGTGTCGCTTCTCTCAAGATATTTATCTTTGATTCTTTTGGGTTTTCCGTTGTACTCGGTGTGTTATGTCTTAGAATCTCTAAAGCGTTGTTCAGATTTTCTACTCTGCGCTTTTCTCTCAAGTTTCGCCGCTTCACAAACTCGTGTGGACGCTCTGAATGAGGAATATGGCGTCTTTTTCTTTTAGAAAATTTGTTTTGATGACAAGTCGAGGGTATTACGTCATAACCAAGTCTGGGGGATTGGCACTGCATCAGACTGGATGTATCTAGATCTATGATTTCCATAATAGCAATTCGGTATACAGATATTTAAGTTACTGGAGACGAGTGAAATGAACAACTGTCTAGACAAACTGTCTTTCCGCCTATTTATATTGGAGACGGATGAAAGACAAATAGACAACAGCACTGACGTCATCGTCGTTTGGTTTCAATTAAAACAATTGACAATTTTATAATCAGTAATTACAGATCATATTGCAGGAGTTTTTTTGTTTAAAGATTAAGTATGTTGTTTCAGTGGGATTTTAAAGTCTTTTTAAATCTTACTAAAATAATCTAAGAATACTGTTATTCTTTAAATAGCACTGGGACGTTTACTCCCTTAGCGGTCTTACAGAATTGTGCTTCTTGACACCTCATCTAGACACAATCAAATGAAAGGTTGATTAAAGATTTGTTATGTTTTAAACGAAATGAAAAACTTAATTGAATCACATCATTTCCCCTTTTCTGCCAAAAAATGAAATGAGTTGTTGTTGAAATTTGTTTGTCAGTCTAGACATGGTGTAAACGGGATATTGCATATTGACTAACGCGCACACATCCTGCCATTATGGGAAGACAGCTTTGAGCTAACAACAGTGAATACTGGATGAATTTTACGTTTCCAGTATTGTGGAATTTGTCTATGTTAATGGTGATCAAGTTTACCCATTTTCCATCCTTATAAGATTGGCACATTACTTTGCATTGTTTTGGGGTTTTTTTGTAGCTTTATTCGAAGATTTTAAGCTATTTAAACACTTGCCTTGTTTTGTTTCTAACTGACAAACTGATGGTATGCAGAGGAGGCGTCCTGAGTTTCAAAACTTTACTGTACCAACAAGTCGCTATAACAGTTTTTGTCATTTTCTTAGAAAACGTAATCACTAAAATATCAATTTGTTTAATACATTTTATCTAAAGAGAAGGAAATCTATTTCAAATGTCTTACAATTATGAGATTTTAACACATCCGATAATATGTGGGATTTTATTCTTATCCTTGTTTATTGACCCAATTTCAAAATTCTTATAAGCATTTTTTTCATTTGCAAGAGCTGCTAACATTTAGATTTCTTTTAAATGTTTTGATCGTCCTGTGAAGTTGAGGATGCCTTGAAAATTTAAAAGATTGACGTTGAGATGCAAGATATTGGTAACGCCATTTACCTGTACTAACAAAAATCATGTGCTAATAACGACCAAATTTAAATAGCCGGTTTGTATGAGTACATGTTTAAGTCTTTGTTGATTATAAAAACTAGCTTGACGATTACATCCAAGACTGATCTATGGAGAAAGTTAATATGTCATAGTTCTTGAAAAAGAAAGGAACAAATATCTCATTCAGGCAGCTCATGCCACTTTAACCAAGGTTAAAACAAATTTTGATTACCCTAAAAATTCGAAATATTTCCAAACCTATTATTTTAGCTAGATTCAAGCGATATTTGGAATTACCAAAAAGTAGTTTAAAAGTCGTAACAGTTTACGACTGGATATTTGCAGAAAGCTGCTAAACAACAGACACACATTTTTACGATGTAACAAACATTTTTATTATAAATAAACAAAACAATATGTTTAAATACGTAACAATTATTATAAACAAATTATCTTTTTATGCTGTAATGTGATTTAAAGCAATGTGTGTCTCGTTAAAGCTCAAATAGGACTCTCTAATTGGTGATGAGAAGTACTGTATACAAGAATCATCTCGATTTAACGTTGTCCCTTCCGACCAAACGTCTTGTTGATGGAACGAATACATAGGAAATTCGGGAATTTCTGGAAGAAGTGACAAAGAAACACAATTTTCTTCTGATGTTTGTTTAACCCCTATATTGGAATAGCATGACGAAAATTGCGTCATCAGAGACATATTACTAGATGTCGTGTTCATTTGGTCAGTCGGTTTACTTTCATTCGTTAATAATTCCGTCAACTGATAAATGTACTGTGTCGCTTCTCTCAAGATATTTATCTTTGATTCTTTTGGGTTTTCCGTTGTACTCGGTGTGTTATGTCTAAGAACCTCTAAAGCGTTGTTCAGATTTTCTACTCTGCGCTTTTCTCTCAAGTTTCGCCGCTTCACAAACTCGTATGGACGCTCTGAATGAGGAATATGGCGTCTTTTTCTTTTAGGAAATTTGTTTTGATGACAAGTCGAGGGTATTACGTCATAACCAAGTCTGGGGGATTGGCACTGCATCGGACTGGATGTATCTAGATGTATGATTTCCATAATAGCAATTCGGTATACAGATACTAGTATTTAAGTTACTGGAGACGAGTGAAATGAACAACTGTCTAGACAAACTGTCTTTCCGCCTATTTATATTGGAGACGGATGAAAGACAAATAGACAACAGCACTGACGTCATCGTCGTTTGGTTTCAATTAAAACAATTTACAATTTTATAACCAGTAATTACAGATCATATTGCAGGAGTTTTTTTGTTAAAAGATTAAGTATGTTGTTTCAGTGGGATTTTAAAGTCTTTTTAAATCTTACTAAAATAATCTAAGAATACTGTTATTCTTTAAATAGCACTGGGACGTTTACTCCCTTGGCGGTCTAACAGAATTGTGCTTCTTGACACCTCGTCTAGACACAATCAAACAAAAGGTTGATTAAAGATTTGTTATGTTTTAAACGAAATGAAAAACTTAATTGAATCACATCATTTCCCCTTTTCTGCCAAAAAATGAAATGAGTTGTTGTTGAAATTTGTTTGTCAGTCTAGACATGGTGTAAACGGGATATTGTATATTGGCTAACGCGCACACATCCTGCCATTATGGGAAGACAGCTTTGAGCTAACAACAGTGAATACTGGATGAATTTTACGTTTCCAGTATTGTGGAATTTGTCTATGTTAATGGTGATCAAGTTTACCCACTTTCCATCCTTATAAGATTGGCACATTACTTTGCATTGTTTTTTTTTTTTTTTGTAGCTTTATTCGAAGATTTTAAGCTATTTAAACAGTTGCCTTGTTTTGTTTCTAACTGACAAACTGATGGTATGCAGAGGAGGCCTTCTGAGTTTCAAAACTTTACTGTACCAACAAGTCGCTATAACAGTTTTTGTCATTTTCTTAGAAAACGTAATCACTAAAATATCAATTTGTTTAATACATTTTATCTAAAGAGAAGGAAATCTATTTCAAATGTCTTAAAATTATGAGATTTTAACACATCCGATAATATATGGGATTTTATTCTTATCCTTGTTTATTGACCCAATTTCAAAATCCTTATAAGCATTTTTTCATTTGCAAGAGCTGCTAACATTTAGATTTCTTTTAAATGTTTTGATCGTCCTGTGAAGTTGAGGATGCCTTGAAAATTTAAAAGATTGACGTTGAGATGCAAGATATTGGTAACGCCATTTACCTGTACTAACAAAAACCATGTGCTAATAACGACCAAATTTAAATAGCCGGTTTGTATGAGTACATGTTTCAGTCTTTGTTGATTATAAAAACTAGCTTGACGATTATATCCAAGACTGATCTATGGAGAAAGTTAATATTTCATAGTTCTTGAAAAAGGAAGGAACAAATATCTCATTCTGGCAGCTCATGCCACTTTAACCAAGGTTAAAACAAATTTTGATTAGCCTAAAAATTCGAAATACTTCCAAAACTATTATTTCAGCTAGATGCAAGCGATATTTGTAATTACCAAAAAGTAGTTTAAAAGTAGTAACAGTTTACGACTGGATATTTGCAGAAAGTTGCTAAACAACAGACACACATTTTTACGAGGTAACAAACATTTTTATTATAAATAAACAAAACAATATGTTTAAATACGTAACAATTATTATCAACAAATTATCTTTTTTGCTGTAATGTGATTTAAAGCAATGTGTGTCTCGTTAAAGTTCAAATAGGACTCTCTATTTGGTGATGAGAGGTACTGTATACAAGAATCATTTCGATTTAACGTTGTCCCTTCCGACCAAACGTGTTGTTGGTGGAACGAATACATAGGAAATTCGGGAATTTCTGGAAGAAGTGACAAAGAAACACAATTTTCTTCTGATGTTTGTTTAACCCCTATATTGGAATAGCATGACGAAAATTGCGTCATCAGAGACATATTACTAGATGTCGTGTTCATTTGGTCAGTCGGTTTACTTTCATTCGTTAATAATTCCGTCAACTGATAAATGTACTGTGTCGCTTCTCTCAAGATATTTATCTTTGATTCTTTTGGGTTTTCCGTTGTACTCGGTGTGTTATGTCTTAGAATCTCTAAAGCGTTGTTCAGATTTTCTACTCTGCGCTTTTCTCTCAAGTTTCGCAGCTTCACAAACTCGTATGGACGCTCTAGGAAATTTGCTTTGACGACAAGTCGAGGGTATTACGTCATAACCAAGTCTGGGGGATTGGCACTGCATCAGACTGGATGTATCTAGATCTATGATTTCCATAATAGCAATTCGGTATACAGATATTTAAGTTACTGGAGACGAGTGAAATGAACAACTGTCTTTCCGCCTATTTATATTGGAGACGGATGAAAGACAAATAGACAACAGCACTGACGTCATCGTCGTTTGGTTTCAATTAAAACAATTGACAATTTTATAACCAGTAATTACAGATCATATTGCAGGAGTTTTTTGTTAAAAGATTAAGTATGTTGTTTCAGTGGGATTTTAAAGTCTTTTTAAATCTTACTAAAATAATCTAAGAATACTGTTATTCTTTAAATAGCACTGGGACGTTTACTCCCTTGGCGGTCTTACAGATTGTGCTTCTTGACACCTCGTCTAGACACAATCAAATAAAAGGTTGATTAAAGATTTGTTATGTTTTAAACGAAATGAAAAACTTAATTGAATCACATCATTTCCCCTTTTCTGCCAAAAAATGAAATGAGTTGTTGTTGAAATTTGTTTGTCAGTCTAGACATGGTGTAAACGGGATATTGCATATTGGCTAACGCGCACAGATCCTGCCATTATGAGAAGACAGCTTTGAGCTAACAACAGTGAATACTGGATGAATTTTACGTTTCCAGTATTGTGGAATTTGTCTATGTTAATGGTGATCAAGTTTACCCACTTTCCATCCTTATAAGATTGGTACATTACTTTGCATTGTTTTGTTTTTTTTGTAGCTTTATTCGAAGATTTTAAGCTATTTAAACAGTTGCCTTGTTTTGTTTCTAACTGACAAACTGATGGTATGCAGAGGAGGCCTTCTGAGTTTCAAAACTTTACTGTACCAACAAGTCGCTATAACAGTTTTTGTCATTTTCTTAGAAAACGTAATCACTAAAATATCAATTTGTTTAATACATTTTATCTAAAGAGAAGGAAATCTATTTCAAATGTCTTAAAATTATGAGATTTTAACACATCCGATAATATATGGGATTTTATTCTTATCCTTGTTTATTGACCCAATTTCAAAATCCTTATAAGCATTTTTTCATTTGCAAGAGCTGCTAACATTTAGATTTCTTTTAAATGTTTTGATCGTCCTGTGAAGTTGAGGATGCCTAGAAAATTTAAAAGATTGACGTTGAGATGCAAGATATTGGTAACGCCATTTACCTGTACTAACAAAAACCATGTGCTAATAACGACCAAATTTAAATAGCCGGTTGTATGAGTACATGTTTCAGTCTTTGTTGATTATAAAAACTAGCTTGACGATTATA
This sequence comes from Lepidochitona cinerea, assembly GCA_963971465.1. Lineage (NCBI taxonomy): Eukaryota > Metazoa > Mollusca > Polyplacophora > Chitonida > Tonicellidae > Lepidochitona > Lepidochitona cinerea. The sequence continues at coordinate 33,450,929 of OZ020562.1, forward strand.
TCCAAGACTGATCTATGGAGAAAGTTAATATTTCATAGTTCTTGAAAAAGGAAGGAACAAATATCTCATTCTGGCAGCTCATGCCACTTTCACCAAGGTTAAAACAAATTTTGATTAGCCTAAAAATTCGAAATATTTCCAAAACTATTATTTCAGCTAGATGCAAGCGATATTTGTAATTACCAAAAAGTAGTTTAAAAGTGGTAACAGTTTACGACTGGATATTTGCAGAAAGTTGCTAAACAACAGACACACATTTTTACGATGTAACAAACATTTTTATTATAAATAAACAAAACAATATGTTTAAATACGTAACAATTATTATAAACAAATTATCTTTTTATGCTGTAATGTGATTTAAAGCAATGTGTGTCTCGTTAAAGTTGAAATAGGACTCTCTATTTGGTGATGAGAAGTACTCTATACAAGAATCATCTCGATTTAACGTTGTCCCTTCCGACCAAACGTCTTGTTGATGGAACGAATACATAGGAAATTCGGGAATTTCTGGAAGAAGTGACAAAGAAACACAATTTCCTTCTGATGTTTGTTTAATCCCTATATTGGAATAGCATGACGAAAATTGCGTCATCAGAGACATATTACTAGATGTCGTGTTCATTTGGTCAGTCGGTTTACTTTCATTCGTTAATAATTCCGTCAACTGATAAATGTACTGTGTCGCTTCTCTCAAGATATTTATCTTTGATTCTTTTGGGTTTTCCGTTGTACTCGGTGTGTTATGTCTAAGAATCTCTAAAGCGTTGTTCAGATTTTCTACTCTGCGCTTTTCTCTCAAGTTTCGCCGCTTCACAAACTCGTATGGACGCTCTGAATGAGGAATATGGCGTCTTTTTCTTTTAGGAAATTTGTTTTGATGACAAGTCGAGGGTATTACGTCATAACCAAGTCTGGGGGATTGGCACTGCATCAGACTGGATGTATCTAGATCTATGATTTCCATAATAGCAATTCGGTATACAGATATTTAAGTTACTGGAGACGAGTGAAATGAACAACTGTCTAGACAAACTGTCTTTCCGCCTATTTATATTGGAGACGGATGAAAGACAAATAGACAACAGCACTGACGTCATCGTCGTTTGGTTTCAATTAAAACAATTGACAATTTTATAATCAGTAATTACAGATCATATTGCAGGAGTTTTTTTTGTTAAAAGATTAAGTATGTTGTTTCAGTGGGATTTTAAAGTCTTTTTAAATCTTACTAAAATAATCTAAGAATACTGTTATTCTTTAAATAGCACTGGGACGTTTACTCCCTTGGCGGTCTTACAGAATTGTGCTTCTTGACACCTCGTCTAGACACAATCAAACAAAAGGTTGATTAAAGATGTGTTATGTTTTAAACGAAATGAAAACCTTAATTGAATCACGTCATTTCCCCTTTTCTGCCAAAAAATGAAATGAGTTGTTGTTGAAATTTGTTTGTCAGTCTAGACATGGTGTAAACGGGATATTGCATATTGGCTAACGCGCACAGATCCTGCCATTATGAGAAGACAGCTTTGAGCTAACAACAGTGAATACTGGATGAATTTTACGTTTCCAGTATTGTGGAATTTGTCTATGTTAATGGTGATCAAGTTTACCCACTTTCCATCCTTATAAGATTGGTACATTACTTTGCATTGTTTTGTTTTTTTTGTAGCTTTATTCGAAGATTTTAAGCTATTTAAACAGTTGCCTTGTTTTGTTTCTAACTGACAAACTGATGGTATGCAGAGGAGGCCTTCTGAGTTTCAAAACTTTACTGTACCAACAAGTCGCTATAACAGTTTTTGTCATTTTCTTAGAAAACGTAATCACTAAAATATCAATTTGTTTAATACATTTTATCTAAAGAGAAGGAAATCTATTTCAAATGTCTTACAATTATGAGATTTTAACACATCCAATAATATGTGGGATTTTATTCTTATCCTTGTTTATTGACCCAATTTCAAAATTCTTATAAGCATTTTTTTCATTTGCAAAAGCTGCTAACATTTAGATTTCTTTTAAATGTTTTGATCGTCCTGTGAAGTTGAGGATGCCTTGAAAATTTGAAAGATTGACGTTGAGATGCAAGATATTGGTAACGCCATTTACCTGTACTAACAAAAATCATGTGCTAATAACGACCAAATTTAAATAGCCGGTTTGTATGAGTACATGTTTAAGTCTTTGTTGATTATAAAAACTAGCTTGACGATTATATCCAAGACTGATCTATGGAGAAAGTTAATATTTCATAGTTCTTGAAAAAGAAAGGAACAAATATCTCATTCTGGCAGCTCATGCCACTTTAACCAAGGTTAAAACAAATTTTGATTAGCCTAAAAATTCGAAATACTTCCAAAACTATTATTTCAGCTAGATGCAAGCGATATTTGTAATTACCAAAAAGTAGTTTAAAAGTGGTAACAGTTTACGACTGGATATTTGCAGAAAGTTGCTAAACAACAGACACACATTTTTACGAGGTAACAAACATTTTTATTATAAATAAACAAAACAATATGTTTAAATACGTAACAATTATTATAAACAAATTATCTTTTTATGCTGTAATGTGATTTAAAGCAATGTGTGTCTCGTTAAAGCTCAAATAGGACTCTCTAATTGGTGATGAGAAGTACTGTATACAAGAATCATCTCGATTTAACGTTGTCCCTTCCGACCAAACGTCTTGTTGATGGAACGAATACATAGGAAATTCGGGAATTTCTGGAAGAAGTGACAAAGAAACACAATTTTCTTCTGATGTTTGTTTAACCCCTATATTGGAATAGCATGACGAAAATTGCGTCATCGGAGACATATTACTAGATGTCGTGTTCATTTGGTCAGTCGGTTTACTTTCATTCGTTAATAATTCCGTCAACTGATAAATGTACTGTGTCGCTTCTCTCAAGATATTTATCTTTGATTCTTTTGGGTTTTCCGTTGTACTCGGTGTGTTATGTCTAAGAATCTCTAAAGCGTTGTTCAGATTTTCTACTCTGCGCTTTTCTCTCAAGTTTCGCCGCTTCACAAACTCGTATGGACGCTCTGAATGAGGAATATGGCGTCTTTTTCTTTTAGGAAATTTGTTTTGATGACAAGTCGAGGGTATTACGTCATAACCAAGTCTGGGGGATTGGCACTGCATCAGACTGGATGTATCTAGATCTATGATTTCCATAATAGCAATTCGGTATACAGATACTAGTATTTAAGTTACTGGAGACGAGTGAAATGAACAACTGTCTAGACAAACTGTCTTTCCGCCTATTTATATTGGAGACGGATGAAAGACAAATAGACAACAGCACTGACGTCATCGTCGTTTGGTTTCAATTAAAACAATTGACAATTTTATAACCAGTAATTACAGATCATATTGCAGGAGTTTTTTTGTTAAAAGATTAAGTATGTTGTTTCAGTGGGATTTTAAAGTCTTTTTAAATCTTACTAAAATAATCTAAGAATACTGTTATTCTTTAAATAGCACTGGGACGTTTACTCCCTTGGCGGTCTTACAGAATTGTGCTTCTTGACACCTCGTCTAGACACAATCAAACAAAAGGTTGATTAAAGATTTGTTATGTTTTAAACGAAATGAAAAACTTAATTGAATCACATCATTTCCCCTTTTCTGCCAAAAAATGAAATGAGTTGTTGTTGAAATTTGTTTGTCAGTCTAGACATGGTGTAAACGGGATATTGCATATTGGCTAACGCGCACAGATCCTGCCATTACGGGAAGACAGCTTTGAGCTAAAAACAGTGAATACTGGATGAATTTTACGTTTCCAGTATTGTGGAATTTGTCTATGTTAATGGTGATCAAGTTTACCCACTTTCCATCCTTATAAGATTGGCACATTACTTTGCATTGTTTTTTTTTGGGGGGGGGGGGGTTTTGTAGCTTTATTCGAAGATTTTAAGCTATTTAAACAGTTGCCTTGTTTTGTTTCTAACTGACAAACTGATGGTATGCAGAGGAGGCGTCCTGAGTTTCAAAACTTTACTGTACCAACAAGTCGCTATAACAGTTTTTGTCATTTTCTTAGAAAACGTAATCACTAAAATATCAATTTGTTTAATACATTTTATCTAAAGAGAAGGAAATCTATTTCAAATGTCTTAAAATTATGAGATTTTGACACATCCGATAATATATGGGATTTTATTCTTATCCTTGTTTATTGACCCAATTTCAAAATCCTTATAAGCATTTTTTCATTTGCAAGAGCTGCTAACATTTAGATTTCTTTTAAATGTTTTGATCGTCCTGTGAAGTTGAGGATGCCTTGAAAATTTAAAAGATTGACGTTGAGATGCAAGATATTGGTAACGCCATTTACCTGTACTAACAAAAACCATGTGCTAATAACGACCAAATTTAAATAGCCGGTTTGTATGAGTACATGTTTCAGTCTTTGTTGATTATAAAAACTAGCTTGACGATTATATCCAAGACTGATCTATGGAGAAAGTTAATATTTCATAGTTCTTGAAAAGGGAAGGAACAAATATCTCATTCTGGCAGCTCATGCCACTTTAACCAAGGTTAAAACAAATTTTGATTAGCCTAAAAATTCGAAATACTTCCAAAACTATTATTTCAGCTAGATGCAAGCGATATTTGTAATTACCAAAAAGTAGTTTAAAAGTGGTAACAGTTTACGACTGGATATTTGCAGAAAGTTGCTAAACAACAGACACACATTTTTACGAGGTAACAAACATTTTTATTATAAATAAACAAAACAATATGTTTAAATACGTAACAATTATTATAAACAAATTATCTTTTTATGCTGTAATGTGATTTAAAGCAATGTGTGTCTCGTTAAAGTTCAAATAGGACTCTCTATTTGGTGATGAGAGGTACTGTATACAAGAATCATTTCGATTTAACGTTGTCCCTTCCGACCAAACGTCTTGTTGATGGAACGAATACATAGGAAATTCGGGAATTTCTGGAAGAAGTGACAAAGAAACACAATTTTCTTCTGATGTTTGTTTAACCCCTATATTGGAATAGCATGACGAAAATTGCGTCATCAGAGACATATTACTAGATGTCCTGTTCATTTGGTCAGTCGGTTTACTTTCATTCGTTAATAATTCCGTCAACTGATAAATGTACTGTGTCGCTTCTCTCAAGATATTTATCTTTGATTCTTTTGGGTTTTCCGTTGTACTCGGTGTGTTATGTCTTAGAATCTCTAAAGCGTTGTTCAGATTTTCTACTCTGCGCTTTTCTCTCAAGTTTCGCAGCTTCACAAACTCGTATGGACGCTCTAGGAAATTTGCTTTGATGACAAGTCGAGGGTATTACGTCATAACCAAGTCTGGGGGATTGGCACTGCATCAGACTGGATGTATCTAGATCTATGATTTCCATAATAGCAATTCGGTATACAGATATTTAAGTTACTGGAGACGAGTGAAATGAACAACTGTCTAGACAAACTGTCTTTCCGCCTATTAATATTGGAGACGGATGAAAGACAAATAGACAACAGCACTGACGTCATCGTCGTTTGGTTTCAATTAAAACAATTGACAATTCTATAATCAGTAATTACAGATCATATTGCAGGAGTTTTTTTGTTTAAAGATTAAGTATGTTGTTTCAGTGAGAATTTAAAGTCTTTTTAAATCTTACTAAAATAATCTAAGAATACTGTTATTCTTTAAATAGCACTGGGACGTTTACTCCCTTGGCGGTCTTACAGAATTGTGCTTCTTGACACCTCGTCTAGACACAATCAAATAAAAGGTTGATTGAAGATTTGTTATGTTTTAAACGAAATGAAAAACTTAATTGAATCACATCATTTCCCCTTTTCTGCCAAAAAATGAAATGAGTTGTTGTTGAAATTTGTTTGTCAGTCTAGACATGGTGTAAACGGGATATTGCATATTGGCTAACGCGCACAGATCCTGCCATTACGGGAAGACAGCTTTGAGCTAAAAACAGTGAATACTGGATGAATTTTACGTTTCCAGTATTGTGGAAGTTGTCTATGTTAATGGTGATCAAGTTTACCCACTTTCCATCCTTATAAGATTGGCACATTACTTTGCATTGTTTTTTTTTGTAGCTTTATTCGAAGATTTTAAGCTATTTAAACAGTTGCCTTGTTTTGTTTCTAACTGACAAACTGATGGTATGCAGAGGAGGCGTCCTGAGTTTCAAAACTTTACTGTACCAACAAGTCGCTATAACAGTTTTTGTCATTTTCTTAGAAAACGTAATCACTAAAATATCAATTTGTTTAATACATTTTATCTAAAGAGAAGGAAATCTATTTGAAATGTCTTAAAATTATGAGATTTTAACACATCCGATAATATATGGGATTTTATTCTTATCCTTGTTTATTGACCCAATTTCAAAATCCTTATAAGCATTTTTTCATTTGCAAGAGCTGCTAACATTTAGATTTCTTTTAAATGTTTTGATCGTCCTGTGAAGTTGAAGATGCCTTGAAAATTTAAAAGATTGACGTTGAGATGCAAGATATTGGTAACGCCATTTACCTGTACTAACAAAAACCATGTTCTAATAACGACCAAATTTAAATAGCCGGTTTGTATGAGTACATGTTTGAGTCTTTGCTGATTATAAAAACTAGCTTGACGATTATATCCAAGACTCATCTATGGAGAAAGTTAATATTTCATAGTTCTTGAAAAAGGAAGGAACAAATATCTCATTCTGGCAGCTCATGCCACTTTAACCAAGGTTAAAACAAATTTTGATTAGCCTAAAAATTCGAAATATTTCCAAAACTATTATTTCAGCTAGATGCAAGCGATATTTGTAATTACCAAAAAGTAGTTTAAAAGTGGTAACAGTTTACGACTGGATATTTGCAGAAAGTTGCTAAACAACAGACACACATTTTTACGATGTAACAAACATTTTTATTATAAATAAACAAAACAATATGTTTAAATACGTAACAATTATTATAAACAAATTATCTTTTTATGCTGTAATGTGATTTAAAGCAAGGTGTGTCTCGTTAAAGTTCAAATAGGACTCTCTATTTGGTGATGAGAGGTACTGTATACAAGAATCATTTCGATTTAACGTTGTCCCTTCCGACCAAACGTCTTGTTGATGGAACGAATACATAGGAAATTCGGGAATTTCTGGAAGAAGTGACAAAGAAACACAATTTTCTTCTGATGTTTGTTTAACCCCTATATTGGAATAGCATGACGAAAATTGCGTCATCAGAGACATATTACTAGATGTCGTGTTCATTTGGTCAGTCGGTTTACTTTCATTCGTTAATAATTCCGTCAACTGATAAATGTACTGTGTCGCTTCTCTCAATATATTTATCTTTGATTCTTTTGGGTTTTCCGTTGTACTCGGTGTGTTATGTCTTAGAATCTCTAAAGCGTTGTTCAGATTTTCTACTCTGCGCATTTCTCTCAAGTTTTGCAGCTTCACAAACTCGTATGGACGCTCTGAATGAGGAATATGGCGTCTTTTTCTTTTAGGAAATTTGTTTTGATGACAAGTCGAGGGTATTACGTCATAACCAAGTCTGGGGGATTGGCACTGCATCAGACTGAATGTATCTAGATGTATGATTTCCATAATACCAATTCGGTATACAGATATTTAAGTTACTGGAGACGAGTGAAATGAACAACTGTCTAGACAAACTGTCTTTCCGCCTATTTATATTGGAGACGGATGAAAGACAAATAGACAACAGCACTGACGTCATCGTCGTTTGGTTTCAATTAAAACAATTGACAATTTTACAATCAGTAATTACAGATCATATTGCAGGAGTTTTTTTGTTTAAAGATTAAGTATGTTGTTTCAGTGGGATTTTAAAGTCTTTTTAAATCTTACTAAAATAATCTAAGAATACTGTTATTCTTTAAATAGCACTGGGACGTTTACTCCCTTGGCGGTCTTACAGAATTGTGCTTCTTGACACCTCGTCTAGACACAATCAAATAGAAGGTTGATTAAAGATTTGTTATGTTTTAAACGAAATGAAAAATTTAATTGAATCACATCATTTCCCCTTTTCTGCCAAAAAATGAAATGAGTTGTTGTTGAAATTTGTTTGTCAGTCTAGACATGGTGTAAACGGGATATTGCATATTGGCTAACGCGCACAGATCCTGCCATTACGGGAAGACAGCTTTGAGCTAACAACAGTGAATACTTGATGAATTTTACGTTTCCAGTATTGTGGAATTTGTCTATGTTAATGGTGATCAAGTTTACCCACTTTCCATCCTAATAAGATTGGCACATTACTTTGCATTGTTTTGTTTTGTTTTTTTGTAGCTTTATTCGAAGATTTTAAGCTATTTAAACAGTTGCCTTGTTTTGTTTCTAACTGACAAACTGATGGTATGCAGAGGAGGCGTCCTGAGTTTCAAAACTTTACTGTACCAACAAGTCGCTATAACCGTTTTTGTCATTTTCTTAGAAAACGTAATCACTAAAATATCAATTTGTCTAATACAGTTTATCTAAAGAGAAGGAAATCTATTTCAAATGTCTTAAAATTATGAGATTTTAACACATCCGATAATATATGGGATTTTATTCTTATCCTTGTTTATTGACCCAATTTCAAAATCCTTATAAGCATTTTTTCATTTGCAAGAGCTGCTAACATTTAGATTTCTTTTAAATGTTTTGATCGTCCTGTGAAGTTGAGGATGCCTTGAAAATTTAAAAGATTGACGTTGAGATGCAAGATATTGGTAACGCCATTTACCTGTACTAACAAAAACTATGTGCTAATAACGACCAAATTTAAATAGCCGGTTTGTATGAGTACATGTTTAAGTCTTTGTTGATTATAAAAACTAGCTTGACGATTATATCCAAGACTGATCTATCGAGAAAGTTAATATTTCATAGTTCTTGAAAAAGGAAGGAACAAATTTCTCATTCTGGCAGCTCATGCCACTTTAACCAAGGTTAAAACAAATTTTGATTAGCCTAAAAATTCGAAATATTTCCAAAACTATTATTTCAGCTAGATGCAGGCGATATTTGTAGTTACCAAAAAGTAGTTTAAAAGTGGTAACAGTTTACGACTGGATATTTGCAGAAAGTTGCTAAACAACAGACACACATTTTTACGAGGTAACAAACATTTTTATTATAAATAAACAAAACAATATGTTTAAATACGTAACAATTATTATAAACAATTTATCTTTTTATGCTGTAATGTGATTTAAAGCAATGTGTGTCTCGTTAAAGTTCAAATAGGACTCTCTATTTGGTGATGAGAAGTACTGTATACAAGAATCATCTCGATTTAACGTTGTCCCTTCCGACCAAACATCTTGTTGATGGAACGAATACATAGGAAATTCAGGAATTTCTGGAAGAAGTGACAAAGAAACACAATTTTCTTCTGATGTTTGTTTAACCCCTATATTGGAATAGCATGACGAAAATTGCGTCATCAGAGACATATTACTAGATGTCGTGTTCATTTGGTCAGTCGGTTTACTTTCATTCGTTAATAATTCCGTCAACTGATAAATGTACTGTGTCGCTTCTCTCAAGATATTAATCTTTGATTCTTTTGGGTTTTCCGTTGTACTCGGTGTGTTATGTCTTAGAATCTCTAAAGCGTTGTTCAGATTTTCTATTCTGCGCTTTTCTCTCAAGTTTCGCCGCTTCACAAACTCGTATGGACGCTCTGAATGAGGAATATGGCGTCTTTTTCTTTTAGGAAATTTGTTTTGATGACAAGTCGAGGGTATTACGTCATAACCAAGTCTGGGGGATTGGCACTGCATCAGACTGAATGTATCTAGATGTATGATTTCCATAATACCAATTCGGTATACAGATATTTAAGTTACTGGAGACGAGTGAAATGAACAACTGTCTAGACAAACTGTCTTTCCGCCTATTTATATTGGAGACGGATGAAAGACAAATAGACAACAGCACTGACGTCATCGTCGTTTGGTTTCAATTAAAACAATTGACAATTTTACAATCAGTAATTACAGATCATATTGCAGGAGTTTTTTTGTTTAAAGATTAAGTATGTTGTTTCAGTGGGATTTTAAAGTCTTTTTAAATCTTACTAAAATAATCTAAGAATACTGTTATTCTTTAAATAGCACTGGGACGTTTACTCCCTTGGCGGTCTTACAGAATTGTGCTTCTTGACACCTCGTCTAGACACAATCAAATAGAAGGTTGATTAAAGATTTGTTATGTTTTAAACGAAATGAAAAACTTAATTGAATCACATCATTTCCCTTTTCTGCCAAAAAATGAAATGGGTTGTTGTTGAAATTTGTTTGTCAGTCTAGACATGGTGTAAACGGGATATTGCATATTGGCTAACGCGCACAGATCCTGCCATTACGGGAAGACAGATTTGAGCTAACAACAGTGAATACTTGATGAATTTTACGTTTCCAGTATTGTGGAATTTGTCTATGTTAATGGTGATCAAGTTTACCCACTTTCCATCCTTATAAGATTGGCACATTACTTTGCATTGTTTTGTTTTGTTTTTTTTGTAGCTTTATTCGAAGATTTTAAGCTATTTAAACAGTTGCCTTGTTTTGTTTCTAACTGACAAACTGATGGTATGCAGAGGAGGCGTCCTGAGTTTCAAAACTTTACTGTACCAACAAGTCGCTATAACCGTTTTTGTCATTTTCTTAGAAAACGTAATCACTAAAATATCAATTTGTCTAATACAGTTTATCTAAAGAGAAGGAAATCTATTTCAAATGTCTTAAAATTATGAGATTTTAACACATCCGATAATATATGGGATTTTATTCTTATCCTTGTTTATTGACCCAATTTCAAAATCCTTATAAGCATTTTTTCATTTGCAAGAGCTGCTAACATTTAGATTTCTTTTAAATGTTTTGATCGTCCTGTGAAGTTGAGGATGCCTTGAAATTTAAAAGATTGACGTTGAGATGCAAGATATTGGTAACGCCATTTACCTGTACTAACAAAAACTATGTGCTAATAACGACCAAATTTAAATAGCCGGTTTGTATGAGTACATGTTTCAGTCTTTGTTGCTTATAAAAACTAGCTTGACGATTATATCCAAGACTGATCTATGGAGAAAGTTAATATTTCATAGTTCTTGAAAAGGGAAGGAACAAATATCTCATTCTGGCAGCTCATGCCACTTTAACCAAGGTTAAAACAAATTTTGATTAGCCTAAAAATTCGAAATATTTCCAAAACTATTATTTCAGCTAGATGCAAGCGATATTTGTAATTACCAAAAAGTAGTTTAAAAGTGGTAACAGTTTACGACTGGATATTTGCAAAAAGTTGCTAAACAACAGACACACATTTTTACGATGTAACAAACATTTTTATTCTAAATAATCAAAACAATATGTTTAAATACGTATCAATTATTATAAACAAATTATCTTTTTATGCTGTAATGTGATTTAAAGCAATGTGTGTCTCGTTAAAGTTCAAATAGGACTCTCTATTTGGTGATGAGAAGTACTGTATACAAGAATCATCTCGATTTAACGTTGTCCCTTCCGACCAAACGTCTTGTTCGTGGAACGAATACATAGGAAATTCGGGAATTTCTGGAAGAAGTGACAAAGAAACACAATTTTCTTCTGATGTTTGTTTAACCCCTATATTGGAATAGCATGACGAAAATTGCATCATCAGAGACATATTACTAGATGTCGTGTTCATTTGGTCAGTCGGTTTACTTTCATTCGTTAATAATTCCGTCAACTGGAAAATGTACTGTGTCGCTTCTCTCAAGATATTTATTTTTGATTCTTTTCGGTTTTCCGTTGTACTCGGTGTGTTACATGTATGTCTTAGAATCTCTAAAGCCTTGTTCAGATTTTCTACTCTGCCCATTTCTCTTAAGTTTCGCCGCTTCACAAACTCGTATGGACGCTCTGAATGAGGAATATGGCGTCTTTTTCTTTTAGGAAATTTATTTTGATGACAAGTCGAGGGTTATACGTCATAACCAAGTCTGGGGGATTGGCACTGCATCAGACTGGATGTATCTAGATATATGATTTCCATAATAGCAATACGGTATACAGATATTTAAGTTACTGGAGACGAGTGAAATGAACAACTGTCTAGACAAACTGTCTTTCCGCCTATTTATATTGGAGACGGATGAAAGACAAATAGACAACAGCACTGACGTCATCGTCGTTTGGTTTCAATTAAAACAATTGACAATTTTATAATCAGTAATTACAGATCATATTGCAGGAGTTTTTTTGTTTAAAGATTAAGTATGTTGTTTCAGTGGGATTTTAAAGTCTTTTTAAATCTTACTAAAATAATCTAAGAATACTGTTATTCTTTAAATAGCACTGGGACGTTTACTCCCTTGGCGGTCTTACAGAATTGTGCTTCTTGACACCTCGTCTAGACACAATCAAACAAAAGGTTGATTAAAGATTTGTTATGTTTTAAACGAAATGAAAAACTTAATTGAATCACATCATTTCCCCTTTTCTGCCAAAAAATGAAATGAGTTGTTGTTGAAATTTGTTTGTCAGTCTAGACATGGTGTAAACGGGATATTGCATATTGGCTAACGCGCACAGATCCTGCCATTACGGGAAGACAGCTTTGAGCTAACAACAGTGAATACTGGATGAATTTTACGTTTCCAGTATTGTGGAATTTGTCTATGTTAATGGTGATCAAGTTTACCCACTTTCCATCCTTATAAGATTGGCACATTACTTTGCATTGTTTTGTTTTGTTTTTTTTTTTTGTAGCTTTATTCGAAGATTTTAAGCTATTTAAACAGTTGCCTTGTTTTGTTTCTAACTGACAAACTGATGGTATGCAGAGGAGGCGTCCTGAGTTTCAAATCTTTACTGTACCAACAAGTCGCTATAACAGTTTTTGTCATTTTCTTAGAAAACGTAATCACTAAAATATCAATTTGTCTAATACAGTTTATCTAAAGAGAAGGAAATCTATTTCAAATGTCTTAAAATTATGAGATTTTAACACATCCGATAATATATGGGATTTTATTCTTATCCTTGTTTATTGACCCAATTTCAAAATCCTTATAAGCATTTTTTCAATTGCAAGAGCTGCTAACATTTAGATTTCTTTTAAATGTTTTGATCGTCCTGTGAAGTTGAGGATGCCTTGAAAATTTACAAGATTGACGTTGAGATGCAAGATATTGGTAACGCCATTTACCTGTACTAACAAAAACCATGTGCTAATAACGACCAAATTTAAATAGCCGGTTTGTATGAGTACATGTTTGGGTCTTTGTTGATTATATAAGCTAGCTTGACGATTATATCCAAGACTGATCTATGGAGAAAGTTAATATTTCATAGTTCTTGAAAAAAGGAGGAACAAATATCTTATTCTGGCAGCTCATGCCACTTTAACCAAGGTTAAAACAAATTTTAATTAGCCTAAAAATTCGAAATATTTCCAAAACTATTATTTCAGCTAGATGCAAGCGATATTTGGAATTACCAAAAAGTAGTTTAAAAGTGGTAACAGTTTACGACTGGATATTTGCAGAAAACTGCTAAACAACAGACACACATTTTTACGATGTAACAAACATTTTTATTATAAATAAACAAAACAATATGTTTAAATATGTAACAATTATTATAAACAAATTATCTTTTTATGCTGTAATGTGATTTAAAGCAATGTGTGTCTCGTTAAAGTTCAAATAGGACTCTCTATTTGGTGATGAGAAGTACTGTATACAAGAATCATCTCAATTTAACGTTGTCCCTTCCGACCAAACGTCTTGTTGGTGGAACGAATACATAGTAAATTCGGGAATTTCTGGAAGAAGTGACAAAGAAACACAATTTTCTTCTGATGTTTGTTTAATCCCTATATTGGAATAGCATGACGAAAATTGCGTCATCAGAGACATATTACTAGATGTGTTCATTTGGTCAGTCGGTTTACTTTCGTTCGTTAATAAATCCGTCAACTGATAAATGTACTGTGTCGCTTCTCTCAAGATATTTATCTTTGATTCTTTTGGGTTTTCCGTTGTACTCGGTGTGTTATGTCTTAGAATCTCTAAAGCGTTGTTCAGATTTTCTACTCTGCGCTTTTCTCTCAAGTTTCGCCGCTTCACAAACTCGTATGGACGCTCTGGATGAGGAATATGGCGTCTTTTTCTTTTAGGAAATTTGTTTTGATGACAAGTCGAGGGTATTACGTCATAACCAACTCTGGGGGATTGGCACTGCATCAGACTGGATGTATCTAGATGTATGATTTCCATAATAGCAATTCGGTATACAGATATTTAAGTTACTAGAGACGAGTGAAATGAACAACTGTCTAGACAAACTGTCTTTCCGCGTATTTATATTGGAGACGGATGAAAGACAAATAGACAACAGCACTGACGTCATCGTCGTTTGGTTTCAATTAAAACAATTGACAATTTTATAATCAGTAATTACAGATCATATTGCAGGAGTTTTTTGCTTAAAGATTAAGTATGTTGTTTCAGTGGGATTTTAAAGTCTTTTTAAATCTTACTAAAATAATCTAAGAATACTGTTATTCTTTAAATAGCACTGGGACGTTTACTCCCTTGGCGGTCTTACAGAATTGTGCTTCTTGACACCTCGTCTAGACACAATCAAACAAAAGGTTGATTAAAGATTTGTTATGTTTTAAACGAAATGAAAAGCTTAATTGAATCACATCATTTCCCCTTTTCTGCCAAATAATTAAATGGGTTGTTGTTGAAATTTGTTTGTCAGTCTAGACATGGTGTAAACGGGATATTGCATATTGGCTAACGCGCACAGATCCTGCCATTATGGGAAGAAAACTTTGAGCTAACAACAGTGAATACTGGATGAATTTTACGTTTCCAGTATTGTGGAATTTGTCTATGTTAATGGTGATCAAGTTTACCCACTTTCCATCCTTATAAGATTGGCACATTACTTTGCATTGTTTTTTTTGTAGCTTTATTCGAAGATTTTAAGCTATTTAAACAGTTGCCTTGTTTTGTTTCTAACTGACAAACTGATGGTATGCAGAGGAGGCGTCCTCAGTTTCAAAACTTTACTGTACCAACAAGTCGCTATAACAGTTTTTGTCATTTTCTTAGAAAACGTAATCACTAAAATATCAATTTGTCTAATACATTTTATCTAAAGAGAAGGAAATCTATTTCAAATGTCTTAAAATTATGAGATTTTAACACATCCGATAATATATGGGATTTTATTCTTATCCTTGTTTATTGACCCAATTTCAAAATCCTTATAAGCATTTTTTCATTTGCAAAAGCTGCTAACATTTAGATTTCTTTTAAATGTTTTGATCGTCCTGTGAAGTTGAGGATGCCTTGAAAATTTAAAAGATTGACGTTGAGATGCAAGATATTGGTAACGCCATTTACCTGTACTAACAAAAACCTTGTGCTAATAACGACCAAATTTAAATAGCCGGTTTGTATGAGTACATGTTTCAGTCTTTGTTGATAATAAAAACTAGCTTGACGATTATATCCAAGACTGATCTATCGAGAAAGTTAATATTTCATAGTTCTTGAAAAAGGAAGGAACAAATTTCTCATTCTGGCAGCTCATGCCACTTTAACCAAGGTTAAAACAAATTTTGATTAGCCTAAAAATTCGAAATATTTCCAAAACTATTATTTCAGCTAGATGCAAGCGATATTTGTAGTTACCAAAAAGTAGTTTAAAAGTGGTAACAGTTTACGACTGGATATTTGCGGAAAGTTGCTAAACAACAGACACACATTTTTACGAGGTAACAAACATTTTTATTATAAATAAACAAAACAATATGTTTAAATACGTAACAATTATTATAAACAATTTATCTTTTTATGCTGTAATGTGATTTAAAGCAATGTGTGTCTCGTTAAAGTTCAAATAGGACTCTCTATTTGGTGATGAGAAGTACTCTATACAAGAATCATCTCGATTTAACGTTGTCCCTTCCGACCAAACGTCTTGTTGATGGAACGAATACATAGGAAATTCGGGAATTTCTGGAAGAAGTGACAAAGAAACACAATTTTCTTCTGATGTTTGTTTAACCCCTATATTGGAATAGCATGACGAAAATTGCGTCATCAGAGACATATTACTAGATGTCGTGTTCATTTGGTCAGTCGGTTTACTTTCATTCGTTAATAATTCCGTCAACTGATAAATGTATTGTGTCGCTTCTCTCAAGATATTTATCTTTGATTTTTTTGGGTTTTCCGTTGTACTCGGTGTGTTATGTCTAAGAATCTCTAAAGCGTTGTTCAGATTTTCTATTCTGCGCTTTTCTCTCAAGTTTCGCCGCTTCACAAACTCGTATGGACGCTCTGAATGAGGAATATGGCGTCTTTTTCTTTTAGGAAATTTGTTTTGATGACAAGTCGAGGGTATTACGTCATAACCAACTCTGGGGGATTGGCACTGCATCAGACTGGATGTATCTAGATGTATGATTTCCATAATAGCAATTCGGTATACAGATATTTAAGTTACTGGAGACGAGTGAAATGAACAACTGTCTAGACAAACTGTCTTTCCGCGTATTTATATTGGAGACGGATGAAAGACAAATAGACAACAGCACTGACGTCATCGTCGTTTGGTTTCAATTAAAACAATTTACAATTTTATAATCAGTAATTACAGATCATATTGCAGTTTTTTGCTTAAAGATTAAGTATGTTGTTTCAGTGGGATTTTAAAGTATTTTTAAATCTTACTAAAATAATCTAAGAATACTGTTATTCTTTAAATAGCACTGGGACGTTTACTCCCTTGGCGGTCTTACAGATTTGTGCTTCTTGACACCTCGTCTAGACACAATCAAACAAAAGGTTGATTAAAGATTTGTTATGTTTTAAACGAAATGAAAAACTTAATTGAATCACATCATTTCCCCTTTTCTGCCAAAAAATGAAATGGGTTGTTGTTGAAATTTGTTTGTCAGTCTAGACATGGTGTAAACGGGATATTGCATATTGGCTAACGCGAACAGATCCTGCCATTATGGGAAGAAAGCTTTGAGCTAACAACAGTGAATACTGGATGAATTTTACGTTTCCAGTATTGTGGAATTTGTCTATGTTAATGGTGATCAAGTTTACCCACTTTCATCCTTATAAGATTGGCACATTACTTTGCATTGTTTTTTTTGTAGCTTTATTCGAAGATTTTAAGCTATTTAAACAGTTGCCTTGTTTTGTTTCTAACTGACAAACTGATGGTATGCAGAAGAGGCGTTCTCAGTTTCAAAACTTTACTGTACCAACAAGTCGCTATAACAGTTTTTGTCATTTTCTTAGAAAACGTAATCACTAAAATATCAATTTGTCTAATACATTTTATCTAAAGAGAAGGAAATCTATTTCAAATGTCTTAAAATTATGAGATTTTAACACATCCGATAATATATGGGATTTTATTCTTATCCTTGTTTATTGACCCAATTTCAAAATCCTTATAAGCATTTTTTCATTTGCAAAAGCTGCTAACATTTAGATTTCTTTTAAATGGTTTGATCGTCCTGTGAAGTTGAGGATGCCTTGAAAATTTAAAAGATTGACGTTGAGCTGCAAGATATTGGTAACGCCATTTACCTGTACTAACAAAAACCTTGTGCTAATAACGACCAAATTTAAATAGCCGGTTTGTATGAGTACATGTTTCAGTATTTGTTGATTATAAAAACTAGCTTGACGATTATATCCAAGACTGATCTATCGAGAAAGATAATATTTCATAGTTCTTGAAAAAGGAAGGAACAAATTTCTCATTCTGGCAGCTCATGCCACTTTAACCAAGGTTAAAACAAATTTTGATTAGCCTAAAAATTCGAAATATTTCCAAAACTATTATTTCAGCTAGATGCAAGCGATATTTGTAGTTACCAAAAAGTAGTTTAAAAGTGGTAACAGTTTACGACTGGATATTTGCGGAAAGTTGCTAAACAACAGACACACATTTTTACGAGGTAACAAACATTTTTATTATAAATAAACAAAACAATTTGTTTAAATACGTAACAATTATTATAAACAATTTATCTTTTTATGCTGTAATGTGATTTAAAGCAATGTGTGTCTCGTTAAAGTTCAAATAGGACTCTCTATTTGGTGATGAGAAGTACTGTATACAAGAATCATCTCGATTTAACGTTGTCCCTTCCGACCAAACGTCTTGTTGATGGAACGAATACATAGGAAATTCGGGAATTTCTGGAAGAAGTGACAAAGAAACACAAATTTCTTCTGATGTTTGTTTAACGCCTATATTGGAATAGCATGACGAAAATTGCGTCATCAGAGACATATTACTAGATGTCGTGTTCATTTGGTCAGTCGGTTTACTTTCATTCGTTAATAATTCCGTCAACTGATAAATGTATTGTGTCGCTTCTCTCAAGATATTTATCTTTGATTCTTTTGGGTTTTCTGTTGTACTCGGTGTGTCATGTCTAAGAATCTCTAAAGCGTTGTTCAGATTTTCTATTCTGCGCTTTTCTCTCAAGTTTCGCCGCTTCACAAACTCGTATGGACGCTCTGAATGAGGAATATGGCGTCTTTTTCTTTTAGGAAATTTGTTTTGATGACAAGTCGAGGGTATTACGTCATAACCAAGTCTGGGGGATTGGCACTGCATCAGACTGGATGTATCTAGATGTATTATTTCCATAATAGCAATTCGGTATACAGATATTTAAGTTACTGGAGACGAGTGAAATGAACAACTGTCTAGACAAACTGTCTTTCCGCCTATTTATATTGGAGACGGATGAAAGACAAATAGACAACAGCACTGACGTCATCGTCGTTTGGTTTCAATTAAAACAATTGACAATTTTATAATCAGTAATTACAGATCATATCGCAGGAGGTTTTTTTTGCTTAAAGATTAAGTATGTTGTTTCAGTGGGATTTTAAAGTCTTTTTAAATCTTACTAAAATAATCTAAGAATACTGTTATTCTTTAAATAGCACTGGGACGTTTACTCCCTTGGCGGTCTTACAGAATTGTGCTTCTTGACACCTCGTCTAGACACAATCAAATAGAAGGTTGATTAAAGATTGGTTATGTTTTAAACGAAATGAAAAACTTAATTGAATCACATCATTTCCCTTTTCTGCCAAAAAATGAAATGGGTTGTTGTTGAAATTTGTTTGTCAGTCTAGACATGGTGTAAACGGGATATTGCATATTGGCTAACGCGCACAGATCCTGCCATTATGGGAAGACAGCTTTGAGCTAACAACAGTGAATACTGGATGAATTTTACGTTTCCAGTATTGTGGAATTTGTCTATGTTAATGGTGATCAAGTTTACCCACTTTCCATCCTTATAAGATTGGCAAATTACTTTGCATTGTTTTGTTTTTTTTTTTGTAGCTTTATTCGAAGATTTTAAGCTATTTAAACAGTTGCCTTGTTTTGTTTCTAACTGACAAACTGATGGTATGCAGAGGAGGCGTCCTCAGTTTCAAAACTTTACTGTACCAACAATTCGCTATAACAGTTTTTGTCATTTTCTTAGAAAACGTAATCACTAAAATATCAATTTGTCTAATACATTTTATCTAAAGAGAAGGAAATCTATTTCAAATGTCTTAAAATTATGAGATTTTAACACATCCGATAATATATGGGATTTTATTCTTATCCTTGTTTATTGACCCAATTTCAAAATCCTTATAAGCATTTTTTCATTTGCAAAAGCTGCTAACATTTAGATTTCTTTTAAATGGTTTGATCGTCCTGTGAAGTTGAGGATGCCTTGAAAATTTAAAAGATTGACGTTGAGATGCAAGATATTGGTAACGCCATTTACCTGTACTAACAAAAACCTTGTGCTAATAACGACCAAATTTAAATAGCCGGTTTGTATGAGTACATGTTTCAGTCTTTGTTGATTATAAAAACTAGCTTGACGATTATATCCAAGACTGATCTATGGAGAAAGTTAATATTTCATAGTTCTTGAAAAAGAAATGAACAAATATCTCATTCTGGCAGCTCATGCCACTTTAACCAAGGTTAAAACAAATTTTGATTAGCCTAAAAATTCGAAATATTTCCAAAACTATTATTTTAGCTAGATTCAAGCGATATTTGGAATTACCAAAAAGTAGTTTAAAAGTGGTAACAGTTTACGACTGGATATTTGCAGAAAGTTGCTAAACAACAGACACACATTTTTACGATGTAACAAACATTTTTATTATAAATAAACAAAACAATATGTTTAAATACGTAACAATTATTATATACAAATTATCTTTTTATGCTGTAATGTGATTTAAAGCAATGTGTGTCTCGTTAAAGTTCAAATAGGACTCTCTATTTGGTGATGAGAAGTACTGTATACAAGAATCATCTCGATTTAACGTTGTCCCTTCCAACCAAACGCCTTGTTGATGGAACGAATACATAGGAAATTCGGGAATTTCTGGAAGAAGTGACAAAGAAACACAATTTTCTTCTGATGTTTGTTTAACGCCTATATTGGAATAGCATGACGAAAATTGCGTCATCAGAGACATATTACTAGATGTCGTGTTCATTTGGTCAGTCGGTTTACTTTCATTCGTTAATAATTCCGTCAACTGATAAATGTATTGTGTCGCTTCTCTCAAGATATTTATCTTTGATTCTTTTGGGTTTTCCGTTGTACTCGGTGTGTTATGTCTAAGAATCTCTAAAGCGTTGTTCAGATTTTCTATTCTGCGCTTTTCTCTCAAGTTTCGCCGCTTCACAAACTCGTATGGACGCTCTGAATGAGGAATATGGCGTCTTTTTCTTTTAGGAAATTTGTTTTGATGACAAGTCGAGGGTATTACGTCATAACCAAGTCTGGGGGATTGGCACTGCATCAGGCTGGATGTATCTAGATCTATGATTTCCATAATAGCAATTCGGTATACAGATATTTAAGTTACTGGAGACGAGTGAAATGAACAACTGTCTAGACAAACTGTCTTTCCGCGTATTTATATTGGAGACGGATGAAAGACAAATAGACAACAGCACTGACGTCATCGTCGTTTGGTTTCAATTAAAACAATTGACAATTTTATAATCAGTAATTACAGATCATATTGCAGGAGTTTTTTTGCTTAAAGATTAAGTATGTTGTTTCAGTGGGATTTTAAAGTCTTTTTAAATCTTACTAAAATAATCTAAGAATACTGTTATTCTTTAAATAGCACTGGGACGTTTACTCCCTTGGCGGTCTTACAGAATTGTGCTTCTTGACACCTCGTCTAGACACAATCAAATAGAAGGTTGATTAAAGATTTGTTATGTTTTAAACGAAATGAAAAACTTAATTGAATCACATCATTTCCCTTTTCTGCCAAAAAATGAAATGGGTTGTTGTTGAAATTTGTTTGTCAGTCTAGACATGGTGTAAACGGGATATTGCATATTGGCTAACGCGCACAGATCCTGCCATTATGGGAAGACAGCTTTGAGCTAACAACAGTGAATACTGGATGAATTTTACGTTTCCAGTATTGTGGAATTTGTCTATGTTAATGGTGATCAAGTTTACCCACTTTCCATCCTTATAAGATTGGCACATTACTTTGCATTGTTTTTTTGTAGCTTTATTCGAAGATTTTAAGCTATTTAAACAGTTGCCTTGTTTTGTTTCTAACTGACAAACTGATGGTATGCAGAGGAGGCGTCCTCAGTTTCAAAACTTTACTGTACCAACAAGTCGCTATAACACTTTTTGTCATTTTCTTAGAAAACGTAATCACTAAAATATCAATTTGTCTAATACATTTTATCTAAAGAGAAGGAAATCTATTTCAAATGTCTTAAAATTATGAGATTTTAACACATCCGATAATATATGGGATTTTATTCTTATCCTTGTTTATTGACCCAATTTCAAAATCCTTATAAGCATTTTTTCATTTGCAAAAGCTGCTAACATTTAGATTTCTTTTAAATGGTTTGATCGTCCTGTGAAGTTGAGGATGCCTTGAAAATTTAAAAGATTGACGTTGAGATGCAAGATATTGGTAACGCCATTTACCTGTACTAACAAAAACCTTGTGCTAATAACGACCACATTTAAATAGCCGGTTTGTATGAGTACATGTTTCAGTCTTTGTTGATTATAAAAACTAGCTTGACGATTATATCCAAGACTGATCTATGGAGAAAGTTAATATTTCATAGTTCTTGAAAAAGGAAGGAACAAATTTCTCATTCTGGCAGCTCATGCCACTTTAACCAAGGTTAAAACAAATTTTGATTAGCCTAAAAATTCGAAATATTTCCAAAACTATTATTTCAGCTAGATGCAAGCGATATTTGTAGTTACCTAAAAGTAGTTTAAAAGTGGTAACAGTTTACGACTGGATATTTGCAGAAAGTTGCTAAACAACAGACACACATTTTTACGAGGTAACAAACATTTTTATTATAAATAAACAAAACAATATGTTTAAATACGTAACAATTATTATAAACAATTTATCTTTTTATGCTGTAATATGATTTAAAGCAATGTGTGTCTCGTTAAAGTTCAAATAGGACTCTCTATTTGGTGATGAGAAGTACTGTATACAAGAATCATCTCGATTTAACGTTGTCCCTTCCGACCAAACGTCTTGTTGATGGAACGAATACATAGGAAATTCGGGAATTTCTGGAAGAAGTGACAAAGAAACACAATTTTCTTCTGATGTTTGTTTAACCCCTATATTGGAATAGCATGACGAAAATTGCGTCATCAGAGACATATTACTAGATGTCGTGTTCATTTGGTCAGTCGGTTTACTTTCATTCGTTAATAATTCCGTCAACTGATAAATGTATTGTGTCGCTTCTCTCAAGATATTTATCTTTGATTCTTTTGGGTTTTCCGTTGTACTCGGTGTGTTATGTCTAAGAATCTCTAAAGCGTTGTTCAGATTTTCTATTCTGCGCTTTTCTCTCAAGTTTCGCCGCTTCAAAAATTCGTATGGACGCTCTGAATGAGGAATATGGCGTCTTTTTCTTTTAGGAAATTTGTTTTGATGACAAGTCGAGGGTATTACGTCATAACCAAGTCTGGGGGATTGGCACTGCATCAGACTGGATGTATCTAGATCTATGATTTCCATAATAGCAATTCGGTATACAGATATTTAAGTTACTGGAGACGAGTGAAATGAACAACTGTCTAGACAAACTGTCTTTCCGCGTATTTATATTGGAGACGGATGAAAGACAAATAGACAACAGCACTGACGTCATCGTCGTTTGGTTTCAATTAAAACAATTGACAATTTTATAATCAGTAATTACAGATCATTTTGCAGGATTTTTTTTGCTTAAAGATTAAGTATGTTGTTTCAGTGGGATTTTAAAGTCTTTTTAAATCTTACTAAAATAATCTAAGAATACTGTTATTCTTTAAATAGCACTGGGACGTTTACTCCCTTGGCGGTCTTACAGAATTGTGCTTCTTGACACCTCGTCTTGACACAATCAAACAAAAGGTTGATTAAAGATTTGTTATGTTTTAAACGAAATGAAAAACTTAATTGAATCACATCATTTCCCTTTTCTGCCAAAAAATGAAATGGGTTGTTGTTGAAATTTGTTTGTCAGTCTAGACATGGTGTAAACGGGATATTGCATATTGGCTAACGCGCACAGATCCTGCCATTATGGGAAGACAGCTTTGAGCTAACAACAGTGAATACTGGATGAATTTTACGTTTCCAGTATTGTGGAATTTGTCTATGTTAATGGTGATCAAGTTTACCCACTTTCCATCCTTATAAGATTGGCACATTACTTTGCATTGTTTTTTTGTAGCTTTATTCGAAGATTTTAAGCTATTTAAACAGTTGCCTTGTTTTGTTTCTAACTGACAAACTGATGGTATGCAGAGGAGGCGTCCTCAGTTTCAAAACTTTACTGTACCAACAAGTCGCTATAACAGTTTTTGTCATTTTCTTAGAAAACGTAATCACTAAAATATCAATTTGTCTAATACATTTTATCTAAAGAGAAGGAAATCTATTTCAAATGTCTTAAAATTATGAGATTTTAACACATCCGATAATATATGGGATTTTATTCTTATCCTTGTTTATTGACCCAATTTCAAAATCCTTATAAGCATTTTTTCATTTGCAAAAGCTGCTAACATTTAGATTTCTTTTAAATGGTTTGATCGTCCTGTGAAGTTGAGGATGCCTTGAAAATTTAAAAGATTGACGTTGAGATGCAAGATATTGGTAACGCCATTTACCTGTACTAACAAAAACCTTGTGCTAATAACGACCAAATTTAAATAGCCGGTTTGTATGAGTACATGTTTCAGTCTTTGTTGATTATAAAAACTAGCTTGACGATTATATCCAAGACTGATCTATGGAGAAAGTTAATATTTCATAGTTCTTGAAAAAGGAAGGAACAAATTTCTCATTCTGGCAGCTCATGCCACTTTAACCAAGGTTAAAACAAATTTTGATTAGCCTAAAAATTCGAAATATTTCCAAAACTATTATTTCAGCTAGATGCAAGCGATATTTGTAGTTACCAAAAAGTAGTTTAAAAGTGGTAACAGTTTACGACTGGATATTTGCAGAAAGTTGCTAAACAACAGACACACATTTTTACGATGTAACAAACATTTTTATTATAAATAAACAAAACAATATGTTTAAATACGTAACAATTATTATATACAAATTATCTTTTTATGCTGTAATGTGATTTAAAGCAATGTGTGTCTCGTTAAAGTTCAAATAGGACTCTCTATTTGGTGATGAGAAGTACTGTATACAAGAATCATCTCGATTTAACGTTGTCCCTTCCATCCAAACGCCTTGTTGATGGAACGAATACATAGGAAATTCGGGAATTTCTGGAAGAAGTGACAAAGAAACACAATTTTCTTCTGATGTTTGTTTAACGCCTATATTGGAATAGCATGACGAAAATTGCGTCATCAGAGACATATTACTAGATGTCGTGTTCATTTGGTCAGTCGGTTTACTTTCATTCGTTAATAATTCCGTCAACTGATAAATGTATTGTGTCGCTTCTCTCAAGATATTTATCTTTGATTCTTTTGGGTTTTCCGTTGTACTCGGTGTGTTATGTCTAAGAATCTCTAAAGCGTTGTTCAGATTTTCTATTCTGCGCTTTTCTCTCAAGTTTCGCCGCTTCACAAACTCGTATGGACGCTCTGAATGAGGAATATGGCGTCTTTTTCTTTTAGGAAATTTGTTTTGATGACAAGTCGAGGGTATTACGTCATAACCAAGTCTGGGGGATTGGCACTGCATCAGACTGGATGTATCTAGATCTATGATTTCCATAATAGCAATTCGGTATACAGATATTTAAGTTACTGGAGACGAGTGAAATGAACAACTGTCTAGACAAACTGTCTTTCCGCGTATTTATATTGGAGACGGATGAAAGACAAATAGACAACAGCACTGACGTCATCGTCGTTTGGTTTCAATTAAAACAATTGACAATTTTATAATCAGTAATTACAGATCATTTTGCAGGATTTTTTTTGCTTAAA
Source organism: Lepidochitona cinerea (assembly GCA_963971465.1). Lineage (NCBI taxonomy): Eukaryota > Metazoa > Mollusca > Polyplacophora > Chitonida > Tonicellidae > Lepidochitona > Lepidochitona cinerea. The sequence goes on from OZ020562.1 coordinate 33,476,523, forward strand.
GATTAAGTATGTTGTTTCAGTGGGATTTTAAAGTCTTTTTAAATCTTACTAAAATAATCTAAGAATACTGTTATTCTTTAAATAGCACTGGGACGTTTACTCCCTTGGCGGTCTTACAGAATTGTGCTTCTTGACACCTCGTCTTGACACAATCAAACAAAAGGTTGATTAAAGATTTGTTATGTTTTAAACGAAATGAAAAACTTAATTGAATCACATCATTTCCCCTTTTCTGCCAAAAAATGAAATGGGTTGTTGTTGAAATTTGTTTGTCAGTCTAGACATGGTGTAAACGGGATATTGCATATTGGCTAACGCGCACAGATCCTGCCATTATGGGAAGACAGCTTTGAGCTAACAACAGTGAATACTGGATGAATTTTACGTTTCCAGTATTGTGGAATTTGTCTATGTTAATGGTGATCAAGTTTACCCACTTTCCATCCTTATAAGATTGGCACATTACTTTGCATTGTTTTTTTTTTGTAGCTTTATTCGAAGATTTTAAGCTATTTAAACAGTTGCCTTGTTTTGTTTCTAACTGACAAACTGATGGTATGCAGAGGAGGCGTCCTCAGTTTCAAAACTTTACTGTACCAACAAGTCGCTATAACAGTTTTTGTCATTTTCTTAGAAAACGTAATCACTAAAATATCAATTTGTCTAATACATTTTATCTAAAGAGAAGGAAATCTATTTCAAATGTCTTAAAATTATGAGATTTTAACACATCCGATAATATATGGGATTTTATTCTTATCCTTGTTTATTGCCCCAATTTCAAAATCCTTATAAGCATTTTTTCATTTGCAAAAGCTGCTAACATTTAGATTTCTTTTAAATGGTTTGATCGTCCTGTGAAGTTGAGGATGCCTTGAAAATTTAAAAGATTGACGTTGAGATGCAAGATATTGGTAACGCCATTTACCTGTACTAACAAAAACCTTGTGCTAATAACGACCAAATTTAAATAGCCGGTTTGTATGAGTACATGTTTCAGTCTTTGTTGATTATAAAAACTAGCTTGACGATTATATCCAAGACTGATCTATCGAGAAAGTTAATATTTCATAGTTCTTGAAAAAGGAAGGAACAAATTTCTCATTCTGGCAGCTCATGCCACTTTAACCAAGGTTAAAACAAATTTTGATTAGCCTAAAAATTCGAAATATTTCCAAAACTATTATTTCAGCTAGATGCAAGCGATATTTGTAGTTACCAAAAAGTAGTTTAAAAGTGGTAACAGTTTACGACTGGATATTTGCAGAAAGTTGCTAAACAACAGACACACATTTTTACGATGTAACAAACATTTTTATTATAAATAAACAAAACAATATGTTTAAATACGTAACAATTATTATATACAAATTATCTTTTTATGCTGTAATGTGATTTAAAGCAATGTGTGTCTCGTTAAAGTTCAAATAGGACTCTCTATTTGGTGATGAGAAGTACTGTATACAAGAATCATCTCGATTTAACGTTGTCCCTTCCATCCAAACGCCTTGTTGATGGAACGAATACATAGGAAATTCGGGAATTTCTGGAAGAAGTGACAAAGAAACACAATTTTCTTCTGATGTTTGTTTAACGCCTATATTGGAATAGCATGACGAAAATTGCGTCATCAGAGACATATTACTAGATGTCGTGTTCATTTGGTCAGTCGGTTTACTTTCATTCGTTAATAATTCCGTCAACTGATAAATGTATTGTGTCGCTTCTCTCAAGATATTTATCTTTGATTCTTTTGGGTTTTCCGTTGTACTCGGTGTGTTATGTCTAAGAATCTCTAAAGCGTTGTTCAGATTTTCTATTCTGCGCTTTTCTCTCAAGTTTCGCCGCTTCACAAACTCGTATGGACGCTCTGAATGAGGAATATGGCGTCTTTTTCTTTTAGGAAATTTGTTTTGATGACAAGTCGAGGGTATTACGTCATAACCAAGTCTGGGGGATTGGCACTGCATCAGACTGGATGTATCTAGATCTATGATTTCCATAATAGCAATTCGGTATACAGATATTTAAGTTACTGGAGACGAGTGAAATGAACAACTGTCTAGACAAACTGTCTTTCCGCGTATTTATATTGGAGACGGATGAAAGACAAATAGACAACAGCACTGACGTCATCGTCGTTTGGATTCAATTAAAACAATTTACAATTTTATAATCAGTAATTACAGATCATTTTGCAGGATTTTTTTTGCTTAAAGATTAAGTATGTTGTTTCAGTGGGATTTTAAAGTCTTTTTAAATCTTACTAAAATAATCTAAGAATACTGTTATTCTTTAAATAGCACTGGGACGTTTACTCCCTTGGCGGTCTTACAGAATTGTGCTTCTTGACACCTCGTCTTGACACAATCAAACAAAAGGTTGATTAAAGATTTGTTATGTTTTAAACGAAATGAAAAACTTAATTGAATCACATCATTTCCCCTTTTCTGCCAAAAAATGAAATGGGTTGTTGTTGAAATTTGTTTGTCAGTCTAGACATGGTGTAAACGGGATATTGCATATTGGCTAACGCGCACAGATCCTGCCATTATGGGAAGACAGCTTTGAGCTAACAACAGTGAATACTGGATGAATTTTACGTTTCCAGTATTGTGGAATTTGTCTATGTTAATGGTGATCAAGTTTACCCACTTTCCATCCTTATAAGATTGGCACATTACTTTGCATTGTTTTTTTTTGTAGCTTTATTCGAAGATTTTAAGCTATTTAAACAGTTGCCTTGTTTTGTTTCTAACTGACAAACTGATGGTATGCAGAGGAGGCGTCCTCAGTTTCAAAACTTTACTGTACCAACAAGTCGCTATAACAGTTTTTGTCATTTTCTTAGAAAACGTAATCACTAAAATATCAATTTGTCTAATACATTTTATCTAAAGAGAAGGAAATCTATTTCAAATGTCTTAAAATTATGAGATTTTAACACATCCGATAATATATGGGATTTTATTCTTATCCTTGTTTATTGCCCCAATTTCAAAATCCTTATAAGCATTTTTTCATTTGCAAAAGCTGCTAACATTTAGATTTCTTTTAAATGTTTTGATCATCCTGTGAAGTTGAGGATGCCTTGAAAATTTAAAAGATTGACGTTGAGATGCAAGATATTGGTAACGCCATTTACCTGTACTAACAAAAATCATGTGCTAATAACGACCAAATTTAAATAGCCGGTTTGTATGAGTACATGTTTGAGTCTTTGTTGATTATAAAAACTAGCTTGATGATTATATCCAAGACTGATCTATGGAGAAAGTTAATATTTCATAGTTCTTGAAAAAGGAAGGAACAAATTTCTCATTCTGGCAGCTCATGCCACTTTAACCAAGGTTAAAACAAATTTTGATTAGCCTAAAAATTCGAAATATTTCCAAAACTATTATTTCAGCTAGATGCAAGCGATATTTGTAGTTACCAAAAAGTAGTTTAAAAGTGGTAACAGTTTACGACTGGATATTTGCAGAAAGTTGCTAAACAACAGACACACATTTTTACGAGGTAACAAACATTTTTATTATACATAAACAAAACAATATGTTTAAATACGTAACAATTATTATAAACAATTTATCTTTTTATGCTGTAATGTGATTTAAAGCAATGTGTGTCTCGTTAAAGTTCAAATAGGACTCTCTATTTGGTGATGAGAAGTACTGTATACTAGAATCATCTCGATTTAACGTTGTCCCTTCCAACCAAACCTCTTGTTGATGGAACGAATACATAGGAAATTCGGGAATTTCTGGAAGAAGTGACAAAGAAACACAATTTTCTTCTGATGTTTGTTTAACCCCTATATTGGAATAGCATGACGAAAATTGCGTCATCAGAGACATATTACTAGATGTCGTGTTCATTTGGTCAGTCGGTTTACTTTCATTAGTTAATAATTCCGTCAACTGATAAATGTATTGTGTCGCTTCTCTCAAGATATTTATCTTTGATTCTTTTGGGTTTTCCGTTGTACTCGGTGTGTTATGTCTAAGAATCTCTAAAGCGTTGTTCAGATTTTCTACTCTGCGCTTTTCTCTCAAGTTTCGCCGCTTCACAAACTCGTATGGACGCTCTGAATGAGGAATATGGCGTCTATTTCTTTTAGGAAATTTGTTTTGATGACAAGTCGAGGGTATTACGTCATAACCAAGTCTGGGGGATTGGCACTGCATCAGACTGGATGTATCTAGATCTATGATTTCCATAATAGCAATTCAGTATACAGATATTTAAGTTACTGGAGACGAGTGAAATGAACAACTGTCTAGACAAACTGTCTTTCCGCGTATTTATATTGGAGACGGATGAAAGACAAATAGACAACAGCACTGACGTCATCGTCGTTTGGTTTCAATTAAAACAATTGACAATTTTATAATCAGTAATTACAGATCATATTGCAGGAGTTTTTTTGTTTAAAGATTAAGTATGTTGTTTCAGTGGGATTTTAAAGTCTTTTTAAATCTTACTAAAATAATCTAAGAATACTGTTATTCTTTAAATAGCACTGGGACGTTTACTCCCTTGGCGGTCTTACAGAATTGTGCTTCTTGACACCTCGTCTAGACACAATCAAACAAAAGGTTGATTAAAGGTTTGTTATGTTTTAAACGAAATGAAAAACTTAATTGAATCACATCATTTCCCCTTTTCCGCCAAAAAATGAAATGAGTTTTTGTTGAAATTTGTTTGTCAGTCTAGACATGGTGTAAACGGGATATTGCATATTGGCTAACGCGCACAGATCCTGCCATTATGGGAAGACAGCTCTGAGCTAACAACAGTGAATACTGGATGAATTTTACGTTTCCAGTATTGTGGAATTTGTCTATGTTAATGGTGATCAAGTTTACCTACTTTCCATCCATATAAGATTGGCACATTACTTTGCATTGTTTTGTTTTTTTCTTGTAGCTTTATTCGAAGATTTTAAGCTATTTAAACAGTTGCCTTGTTTTGTTTCTAACTGACAAACTGATGGTATGCAGAGGAGGCGTCCTCAGTTTCAAAACTTTACTGTACCAACAAGTCGCTATAACCGTTTTTGTCATTTTCTTAGAAAACGTAATCACTAAAATATCAATTTGTTTAATACATTTTATCTAAAGAGAAGGAAATCTATTTCAAATGTCTTAAAATTATGAGATTTTAACACATCCGATAATATATGGGATTTTATTCTTATCCTTGTTTATTGACCCAATTTCAAAATCCTTATAAGCATTTTTTCATTTGCAAGAGCTGCTAACATTTAGATTTCTTTTAAATGTTTTGATCGTCCTGTGAAGTTGAGGATGCCTTGAAAATTTAAAAGATTGACGTTGAGATGCAAGATATTGGTAACGCCATTTACCTGTACTAACAAAAATCATGTGCTAATAACGACCAAACTTAAACAGCCGGTTTGTATGAGTACATGTTTAAGTCTTTGTTGATTATAAAAACTAGCTTGACGATTATATCCAAGACTGATCTATGGAGAAAGCTAATATTTCATAGTTCTTGAAAAAGGAACAAATATCTCATTCTGGCAGCTCATGCCACTTTAACCAAGGTTAAAACAAATTTAGATTAGCCTAAAAATTCGAAATATTTCCAAAACTATTATTTCAGCTAGATGCAAGCGATATTTGTAATTACCGAAAAGTAGTTTAAAAGTGGTAACTGTTTACGACTGGATATTTGCAGAAAGCTGCTAAACAACAGACACACATTTTTACGATGTAACAAACAGTTTTATTATAAATAAACAAAACAATATGTTTAAATACGTAACAATTATTATAAACAAATTATCTTTTTATGCTGTAATGTGATTTAAAGCAGTGTGTGTCTCGTTAAAGTACAAATAGGACTCTCTATTTGGTGATGAGAAGTACTGTATACAAGAATCATCTCGATTTAACGTTGTCCCTTCCGACCAAACATCTTGTTGATGGAACGAATACATAGGAAATTCGGGAATTTCTGGAAGAAGTGACAAAGAAACACAATTTTCTTCTGATGTTTGTTTAACCCCTATATTGGAATAGCATGACGAAAGTTGCGTCATCAGAGACATATTACTAGATGTCGTGTTCATTTGGTCAGTCGGTTTACTTTCGTTCGTTAATAATTCCGTCAACTGATAAATGTACTGTGTCGCTTCTCTCAAGATATTTATCTTTGATTCTTTTGGGTTTTCCGTTGTACTCGGTGTGTTATGTCTTAGAATCTCTAAAGCGTTGTTCAGATTTTCTACTCTGCGCTTTTCTCTCAAGTTTCGCCGCTTCACAAACTCGTATGGACGCTCTGAATGAGGAATATGGCGTCTTTTTCTTTTAGGAAATTTGTTTTGATGACAAGTCGAGGGTATTACGTCATAACCAAGTCTGGGGGATTGGCACTGCATCAGACTGGATGTATCTAGATGTATGATTTCCATAATAGCAATTCGGTATACAGATATTTAAGTTACTGGAGACGAGTGAAATGAACAACTGTCTAGACAAACTGTCTTTCCGCCTATTTATATTGGAGACGGATGAAAGACAAATAGACAACAGCACTGACGTCATCGTCGTTTGGTTTCAATTAAAACAATTGACAATTTTATAATCAGTAATTACAGATCATATTGCAGGAGTTTTTTTGTTTAAATATTAAGTATGTTGTTTCAGTGGGATTTTAAAGTCTTTTTAAATCTTACTAAAATAATCTAAGAATACTGTTATTCTTTAAATAGCACTGGGACGTTTACTCCCTTGGCGGTCTTACAGAATTGTGCTTCTTGACACCTCGTCTAGACACAATCAAATAAAAGGTTGATTAAAGATTTGTTATGTTTTAAACGAAATGAAAAACTTAATTGAATCACATCATTTCCCCTTTTCTGCCAAAAAATGAAATGAGTTGTTGTTGAAATTTGTTTGTCAGTCTAGACATGGTGTAAACGGGATATTGCATATTGGCTAACGCGCACAGATCCTGCCATTACGGGAAGACAGCTTTGAGCTAACAACAGTAACTACTGGATGAATTTTACGTTTCCAGTATTGTGGAATTTGTCTATGTTAATGGTGATCAAGTTTACCCACTTTCCATCCGTATAATATTGGCACATTACTTTGCATTGTGTTTTTTTTGTAGCTTTATTCGAAGATTTTAAGCTATTTAAACAGTTGCCTTGTTTTGTTTCTAACTGACAAACTGATGGTATGCAGAGGAGGCGTCCTGAGTTTCAAAACTTTACTGTACCAACAAGTCGCTATAACAGTTTTTGTCATTTTCTTAGAAAACGTAATCACTAAAATATCAATTTGTTTAATACGTTTTATCTAAAGAGAAGGAAATCTATTTCAAATGTCTTAAAATTATGAGATTTTAACACATCCGATAATATATGGGATTTTATTCTTATCCTTGTTTATTGACCCAATTTCAAAATCCTTATAAGCATTTTTTCATTTGCAAGAGCTGCTAACATTTAGATTTCTTTTAAATGTTTTGATCGTCCTGTGAAGTTGAGGATGCCTTGAAAATTTAAAAGATTGACGTTGAGATGCAAGATATTGGTAACGCCATGTACCTGTACTAACAAAAACCATGTGCTAATAACGACCAAATTTAAATAGCCGGTTTGTATGAGTACATGTTTCAGTCTTTGTTGATTATAAAAACTAGCTTGACGATTATATCCAAGACTGATCTATGGAGAAAGTTAATATTTCATAGTTCTTGAAAAGGAAGAAACAAATATCTCATTCTGGCTGCTCATGCCACTTTAACCAAGGTTAAAACAAATTTTGATTAGCCTAAAAATTCGAAATATTTCCAAAACTATTATTTCAGCTAGATGCAAGCGATATTTGTAATTACCGAAAAGTAGTTTAAAAGTGGTAACAGTTTACGACTGGATATTTGCAGAAAGCTGCTAAACAACAGACACACATTTTTACGATGTAACAAACATTTTTATTATAAATAAACAAAACAATATGTTTAAATACGTAACAATTATTATAAACAAATTATCTTTTTATGCTGTAATGTGATTTAAAGCAATGTGTGTCTCGTTAAAGTTCAAATAGGACTCTCTATTTGGTGATGAGAAGTACTGTATACAAGAATCATCTCGATTTAACGGTGTCCCTTCCGACCAAACGTCTTGTTGATGGAACGAATACATAGGAAATTCGGGAATTTCTGGAAGAAGTGACAAAGAAACACAATTTTCTTCTGATGTTTGTTTAACCCCTATATTTGAATAGCATGACGAAAATTGCGTCATCAGAGACATATTACTAGATGTCGTGTTCATTTGGTCAGTCGGTTTACTTTCGTTCGTTAATAATTCCGTCAACTGATAAATGTACTGTGTCGCTTCTCTCAAGATATTTATCTTTGATTCTTTTGGGTTTTCCGTTGTACTCGGTGTGTTATGTCTTAGAATATCTAAAGCGTTGTTCAGATTTTCTACTCTGCGCTTTTCTCTCAAGTTTCGCCGCTTCACAAACTCGTATGGACGCTCTGAATGAGGAATATGGCGTCTTTTTCTTTTAGGAAATTTGTTTTGATGACAAGTCGAGGGTATTACGTCATAACCAAGTCTGGGGGATTGGCACTGCATCAGACTGGATGTATCTAGATGTATGATTTCCATAATAGCAATTCGGTATACAGATGTTTAAGTTACTGGAGACGAGTGAAATGAACAACTGTCTAGACAAACTGTCTTTCCGCCTATTTATATTGGAGACGGATGAAAGACAAATAGACAACAGCACTGACGTCATCGTCGTTTGGTTTCAATTAAAACAAATGTCAATTTGATAATCAGTAATTACAGATCATATTGCAGGAGTTTTTTTGTTTAAAGATTAAGTATGTTGTTTCAGTGGGATTTTAAAGTCTTTTTATATCTTACTAAAATAATCTAAGAATACTGTTATTCTTTAAATAGCACTGGGACGTTTACTCCCTTGGCGGTCTTACAGAATTGTGCTTCTTGACACCTCGTCTAGACACAATCAAATAAAAGGTTGATTAAAGATTTGTTATGTTTTAAACGAAAGGAAAAACTTAATTGAATCACATCATTTCCCCTTTTCTGCCAAAAAATGAAATGAGTTGTTGTTGAAATTTGTTTGTCAGTCTAGACATGGTGTAAACGGGATATTGCATATTGGCTAACGCGCACAGATCCTGCCATTACGGGAAGTGAACAGTGAATACTGGATGAATTTTACGTTTCCAGTATTGTGGAATTTGTCTATGTTAATGGTGATCAAGTTTACCCACTTTCCATCCGTATAAGATTGGCACATTACTTTGCATTGTGTTTTTTTTGTAGCTTTATTCGAAGATTTTAAGCTATTTAAACAGTTGCCTTGTTTTGTTTCTAACTGACAAACTGATGGTATGCAGAGGAGGCGTCCTGAGTTTCAAAACTTTACTGTACCAACAAGTTGCTATAACAGTTTTTGTCATTTTCTTAGAAAACGTAATCACTAAAATATCAATTTGTTTAATACATTTTATCTAAAGAGAAGGAAATCTATTTCAAATGTCTTAAAATTATGAGATTTTAACACATCCGATAATATATGGGATTTTATTCTTATCCTTGTTTATTATAAGCATTTTTTCATTTGCAAGAGCTGCTAACATTTAGATTTCTTTTAAATGTTTTGATCGTCCTGTGAAGTTGAGGATGCCTTGAAAATTTAAAAGATTGACGTTGAGATGCAAGATATTGGTAACGCCATTTACTTGTACTAACAAAAATCATGTGCTAATAACGACCAAATTTAAATAGCCGGTTTGTATGAGTACATGTTTAAGTCTTTGTTGATTATAAAAACTAGCATGACGATTATATCCAAGACTGATCTATGGAGAAAGCTAATATTTCATAGTTCTTGAAAAAGGAAGGAACAAATATCTCATTCTGGCAGCTCATGCCACTTTAACCAAGGTTAAAACAAATTTAGATTAGCCTAAAAATTCGAAATATTTCCAAAACTATTATTTTAGCTAGATTCAAGCGATATTTGGAATTACCAAAAAGTAGTTTAAAAGTGGTAACAGTTTACGACTGGATATTTGCAGAAAGCTGCTAAACAACAGACACACATTTTTACGATGTAACAAACAGTTTTATTATAAATAAACAAAACAATTTGTTTAAATACGTAACAATTATTATAAACGAATTATCTTTTTATGCTGTAATGTGATTTAAAGCAATGTGTGTCTCGTTAAAGCTCAAATAGGACTCTCTATTTGGTGATGAGAAGTACTGTATACAAGAATCATCTCGATTTAACGTTGTCCCTTCCGACCAAACGTCTTGTTTATGGAACAAATACATAGGAAATTCGGGAATTTCTGGAAGAAGTGACAAAGAAACACAATTTTCTTCTGATGTTTGTTTAACCCCTATATTGGAATAGCATGACGAAAATTGCGTCATCAGAGACATATTACTAGATGTCGTGTTCATTTGGTCAGTCGGTTTACTTTCATTCGTTAATAATTCCGTCAACTGATAAATGTACTGTGTCGCTTCTCTCAAGATATTTATCTTTGATTCTTTTGGGTTTTCCGTTGTACTCGGTGTGTTATGTCTTAGAATCTCTAAAGCGTTGTTCAGATTTTCTACTCTGCGCTTTTCTCTCAAGTTTCGCCGCTTCACAAACTCGTATGGACGCTCTGAATGAGGAATATGGCGTCTTTTTCTTTTAGGAAATTTGTTTTGATGACAAGTCGAGGGTATTACGTCATAACCAAGTCTGGGGGATTGGCACTGCATCAGACTGGATGTATCTAGATGTATGATTTCCATAATAGCAATTCGGTATACAGATATTTAAGTTACTGGAGACGAGTGAAATGAACAACTGTCTAGACAAACTGTCTTTCCGCGTATTTATATTGGAGACGGATGAAAGACAAATAGACAACAGCACTGACGTCATCGTCGTTTGGTTTCAATTAAAACAATTGACAATTTTATAATCAGTAATTACAGATCATATTGCAGGAGTTTTTTTGTTTAAAGATTAAGTATGTTGTTTCAGTGGCATTTTAAAGTCTTTTTAAATCTTACTAAAATAATCTAAGAATACTGTTATTCTTTAAATAGCACTGGGACGTTTACTCCCTTGGCGGTCTTACAGAATTGTGCTTCTTGATAACTCGTCTAGACACAATCAAATAAAAGGTTGATTAAAGATTTGTTATGTTTTAAACGAAATGAAAAACTTAATTGAATCACATCATTTCCCCTTTTCTGCCAAAAAATGAAATGAGTTGTTGTTGAAATTTGTTTGTCAGTCTAGACATGGTGTAAACGGGATATTGCATATTGGCTAACGCGCACAGATCCTGCAATTACGGGAAGACAGCTTTGAGCTAACAACAGTAACTACTGGATGAATTTTACGTTTCCAGTATTGTGGAATTTGTCTATGTTAATGGTGATCAAGTTTACCCACTTTCCATCCTTATAAGATTGGCACATTACTTTGCATTGTTTTGTTTTTTTTTGTAGCTTTATTCGAAGATTTTAAGCTATTTAAACAGTTGCCTTGTTTTGTTTCTAACTGACAAACTGATGGTATGCAGAGGAGGCGTCCTGAGTTTCAAAACTTTACTGTACCAACAAGTCGCTATAACAGTTTTTGTCATTTTCTTAGAAAATGTAATCACTAAAATATCAATTTGTTTAATACATTTTATCTAAAGAGAAGGAAATCTATTTCAAATGTCTTAAAATTATGAGATTTTAACACATCCGATAATATATGGGATTTTATTCTTATCCTTGTTTATTGACCCAATTTCAAAATCCTTATAAGCATTTTTTCATTTGCAAGAGCTGCTAACATTTAGATTTCTTTTAAATGTTTTGATCGTCCTGTGAAGTTGAGGATGCCTTGAAAATTTAAAAGATTGACGTTGAGATGCAAGATATTGGTAACGCCATGTACCTGTACTAACAAAAACCATGTGCTAATAACGACCAAATTTAAATAGCCGGTTTGTATGAGTACATGTTTCAGTCTTTGATGATTATAAAAACTAGCTTGACGATTATATCCAAGACTGATCTATGGAGAAAGTTAATATTTCATAGTTTTTGAAAAGGAAGAAACAAATATCTCATTCTGGCAGCTCATGCCACTTTAACCAAGGTTAAAACAAATTTTGATTAGCCTAAAAATTCGAAATATTTCCAAAACTATTATTTCAGCTAGATGCAAGCGATATTTGTAATTACCGAAAAGTAGTTTAAAAGTGGTAACAGTTTACGACTGGATATTTGCAGAAAGTTGCTAAACAACAGACACACATTTTTACGAGGTAACAAACATTTTTATTATAAATAAACAAAACAATATGTTTAAATACGTAACAATTATTATAAACAAATTATCTTTTTATGCTGTAATGTGATTTAAAGCAATGTGTGTCTCGTTAAAGTTCAAATAGGACTCTCTATTTGGTGATGAGAAGTACTGTATACAAGAATCATCTCGATTTAACGTTGTCCCTTCCGACCAAACGTCTTGTTGATGGAACGAATACATAGGAAATTCGGGAATTTCTGGAAGAAGTGACAAAGAAACACAATTTTCTTCTGATGTTTGTTTAACCCCTATATTGGAATAGCATGACGAAAATTGCGTCATCAGAGACATATTACTAGATGTCGTGTTCATTTGGTCAGTCGGTTTACTTTCATTCGTTAATAATTCCGTCAACTGATAAATGTACTGTGTCGCTTCTCTCAAGATATTTATCTTTGATTCTTTTGGGTTTTCCGTTGTACTCGGTGTGTTATGTCTAAGAATCTCTAAAGCGTTGTTCAGATTTACTACTCTACGCTTTTCTCTCAAGTTTCGCCGCTTCACAAACTCGTATGGACGCTCTGAATGAGGAATATGGCGTCTTTTTCTTTTAGGAAATTTGTTTTGATGACAAGTCGAGGGTATTACGTCATAACCAAGTCTTGGGGATTGGCACTGCATCAGACTGGATGTATCTAGATCTATGATTTCCATAATAGCAATTCGGTATACAGATATTTAAGTTACTGGAGACGAGTGAAATGAACAACTGTCTAGACAAACTGTCTTTCCGCCTATTTATATTGGAGACGGATGAAAGACAAATAGACAACAGCACTGACGTCATCGTCGTTTGGTTTCAATTAAAACAATTGACAATTTTATAATCAGTAATTACAGATCATATTGCAGGAGTTTTTTTGTTTAAATATTAAGTATGTTGTTTCAGTGGGATTTTACAGAATTGTGCTTCTTGACACCTCGTCTAGACACAATCAAATAAAAGGTTGATTAAAGATTTGTTATGTTTTAAACGAAATGAAAAACTTAATTGAATCACATCATTTCCCCTTTTCTGCCAAAAAATGAAATGAGTTGTTGTTGAAATTTGTTTGTCAGTCTAGACATGGTGTAAACGGGATATTGCATATTGGCTAACGCGCACAGATCCTGCCATTACGGGAAGACAGCTTTGAGCTAACAACAGTAACTACTGGATGAATTTTACGTTTCCAGTATTGTGGAATTTGTCTATGTTAATGGTGATCAAGTTTACCCACTTTCCATCCGTATAATATTGGCACATTACTTTGCATTGTGTTTTTTTTGTAGCTTTATTCGAAGATTTTAAGCTATTTAAACAGTTGCCTTGTTTTGTTTCTAACTGACAAACTGATGGTATGCAGAGGAGGCGTCCTGAGTTTCAAAACTTTACTGTACCAACAAGTCGCTATAACAGTTTTTGTCATTTTCTTAGAAAACGTAATCACTAAAATATCAATTTGTTTAATACGTTTTATCTAAAGAGAAGGAAATCTATTTCAAATGTCTTAAAATTATGAGATTTTAACACATCCGATAATATATGGGATTTTATTCTTATCCTTGTTTATTGACCCAATTTCAAAATCCTTATAAGCATTTTTTCATTTGCAAGAGCTGCTAACATTTAGATTTCTTTTAAATGTTTTGATCGTCCTGTGAAGTTGAGGATGCCTTGAAAATTTAAAAGATTGACGTTGAGATGCAAGATATTGGTAACGCCATGTACCTGTACTAACAAAAACCATGTGCTAATAACGACCAAATTTAAATAGCCGGTTTGTATGAGTACATGTTTGAGTCTTTGTTGATTATAAAAACTAGCTTGACGATTATATCCAAGACTGATCTATGGAGAAAGTTAATATTTCATAGTTTTTGAAAAAGGAAAGAACAAATATCTCATTCTGGCAGCTCATGCCACTTTAACCAAGGTTAAAACAAATTTTGATTAGCCTAAAAATTCGAAATATTTCCAAAACTATTATTTCAGCTAGATGCAAGCGATATTTGTAATTACCAAAAAGAAGTTTAAAAGTGGTAACAGTTTACGACTGGATATTTGCAGAAAGCTGCTAAACAACAGACACACATTTTTACGAGGTAACAAACATTTTTATTATAAATAAACAAAACAATATGTTTAAATACGTAACAATTATTATAAACAAATTATCTTTTTATGCTGTAATGTGATTTAAAGCAATGTGTGTCTCGTTAAAGTTCAAATAGGACTCTCTATTTGGTGATGAGAAGTACTGTATACAAGAATCATCTCGATTTAACGTTGTCCCTTCCGACCAAACGTCTTGTTGATGGAACGAATACATAGGAAATTCGGGAATTTCTGGAAGAAGTGACAAAGAAACACAATTTTCTTCTGATGTTTGTTTAACCCCTATATTGGAATAGCATGACGAAAATTGCGTCATCAGAGACATATTACTAGATGTCGTGTTCATTTGGTCAGTCGGTTTACTTTCATTCGTTAATAATTCCGTCAACTGATAAATGTACTGTGTCGCTTCTCTCAAGATATTTATCTTTGATTCTTTTGGGTTTTCCGTTGTACTCGGTGTGTTATGTCTAAGAATCTCTAAAGCGTTGTTCAGATTTTCTACTCTACGCTTTTCTCTCAAGTTTCGCCGCTTCACAAACTCGTATGGACGCTCTAAATGAGGAATATGGCGTCTTTTTCTTTTAGGAAATTTGTTTTGATGACAAGTCGAGGGTATTACGTCATAACCAAGTCTTGGGGATTGGCACTGCATCAGACTGGATGTATCTAGATCTATGATTTCCATAATAGCAATTCGGTATACAGATATTTAAGTTACTGGAGACGAGTGAAATGAACAACTGTCTAGACAAACTGTCTTTCCGCCTATTTATATTGGAGACGGATGAAAGACAAATAGACAACAGCACTGACGTCATCGTCGTTTGGTTTCAATTAAAACAATTGACAATTCTATAATCAGTAATTACAGATCATATTGCAGGAGTTTTTTTGTTTAAAGATTAAGTATGTTGTTTCAGTGGGAATTTAAAGTCTTTTTAAATCTTACTAAAATAATCTAAGAATACTGTTATTCTTTAAATAGCACTGGGACGTTTACTCCCTTGGCGATCTTACAGAATTGTGCTTCTTGACACCTCGTCTAGACACAATCAAATAAAAGGTTGATTAAAGATTTGTTATGTTTTAAACGAAATGAAAAACTTAATTGAATCACATCATTTCCCCTTTTCTGCCAAAAAATGAAATGAGTTGTTGTTGAAATTTGTTTGTCAGTCTAGACATGGTGTAAACGGGATATTGCATATTGGCTAACGCGCACAGATCCTGCCATTACGGGAAGACAGCTTTGAGCTAACAACAGTGAATACTGGATGAATTTTACGTTTCCAGTATTGTGGAATTTGTCTATGTTAATGGTGATCAAGTTTACCCACTTTCCATCCTTATAAGATTGGCACATTACTTTGCATTGCTTTTTTTTTGTAGCTTTATTCGAAGATTTTAAGCTATTTAAACAGTTGCCTTGTTTTGTTTTTGACTGACAAACTGATGGTATGCAGAGGAGGCGTCCTGAGTTTCAAAACTTTACTGTACCAACAAGTCGCTATAACAGTTTTTGTCATTTTCTTAGAAAACGTAATCACTAAAATATCAATTTGTTTAATACATTTTATCTAAAGAGAAGGAAATCTATTTCAAATGTCTTAAAATTATGAGATTTTAACACATCCGATAATATATGGGATTTTATTCTTATCCTTGTTTATTGACCCAATTTCAAAATCCTTATAAGCATTTTTTCATTTGCAAGAGCTGCTAACATTTAGATTTCTTTTAAATGTTTTGATCGTCCTGTGAAGTTGAAAATGCCTTGAAAATTTAAAAGATTGACGTTGAGATGCAAGATATTGGTAACTCCATTTACCTGTACTAACAAAAACCATGTTCTAATAACGACCAAATTTAAATAGCCGGTTTGTATGAGTACATGTTTGAGTCTTTGATGATTATAAAAACTAGCTTGACGATTATATCCAAGACTGATCTATAGAGAAAGTTAATATTTCATAGTTCTTGAAAAAGGAAGGAACAAATATCTCATTCTGGCAGCTCATGCCACTTTAACCAAGGTTAAAACAAATTTTGATTAGCCTAAAAATTCGAAATATTTCCAAAACTATTATTTCAGCTAGATGCAAGCGATATTTGTAATTACCAAAAAGTAGTTTAAAAGTTGTAACAGTTTACGACTGGATATTTGCAGAAAGTTGCTAAACAACAGACACACATTTTTACGATGTAACAAACATTTTTATTATAAATAAACAAAACAATATGTTTAAATACGTAACAATTATTATAAACAAATTATCTTTTTATGCTGTAATGGGATTTAAAGCAATGTGTCTTCTCTATTTGGTGATTAGAAGTACTGTATACAAGAAACATCTCGATATAACGTTGTCCCTTCCGACCAAACGTCTTGTTGATGGAACGAATACATAGGAAATTCGGGAATTTCTGGAAGAAGTGACAAAGAAACACAATTTTCTTCTGATGTTTGTTTAACCCTTATATTGGAATAGCATGACGAAAATTGCGTCATCAGAGACATATTACTAGATGTCGTGTTCATTTGATCAGTCGGTTTACTTTAATTCGTTAATAATTCCGTCAACTGATAAATGTACAGTGTCGCTTCTCACAAGATATTTTTCTTTTGATTCTTTTGGGTTTTCCGTTGTACTCGGTGTGTTATGTCTTAGAATCTCTAAAGCGTTGTTCAGATTTTCTACTCTGCGCTTTTCTCTCAAGTTTCGCCGCTTCACAAACTCGTATGGACGCTCTGAATGAGGAATATGGCGTCTTTTTCTTTTAGGAAATTTGTTTTGATGACAAGTCGAGGGTATTACGTCATAACCAAGTCTGGGGGATTGGCACTGCATCAGACTGGATGTATCTAGATCTATGATTTCCATAATAGCAATTCGGTATACAGATATTTAAGTTACTGGAGACGAGTGAAATGAACAACTGTCTAGACAAACTGTCTTTCCGCGTATTTATATTGGAGACGGATGAAAGACAAATAGACAACAGCACTGACGTCATCGTCGTTTGTTTTCAATTAAAACAATTGACAATTTTATAATCAGTAATTACAGATCATATTGCAGGAGTTTTTTTGTTTAAAGATTAAGTATGTTGTTTCAGTGGGATTTTAAAGTCTTTTTAAATCTTACTAAAATAATCTAAGAATACTGTTATTCTTTAAATAGCACTGGGACGTTTACTCCCTTGGCGGTCTTACAGAATTGTGCTTCTTGACACCTCGTCTAGACACAATCAAATAGAAGGTTGATTAAAGATTTGTTATGTTTTAAACGAAATGAAAAACTTAATTGAATCACATCATTTCCCCTTTTCTGCCAAAAAATGAAATGGGTTGTTGTTGAAATTTGTTTGTCAGTCTAGACATGGTGTAAACGGGATATTGCATATTGGCTAACGCGCACAGATCCTGCCATTATGGGAAGACAGCTTTGAGCTAACAACAGTGAATACTGGATGAATTTTACGTTTCCAGTATTGTGGAATTTGTCTATGTTAATGGTGATCAAGTTTACCCACTTTCCATCCTTATAAGATTGGCACATTACTTTGCATTGTTTTTTTGTAGCTTTATTCGAAGATTTTAAGCTATTTAAACAGTTGCCTTGTTTTGTTTCTAACTGACAAACTGATGGTATGCAGAGGAGGCGTCCTCAGTTTCAAAACTTTACTGTACCAACAAGTCGCTATAACAGTTTTTGTCATTTTCTTAGAAAACGTAATCACTAAAATATCAATTTGTTTAATACGTTTTATCTAAAGAGAAGGAAATCTATTTCAAATGTCTTAAAATTATGAGATTTTAACACATCCGATAATATATGGGATTTTATTCTTATCCTTGTTTATTGACCCAATTTCAAAATCCTTATAAGCATTTTTTCATTTGCAAGAGCTGCTAACATTTAGATTTCTTTTAAATGTTTTGATCGTCCTGTGAAGTTGAGGATGCCTTGAAAATTTAAAAGATTGACGTTGAGATGCAAGATATTGGTAACGCCATGTACCTGTACTAACAAAAACCATGTGCTAATAACGACCAAATTTAAATAGCCGGTTTGTATGAGTACATGTTTGAGTCTTTGTTGATTATAAAAACTAGCTTGACGATTATATCCAAGACTGATCTATGGAGAAAGTTAATATTTCATAGTTCTTGAAAAGGAAGAAACAAATATCTCATTCTGGCAGCTCATGCCACTTTAACCAAGGTTAAAACAAATTTTAATTAGCCTAAAAATTCGAAATATTTCCAAAACTATTTTTTCAGCTAGATGCAAGCGATATTTGTAATTACCGAAAAGTAGTTTAAAAGTGGTAACAGTTTACGACTGGATATTTGAAGAAAGTTGCTAAACAACAGACACACATTTTTACGAGGTAACAAACATTTTTATTATAAATAAACAAAACAATATGTTTAAATACGTAACAATTATTATAAACAAATTATCTTTTTATGCTGTAATGTGATTTAAAGCAATGTGTGTCTCGTTAAAGTTCAAATAGGACTCTCTATTTGGTGATGAGAAGTACTGTATACAAGAATCATCTCGATTTAACGTTGTCCCTTCCGACCAAACGTCTTGTTGATGGAACGAATACATAGGAAATTCGGGAATTTCTGGAAGAAGTGACAAAGAAACACAATTTTCTTCTGATGTTTGTTTAACCCCTATATTGGAATAGCATGACGAAAATTGCGTCATCAGAGACATATTACTAGATGTCGTGTTCATTTGGTCAGTCGGTTTACTTTCATTCGTTAATAATTCCGTCAACTGATAAATGTACTGTGTCGCTTCTCTCAAGATATTTATCTTTGATTCTTTTGGGTTTTCCGTTGTACTCGGTGTGTTATGTCTAAGAATCTCTAAAGCGTTGTTCAGATTTTCTACTCTACGCTTTTCTCTCAAGTTTCGCCGCTTCACAAACTCGTATGGACGCTCTGAATGAGGAATATGGCGTCTTTTTCTTTTAGGAAATTTGTTTTGATGACAAGTCGAGGGTATTACGTCATAACCAAGTCTTGGGGATTGGCACTGCATCAGACTGGATGTATCTAGATCTATGATTTCCATAATAGCAATTCGGTATACAGATATTTAAGTTACTGGAGACGAGTGAAATGAACAACTGTCTAGACAAACTGTCTTTCCGCCTATTTATATTGGAGACGGATGAAAGACAAATAGACAACAGCACTGACGTCATCGTCGTTTGGTTTCAATTAAAACAATTGACAATTCTATAATCAGTAATTACAGATCATATTGCAGGAGTTTTTTTGTTTAAAGATTAAGTATGTTGTTTCAGTGGGAATTTAAAGTCTTTTTAAATCTTACTAAAATAATCTAAGAATACTGTTATTCTTTAAATAGCACTGGGACGTTTACTCCCTTGGCGATCTTACAGAATTGTGCTTCTTGACACCTCGTCTAGACACAATCAAATAAAAGGTTGATTAAAGATTTGTTATGTTTTAAACGAAATGAAAAACTTAATTGAATCACATCATTTCCCCTTTTCTGCCAAAAAATGAAATGAGTTGTTGTTGAAATTTGTTTGTCAGTCTAGACATGGTGTAAACGGGATATTGCATATTGGCTAACGCGCACAGATCCTGCCATTACGGGAAGACAGCTTTGAGCTAACAACAGTGAATACTGGATGAATTTTACGTTTCCAGTATTGTGGAATTTGTCTATGTTAATGGTGATCAAGTTTACCCACTTTCCATCCTTATAAGATTGGCACATTACTTTGCATTGCTTTTTTTTTGTAGCTTTATTCGAAGATTTTAAGCTATTTAAACAGTTGCCTTGTTTTGTTTTTGACTGACAAACTGATGGTATGCAGAGGAGGCGTCCTGAGTTTCAAAACTTTACTGTACCAACAAGTCGCTATAACAGTTTTTGTCATTTTCTTAGAAAACGTAATCACTAAAATATCAATTTGTTTAATACATTTTATCTAAAGAGAAGGAAATCTATTTCAAATGTCTTAAAATTATGAGATTTTAACACATCCGATAATATATGGGATTTTATTCTTATCCTTGTTTATTGACCCAATTTCAAAATCCTTATAAGCATTTTTTCATTTGCAAGAGCTGCTAACATTTAGATTTCTTTTAAATGTTTTGATCGTCCTGTGAAGTTGAAAATGCCTTGAAAATTTAAAAGATTGACGTTGAGATGCAAGATATTGGTAACTCCATTTACCTGTACTAACAAAAACCATGTTCTAATAACGACCAAATTTAAATAGCCGGTTTGTATGAGTACATGTTTGAGTCTTTGATGATTATAAAAACTAGCTTGACGATTATATCCAAGACTGATCTATAGAGAAAGTTAATATTTCATAGTTCTTGAAAAAGGAAGGAACAAATATCTCATTCTGGCAGCTCATGCCACTTTAACCAAGGTTAAAACAAATTTTGATTAGCCTAAAAATTCGAAATATTTCCAAAACTATTATTTCAGCTAGATGCAAGCGATATTTGTAATTACCAAAAAGTAGTTTAAAAGTTGTAACAGTTTACGACTGGATATTTGCAGAAAGTTGCTAAACAACAGACACACATTTTTACGATGTAACAAACATTTTTATTATAAATAAACAAAACAATATGTTTAAATACGTAACAATTATTATAAACAAATTATCTTTTTATGCTGTAATGGGATTTAAAGCAATGTGTCTTCTCTATTTGGTGATTAGAAGTACTGTATACAAGAAACATCTCGATATAACGTTGTCCCTTCCGACCAAACGTCTTGTTGATGGAACGAATACATAGGAAATTCGGGAATTTCTGGAAGAAGTGACAAAGAAACACAATTTTCTTCTGATGTTTGTTTAACCCTTATATTGGAATAGCATGACGAAAATTGCGTCATCAGAGACATATTACTAGATGTCGTGTTCATTTGATCAGTCGGTTTACTTTAATTCGTTAATAATTCCGTCAACTGATAAATGTACAGTGTCGCTTCTCACAAGATATTTTTCTTTTGATTCTTTTGGGTTTTCCGTTGTACTCGGTGTGTTATGTCTTAGAATCTCTAAAGCGTTGTTCAGATTTTCTACTCTGCGCTTTTCTCTCAAGTTTCGCCGCTTCACAAACTCGTATGGACGCTCTGAATGAGGAATATGGCGTCTTTTTCTTTTAGGAAATTTGTTTTGATGACAAGTCGAGGGTATTACGTCATAACCAAGTCTGGGGGATTGGCACTGCATCAGACTGGATGTATCTAGATCTATGATTTCCATAATAGCAATTCGGTATACAGATATTTAAGTTACTGGAGACGAGTGAAATGAACAACTGTCTAGACAAACTGTCTTTCCGCGTATTTATATTGGAGACGGATGAAAGACAAATAGACAACAGCACTGACGTCATCGTCGTTTGTTTTCAATTAAAACAATTGACAATTTTATAATCAGTAATTACAGATCATATTGCAGGAGTTTTTTTGTTTAAAGATTAAGTATGTTGTTTCAGTGGGATTTTAAAGTCTTTTTAAATCTTACTAAAATAATCTAAGAATACTGTTATTCTTTAAATAGCACTGGGACGTTTACTCCCTTGGCGGTCTTACAGAATTGTGCTTCTTGACACCTCGTCTAGACACAATCAAATAAAAGGTTGATTAAAGATTTGTTATGTTTTAAACGAAATGAAAAACTTAATTGAATCACACCATTCCCCCTTTTCTGCCAACAAATGAAATGAGTTGCTGAGTTGTTGATCTTTAAACAAAAACTTCAATGCATTACATAAATAATTATTGATTTAAAAATTATTAATCTTTTTGAATTCAATTAAACCTTGATTACGTCAGTGTTGTTGACCATTTGTATTTCGTCTTTAGTATATATTGTTGTTGCTGAAATTTGTTTGTCAGTCTAGACATGGTGTAAACGGGATATTGCCTATTGGCTAACGCGCACAGATCCTGCCATACAGGGGCTCGTTTCACAAAGCATTCGCATCGCAAACGAAGAGCAGTTGCCAATGGATTCCATAGTGAAGAGATACGACGGCTTCGTGAAACGGCCCCCAGGAGCACAATTTTTGAGCTAACAGCGGTGAATGTTGGATGAATTTTACGTTTCCAGTATTGTGGAATTTGTCTATCTTGAGAAAAATCCACTTAGAACTTTTTCAATTTCTATTTGTTCTGAGTGAGATTCGATCCTGCGCCACATCGATGGAAGGCCTGTTTGGGACCGAGGGACTATCACTTTGCCGGCTTAGCCACCGATGCCTCTGCTTTTTTTTTTCGGGAAGTAGAAGTTATGACGTCATAACCAAGTCTAGGGACTGACACTGCATCGGACTGAATGTATCTAAAGGGATGGCGACTGGTACATAGATATGTAGGTCAATCGAGTCGAGGGAAATGATTAACTCTTTACAAACTGTCTTTACAAACACATATATATTACAGACGAAATACAAATGGTCAACAACACTGACGTAATCGAGGTTTGATTGAATTCAAAAAGATTTTTAAATCAATAATTATATAGCCCATTGAAGTTTTTGTTTAAAAATCAAATATGTTGTTTTAATTAAGGGCTTTTCAAGACACCTTATTGCATTACTTTTAAGTGGCTTGCCAAATAGGCCTATAGGTAGAATTGTATTGAAACAGAATTAGCCGTATAACTCATAAGCTTTTTAGTGCTTCTAGTCTCTAAAATGTACGATAAAGTATTGTAACTTTGGCTTAGAATGAACGAATGGTCGTCCCGGTTATTTAAATTTTGTTTACTTTTTTAACACGTTTTCGGTTCGTACAGGCCACATACTGTATGGATTTTCCTCATTCCAACGCCAGTCATTTAGTTTTTTGATGGCCTTCAAAGCCTCTTACTGTCGTGACGATCAAAATCATGAAAAAGTTTGAATTTTGGCAGCTCATGCCACTTTAATGGACATTCGAAATTAATTTAAAAATTTTAGAATTTTGCATAGTTAAATATCACAGGCAAACCGGCTTATTTACTTTTTTTGTGGTCTATCAGAGATTTGTTCCTTAACAATAATTAGACGCTCGCAAAATTACCTATCTTGTCCTTTGTCAAAAAAGTCAGAAGCAGTGTCAGGCCATGATTTTCACTGACAATTAAAATTATAGTTTCTTAGTTATATTTGTAAATTGAGAGTGACATTCATTTCATGTATTCACCATAAAGTCGTTTTGTTTAATGGTTACATAATATGCTGAGCTTGGCGGGAATAAAGTCTAAAGGACTTGTTCTATTCCTTAAAAAATATAATTAACCATATATAAAATAGAATAAGCGTATCAGGTGAAGTTTTAAATAATATTGTAAGCTAAAGCGACAATTTGCACAAAAAAACCAATAAACAACTATTAATAGGATAAATATGGCTATTGTACAAATATGTTAGACACGAGTAATACAAGTGAAACAATTGTATACAAGATGGTCAAATAAGTAAATGAAGGGTGGACAAATAAAGATTTATTAGGTAGTCCTTTACATGAGATTTGAAGATTGAAAAAGAATTGATAGCTTTCATCTTTGCAAGCTACATCAAGAACGCCGCTCTCAAGATTGTTTTAGAACTGTCTATAAATAACTTAGGTTCCTTGTTGTGATGGTTTGTATGTTCTGTTTTGTTTTATAATCAGGTGACTTTGATTGGAGATACAAACAGCTGCAGGAGAGAATTACCATTCCATACATAGACCTTTGTCAATTGTAGGCCTATGGAATATATAAGTGGCGTAAATCAGACCTGCAATGGTTTGGAAAACGCCCCAAAAAATCAAACATGGAATATATAATAAAGAAGGCTGCAACCATCGTTAGAACCACAGACCAGAGTTTAATTTCGATTAAGTGATAATGGAAACGGATGTATTTGATGATCACATTCATCACAACAAATAAGCCTTCTTCTTTGTCAATTTAGACCCAAGTAGGAAAAGGTTACTCGCTGAACATCTGCTCTCTGGGGAATTTCTCGAAATAAGATCAGTTTGATAACGTGTCAATATTTTACTCACGCGATTTAAAGTATTATTTCAAGATTTAGAAAGTTAAAGTGGCATGAGCTGCCAAAATTTGATCTTTCATAAAACATTCAGATTGTCCCAAGAAATTTGCCTTTTGAAATACATTGGAAAAGCAAAGGATTGACGATGAAATGAACTCGGGGTACATGAAAATGTACTCAATGACCAACATGGAGGGAAGATATGTAATCGGGATGACCAACATGGAGGGAAGATATGTAATCGGGATGACCAACATGGAGGGAAGATATGTATTCGGGATGACCAACATGGAGGGAAGATATGTATTCGGGATGACCAACATGGAGGGAAGATAGATATTCGGGATGACTTAACTTACGTCACCAAGATTGGTATCAGCTGAAAGCTCTTATTGTGTGCTTCTTCATAAGACTAACAGACAGCTTATTCTGTTTCAATTGTATTTTCTTTAAGTTTAGTAGCCCATGCCTCACTTAAACTTACTCTAATCCCTCCACCGTCAATTACAAACTGTACACACCCGAACTCCCACATGATGTGTGTCTTTGGCGCCAGATATATATAGTTTTCACTTAACGAATTCACCAACAGTAAATTTCTTTACACCTCGTTACTTTATAGCCTGATATTCATTATGTAGCCATATTAGTGCCATAGGTGGAATTTTGACATTTCCACTGATTTTCGTCTTTAACAAAATTGTGGAAACTTGGCTTTGAGATGAGAGATTCGGTGTATCATAAGCATTATACCTTAAACTTCAACAATTTGCAGAGAAAGTCGATAAACGCGCGTAAACTGTCAAATCAGAAGGAAAACATTTCCTCCGCCTATATTATACCCCGAACACGTAGGCCTAGAAGCGAAATGTCAAAACTGCAAATCATTTCCTAATTTGAAAAGCGTTTACCTAATCTATTAATTAAAACTAAACGGTTTTACCTTCTGATATCTGCATAATTTAATTAGAGTAAACGTTTTGCAAATGTTTAATATACCATGCATATCTGATTGTGAAGACAGATACTGTACAATTCTACTATGGAGTGGTTTTACTACAGTCAAAACATGCATGTGTTATTAACAGCTTGAGACATGATTATAAACGGAGATTTTAAGAAGGGCGAGTTATCCCATGTGTTTTGGCGTTACTAAATACTGTTATTATATAAGCTATGAGATTATCTTCATACGATATAATTATACTATCTTTCCAACCAATGGTTGTCACCGTATACATTTAACTTGACTGACATACTATCAAATGTCACCTGAATGTTTGTTTGGTCCAATGAATGTCATATGATAATTCCTGTGACCTTATCCATCTGGTACCAGAGTCAACATTAACAGGATGTCGACAAATCAGGTCATACCGTTAGTATTTATATCCCTAAAATCTCCAATTGGTCGCCATTCCGTTTCAGACATTATTTCCTTGAAGGTCCAACGGTTTGATTTCTACAATATGGTGAGTTCACATGCAGATTGTATGTATAAAATATTTTTCTTTACCAATACCTAACCAAACAATAACGAACAGCAACTGTAAATTGTTTAACTGTTTGTTTTAAAAAACCTTATATTTGTAAATACCCATTGAAAATAGCTCAAATCCAACCCATGTTTCTGCAAATGATGGTCATGAGATGCTGGATGTCTCTTAGTTCAATTTACCGAACTTATGGTGATATTACATAACGTTTAGTCTACGAATTTTGAAATGCTGGTCGGTAAAGTCCGACAAACTTTTGTCGGAAATTTCAAGTCATCAAAATATTATTGTAACTGCTCTGTATGAACAATTCCTACCCCAGACTTCTTTAGAACTCATAGAAGATTATTCTTGTCCTCTTTTATTACGTGTAGCTATTCCAAAGGGCGTATATCTGGTCTTATACCACAACTAACTAAATTTCTTGGAGACTTTGCAACCGAGTTCGAACGTCACGCAAAATGGCGGCAAAGTCTCCAAGAAATGACAGTTTGTTGTTGTTTGAGACCAGATGTACGCCCCGTGGAATAGCTACATGTAATAAAAGCGGACAAGAATAATCTTTTATGAGTTTTGAAGAAGTCTGAGGTGGGAATTGTCCATACCGAGGAGTTACAATAATATTTTCATGTCGTGTAATTTAAGCATCATTTCCCTCGTGCATTTCCAATTCGTAGACTGAACGTTGGTATATGTTATATCACCATAAGTTCGGTAAATTGAACTAGATATCTTTGTGTTTACACACAATAAGGTTCATCTCTATATGTACAATAATATGCTGCCCATGTTTTGTTGTTCTTTTTTCATTTCTGTCTTACCACGTGCAAATCGTGTAAAAATAGCATGATCATAGAGGCCGATTGTTCCGGCTAGTAAAGGCGCAGGAAGTCAGTTTCATGTTTAGTTGTATGTTCGAATTCCCCCGCTCCGTCTATAAGAAGTGAAATAGAGGTGAATAATACACCAGTTCTAAGTTCCCGTTTTATTATTCACTTCTGTTGAACTTTAAGCGTTAAGTTAGCTCCTGATTCAGGGTTTGTTATTCGTTATATTTTACATAAAAACTAACTTGCGAATAAAAAACCTGGAACTTTGAAGTGGGAGCTAACTTCGTGACTATCTAACTGGGAACTGGGGCCAGTTCCATGATTATCGAACTGGGAACTGGGCCAGTTTCATGACTGAATATCGAACTGTGAACTGGGGCCAGTTTCATGGCTGATTATCGAACTGTGAACTGGGGCCTGTTTCATGACTGATTATCGAACTAGGAACTGGGGCCAGTTTCATGACTGAATATCGAACTGTGAACTGGGAGCCAGTTTCATGACTGATTATCTAACTGTAAACTGGGATCCAGTTTCATGACTGAATATCGAACTGAGAACTGGAGCCAGTTTCAAGACTGAATATCGAACTGAGAACTGGGGCCAGTTTCATGACTGATTATCGAAGTGGGAACTGGGAGCTAACTTCACGGACTGTGAGCGGCCTTACTTCGTGTGCAACTACCTACTGATAAATTTAATGTATTCCAGCATTCATAAGTTTAAAAGTCATTAATTGTGTCCAGCGGGGACGTTATACCCAATGAATTGTATGCGTGGAATGGAGGTCACATGGTATTTGATATGCATCGAATGCCGCCATTACTAGGAGATGATGCGACTTCGATCCAGGTCTGTTATGAACGCGCTCTTCAACTATCAATGGCGGCACATTTTACTAAGTCAGATCAAACCAGCCAATGAGACGTGTCCATTCCACGCATATAGTTCATTGGTTATACCATATTAAAGCTATTTTCAACCTACATCTGGAACACAATCATATTGAACTTTTGGCATGTTGATGATACTAGCATTGCAAGTATTACCATATACTACAGGCGTAGACCACTTATGACGGCTATCCAATGCGAAAAGCCTCATAGCCACTAATATTTTTTCTATGTCCGCTTCGTACATGCAACGAGTAAATCAGTGGAAGTTGTGGTGATGGTGAAAAAAAATATTCATTTCAATTTGTCTTTGTTTGAGACTTGTGTTTCCGAACTTGTATTAATTTAATTTCTGTAGTATCACCATTGTTCGTTCGGCGTCAGATCGCAGAATTAGTCGAATTGTGTGTCGCCTGGGATAAAGGGGTGGGGTAACAAAATACAATTTCTACTAATAATTTCCTCAAAGCAAGGAGTCTGAACATGCTATTGTTATTTTTTTTCTTCAGAAAGTCCTTTTCGCTTTACTGATTGTGGGATGTATGTTAGCATCAAGTCATGGTGGATACGTGAAATGTGTAGCAAGTTGTATTGATGCCAACAATGTTTGTATTCAGTGTTCTGATGTGAGAGGCCATCCCTGTAAAGACGCCTGCACAGCCGAGCAGCAAAGGTGCGTGGATGCGTGTCAAGCCGCGAATTGAACATAACCACAAAACGGAAACCAACAATAGCATAAGATGGAAACTGGAAAGTACCTTGTCTATGGGACTAAAAGCACTTACCTTACTCATGAACAGAATATAGACGTCCAACCTTTGGGATAACTTGCTTTATCTTTACATACATATATTTAAAACGTATTGTTGAGATATTTGGACATGGCAACTGCATGTAATGTTGCACGAATTTCTGTTAACATCTAATAAACTGTCTTCTACTTTGATTCGCTTGTTTGTTTTCATGGTTTGATAAGATCTGATCCATAATCTGACTTGTTATGAAAATAAGTACCATATCCCGAAAGGATAAATCTTTATCCCTCATAACGTCTCACAAACGTGACTGGGCCGGTGGGTCCAATGAATGAACTGACTGGGTTTTCACTCGAACGACCTATGTGGTATGCTTGCCAGTTACTAACGGAAGGTCGTGGGTTTCCTCCGGGCATAGAGCCCGGTTTCCTCCCACAATAAAACTGGCAACGCCGCCATATAAGTGAAATAATCTTGAGCGCGGCGTAAAACACCAAACAATCAATCAATCAACCAATGAATGAATAGCAAACTTACAATTAAAATTGACAAGTATAAAGGGATGGTAGGTTCTGACTTCTTTTAATTGTTCCCAAAGTATTTTAATAAATATTGTATATTGAACGCGGGATTAAAATTTCAATAGTAGATATAAGTTTGGGGCTTCGAGCACAGTGGCCACATGTGGCAACATTTTACTGGTCACTGCTGTCCAGTTTCATCGGGGTCAATAACTAGCACATCTCATTAACATCTAAGCTCCCGGCTATTGGTCGCGCTTGACTACACATCTAATTAAAATCTCCCAACAAGAGGAGGATGGCTTGAACTGTGAGGTCGAGGTCAATAACTAGCACATCTAATTAAAATCTTAGCTCCCGGTCATTGGTCACGGTTCGCCGCATGTCTAATTATAATCTAAACTCGCGGCTACCAATATTAAAGCACATGTGCGCCTATTCTTAAAAAAATATGCTGAATAATACACTCCCAACCTCGGGGACCTGTTCGTCAGATGGACGGAAAAAATATGCTTAGTAATGCAATACTGGTCTAAAGGACCAATTAAACCGACTGACACTGGTGATAGACAATATATAATAAACGAATGTATAAATAACCTTGGACTGTATTAACTCAACGTATAGATCATATCGGTAAGTATGTGTACATCAGTTAGCTGGCGGATATTGTTTCGCGCTCCACTGCACATCTCATTAAAATCTTAGCTCTCGGTTATTGGTCACGGTTCGCCGCATGTCTTATTAAAATCTAAGCTCGCGGCTATCGGTTCACTACGGTACACATGTCATTAAGAGTAGAATCTAAGTTATTTATTAAATTATCTCAGTGGCATTGCATATCAAAAATATACTACGTATAATACTTAAGTCTTAACCACTGGTCATCAACCCGGAAGTCACCGGAAGTTACCCGGAAGTGAACCGGAAGTGACCGGAAGTGAACCGGAAGTGTACCGGAAGTGACTGGAAGTAACCTGAAGTGAACCGGAAGTGACCCGGAAATGACCGGAAATAACCCGGAAGTCACCGGAAGTGGACCGGATGTAACCGGAAGTGACCGGAAGTCACGGGAAGTGGACCGGAAGTAACCGGAAGTGTACCGGAAGTGACCGGAAATAGACCGGAAGTGACCGGAAATAATCCGGAAGTGGTCGGAAGTAACCGGAAGTGACCGGAAATAACCTGAAGTGAACCGGAAATAGACCGCAAGTGTCTGGAAATATTCCGTAAGTGGCCGGAATTGAACCGGAAGTGACCGGAAATAACCTGAAGTGGACCGAAAGTGACCGGAAATAGACCGGAAGTGGTCGGAAGTGAACCGGAAGTGAACCGAAAGTAACCGGAAATGAACCGGAAGTAGCCGGAAGTGACCGGAAATATTCCGTAAGTGGCCGGAAGTGACCGGAAATAATCCGGAAGCGGCCGGAACTAACCGGAAGTGACCGGAAATAACCTGAAGTGGACCGGAAGTGACCGTAAATAGGCCGGAAATGGACCGGAAGTGACCGGAATTGAACCGGAAATAACCAGAAGTGAAGTGATTGAGCCAAAAATAAGTTCCAAGCCCGGAAGTAGCCAAATTCTAACCGAATTCGGTCGTGTTACATATCAAAGTAAAGGCTGTAAAGATGTCTGCAAGACTTACTATAGCTCGTGGTTTTCTCAATTCTGGTTTTACACAAATCGATTGAAACGTTCAAATCTAGCATTAGTCGGAGAGCTTAGGGACTAACGCCATTCACCTTTAAACGGTCCGACTTCGAACCGGAAGGGACGTTATCGAACCGGAAGTCGTCCGTAATTTCGTTACTTTTTGTTTTAGAGCTTAGGGACTAACGCCATTCACCTTTAAACGGGCCGACCTCGAACCGGAAGTGACGTCATCGAACCGGTAGTTGTCCGTAATTTCGTTATTTTTTTTGTCCCACAGCCTAGGTACTGACGCCATTCAATCCGTTACGACATAATATCCGCTATTGTGCGGCGTAAAACAACAAACAATCAATGACTCTAAGCAGTCGTCCTACATCAGGCGTTTTTCACCCCAGAACTGTATTGTGAAAGTCTCAACCAATGCCTTAACATAAAGAAACATAAGACATCGTTCGTTCTGATGAACATTTTATTATCTTCATGGTGAACATTCTTCAAGTACATCGTTTCCGGTTTTCGTAAGGGTATTCGTCCGGTAAAACCTTATCAAATAACATATAGCGTATTTTGATCGCGTTCGCTAATGCCTCGTCAATCGGTAGGCCCATTACTCCGCGTAAAAAATCCCTAGTTTTCACAATTTCTCGGTGAAGCGGGTCTCCCATTAAATGCATCCAAATAGTGTTGTACTGTCCGTATATAGTCATCAAGGTTTTCTTTATTTCCGGCCTGCGCCGTCGGTATTCCTCCTGCAAACTGCAGCCGTCAACAGACATATGAGTTTGAATAGCTTCCTTCACAATGTCGTCCCATACGTCGGAAACTGTATCAGCCATACCGCTAGCGGGCGTAATGATCCTCGTTAGAAAAACTTTACGGTCATCTTCTAAAGTATTTTCATCCGAGGGATGCCCTCCATAAACGGTCATCTCAGTATTCTGCGAATCGGTTTTGTGTTTATTGAAAACGTGCCGCTTCATGTCATGTCGGCGACTAAAAGTCTTGTTACAAACGTGACAATTGAATCTCATTTTGTTTCACCCACTGTGGAATATACTTTATAGCGCTATTTCAGCGGTCGGTCTAATCCAATGTGAAGGACGCGCCGCCTTTTATACGCTTCTGTCTTGCCTTCAATTCCGACTTAGCCATTTCCACCGCTTGCTGTGCGTTAGATACGGCAATAATCCGCGGCAAATCCGCCTTTTCACGGTTGGGGGAGCTTTCGCGATAATAGGGCTCGACAGTTTTTCTTCGTTTAAAGGCTTGACTTTGTGGCGTACCACTTTTTCTGCGTTCCTGGATGACCTCCGATCTGGTCATTTCCACCACTTGTGCGGGAGACACCACATCTATCTGCGGTAAATCCGCATGGTCGGCGTCAATTTGCGGTGGATCCATCTTTTCACGGTCTGGAGAGATTTCACGGCAATAGGGTTCCAGAGGGATGAGCGTGTTTCTGCTTCTGAATGCTTGGCCGAGGGGCGAGCCTCTCTTTCTCATTGCACCTTCGTTCATGGGTATTTTACCCTTTTCCATATTGCGGTAAAAACGCACCAATTTATCCACGTTCGACATGTTTAAACGTTACAGACACCGTCTGCGTAAGGAGTGTTGTCGAAGTACGATGATAGCTCGTTATATAAAGCTTTATGATACGCGCCCGCTGAACGCCAGAAGCGACCGTTAACGCAGCTAATTGTGAGTGAATGATAATATTGTTTTACGCTTAAGGCTGCGTTAACGTAATAAATAGATTCTACTCTTAATGACATGTGTACCGTAGTGAACCGATAGCCGCGAGCTTAGATTTTAATAAGACATGCGGCGAACCGTGACCAATAACCGAGAGCTAAGATTTTAATGAGATGTGCAGTGGAGCGCGAAACAATATCCGCCAGCTAACTGATGTACACATACTTACCGATATGATCTATACGTTGAGTTAATACAGTCCAAGGTTATTTATACATTCGTTTATTATATATTGTCTATCACCAGTGTCAGTCGGTTTAATTGGTCCTTTAGACCAGTATTGCATATAAGCATATTTTTTCCGTCCATCTGACGAACAGGTCCCCGAGGTTGGGAGTGTATTATTCAGCATATTTTTTTAAGAATAGGCGCACATGTGCTTTAATATTGGTAGCCGCGAGTTTAGATTATAATTAGACATGCGGCGAACCGTGACCAATGACCGGGAGCTAAGATTTTAATTAGATGTGCTAGTTATTGACCTCGACCTCACAGTTCAAGCCATCCTCCTCTTGTTGGGAGATTTTAATTAGATGTGTAGTCAAGCGCGACCAATAGCCGGGAGCTTAGATGTTAATGAGATGTGCTAGTTATTGACCCCGATGAAACTGGACAGCAGTGACCAGTAAAATGTTGCCACATGTGGCCACTGTGCTCGAAGCCCCAAACTTATATCTACTTTCAATGTGTGCTAATACACGGTAAAATTCAAATAGCCAAGACGTATCATTACATTTTGGGGGATTGTGTTGGTTATAAAACTATTTAAAGGTAACTGACACGTGAGGGTATCTATGTAGATAGCTCTTATTTTCTTCTAATGGATAAAATTCCTGATCAATTCTGTTCCGGCACATTTTTCTCTATCTTTGGAAGCTCATGCTAAAGGTTACATTAAAGTGACATGAGCTGCCAGTCTGTTAGCATTGCAAGCTTTACCATCTACCACAGGCGTATCTTTCTCACCAGCCTGAGAAAATTCTGTTCCGGCACATTTTTCTCTATCTTTGGAAGCTCATGCTAAAGGTTACATTAAAGTGACATGAGCTGCCAGTCTGTTAGCATTGCAAGCTTTACCATCTACCACAGGCGTATCTTTCTCACCGGAATGAGAAAATTCTGGGATTTGATTGGTCGAAATTTTCTGTGTAGGTATTAGATTTCCGTATCTTACACGCCGACCAATACTTTGACATTTAAAATCAGACGGCTGTTGTGTTAAAACACCACGATTAATTTCATACATGAGTTGATTTCAACTATTTAAAGCTTGGTCAAGACCAAACCCTATCGTGACGTTAGCTTAGAATTTTGTTTCGTATAATTGATAGACGCTTGTAGAAGCCAATTGTATGAGCTGCTGTTTATGACAATATTGTATACATGCTAGAAATAAATTTACTTACGCTATATATATATATTTTGGGGCTATAAAAACCTAAAATATTCCTAAAATTATTTTCAAAATTATTGTTAAGATTCAGAAAGTTAACTCTTATAAAATGTATTCAAACAAAGATTATATATTATTATATATAAAATTATAGATTTAAAAAAAGGTCCGTGTCGTTTAACAAAATAAATAAAAAATTTATATAAATAGAAAAGTTATATAGAAATACGTTTAAAGGAAGTCAAATTTTTTAATCATCATATATATTTTGGTGTGAAAGGTTTATTTATTAATCAAAACACTAGAATTATTCATGATGCTTTCCTGCAACTTGTATATATGTTGTATATGTAGACAGGTACAAGTTCGAATCGACGTTCCATTATTCGTCTTCAATTATATTTCATGGCTTCCGGGATTTAGTTGTTTGAGATGATATTGTATGTCTTACATCGATAGGTAAGGCGTTCGAATGTTGTTCAGTCCAAGAAATAAATTCTGACTCGATCCGCGGCCGCTGTGGGGTCTTGAGCAGAATTTGATTACTGGACAGAATCACATAAAATGTTTAGAACTCCATCCACCTAACCTTGCCTGATTGCACTTCCTAAATAGTATTCAGCCTTAGATTCAACCGGTTTCCTTTTAAGGCCCTTGTCGCCGTAGCCTGTTTAAATTTGCTAAGAAAACCAATTTACATGAGCTTACTACGACTAATACAACTAAACTTAAACATAGCACACATAAAACATGTCTAGTTAGCTTTAGAATGTAGAAATGGGGTGAAAAATAAACGAAGAATCGAAGCCGGATTACAACAACAACGATCGTGTCGGTCAACTTTCGTGTTGGATTACCCTCATTTCAGGCTTTTTTATCTGTGGTTTACACTCAAATAATTATCAGCAGGCTTTTCCAGTCGCTGTTAACCGATCGTCAGTCTGTATTTCTCAGAGAAATAGGCCTACGTACAATTACACTGTGCCGTTAGTTCACTCACTCGACTGAAACATAAAATCGCCAATAGGGGGCAGTTTGGTTTGTTTACGTTACGGGCACCTAACAATTCAAATTTTCAAATTCAAATTAAAAATACAAAGTGACGTCCAAACTTTTAAATTTTGGTAAAAATAGAAAGTTCCTAACTTATATTGTCTGGGAAAAATACAGAAAACGGACTTTCTTTTTTAATGTAAGCAATATTCCTGATTTTCGCGGCAAGTGTGCTTTTAAGGAAAAGTATAAAGCCCTAGGGATGAACAACAAGGGTTCTAAGAAGAAAAAGTACACTAAAACATTCGCACAGTTTTTCTGAAGTATGGAAATTTTGTACTGAGTACCTACCTATACATAATTATCTTTAGCTTACCTGTCACCTGCCTCACTAGGGGATCGAAGTACAACATCAAGTAAACCGTCAGCTTCACATTACTATCCATTCCACCGAATTAAAAGGGACATTCTTCTGTGTGTCAAAGGCGACACAATAATTCCAAATATACAATTTTACTATGAAGAAAAATGTATTTAACGTGGCATGAGCTGCCAAATATGGGGAAAAGTTCGTAAAAACAGATTTATTCGTTATTTCATTATTTTTATCAAAAAGTACAAAATAGAGACAATACGTTGATACCAATCTTGCAGATGTATGTTTAGGTAGTTTTCATAAGGAACAAAATACATTCATTCAAACTTCTCTGCATGAATAGGATATGAGCTACATGTTCGAGATATAGCTGTACGACAGCTTATTGTTACAGCTCGTGGTGTGGCCACCCAAAGCTTGTCGCTCGGCTACAGCTTGGTCAAAGCTTCTCTAAAGCGCAGCATAGCACAGCACGTGGTGTGGCCTCGGCCTTCGGCCTATCTGCTTTTGTCGCTATGATGTTTTGGAAGGTTGCTTGAGCGCAGTCAGCGTGAAACATCTCCCATTGTACCTATTGATTTGGAGACCAATTAATCAAAAACGTGTCCATAACGAGAGCCATTAATTCCAGAATACACACAATTTTCTGACTGAATAGTACCTAACATATATTCCACATAAGCAATTTTCCATTTTTCTATATTTTGATGATTAATTGTAACTCCACGCTCAAGATTATTTGACTTAAATAATGGCATTGGGGGGGGGGGGGGTGAGGGAGAGGCAACAGGGCTCTTTGTCTGGAGGATATATGTATTAGGAGAGTAGCAATCAATATACCAAAACAGGTTATCGGCGCCCTAAACGTTACCTACCAGAATTATATCGGATATCTCTCTACACAACCGAGTCCACTATCAGTGTCACGTGTCGTTGCTTACAATTTTAAGGACGTGGACAGCAGTGGCCTCCCTTTGTGTTCAAGCAACATGTCACTCAATGGTTTTAGAGTTGATATCTCAACGAATGGCAGTAGGACCAATCTCTATTTTAGATTGTAGCGCCTGCTTGACGGCAAACTTCTTTCGACATGGGGGGGGGGGGGGGGGGGGGGGGTTACGTACATGAAATACCGTGTCAAAGCCGACCGGTAGCGAGTGAAGATAGCCGAAGGGAGTTCCGACTGTGCCCTATGCAGACTGCAGGTCATTTTAAATGTGGCCACAAAAAGGTAGCCGTGAAACGTACAAATTCCATATCGTCGTAAGGGCCCAAAAAAAAGTCCTTGTGATAATGTTAGCGACCGAAACACTCGATTTGTTAATTTCCAGCTTCGATCAGTTATGTAATTGAAACATTCGAGGATTCCCGATATGTACCGAAACTGCGTCTGTCTACAACATGTGGTTTATATAAAATATATAAACAAATATGATGATATTAGCATTTAATAAATTTATAATTATTTTTCTTTTCTTTTTTCGTCAGTAGTATATATTTTGGTATGTACTTTTTATCCCCCCCCCCCCCCGGCATATAATGCGGGGGGATATAGCGATAAGCTTGTCTGTCCGTCTGTCTGTCCGTAATCATTTCTTGTCATCGCATCTCCTCCCACAGTTTTTATCGGATTTTTTAAAAACTTGGTTGACATACTGGATATCATTCGAGGATTTGCACCTCCTATTTTGGTTCCGCTGGTTTCATTATTTTTAGAGTTACTGCCCTTTTCCGACAGTATAAGACGATATAGACAATTAGTGTTTGTCATCGCATCTCCTCCCACGGTTTTAATCAGATTTTTTCGAAATTTGGTGGACTTGCTGGATATCATTCGAGAATGTGCACCTCCTATTTTGGTTGCGCTGGTTTCATTATTTTTAGAGTTACTGCCCTTTTCCGACAGTATAAGACGACATAGACAATTAGTGCTTGTCATCGCCTCTCTTCCCACAGTTTTTATAATTTTTTTCCGAAACTTGGTGGACATGCTGGATATCATTTGAGGATGTGCACCTCCTAATTTGGTTCCGCTGGTTTTATTATTTTTAGAGTTATTACCCTTTTCTGACAATATAAGACGACAATTTGTGGTTGTCATCGCATCTCCTCCCACGATTTTTATCAGATTTTTTTCGAAATTTGGTCGACTTGCTGGATATCATTCGAGGATGTGCACCTTCTATTTTGGTTGCGCTGGTTTCATTATTGTTAGAGTTACCGCCCTTTTACGACAGTATAAGACGACATAGACAATTAGTGGTTGTCATCGCATCTCCTCCCACAGTTTTTATTAAATTTTTTGGAAACTTGATGGACATGCTCAATATCATTCCAGGATGTGCACCTCGTATTTTTGTTGCGCTGGTTTCATTATTTTTAGAGTTACTGCCCATTTCCGACAGTATAAGACGACATAGACAATTAGTGGTTGTCATCGCATCTTCTCTCACAGTTTTTATAACATTTTTTGGAAACTTGGTGAACATGCTCAATATCATTCGAGGATGGGCACCTCGTATTTTGGTTGCGCTGGTTTCATTATTTTTAGAGTTACTGCCCTTTTCCGACAGTATAAGACGACCTAGACAATTAGTGCTTGTATTCGCATCTCCTCTCACGATTTTTATCAGATTTTTTCGAAACTTGGTGGACTTGCTGAATATAATTAGAGGATGTGCACCTTCTATTTTGGCTCCGTTGGTTTTATTATTTTTAGAGTTACTGCCCTTTTCCGACAGTATAAGATGACACAGACAATTAGTGGTTGTCATCGCATCTCCTCCCACAGTTTTTATAAAATTTTTTTTTGAAAATTGGTGGATATGCTGGATATCATGGAAGGATGTGCACCTCCTATTTTGATGGCGCTGGTCTAATTATGTTCAGAGTTACTGCCCTTTTCTGACAGTATAGCATAGATATCTTATAATAACTTAAAATAAATAATAAATCTTATGCGGGGCCGGGGGGATACGGCATCATCTGATGACTCTTGTTTGTATTTTTTTTTAACCGTGGACTGGGCAATTTTATTTCTTCAACTAGCCATGATTTTACATTTAATGAAACCCTACATAGCTAGGGTTTTAGGTTACCATAGCACGTTGGTTATTAAAGAATTGCATATCTTTTAACAGGTATTTTTTTCAATACAACTATTGTAAGAAAAACAGAGATCGCATAGTAAACCTTGCTAACTAAGCTGCTAATTACAAAAAAAGGATAAACAAACCTGTCAACAGTCCAGAAAAAAAAACACTGGAAAATAGCATTTTCAGCCCAAAAATACGGTGATTTACCGTTCACAGGGGGCCAGTCGGAACTCCCTCGGACAGTCTGCGCTTTTTATACGGTAAATCACCGTATTTTTTGGGCTGAATAAAAATGGTGTCCAAAGTTAATATCAAAACGTTTTACTACAGACGAAAAAAGAAAATAAAACATATTTTAAATTTATCAAATGCTATCATTTAGAAAGATATTTGTTTATATATTTTATTTAGCGCGGTGAACCACATGTTGAACAGACAGACGCAGT
This sequence comes from Lepidochitona cinerea, assembly GCA_963971465.1. Taxonomy (NCBI): domain Eukaryota; kingdom Metazoa; phylum Mollusca; class Polyplacophora; order Chitonida; family Tonicellidae; genus Lepidochitona; species Lepidochitona cinerea. The sequence goes on from OZ020562.1 coordinate 33,515,300, forward strand.
TTCGTTACATATCAGGAATCCTCCAAATTCCAATGCTTCAATTATATAACTGATTGAGGCTGAAAGTTAATAAACCGAGTGTTTTGGTCCCTTACATTATTTGTGGGGCCCTCAAGAGGATTTGGAAATTGTACGTTTCACGGCTACCTATTTGGTTGCCATATTCAAAATGACCTGCAGTCTATCAGAGGGTATTTCACGTACGTAAATCCCCAGTTTCAGACTGACCTCGGACATTCTGCGTTTTTTACTACAGACGAAAAAAGAAGAAAAAATGGTTATAAATTTATCAAATTCTAATATCCTTTAGAAAGATATTTGTTTATATATTTTATTTAGCCCGGTAAACCACATGTTTGTAACGCAAAAAGACAAACGCAGTTTCGGTACATATCAGGAATCCTGATATGCTTCTGTTATATAATTGATTGAGGCTGAAAGTTAACAAACAGAGTGTTTCGGTCCCTTACATTATCACGGGGACACTTTAGCTGGGCCCTTAAGAGGATATGGAAATTGTACGTTTCACGGCTACCTTTTTGGTCGCCACATTCAAAATGACCAATCGAGATCTCGTGCCATTCTACGAGATCTTCAACTAACGAATGGCAGTAGGATCAATCTCTATTTTAGATTGTCAAAATGACCTGCAGTCTATCAGTATCAGGCACGTAAATCCCCGAAGTTTCAGACTGAGTCGGACTTTCCTTAAAAGTGGCATGAGCTGCAAAAATTCTAACTTTTTTCGTAATTTCTGATCGTCACGGCAGTAAGAGGCTTTGAAGGCCATCAAAAAACTAAATGATTGGCGTTGGAACGAGGAAAATCCATACAGTATGTGGTCTGTACGAACCGAATACGTGTTCGAAAAGGAAACAAAATTTAAACCGGGACGACCATTCATTCATTCTAAGCCAAAGTTAGTTAAAAACAATACTTTATTGTACATTCTCGAGACTAGAAGCACTAAAAAGCTTCTGAATTATTCGTCTTGAGGAAAATAACCGATAATTTCAACATTCTGTTTTTACGTCAAAATATCAACATTTTGGCAGCTCAGAAGTTGGCTGAGTCGGTTTGAGTGATAGTCCCTCAGTCCAACACAGCCCCTGGGTTCCATCTATGCGGATCGGGCTCAAACCAAAGTCAGACAAAATAAAAATTGAAAAATGGGGTTTTCTTTTGATTGTCGTTTGTGGAAGGTCGGTGGTTTCCTCCAGGCAAATAACCCGGTTTCCTCCTCACTAAACCTGGCAACGCGGCGTAAAACATCGATCAATCCTTCAACTTCAAAGACATCAGAAGAAGAATCTAATTCCTAGCACGGGATAACGGATTTGCCAAAATCTCAACAAAGAGAAAGAGGAAATGAAATTATTAACAAGTACGGTACCCCTTATATAAACAGATTCATAGATCAATCTAAATCATAGATATTCACCTATAAAGATCTTTGATCTAAACAGAGAAGTTAATCTTTGTTTTGAAGCGAAGGGAGGTAAGCATGTTGGCACGATTGCAGAGACGGATTGCCCTGAAATAGTCACGTGCTTATCAACGAGAAATCGTGTTAACCAGGTGCGTTGCGTTGCTATGGACCATGTCGGGATATAACACTTCAACGAACCTTCACTATTTTAATCAAGGGCTTTATAGTTGGACAAACATCCCACGGGAAGGTAATTCAATGTGTTTTTTATTGAATATACACCTATTCAGACAGACATGCAGCTTCTAGGCAGTTGTCAAAGTGTTTGTGAAAAATCGGACAGCGCTGCACACTGGCTGAGTGACTGCGTGATTGGTACATTGGTTGTGTTGTCTGTCAATTCTCTTTTTCCACTGTTCTTTTAAAACTTATTGTAGAACCGTGAAGTGCTTTAGAGGTCTTTTTTAACTTTAGCCAATTTCGATTTTACTTGCTTAGTTTCTTCTGGTAAATTATTTCTGGAATAGTTTTAACCGCACTCTTGACTTGTGACTTGAGAGGTCTAATGTTGCAAGCTCTGATGGGTAAAAAACCATCCCATTTTGTATGTATGCAACCGAATGGGTTTTACTTCCATTTGTAAAGCAAATGGAGGCATATTTGGCGGTGTGAGTTTGGCAGCTTGGTTTTTGCTGTAATGCACCTCTATTAAAAGATAATTGGTTTTATTAGACGATCAATTAATATTAAATTTACCCTCGATAGCCTGTGACATTCATCGATCGTCTAATAAAATGGCTCGGGTGACAGTAATCTAACTTTGGGAGCGCTAAGATGTACTTGTGTGTTACTTATTTAAAATAATTTAGCATTACTGGGTGACCGAAAGGGAAAAGTCAGTCGGGTGTCAGACTGAAAATTCAATCATGGGAACCAGTTATCGAGGGTTGAGGAAAAAGTCAGTTTTTGATATTTTTTTTCTCAAAATTTCCATACACAAGCAAGGTTATCGAATATAATGGACATTCTACAGTAAACTAGTCAAGTTCTTACTTTCTTTTGTATGAAAAGTCCACTTTCAAATGCCAAAGCCTCACACTGTTAAACGAATACAATGAACACAACACTTTTAGGGAGTGGTTATTTATGTCTTTGCCTATGTTAACCTATAGGCTATACTATGAAGGTACTTGGATAACCAAATCAATAGCTGGTCCCCGTTCGATCAACTGACCTAAAGAGTAAAGTCGTGCTTCAAACTCACTTCCCGCAAAAATTTAAATTTAATAATTATTTTTCATGCAGCATAATGTTATGTGATTTTAGGAGATAATATATGTTCAACTTTTTCAGACTTTACGGATTTTTAAGACTTCTGTGGCACTGTCTATTTTTTGTCAATCTGGCAACATCGTCTGCTCAAACAATTTAAATCGAGGACCAAGTTACAAAATCTGCACTTTGAAAATGAAGGAAACTACGAATTGTAAGTACGACTACGTGTGAAATTTTGTTTTATTTCTTAGAGGACTTTTCTGTCTGCAGATCAATAATGTACCTAACCCTCGATAACTGGTGCCCCTACCGACCCTGGGCTAACTGGTCTGGCTCTAGTTGGAGATCTCCAAACTCTGTGGTCAAAGTTTATGATGATGGGTGACCAACAGAGTTGGAGGACCTGCCATATTGAAACATGTCGATTTACCGAAACAAAACTATTTCGCTAAATTTCTCCTAATTTTAAACAATGCAACCGGCTCAAACTTTACACACATTCAATTCGATCTTTTAGTTCGCTTTTTCACCAAAAAAAAGCGTTCAAACACTCACATTTGTGTTGTATCATCGTCGTTTTACCAAGGACAGCCTGAATCTCCCGCTCGCCTCCTCGTTTACTTGAAGTTCAAGTTAACTTGGGCAATGTACGACCTATGAGAGCCGCGCTTTCGTATTTTCTTGATAAACATACCATACTCCTTGAAACATACGAGTTCGAGTGAAGTGTTATTTCCAATGCGTACAACAACATACGAAAGCGCGGCTCTCATAGGTCGTACATTGCCCGAGTTAACTAGAAGTAAGGAGGCGAGCGGGAGATTCAGGCTGTCCTTGGTAAAACGACGATGATACAACACAAATGTGAGTGTTTGAACGCTTTTTTTTTCGGTGAAAAAGCGAACTAAAAGATCGAATTGAATGTGTGTAAAGTTTGAGCCGGTTGCATTGTTTAAAATTAGGAGAAATTTTGCGAAATAGTTTTGTTTCGGTAAATCGACATGTTTCAATATGGCAGGTCCTCCAACTCTGTTGGTCACCCATCATCATAAACTTTGACCACAGAGTTTGGAGATCTCCAACTAGAGCCAGACCAGTTAGCCCAGGGTCGGTAGGGGCACCAGTTATCGAGGGTTAGGTACATTATTGATCTGCAGACAGAAAAGTCCTCTAAGAAATAAAACAAAATTTCACACGTAGTCGTACTTACAATTCGTAGTTTCCTTCATTTTCAAAGTGCAGATTTTGTAACTTGGTCCTCGATTTAAATTGTTTGAGCAGACGATGTTGCCAGATTGACAAAAAATAGACAGTGCCACAGAAGTCTTAAAAATCCGTAAAGTCTGAAAAAGTTGAACATATATTATCTCCTAAAATCACATAACATTATGCTGCATGAAAAATAATTATTAAATTTAAATTTTTGCGGGAAGTGAGTTTGAAGCACGACTTTACTCTTTAGGTCAGTTGATCGAACGGGGACCAGCTATTGATTTGGTTATCCAAGTACCTTCATAGTATAGCCTATAGGTTAACATAGGCAAAGACATAAATAACCACTCCCTAAAAGTGTTGTGTTCATTGTATTCGTTTAACAGTGTGAGGCTTTGGCATTTGAAAGTGGACTTTTCATACAAAAGAAAGTAAGAACTTGACTAGTTTACTGTAGAATGTCCATTATATTCGATAACCTTGCTTGTGTATGGAAATTTTGAGAAAAAAAATATCAAAAACTGACTTTTTCCTCAACCCTCGATAACTGGTTCCCATGATTGAATTTTCAGTCTGACACCCGACTGACTTTTCCCTTTCGGTCACCCAGTAATGCTAAATTATTTTAAATAAGTAACACACAAGTACATCTTAGCGCTCCCAAAGTTAGATTACTGTCACCCGAGCCATTTTATTAGACGATCGATGAATGTCACAGGCTATCGAGGGTAAATTTAATATTAATTGATCGTCTAATAAAACCAATTATCTTTTAATAGAGGTGCATTACAGCAAAAACCAAGCTGCCAAACTCACACCGCCAAATATGCCTCCATTTGCTTTACAAATGGAAGTAAAACCCATTCGGTTGCATACATACAAAATGGGATGGTTTTTTACCCATCAGAGCTTGCAACATTAGACCCAACTGAATTATTTTAATGTTTTGTTTGATTATTTTTCAGAAGTTTAAAAAAATATCTGTTAATGTCCATGTAACAAGGAAAACATCAAGATGTCTGATAAAGGCTCCAGAACTACAACACCCAAAAGCTCTAGAGGTTCAAAGACTGGTACTCCTAAAGGCTCTAAAGCAGGCACACCAAGGGCATCTAAGGCAGGAACTCCGTCTGTTGGTGGGGGCGATATTCAGGAAGCAGATCCTCTACCAGGTTGGTATCAAGTACCGGTACTGTCAACCTTATAGTAATGTTAGTTTATCAGCCTAAAAGTCAGAATGGAAAACGTCACTTTCTTTTATGTAATACATGTGTATATACATGTCAAATAAACTAAAGCAAAGGTAAGCTTGGAATAATAACCACGTTTTCTTACCTACAAACTCCTTATGGAATGATTAATCCTGTTCTAAATTAACCATTGATTATAATCTGTGTATGTTTTACATCGGAAAAGGGAGAAAATTATTTCACTAACCTTCGAACACATTGATAATGCCACTGCTTCAATGTTGCAATGATGTATATATAAACAAACACTGGAATTACTGATAGGCTTTTTTTTTAAGTTTACAAATCTTCTTATCCTTACTATCTGTCACAAATACAATGTTAACACGTTGACTGGCGACTACGAGATATCTCGCAATGGCAGGCGCACCGGATTCTGCTGTTACGAATTATCTTGTAGCTTAACATAGATATCTTTTAGAATAACTATACTTCTTGGTGTAATGAATGTAACGGTTAAATCTCACTGCCAGATACGACATATCTCGTACGGGGTTTTCTCACAAAGCATCAAGGGAAACCACTCTGTGTGTTGCTAAAAATAGCATAGTAAACAGACATTGGCCATACGCGTAACAAGCTTGAATGGCAAATGGGAGAGCCCTCACACTTTAGAGTTATCTCGTAGTCGGCAGGCAACGTGTTAACTTATAGGATCTCATTGAATATTCAAACTGTATGTTGTTATATTTGTCAGAGAATGGTATAAATGGTGTGACAGAGGAAGAGGAGAGAGTTGAGGATGTACCTGCAGGAGAGGATCATCCAGCCGAGGAACATGAGGAGATGGCTCCCCTACCTGAAGGACCAACAGTTGTAAGTTTGTCATCATCACAGCGTGGCCAATCATTTAAGAAAACAACACTGGGTTCATGTGGCTGACATCTTTTAAACAACAGTGGAGATGTCATTCAATTATTCATTTGCCACTTATTTATCAATGACCTAATTTATCATCATCAGGGAAATTACTGAATTAGTAAATAACCGACACTAATTAACCCTAAGTCGTGAGTTCGATTCTCACCCTGGCCCAGAATTTTTTCCGGGTTAATTAGTGTCGGTTATTTACTAATTCACTAATTTATTAACGTCACATTTGACTGTAAGTCAGCTGTAAGACCGAGCAAAGTGAGTACACACTAGAAAACTAATGTAGGTACAGTATATGTTAGGGTGACAGTGGTAATATGAAAAAAAGTATTCAGCGTCTGAAGTCTGGCTCAGTATGAAAGACCTCCAAATTCCTTGCCCCATCTAATCGTAAATCCCTCTGTCATGATCAGATGTAATGCCGTAGTTGTTGTCAAAACTGGCAAATAGCCTTAAGTATTCATGAACCATTGGATATTTTAAACATGAACAACAGCCAAAGATAACAAATTCTATTATCCCCCCCCCCCCCCCTCCCCTAAAAAAGAAAAATAAAATTACGTAACCATTTATGTATTTATATATATACTGTATATGCGGATCTGGCCCAAATAAATGCATTGTTGAAACTAATTTAAAAAGCTGGATCTCTACAACTTAAAAAATGAATACATTTCTAAAGCTATGGTAAGAATTCCGCTAATTCAAGTACTCAAAACATTACGAAAAGCACTCTAAAAGTTTGAGACATTATCGTTGGGTGTCTTACCTCCTGCATGGAGCGACCGATAATCCTATCGAGCAATCGCTATTTTTGTTGTTTTAGACCAAACATGGCAGAAAGCAATCTGATAATTTGTTATCTTCACATTGCTCGTCCTTGAATGAGTGGAATTCTTACCGTAGTTGATTGTTTTAGCTTATTGGCACATCCATTTGTATGAATGATATACGCCGTGATATTTCAACATCTATACTTGTTGAGTCTATTTAATTATGTTAAAGAGAAGATCTTATGCTACTCTGTGTTTACTATATATAACACCTACATACACAACAGTTGTTCATCAGTCATTTATTTAGTCTTCGAGAAATACGATAGAACAACTAATTTGATATCAATGATGTTAAGAGTTTAAGTACTTTGGAAACAAGTTTTATAAGAGATAATTCAGGTGGGTTTTATTCTCTACAGTTACTGATCAAGTTTGATATTATAACAATGATGATAAATGTTTAATGTGAATATATGACTTTGATCCTTTCTTTTACAGATGACTTTAATGAAGGAACGAATGACCGTGAAAGGTTTAAAAGCTGACATGTTTACAGAACTTCATGAGCAGCAAATTGCTACATTTATACTGACTGAATCTCAGCATCTTCTAGTGGTGTATTTAGACCCTTACACTGGACTTCATATGGACAATGTGATCCCAGCATCTTATGTTGACCAACTGACTTACTTTATCAAAGCTGACAACGTAGAACAAGTAACTGTAGAGAATTTTGGTGAAGTTTTGCAGTACGGGACTGTCAAAGGTCGTCATATAGAGAGCCTGTTAAGAACAATGATGGGAATCTATGCACCGATATTCTTTGAGAACACATCCTGGCCAGACAGTATCCTTTATACATTCTCAAGTTTATTATAATGTCTTGTTAGCCGTGCAGGGATTAGACCTACTTTATGGATTAAGATGAATATGGAGTAGTTGTAAAATGTTTATTATATATGTATTGAAATCATCCTTTAAAATGCTAAAAGTCACATATGAATATTTGGAATACTGAATTTTGGTGATATGAGTAGTACAAATGAACAAACTAGTTTTTTAACTAGTCAAACTAGTTTTTTAAACCATTATAAAAAAACTGTGTTTTAGTAAAGAAGATTTTCCCTGTGCCCGTGTGTTTTAGTGTGTAAAGGTCTAAATGATATACCTCTTTTTAACACAATTAGAAACTTGTCTCCATGGTTACTTTAGACAAGAAGAATTTCCTTCGTGCCTGTGTGTTTTAGTGATCATAAATAAAAAAACTATTACGGTATGCTATAAAATTTTTTGCTTAGGGATCATTTTGATTCTCACCCTGGCCCGGATTTTTTTCTGGATCTTCATTGTTGGTTATTTACTCATTCTATAACAATTTAGTGTTAGAATATTTGCTACATTTATTTGTTATTTGATATCTGACGTTATGACATAACATTTCCCTTCTTTTAAATAACTGTTTATATCCATCAAAAGTTCCTTAACCGTCATCAGGTATTAAGAATGATTTTTCTGCCTCCCTGCACAAGTTCCTGGCTAGTTTAACTGACACCCGCTGGAAGATGGAAGGTAAAACAGTGCTGTATATCCCTACAGAAGGTATGAGAGCACCCTCGGAAGCCTCAGCCAAAAACAAAGACCTGGTACAGAGGCTGGAAAGTAAGAATGTCTTCTCTACTGTTAATTGTGGTTGTAACTTTGATACCGGGTACTTTATCTCATCTGTTCTTACTTATACTGGAGCCTCAGTGGTCCAGTGGGTTAGAGTGATCGTCCCTGATCAGTCTCGCACATACCTTCCATCAATACGACATGGGTTCCAATCCCGAAGGTCGCGGCTTTCCCCCAGGCATTGAGCGGGTTTCCTAGCTCCCCCTCTAAACCTAGCAACGCCGCCATATGAGTGAAATGATCTTGAGTGCGGCGTAAAACATCAATCAACCAATCTTACTTATACTTATTTCTAAAATACTACATGTACGCATAGCAATGGTTCAGACATATCGAGTTTATGGACAAACAAAAAACTATACCATCAGTGTAATTGTAGAGTTTGACAAAATAAAAATATTTTAAATTACTCCAGTCCATTGAGAGAAACAATATGGGTTTAATGGCTAACAAAACATAAAAATTGAAAATGTTTAAAGATGGTTATCGCTATGACATGATTGACATGTATTTATGTTTAGGTAGAATCACTGTAAAAAAGCCTGAATTTATAATTATCTCTATAGCTGCCATGATTGACGTGTATTTATGCTACGGTAGAATCACTATTAAAAAGCCTGGATTTATAATTATAGCTGCCATGATTGACATGTATTTATGTTTAGGTAGAATCACTATTAAAAAGCCTGAATTTATAATTATCTCTATAGCTGCCATGATTGACGTGTATTTATGCTACGGTAGAATCACTATTAAAAAGCCTGGATTTATAATTATAGCTGACATGATTGACATGTATTTATGTTTAGGTAGAATCACTATTAAAAAGCCTGAATTTATAATTATCTCTATAGCTGCCATGATTGACGTGTATTTATGCTACGGTAGAATCACTATTAAAAAGCCTGGATTTATTATTATAGCTGCCATGATTCAGGTGTATTTATGATAAGGTAGAATCACTATTAAAAAGCCTGAAGTTATAATTATAGCTGTCATGATTCAGATGTATTTATGTTTAGGTAGAATCACTATTAAAAAGCCTGAATTTATAATTATAGCTGTCATGATTGACGTGTATTTATGTTTAAATTAGGTAGAATCACTATTAAAAGTCCGAATTTATAATTATAGCTGCCATGATTCAGATGTATTTATGTTAAGGTAGAATCACTATTAAAAAGCCTGAATTTATAATTATCTCTATAGCTGTCATGATTCACGTGTATTTATGCTACGGTAGAATCACTATTAAAAAGCCTGGATTTATAATTATAGCTGCCATGATTCAGGTGTATTTATGATAAGGTAGAATCACTATTAAAAAGCCTGAATTTATAATTATAGCTGCCATGATTCACATGTATTTATGTTTAGGTAGAATCACTATTAAAAAGCCTGAATTTATAATTATAGTTGCCATGATTCAGGTGTATTTATCTTAAGGTAGAATCACTATTAAAAAGCCTGAATTTATAATTATAGCTGCCATGATTCACATGTATTTATGTTTAGGTAGAATCACTATTAAAAAGCCTGAATTTAAAATTATAGCTGCCATGATTCAGGTGTATTTATGTTTAGGTAGAATCACTATTAAAAAGCCTGAATTTATAATTATAGCTGCCATGATTCACATGTATTTATGTTTAGGTAGAATCACTATTAAAAAAACTGAATTTATAATTATAGTTGCCATGATTCAGGTGTATTTATGTTTAGGTAGAATCACTATTAAAAAGCCTGAATTTATAATTATAGCTGCCATGATTCAGGTGTATTTATGTTAAGGTAGAATCACTATTAAAAAGCCTGAATTTATAATTATAGCGGCCTTGATTCAGGTGTATTTATGTTAAGGTAGAATCACTATTAAAAAGCCTGAATTTATAATTACAGCTGCCATGATTCACATGTATTTATGTTAAGGTAGAATCACTATTGAAAAGCTTGAATTTATAATTATAGCGGCCATGATTCAGGTGTATTTATGTTAAGGTAGAATCACTATTAAAAAGCCTGAATTTATAATTATAGCTGCCATGATTGACGTGTATTTATGTTAAGGTAGAATCACTATTGAAAAGCTTGAATTTATAATTATAGCTGCCATGATTGACGTGTATTTATGTTAAGGTAGAATCACTATTAAAAAGCCTGAATTTAAAATTATAGCTGCCATGATTCAGGTGTATTTATGTTAAGGTAGAAACAATATTAAAAAGCCTGAATTTATAATTATAGTTGCCATGGTTCACATGTATTTATGTTTTGGTAGAATCACTATTAAAAAGCCTGAATTTATAATTATAGTGAATAGCTGCCTTGATTGACGTGTATTTATGTTAAGGTAGAACCACTATTAAAAAACCTGAATTTATAATTATAGCTGCCATGATTCACTGGGCCAGACAAATTAAAGAAGTGCTGAGTTCACAAGACGCCTTTGAAATGGCCGAGACATCTGGTCCGCTGGAGGAGATAGAGTTCTGGAAGAATCGGTGTGCAGACTTGTCAGGGATCAGTCAACAGTTAGATAAACCCGGAGTGAAGAAAATCACAGAGGTTCTCACCTTAGCTAAATCATCCTACGTGAAACCCTTCATGAAACTAGCTAGTCAAATTAAGGTAAGGGAAATACTGGTGACTTTCTGAATTTCTTGAATTAAGGGATATTCAATGGGAGAAGTCAAATGTCGTTTTTGATTCTCTTGTATGCTTCCAATATCTTGGAAATGCTCAGTCTTATTTAAGAAATTTTGTTTTCTTCTGAGGTCATAGTCATGGATTTAGGTTAAGTAATGTGTAATAAGGTTTTTGATTCTCTTAATGCTTCCAATATCTTGGAAATGCTCAGTCTTATTTGAGAAATTTTGTTTTATTCCAAGGTCATTGTCTTGGGATTGTTTGTACATTGATGAAGGGGAGGTAATTACTGCTCGGGTTGAAATGATATAATTGATTGTTTGTACATTGATGAAGGGGAGGTAATTACTGCTAGGGTTGAAATGATATAATTGATTGTTTGTACATTAATGAAGGGGAGGTAATTACTGCTCAGGTTGAAATGATATAATTCATTGTTTGTACATTGATGAAGGGGAGGTAATTACTGCTAGGGTTGAAATGATATAATTGATTGTTTGTATATTGATGAAGGGGAGGTAATTACTGCTCAGGTTGAAATGATATAATTGATTGTTTGTACATTGATGAAGGGGAGGTAATTACTGCTAGGGTTGAAATGATATAATTGATTGTTTGTATATTGATGAAGGGGAGGTAATTACTGCTCAGGTTGAAATGATATAATTGATTGTTTGTACATTGATGAAGGGGAGGTAATTACTGCTCAGGTTGAAATGATATAATTGATTGTTTGTACATTGATGAAGGGGAGGTAATTACTGCTAGGGTTGAAATGATATAATTGATTGTTTGTACATTGATGGAGGGGAGGTAATTACTGCTCAGGTTGAAATGATATAATTGATTGTTTGTACATTGATGAAGGGGAGGTAATTACTGCTCAGGTTGAAATGATATAATTCATTGTTTGTACATTGATGAAGGGGAGGTAATTACTGCTAGGGTTGAAATGATATCATTTATTGTTTGTATATTGATGAAGGGGAGGTAATTACTGCTCAGGTTGAAATGATATAATTGATTGTTTGTACATTGATGAAGGGGAGGTAATTACTGCTCAGGTTGAAATGATATAATTGATTGTTTGTACATTGATGAAGGGGAGGTAATTACTGCTAGGGTTGAAATGATATAATTGATTGTTTGTACATTGATGGAGGGGAGGTAATTACTGCTCAGGTTGAAATGATATAATTGATTGTTTGTACATTGATGAATGGGAGGTAATTACTGCTCAGGTTGAAATGATATAATTGATTGTTTGTACATTGATGAAGGGGAGGTAATTACTGTTCAGGTTGAACTGATAGAAATGATAGTTTGTATATTAATGAGGGGGAGGTAATTACTGCTCAGGTTGAACTGATAGAATTGATTGTTTGTACATTGATGAAGGGGAGGTAATTACTGTTCAGGTTGAACTGATAGAATTTATTGGTTGAACATCGATGAAGGAGAGGTAATTACTGCTCAGGTTGAAATGATATAATTGATTGTTTGTACATTGATGAAGGGGAGGTAATTACTACTTAGGTTGAACGGATATAATTGATTGTTTATACATTGATGAAGGGGAGGTAATTACTGCTCGGGTTGAAATGATATAATTGATTGTTTGTACATTGATGAAGGGGAGGTAATTACTGCTCAGGTTGAAATGATAGAATTGATTGTTTGTACATTGATGAAGGGGAGGTTATTACTGCTCAGGTTGAAATGATATAATTGATTGTTTGTACATTGATGGAGGGGAGGTAATTACTACTCGGTTTGAAATGATATAATTGATTATTTGTACATTGATGAAGGGGAGGTAATTACTGCTCAGGTTGAAATGATAGAATTGATTGTTTGTATATTAATGAGGGGGGAGGTAATTACTGCTCAGGTTGAAAAGATATAATTGATTGTTTGTACATTGATGAAGGGGAGGTAATTACTGCTGAGGTTGAAATGATAGAATTGATTGTTTGTACATTGATGAAGGGGAGGTAATTACTGCTGAGGTTGAAATGATATAATTGATTGTTTGTACATTGATGAGGGGGAGGTAATTACTGCTAGGGTTGAAATGATAGAATTGATTGTTTGTACATTGATGAAGGGGAGGTAATTACTGCTCAGGTTGAAATGATAGAATTGATTGTTTGTATATTAATGAGGGGGGAGGTAATTACTGCTCAGGTTGAAAAGATATAATTGATTGTTTGTACATTGATGAAGGGGAGGTAATTACTGCTGAGGTTGAAATGATAGAATTGATTGTTTGTACATTGATGAAGGGGAGGTAATTACTGCTTGGGTTGAACTGATAGAATTGATTGTTTGTACATTGATGAAGGGGAGGTAATTACTGCTCAGGTTGAAATGATATAATGGATTGTTTATACATTGATGAAGGGGAGGTAATTACTGCTAGGGTTGAAATGATAGAATTGATTGTTTGTACATTGATGAAGGGGAGGTAATTACTGCTCAGGTTGAAATGATATAATTGATTGTTTGTACATTGATGAAGGGGAGGTAATTACTGCTCGGGTTGAAATGATAGAATTGATTGTTTGTACATTGATGAAGGGGAGGTAATTACTGCTCAGGTTGAAATGATATAATTGATTGTTTGTACATTGATGAAGGGGAGGTAATTACTGCTCAGGTTGAAATGATATAATTGATTGTTTGTACATTGATGAAGGGGAGGTAATTACTGCTCGGGTTGAAATGATAGAATTGATTGTTTGTACATTGATGAAGGGGAGGTAATTACTGCTCGGGTTGAAATGATATAATTGATTGTTTGTACATTGATGAAGGGGAGGTAATTACTGCTCAGGTTGAAATGATATAATTGATTGTTTGTATATTGATGAAGGGGAGGTAATTACTGCTAGGGTTGAAATGATAGAATTGATTGTTTGTACATTGATGAAGGGGAGGTAATTACTGCTCAGGTTGAAATGATAGAATGGATTGTTTGTACATTGATGAAGGGGAGGTAATTACTGCTTAGGTTGAAATGATAGAATTGATTGTTTGTACATTGATGAAGGGGAGGTAATTACTGCTTAGGTTGAAATGTTATAATTGATTGTTTGTATATTAATGAGGGGGAGGTAATTACTGCTCAGGTTGAAATGATATAATTGATTGTTTGTACATTGATGAGGGGGAGGTAATTACTGCTCAGGTTGAAATGATATAATTGATTGTTTGTAGGATGGATCTCGTCAAGCAGAAAGTAATCTGAAATTTCTGATGGTGCTAAAAGATCCATGTCATGAATTAGCTGAGGCCAAACCAAAAGACATTCCAGCCATGTTAACCAAAATCTTACATTTAATCCGGATGATTTGGGTTAACTCTGAGTTCTACAAAACACGAGAAAGATTGACTGGGATTCTCAAAAAGGTAGTAAAATAGTAATATTTCTAATGATGACATTGGGATTACATATAACCATATTTCTTCTAAATATTCAGCCATTCTAATGGCCTAAATTTTCCATTGAGTCAGACAAAAACGGAGACGTGGAGTTGTGTTTAAGGATTTTCACACACTGCTTGGCGGGTCATATTGCCTTAAATTCCCTCTAATGGGCAAATTTGTCTGGCCTCATTTAGCATATTTCTTTTCTAATAATCGAATCTTTATGAGGAAAAAAGTGGCTGAATCTTTAGAAGAAATATGGTACCGTATTCATAAAGACAACCAAGTCAAGTACAACAAGTTTCAAAGTATAAAATTAAGTATAAAAATAATGGGCATTTCCTTTCAGCTACCAAATTATAAATACACCAGAATTGCTTATTATTTTTTTTTTTTGATATTAGTGATTTTAACTCGCATGGCATCAATTTAATTTCTTAATAATGATATGTTTTAGATGAGTAACGAGATTATTAGTCGTTGTTGTAATGATATTAACCTGGAGAAGATATTTGACGGCTATGCACAGACAGGTATCAAAAGTCTCAAGGATTGTATTAGTTGTTGTGAACAGTGGAAAGAAATCTACAGCAAGGTAAATCACTGTCAACACAGGACCCTGTTTCACAAAGTGGCTTAGTGTAAGTTTTCATGTAACTGCCATAGCAACCCATACTGTAGAGATAAGTAAGTTACGCAAAAAATACATCTACTCCGCTTTGTGAAACAGGACCTTGGGCAGAAGTTATGGCTGATAAGTTATGGCTGATAAGTTATGGCTAAACTAGTTTCTTCATACACAATATTTTCAAAACTTGTACAAGTGTCTAAGTACTGTGCAGATGCCTGTTGAGTAGAGCAATCATTCAAACATATAACATCTTTTGCATTCGGATTTCATCTTACCAAAAAAACTGGTACTATCTAGTCTATGAGAATATGATATGATTCGAACAGCTTGTTTCTGCAACAGAATTAACTGCTTAAGATGGCTCGAATATGTGTTTCCCCAAAGAGAAGATAGGTAAGACAGATATGGATGTATTAAAGAATAAGAACGTTCATTACGGAAATAACTCAAGTTCGTGAATTTAAGTTCTTGGGAATATTCCTTAACGACATTCTTTCTTGGACTTCTCACATTTCGTACATCTTCAAAAAGCTGTCTCGCAATATTGGCCTGTTAAAACATATGAGTTGATTAACAAAGAATCCCTGCTCATTCTTTATTATTCTTTAATACATCCATATCAGTCTTACGCATCTTCTCTTTGGGGAAACACATATTCGAGCCATCTTAAGCAGTTAATTCTGTTGCAGAAACAAGCTGTTCGAATCATATCATATTCTCATGGACTAGATAGTACCAGTCCTATTTTCGACTCCTTAAAAATTCTCCCCCTTATCAAAATCAACAAATAATTGAGGAATTATGTTCATTTAATAGGAAATATGCATGTATCATGCTCAGCTTCATTACAGTTTTAATTATTTACCATAATGTTATTTTCATTTTATTAATATTATTTTCTCTCTCGTTTACTTAGGGAAAGAACGGGTCCATTAGAACTTTTTCCCGCCATATATAATTCTCGTATTATTTTCCATTTGTATCTTTATTCATTTTGGTGAATAAACAAACAAACAAAAGTGAAACCTTATTCTGACAAATGTTTTAATAAGCAATCAAATTTCAATTGTACTGTAATGTTGTATGACCATACCTAAGCAATAAATATATATGTGTTTTGTTTACAGACGTCCAAACTCCATCACAAGTATTCCACAGTTGGCTGGGTTTTAGACAAAAGCAGCATATTCGCTCAGGTGGACGCATTTGTTCAAAGGTGTAAAGATCTTTTAGAGGTAAAATCAATCAATAAATCAATACTATTTGATTCATTAATCAATGACTGATCAATTAATCTTTCATAAATGAGTTGTTTTATTCTATTGACCCTTTCGGCACTGGTCAAACAGTGTATCCACTCTTGCGACGATCGCCGTAGGCCAATCAGAAACTTCACTGCAGTCAGGTGACGTCAAACAATCGTCTTTTTGTTACCTTGTTCCGCCAGAGAGTTCCAAACGCCATGTCTCCCAATGACTTCAGTTGCATTTAGTGTATACTGTTCTACGAAGTCATGCAGCCACCTAACTCTGATGGGTTCTACGACGCCATGCAACTCAAGCCGACTAACCCCGACTCTTGCCTGGTACAGTCGTGTCGGGTCACAAAGCTCTGTGTATACCGGCCTTTAGACTGGACAAGCCCAGCTTCCATTTGTCCGGTCTACCACTTACATGTGCCACTAATGTGACGACGCTAAATATACGTCACTTGCAATTAATTGGCAAATCCCCTACTCCAATACTGAAGCTAGTGATCTTATCTGAGGACCCATTCATGTTTGTTTTCTAATCAGGTCTGTGAAGCCCAGATACATTTTGCTCGCAGAGAGGATGGAAACAAGACTGAAATGCCATATTTTCCTGGTCAGAAAGGTCCCGAGATTGCCAGAGGCTTGTTAGAAATCGAGTCCACGTTTGAGAAGAATTTGAATCAGCTGAGACAAGTGAAATCTACCATCCTTGATGTGAAAGCTACATCATGGCATGATGACTACAACAGGTAACTATATCTCACAGTCTGGCACAAGCATCCCATTGATGGGTCGCGTGCATGAATAAGGAGTTTTCGACTTGACCGCCTTATTTGGGAGGGTTGCCCGGTATAGGGAGCGCAAGTCACGTGTGAATTCCACAAATTTCCTGTCACCGGCACTGCATTGCGCATGTGACTGAGCGTTTTTCGTTCCAAAATGACGTTTAAATCTGACGTTATGGAACAAAATACGTCAAATGGAATTGCAACGTCATCAAAAACGTTCTTAATGGCGTCATCTGTCACCGGATATCACAAAATCTTGTAATAATTCTTATGAGACTTGTCCTCCCTATTCACTGAAGGTATTAAAAAAGGTTCCTCTGGGCAAAGAGCCTGGTTTCCTTCGTGACTAAATCTATCAATGCCATCATGTAAGTGATATTAGATTGAGTTTAGCTTGAAACATGAAGCAATCATCAGCTAGCTCTTTTTGCTGTGTTTCTGTTGATGTTCCTGACGAAATAAAGAGATCTAATAAAGCTGTGTTTATATAAATTTCCCAATAGCATATATTGTAAGATCCTTGATTGTAAATTATAGATTTCGTGCTGGAATAAAGGATCTAGAAGTTATGATGCAGAATGTGATAACATCAGCCTTTGAGACCGTTACAACAGTGGAACAAGGAGTGGAACTATTGGATATCTATATGCATCTCTCATCAAGGGAGGTAAGTAGGCTTTATGGGAGATAACTCTGCCTATGAAATTGCTTTATCCTTTGGACATATCAACAAACGGTTGACAGCTTAGGTGATATATAAAGAAAGTGGGAAAAAATAAACTTAGATCAAGAATTTCATTGCTAACCCCTATTGTGTACAACCTAGTATGTCTAGCCTTTGCTATGTAAAAGGAATTTCAAAAAAGAAATGGCAAGATTATTTTTTCTTTTGGCTCCATTATAAGAATCTAATATCAATGAACTTATTACTGAAATGTTTTGTGTAAGGATTAAATCCATAACAAATTGTGAAAATGTTACATTTTGAATAGGCCATAAAAAGGAATGAAATGCATTATGTAAGGATTAAATCAAATCATGAAAATGCTACCTTTTGACTAGGCCATAAAAAGGACGATTGACAAGAAGACTGTGGATGTCTACAACTTATTCAACGATGAACTGAATGCAGTTAAAAAGGAGTTTACTCAGAAAGCTTACATTCAGAGCTTAGAGCATCCGCGTCATTCTGGCTCGGCTACGTGGGCACGCATGTTGAAGAAACGGGTAGAGAGAAGCATGATGGTGAATATCTTACAATTTTAATTTTTTTATTTCTAAAATCTGAATTATATAAGGAACAAGTCCAGCGCAGATTCTACAAATTGAAATAACATAATTAACTTAAGGGTCACTGACGGTAATTAACATGAAATGTTTTAAGTACTTTGATGGTGATTATTAACGTTAGTCCCTATGTATTTCTAGAGATTTCTCATCCTTGAAGGACCTGTATTCACATATATACAAAATGTATACATCTTTATTTTTATGATCACTAAAACACACGGGCACAGGGAAAATCTTCTTGTCTAAAATAACCACGGAGACAAGTTTCTAACTGTGTTAAAAAGAGGTATATCATTTAGACCGTTATACCCCATAAATTGTTGTAACAAATCAAACCTATGATATTTCATTAGGTTGACGACTGACAGGAGCTTAGCCTTGGTCAGTAAAATATTCTGGAATCCTTTCGTAACACATTGACAATGGTTACGCAATAACTATGGTAAGAACATCGGTGGACTGAGATTGAACCCCATAAATTTTGTTTCCTCCACATCTTTATTAACATGTATTTTATGTTTACAGATCCTGGACCGGGCCCATTTCCTCCCACAGATTGGTACGGGAGAAGAAGTAAGATCACAGTATCAACAACTGTGTATTGCCCTGGATGAATACACGAGGAAAACATTCACAGAGTGGTCACAGAGCATCGATAAGGTGAGGTGTTATCTCTGTCTTTTTCTGTGTCAACCTGACCTGCCCTATGGGGGAGCTTTGTTGACTGATACATCTGCAAAACTAAGTTGGCTTTTTATAAATATATTATATTATTTAAATTTCCATATGGATAATTATTCAAATTGATCGTATCAAATTCAACAAGCTTTTCACAAGTATCACATGTTCTCCGAAAATTATGGAAAGTTTTTGACAAACAGTCAATCACAGGACATTCAGGACAATCAATCAGTCTCAAAAATATATAACTTATGCCCGGTTTCACTTCGAGTTTCCCCCAAACCCCTATTTAACATATTGATGCTCTTGAAATATTCCTGAGCATGGCTTACAAAATCCAAATAAACAAACTAGTAATTATTTGATTGCATTAGTAAATAAGTTCTCCTTATTGAAAACAAATTTACATTTGCTGTTGCTTGAGAAGCAATCAAATGTATTTAGGGACCGTTAACATAAATCGTTCGTGAATCAATCGTGATTTTAGCCTGAAAATCACGATATCATAAAATGTGAGTGTTCGTGAAATTGCTCATATTACTGTCTTAAATCACGATTGTTTCACGATTGAAACTGGTGAATCGTGATTTTTTTCACGTAGACGTGAAATGATCGTGAAATGCGACTCCGCTCAGTGTCAACCCAAATCTCCGTAAGGAGGGGGGCGCGAGTTCAGATCACGCCCGCTTTTGTTGAAGTCCGCTGTGAGAGGTTTACCACACGTGGCGTTGACCGACTTTGAGCTGGTCTTTTGCTAGAGCGATCTTTGGTTTCTAATAATTGACTGTTCGTTTGTTAGCTGTTTATACTTGAGAATATTTCTCGCTTTCGTAATTACTAAAATGCTTTTAATGACAATGCGATGTCTTTCATTCCGTAAAATAAACCCAGTTGTCTCAACCCTCACAATTTACCGCGGCAATCGGTAATGCCGCAGAGTTAGCCGTCGTAAAACTGCCGACAAAAAAATATTCATCTTGGGAAAAGCTGCTGGGTCATAATACTTTATATGTATGGAGATTTTTACAAGTAAGAGTTTTACCTTTACTTTGCTCGTTGTACAAGGTGTATTTAATATAAAAACCACTCATTTGTTTGCATTTAATCTGGCCACAACATAGCCAAGTACAGTGACGAAACCCAGACAACTTTGTAACAAAGCTTTATTCTCCAATTAGTACTCCGAGTTCTCATTGGTCAAGATTGTGCTACAGCACTACAAGGTGGCGCCAGTGATTGCCAGTTAAGTCTCGTTGAGTGAACTCTATTCAATGTTGATAGGGATGTTTACTGTTGTTCGAGAAATAGAGTATTTTAATTTTTTTAAAAGCAAAAACGCTTTACATAGGTTCTAACCCAATAATAAATATATTTCTTATTGATCATACTTGTAAATAAAAACCTTCAAAACTTTCACTCCACAGAAAGGTTAGAGATGGACTCAACCATGCTTTTTGATCGACTGTGCACTTGTCTGTATTGATTTTTTAAAACTATATGCAGTATTACACAAACGGTGGCTATAACCGTTATGTTTTAGAGATTTTTTGGAATAAACAGTGAAACCAGTGAAGTGGCTAATCACCAGGAATATACAATTATCAACCAGTTATTTCCAAATACAAGATATTTCATGTTGATTTTATGAGAAAAGATGAATTCACTTGATTACGGCCTTTCAGAGTCAGACTTAAGGCAAACTTCGCATTTTCTCTATGCTGGTTTCTGTGATGATCAAAGAAGATACTTAAAAAAAATCTTTGTTGGACAATGTTTTGACATTTTTTTTGGTCAATGCGCCAGTTTTTGCTAAAAAAAAAAGTCAGAATTGTGGCAGCTTATGGCTATTTTTTTTTTACAAAATGGCCTTTGAACTCACGGTAATTATAAAACAAAGGTGCACAATATAGGATTAACTGCTCTTTACGTGTCAAAGACCTGCTGGTTTCACTTAATCTGACATTGAGTGATATATGGCAGGGATTATCTCTTGTCTATGTAGCTTGGTTCTATAAAATACCTGGTCAGTATTGACTACCATCATTGTTCAATCATATGACATCGTTAACTATAAACTGACAAAATAGTTTCTAAATGGACGTATCTCTACTTCCTGATTCGGATTCCGGTGACCTCTGGATGTTTCCACATATTCCTTAGTGCATACCATTTTTTGTCTTAAAGTGGCATGCGTTGTCAAATTTCAGACTTTTATCTTAAAGTTGATCGTTTGAAGTATACATAGAACAACTTAACAATTAGCGATAATGACTCTTGTTAAATATGACGAACAATTCTGTTTCAACGAAATGTTTGGCAGTAACTAAATCTACTTTAAGGCATTCAAAAAAATACACTTTGCCAGAGAAGTTAGCCGCACTGACATGTCTCTATCCTGTTTTACAGACCCACATTAAACCGCCACTACAAGGGTGAGCTTACCATTGGAATCTATCAGGTCAATTCTTACACTGTGTTTTACGAAGCGGGATTTAGCGGATTAACAGGAAAAGAGAAATGTTTAAAATCTGAGTTCAATTTATAATCTAAAAGGCTGGTGGGATTAATGGATATTTAAAACGGGGTTGAAATCTGAAGGCCTTCGAAATAATTTATTTAAAAGCCGTCTGCCTTTTCACCTGTTGACGTCGTCAGTAATGTGGCCGTAGCACTTGTTACATCGCTATTGGGCATATTTTTTGTCTGTGTCGCGAATCCATATCATTGTTTATGAAGACTATGATCAAATAAATAGTTTAAAACTTTATAAAATTTGACCAAGAGCTGTTTGCATTGATAGCGGTGTTCAGACCTGTTTGCAAGTGCTATAATGAAGAGCCGGATTGATACAGTGAGGCACCAGGGCAAAGATTGTGAAGAGGTGCCTTTGGGGATTTCTAAAAACCGCAACATCTGAATAAGAGTGCCAAATAATGTAGACGCAAGCCCGGTACATCATGAAATTTCACATTATTATCTAGTACAAAGCGTATGCTATATACGACGCTGTAGGCTCTCAAAATCACAGCGACATTTAGACCTAATAGTTGTAAGGTTATCCAGAGTATTAAATTAACCGACGCTCTGCCGGTAGTCCTACACTCACTGAAGGGCCTCTTTTGCCTCAGCATGTTGTCTGTTGAGAACAAAAGACAGTTTTTACAAAGGCCGTCTATTTGCGCATGGGGAGAGTAGGAGGGGGACACATACGCTTCTGGTAAATACATTTCACGATATCGTAATTTATAAACACGATTCAAATCGTGATCCATGAAACTTTAAAGAATAAACAAAAATCGATATCGTGAAAAAAATCACGATGCTATCGTGATTTAATCGCAAAATTTGAGAAAAAATCACGATGTTTTCACTCACGATTTAGTGGAACGCTCCCTTAGATTTTGAATTGATTTTGAATTGAACAAAAATAAAATAACTGCATGAAATAACTATGTATCATAATTTGTTAATTGGATGAATCATTTTACTTGTGTATATTTTTCTATGCTATCAAACACAGATAGATGTAAGTTTTTATATTCACCTGAAATAATGTCAATGTCTATGGCTTGTACTTGCTTTGTAAGTCCTATGTTCTGCACTACTTCTCGTATGTTTACTGAATATCCTGCTCTACACACATGTCTTTCTTAGAAGTGATATGTTAGACTTTCTTATGCTCTTGGATTTTGTTTCTGAACATGTGTTGTGTGTATTTTAATTTTGCGATGAACGCTATTTTAAATGTATTCATACTCTTTCAATTGCATTTAGAAATTGAAAGGTTACAATAAGGTGAAGAATTACTTATGGATACAACTTCTCGGTTTATTGGATGACGATGTTTCGATGTAGTTCTTACATCGTTATCAAAGTCGCCCAATAAACCAAGAAGTTGTTATCCATAAGTAATTCTTCACCTTATTGTATTCATACTGATCAACATTGGGTTTGACTACTATAAGTCATATACATATCAGACAATTACTTTGTGAAATTGACATGTAACTACTATCCATCAGTGTCCTTGACTTTATAATCAATTTCTATCATTTCTCATTACCATCTAATTAATGTGGTGGATTAAACATGAGAATAACTAAATGTGAATCACAGAATTGGACTCTAATACTGTTGGGTGATTGAACAACTAAATGTGAATCACAGAATTGGACTGTAATATTGTTGGGTGATTGAATAACTAAATGTGAATCACAGAATTAGACTGCATTATTGTTGGGTCATTGAACAAAAATTGAATGCCACTGTAATATTGTTTTATGATATTTTATAGGAGCCATCTAAGCTGTTAGAGGTACCATTAATGTGTAGGAGTACAGAGAGACCTCCTATGATTGACATCAACTTTGACAAGTAAGTTTACTGTTAGTCATATTTATATGTACCTCTCTGGAGAAATCTATAGTTGAATCCTACAATCCAGAGAAAACACTAACCAAATTTAGACTGGCTTTTATATGAAATGGTTGGCAGCAAGGGCACGTACACAACTGAGGTCGTGTTGCCATCATAACTTTCATAAGCATTGAAGATCGGGAAATGTAGCAGTCAATTTTGTATGTTGTGTGCCGGAAATTTAATTTTCTTTGTTGTCAGACTTGTAAAGTACATGTTCTGCTAAACAACAGGTTGTTCATTAAGCATTTAAGACTGGGTTGATTCCTGGGTGTTTTATGCTTGAAGGTACCCCCCCCCCCCCCCCCCCCCCCCCACCTTCCATTGATTCTGCCTATGTGGGATGGTTGCCAGTTACCAACGGAAGGTCGTGGGTTTCCTCGGGGCATAGAGCCAGGTTTCCTGCCACAATAAAACTGGCAACGCCGCCATATAAGTGAAATAATCTTGAGCGCGGTGTAAACACCTGGGATGAATATGAAAGGGATATGAAACGCCTTTGTTTTTGCAGTCAGTCGACTGGCAGTTGTTTGACTCTCTATTGTTCTCGTTCGACGCCCCGTGACGGCATTCAGATCCGCTCCGAGAATAGCCGAAAGCCGTGTTGTGTATTCCGAATCATTCTGAACCATACCGATGTCGTTGATATATGGGCTGCGCATGCCCGTTTGTAAGCTAGCAACAGAAAACAATAGCCATTTTGAATATTCTGACAGTGTTGCTAGCTTACAAATAGGCATGCGCAGCCCATATATCAACGACACCGGTATGGTTCGGAATGAATCGGAATACACAACACGGCTTTCGGCTATTCTCTAAGCGGATCAGAATGCCGTCACGGGGAGTCTGAGAAGAACAATAGCGAACTAAACAACTGCCTGTCGACTGACTGCAAAACAAAGGCGTTTCATATCCCTTTCATATTCATCCCAGAAAACACTAAACAATCAATCAATCAATCCACTGATTCTGTCAATCATAACACATGTCAATGTTGTTGTTGTTTATCTGTTAACCAGGAGCCTGTTGAAGATGTTCCAGGAGATTCATTACTGGGAAAGACTGATGTTTGAAATCCCTCATTATGCTAATGATGTGTACAATAAGAGAGAGGATCTGAGAAACTTGAGGGAACATGTTCTACTTGTGGTTAGAGATTACAACAGGTAATTAATGATCAATAGAATGATCGTCCTTGTAACACAGGCTGATTACAAAGTAATATCTGGCATGAATATGAAAGGCATATGAAACGCCTTTGTATTATAGTCAGTCTACGAGCAGCAGTTTGGCTCGCTATTGTCTGTCCCAGACACCCCGTGAAGGCATTCTGAATTATTCGCAGTCCATATATCCATGACATCGGTAAGGGTCGGAATGAATCGGAATACACGACACGACTTTCAGCACTCTAAAACTTCGGGGATTTATGTATGTGCGTGTCAAAACCGACCGGTAGCAAGCGAAGATAGCCGAAGTGTGTTCCGAATGGGGTTTCGTCTATTCTCGAGGCTGATCGGAATGCCGTCACGGGGTGTCTGAAACGAACAATAGCGAGCCAAACGTTCTGCCAGTAGACTGACTACAATACCAAGGCGTTTCATATCCCTTTCATATTCATCCCAGGTAATATGAAGCATAAGTTTTTGTAGGTGTTCTGACAATCCAGAGTCTAGAGATGGGCTGTTATTTCAGTTACAATAAAGACTTGTCCCTACGCCATTTTGTGAAGTAGATTTCTGGTGTCTTGAGTGGCCAGTGGGAAGATTAAATTTGTTATTAAGCTTTATTGTGTTGGCAAAAGTTGACAAGTAAAGAAAAGTGTCTTTCCCTAGGATTATTTTGTAAAAAAAAATATTCTGCTACCCTAGAAAAAAATTATACATAACTTGGACTTTATGGCTGACATAGGGTAACTTTGAAAAGTAAATATTTTGGTACCCCAGAGAAAATTATAGGGTTACATGTACTTTAAAAAAAAAAATGTTTTTGCCATGTGAAAGAAAATTTTACATGGCTTGGACTGAGATTTCTCAATGGAGACTGCATTGTAAAAGAAAAACATTTCTATTTAACTTATTGACAAAGACTTTTAGCACTGCTGCAATGTGACCCCCAAATCCTAGAATGGAGATATGATATTCTTTAGCCAGGTTTCTCAGCCGCAATGATAATGATGAAAATCAAATCCTGTGCATTTGCTACTTTATAAGAACTTTTTTACAACCAGTAAACTTGTCCATCTATTTAACACAATTAGAAACTTGTCTCCATGGTTATTCTAGACAAGAAGATTTTCCCTGTGCCCGTGTGTTTTAGTGTTCATAAATATAAGGAGATATATTTCTCTGTTATACAGAATTATAGCAGCCTTGTCACAAGAGGAGAGATCATTGTTTAGGGAGAGGATTCGCTCCCTTGATAAGAAAATCCACCCAGGTTTGACTAAACTCACCTGGGCCTCTAAAGGTATCTCTGACTTCTTTGTCAATGAATGCCGTAAAGATGCCAGTAAGGTAAGTCCTCACTCATAACTACACTTTATTCAATGGACAGTCAGTGATCATTTGACTTATCCAGGTTTATGTCTATTATATCACAGTCAATCACGTTACTTCTTACAAGTGTGCTAAGATGTATATATTTATTATCCCTCAACCAAGTTTCTTGGCAAATGCTGAATTTAGATTGGTTGATTACCCAGGTCGCATAAACCCATACACCCTGTCTGGGGCCGGTTGTTCAAAAGTGTATTAGACTTAATAACTTTGTAGGTATAACTTTGTAACGTCACAATTGAATTTCTTTGTTACGAGGCGCCATTTAGACCGGTATTAAGCCTAATACACTTTTGAACAACTCAGCTCGGATTTCTGATGACCAGCCTGGCAAAAAAGAATCTAACCGTTGCCAACAGGGCCGGGTAGCTCAGTTGGTTGAGCGGTGGGACGGTAACCCTAAGTCATGAGTTCAATTCTCACCTCGGCCCGGAATTTTTCAGGGTCAATCAGTGTTGGTTAATTTACTAATTCAATAATTTGGAGTTTGAAGATCAGGGATATAATTTGAATACAAATACCAGCAAAAGCCCAGTGTTTCCTTCCCTTTATAGCTGCAATTCTACTCCTGATCATAAAACAAAAATGTTTTGCATTTACTGAGCTTTATTATACTGATATGTTTTACTTTACCTTTTAGGTGCAGGCCATAGTTGATGACTATAAAGGGGCTAATACGACCATCTCCAAGAATTGTGTAAAGATAAGTGAATTGCTATTGGTGGCCATAGACTCTACAAAAGTCTACGTTAAACTGGACTTTGATACTCAGCAGGTACATACATATATGTATTGATGATCTAGAGATAATGACCTTTGATATTTTTTATTTTATCCTTCATCTTTTTATCTACTAATGAATTTTTTTTTATCTCTGCTTGGTGGCTCATTTGGCAGAGTAATAGTTCCTCGGTCCCACACAGGCCTTCCTATGGAATATCACTCAGACCAAAAATAAAAATTGTGAATCTTTGAGTGGATTTTTCACTCGATTGACGTTCATATAAGAGCACAGTTTCCTCCCTCTCTATTAAACGTGGAACGCTGCCATAAAAGTGACATAATGTTAAGGGCAGCGTAAAACATTAATCAATCAATCAGCCAAGTAAGGAGGAATATAAAAAAAATCCAAATACCTGTGTTCATACCCTAAGTCAAGACAAAGAAAGCAACTTGATCTGTATGACAATGGTTTTTTTTTGGTGGGTGGTGTCGGTGGAGACAATCAACTCTACTTTTTGGTCACATAATTATGTTGGTTATCTATACATTAGTCTTACATGTATATTGGTATTTAAACTTTTCCATGGTTATTTTGGACAAGAAGATTTTCCCTGTGTTTTAGTGATCATAAATATTTCCCAAACTTTTGTTTTTCTCCCACAGTCAAACCATCGTAACAGTGTCCAGAGAAATCTGAAATCCATCCATGAAGAGATTGTAACTACAATGAGACACACTTATGAAGTCTTCAAGAAGGATGGTGCAGATGTAAGATGAGGGGGCTATTTGGTGTTTGTTTTAGGAATAGGGGGAGGGATGTGGGCTATTCTGTTTAGTGAACTAGTCTGAAACTAAGGATTGCAATCCTGACTGGCTTAAGCCCGGCTCAGGTCGAGTTAAGATATGATCCCATTGTCGTAAGCTCCAGTCTGTTGTGAATCTGCGATCAATCAGTCGGAGAACGTTTTTCGACATGAGCGGCCTAAATACTCTTCAGATCGGTCTCAGACTGATCAGTCTTACGATTGTAAGGATAGAAACATGTTCTATTCCTTACCGATCAGTCTTAAGGTTGCAGCCAATCAGCGACCTATACTTCATCACGTGATCGAATACGTATTGTTACGTCATTCCTAGTGGCGTGCCAGTCTGTCGAATATGGTGACGAAGTTTCCTTCCGATCAATTAATTGCATCGACCTGAGCGGGGCTTGAGACTGATCAGTCGGCAATCGTCTGGCTGAACGATAAACCAGTCGCAGTCGACATGAACGCTCTTAAGACTCAATCGCAGACAATCGAATCGGATCTTAACTCGACCTGAGCCGGGCTTTACTTGCCTAACAACTCCTTAACAACAAGAAACCTCCTCAATAAGACTTGTTGTGTTTTGTTATTGACACATTTAAGCTTCTTGGTTCTGATAACATGCAGAGTCTATAACTCATTTATTAATAAACTGAAATACCAAGGATAGTGAAATTATGAAATATGTACTTACTAAAGACATTAAATCATTCATATGTAATGGGGTCAAAATGACCATTATATGCATTTAGTCCCAGGGTTTCCTGGAAGTCAAGTTTTGAGGTCGAATATCTGCCTCAAAATGACCATAAAAACTCAAATCACTGCCTAAAAAACAAAATTTAGTTAATTTTTGATAGAAATATTCAATTTCTAGCAACTAAAATACTCAATTGGACTTGAAAATAACTGAAAATTAGGTTTATGGTCTCAACAATTTGAACTTCTATGAAAGGCTAAGTCCATACATACACAGTTAACTGGATAATGTCCGTGTTAAATACAAAAATGAAAAATGACATTGGCTACAGACTTCAGAAATGAATCAATGACTTGAACATAAATTTATTACAAAAATTATAATAGAAATCAAAGGACATTAAAGTTAACATTAAATATGCTGACAGATATTGATTGTAATTCCTAGGTTCAGAAACACTGGCACAGTTACACAGAGAAGATGGATAGAATGGTTGAGGAAGCGTTCAGACTGAACGTGAAGTGGTCATTACAGGAACTCTCCAGGGCTGTTAATGGTGACGGGAAATCAGGCCCTAATCCGCTATTTAAGGTGGAGGTTATCTTGGAAGGAGACAAGGTTAGTTCACATAGTACCATTATAACAACATTGTCAATTTTCTCAAGAAAGTGTAATCCTAAAATAACAAGAATACTTTTCTCAGAAGTCCAGAAAAAAAAAATATATAGATCTTTTTGAAGTTTGTGTTTTATCAATTTAGTTTGCAATTTTTATGAGAAAAGTAAAATGAGGATTGATATAAACAAGATGTCTAAGAAATTCTGTATTACAATTTAAATTACAGACGTTAATTCTCAATTATTCTTTCACAAATAATTTACATATATATACTTGTTTATGGTATTAGCAAATTGCTTATTACAAATAATTTACATATATGTAGGCCTACTTTGTTTATGGTATTAGCAAATTGCCTATTAAAAATGATATACATATATGTACATGTACTTTGTTTATGGTATTAGCAAATTGCCTATTACAAATAATATTAAGATATTGTAGATATCTATATCAATGTTTATTGGATGTTGTTAATTAAATACCATAACCTGATAAGTAATGAACAATACTTAATTATAAATATTTACTAGATGTTTTCAATCTAAGGATCATTTTGTTTAAACTTTGGCCAGGTTGAATTTTCTCCGACGTTGAAGCAGTTGGCGACCATTGTGAGCAGTATAAGTGGTCATTTAACACATGCTATCTCTGACATACAAAGACTACCTGATCTTCTCAGTGGAACAAGGTCCAAAAAAGACGTGAGTTTATCTTTCCTGTTACTTTATCTGTTAGTCTGACAAAATGTTACTATATCTTTTAGTCTAACAAAATGTTACTATATCTGTTAGTCTGACAAAATGTTACTATATCTTTTAGTCTAACAAAATGTTACTATATCTGTTAGTCTAACAAAATGTTACTATATCTGTTAGTCTAACAAAATGTTACTATATCTGTTAGTCTAACAAAATGTTACTATATCTTTTAGTCTGACAAAATGTTACTATATCTGTTAGTCTAACAAAATGTTACTATATCTGTTAGTCTAACAAAATGTTACTATATCTGTTAGTCTAACAAAATGTTACTATATCTGTTAGTCTGACAATGGTTTGTCACTATCCCAGTAATACAAGTATCTAGAGAATTCCCCGTCTTTACTGTCACTGATACTGTTGCTGTTACTATATCTGTTAGTCTGACAATGGTTTGTCACTATCCCAGTAATACAAGTATCTAGAGAATTCCCTGTCTTTACTGTCACTGATGCTGTTGCTGTTACCATATCTGTTAGTCTGACAATGGTTTGTCACTATCCCACTAATACAAGTATCTAGAGAATTCCCTGTCTTTACTGTCACTGATACTGTTGCTGTTACTATATCTGTTAGTCTGACAATGGTGTGTCACTGTCCCAGTTATACAAGTATCTAGAGAATTCCCCGTCTTTACTGTCACTGATACTGTTGCTGTTACTATATCTGTTAGTCTAACAATGATTTGTCACTATCCGAGTAATACAAGTATCTAGAGAATTCCCCGTCTTTACTGTCACTGATACTGTTGCTGTTACTATATCTGTTAGTCTGACAATGGTTTGTCACTATCGCAGTAATACATGTAGTGAGAGAATTCCCCGTCTTTACTGTCACTGATGCTGTTGCTGTTACTATATCTGTCAGTCTGACAATTGTTTGTCACTATCCCAGTTATACAAGTATCTAGAGAATTCCCCATCTTTACTGTCACTGATACTGTTGCTGTTACTATATCTGTTAGTCTAACAATGGTTTGTCACCTATCACAGTAATACAAGTATCTAGAGAATTCCCCGTCTTTACTGTCACTGATGCTGTTGCTGTTACTATATCTGTTAGTCTGACAATGGTTTGTCACTATCCCAGTAATGCATGTAGTGAGAGAATTCCCCGTCTTTACATGGGCACAGGGAAAATCTTCTTGTCTAAAATAACTATGTTAACCAAGTTTCTTATTGTGTTAAAAACCCAATCATAAGTTGTTGTAATAAACCACATTGTTATATAAATAGCCTAGTAAGGATTATGTAGTATTATTTCTAAAATTATTATCAAGCCATGTAAATTACCTTTATTCATTTTATTATATATTTGATATTTATATTATATGATATTTATTCAACATAGAAACATACACACACATAACATGGACATATGTATATATTGGAACATAAATTGGCGAGAATAAAGTTTGAAGGAACTTGTCCATTTTATTATATAGTTTATATTATATTTATTCACCATAGAAACATAACTTTGACATGTATGTATATATACATGGTTATTTTAGACAAGGAGATTTTCCCTTAGCTGAGAAATCTTGGCTCTGCCGAATTTTTTTTTCCGTGTTCGTCATAGCCAAGATCACTTCCATAGTAAAAAAGTGATATTTGTTAAGGAGACTCGCCGAAAAAATCGGCGGCGCAAATTTCACAACAAATAAGCAAAGAATAAAATATTTACCGCTGCATTCTGATAGCATAGACCACGAAGAAGGAGTTTGTTAAACTTATGCCGCTGTAAAGTGACTAAAGATATATGATTGAAGTATTTCTACGACGCCCCGCACAGTTTAACTGGTCGTTTAAATGTTTTACTATGGCGGTTACGTCAAGTTGAAAGCCAGTGGACTTCGAAACAAATATTGACTGCATAAGGGAAAGTTTACCACTTTACAGCGGCGTAAGTTTGACAAACTCCTTCTTCGTGGTCTATACTATCGGAATGCAGCGGTAAATATTTTATTCTTTGCTTATTTGTTGTGAAATTTGCACCGCCGATTTTTTTCGGCGGGTCTCCTTAACAAATATCCCTTTTTTACTATGGAAGGGATCTTGGCTATGACGAACATGAAAAAAAAAAATTCGGCAGAGCCAAGATTTCTTGGCTAATTTTCCCTGTGCCTTAGTGTGTTTTAGTGATCCTAAATATATCGGGACATAAATTGTCGGGAATAAGGTTTGAAGGAACTTGTTCTATCCCTAAGTATAATAAAAGTAAATAGCTGAGTAAAAAGCTTGTGTTTATTTTCCAGCCCATCTATGAGGTAATAAAGAGGGATGAGGATACTAAGAAGATTCAGAGCACGGTGAACACAGGTATGCAGGGTAATGCACTGAACCTACAGAGTTACCTCACCACATGGGATAACTACAGAGAAATCTGGGAGATAAACAAAGATGCTTTCATCAGGCGATATGAAAAACTCAACCCACAAGTCTCATCATTTGATGCTGATATTGCCAGGTACATACTACATTTTGGATTCTCTAATAAACATATAGGGAGCGCAAGTCACGTGTGAATTCCACAAATTTCCTCTCACCGGCACTGCATTGCACATGTGACTGAGCGTTTTTCGTTCCAAAATGACGTTTAAATCTGACGTTTTGGAACAAAATACGTCAAATGGAATTGGAACATCATCAAAAACCTTTTTATGGCGTCCTCTGTCACCGGATATCACAAAATCGCGTAATAATCCTTATGAGACTTGCGCTCCCTATTTGTTCATCTTTTGCTTGATAAATTTTTGCTTCAAAAGAGTATACACCAATTTTTGTGTTGAAAAAAGGCAGGCGAAATTTTTTTTGTGTGTACTGTGTTCTCATTGTCAACCTCCCTGCCTTCATTCTTTTAGCACTATGGAAATGTTCCACTAATATACTGGTTTCCTAACGACGTCGGGGCCTCCGTGGCTCAGTAGGTAGAGTGTTGGACGCTCAATCCGAACAGCCTTCCACCGATGGGTCGTGGGTTCGAATCCCACTCATTCCAAAAAAATTTGAAAATTTTCTGACTGGGTTTTCACTCGAACAACCTATGTGGGATGGTTGCCAGTTACCACCGGAAGGTCGTGGGTTTCCTCCGGGCATAGAGCCCGGTTTCTACCAAACAATCAATCAACCTAGTCCCCCTTATAGGAGGGATAAAGTGGCATATGGCAAATAGTCTGCACTGAAAAGTATAGGTGTATGGTCATGCTTGTTGCTACAGTATAGGTGTATGGTCATGCTTGTTGCTACAGTATAGGTGTATGGTCATGCTTGTTGCTACAGTATAGGTGTATGGTCATGCTTGTTGCTACATAAAGGGGTCATTTCAAGCAACATACCTCCTCCATCACGTAATTTTTGTGACTAACGTCATTTAGATTTTGCCTATAAAACAAATATATATTTTATAATCAAAAACACAGGGAATACCTTCTTGACTAAATAAACTGTTGAGTTCCGATATTGTGCTGGACAAGTGAGTATAGGGAGCGGAAGTCACATGTGAATTCCACACATTTCCTGTCACCGGCACTGCATAGCGCATGTGACTGAGCGTTTTTCGTTCCATCATGACGTTTAAATCTGACGTTATGGAACAAAATACGTCAAATGGAATTGCAACGTCATCAAAAACGTTCTTAATGACGTCATCTGTCACAGAAAACACAAAATCTCGTAATAATTCTTATGAGACTTGCGCTCCCTATTAAACTAAACTTGTGGACTAAATCTCTTACTTTTCAATGTTTTCTTGAAGATATACTGAAGTGATCAACAATGTGCAGACACAGGAAACCATCCTAAATATTCAGTTTGTACTACTGGATTGCTCTCCCCTGAAAAACTCCATCCTGGCCCACTGCTTAGAATGGCAGAAGAAGTTCACAACTTTACTCAGCGAAATCGGAACCAAGAAACTGAACGATCTTCATAAATTCCTGAAATCAAACTCTGAAAAGTAAGTACATTTGGATTTTACTATATGTATGTTTATTGTAACTGTTAAAAGGCATTCCTATAGGTTAATCACTGTGACCTCAGAGGGATCCGAAGTTCTTTAATTCCATCAAACCTGATGTATATCAGCGAACACATCTAAGGTGCAGCCTGTATAAATCAAGGCTATTATAACCACTGAATTTTAAAAGCAATTCTTCCATTTGTTTTGAGGGGCACTTTTCCCCCCTCGGCAAAGGGATAGTCTAATACAACCCTTCTATAAATGGATCTTCCTAAGTGTTCCATTAGGAAGAGTTGCCAGGTACTAACATTGTATCAAAATTATGATGAAAGTCGTGTTAGAGAAGCCTTATGATGAAAGTCAAGTGTTAGAGAAGCCTTATGATGAAAGTCAAGTGTTAGAGAAGCCTTATGATGAAAGTCAAGTGTTAGAGAGTACAATAGAATTTATGATGGTGTGAGATTTGAACTGGTGTGTTTGTTAATTCAGGGTCAGCAAGCCCCCTCAAACCCTGGATGAATTAGGGGAGAGTTTGACATTGTGGGATAAACTTCACCTGGATCAACCGGTCATTGAGGCCAAATTTCAACCACTTCATGATCAATTTGGTATCCTGGAGAAATATGAGGTGGCCATTCCTGAGCAGGTAATACATTCACTTCTGTTTGATTTACGCCGTATAATCAATTTCTGTTTCGTTTTATAAAATATTAGCCAGCTTAAAGGATTTATGAACAACCTTTGGAAATATTTTCTAATTTACGTGAAGTGTGTTGTAGAACATGTACTTTAAAATTAAATTTCGGTCGCAGCACATACAAAATCCAAGCTACATTTGCCAATCTACAATGCTTACTAAAGTTAATTATCTCAGGGTTTCCTTTACATAGAGCGTCGGTTTCTTCTTCAATATATCTTGTAAAGTTACCATATCAAGTAATTAATCAGTAATACAACATCAGATGTCTGGCTCGGATTGCTTATTCAAAGTGGTCTCATTTGTGCCATTTACAACAAGTGCTTTTTGTGACACAATGGAAGTGGCATACAGCTGGACTTTTGGCATATACAATCTTTCTTTCTTAAGAAATAACAATAGAGATTTCCTTGCTATTTTACTATATATGTTTATGCTTGATAACAGTACTAGAATCTGGACCGAAACGTCGCTTTACAAATAACAGAAGTTGCAATCAATAAACCTCTTCAGTTAATATTGTTACCTCAACTTCTAAATGCCTCTTAAAGAATTTACTATTGTTAATACATGAGGATTTATTGAGATTTATTTCCCCTCCTACAGACAACTGACCTACTGAATGATCTGGGTAACGAATGGGTATCCTTCCAACAAACCCTTATTGATGCTGAAGTCATGCTCAAAAAACATAAGGTAAGTCTTCTATTTAATCATAAGCAGGTAGCTCAAATAAATATCATCCAGGTGTCACTTTATGAAATAAACCAGTTTTCTCATCACATTGTGAATACAGATTATTTTTTATCAGATCTGACTCTCCTTCAAACTCATCCCTCAGTATACTGATTAAAGGTCTTTTTCTACAAATAAATAACATCAAGGTTTCACTTTATGAAATAAACCAGTTTTCTTATCACATTATGGATACAGATTACTTGTGGTCAGTTTTTATACTCCTTCAAACATCACTCATCCCTAAGTATACTGATGAAAGGTCTTTTTCTACTCAAGCATCTGTCCTGTATTGAGTTTTTGATTGTCTGCTATGAATGATGGATTCTTTAAGAAGTGTATGGAATTACACAAATCCTTTCTGATTGATTTGCTCATTGGTTTACTAGGAGAAGTTTAAGACTGGTTTGTTAGCCCAATCCGAGGAGTTTAAGAAACAGGTGGCTTCCCTGACTGATGACTTTAACAGTAAAGGTCCGTTCTCCAGTACTCTCTCTACATCAGAAGCTTTTGAGAACATCAGTAATATCCGAACGCAACTGGTGGCTCTCAAAGAACAAGAACAGACGCTACGTAAAGGTTTGGGCATCTTTAAAATTGACCAGCCCCCATCAAAGGAAATTGCAGCTTTAGAAAAGGTAGGTCTTCTCAGTTTAATTGTTTGACTTGTGGTTTACAACTTCATGTAACGGATTTGTAATACAGTCCGTCTGCTCATAGCAGTTCAGCTCACTGTTGTCTCAGACACCTGGTGAGGGCATTCTGATCCTCCCCGAGAATAGCTGGCACCTGTGTTGTGTAATCAGGTTCAGTGTGAAATTGCTTATCCTTAAACACAACTCTACGTCTCCATCGATCAGGCCCACATATCTGCGATGTCGGAAAGTTTTGGAATGACTCAGGAGACAACACGTGTTTCAACTATTCTCACTACAGCTATTGGAATGCCCAAACTGCACGTCTCCATCAATCAGGCCCACATATCTGCGATGTCGGAAAGTTTTGGAATGACTCAGGAGACAACACGTGTTTCAACTATTCTCACTACAGCTATTGGAATGCCCAAACTGCACGTCTCCATCAATCAGGCCCACATATCTGCGATGTCGGAAAGTTTTGGAATGACTCGGTAGACAACACGTGTTTCAACTATTCTCACTACAGCTATTGGAATGCCCAAACTGCACGTCTCCATCAACCAGGCCCACATATCTGCGATGTCGGAAAGTTTTGGAATGACTCGGTAGACAACACGTGTTTCAACTATTCTCACTACAGATTGGAATGCCCAGTCCCCAGCTTCTTTTTTCAAATTGTCCAATATAGAATGTTTTAATTGGCATAAAATACTGCTTAATATGGTCCTTTATGTCGAGGATTCAAAACTGATAATATAGTTTAGTTAATTAGTGTCTTTTAAGTGGGTATAACAGTATTCTCGTT
Source organism: Lepidochitona cinerea (assembly GCA_963971465.1). Lineage (NCBI taxonomy): Eukaryota > Metazoa > Mollusca > Polyplacophora > Chitonida > Tonicellidae > Lepidochitona > Lepidochitona cinerea. Next base: position 33,551,920 of record OZ020562.1, read on the forward strand.
ATTTTGGGATTACACTTTCTTGAAAATATGGTACAAATTCCTCTACCGATTTTTGAGTGACGCCCGAAACGGAATTTGACGCCTCATCCAAAAATCGGTAGAGGAATTTCTACCATATTTTCTAGAAAGTGTAATCCCAAAATAACGAGAATACCACTGATAATATAGTTTGTACAATGCCTGGTCTTCTTTTAAGTGGATGTTTTATTTAGATTTTTTAAAATCGTCCTATATTGCAATATAGTTGAGTAAAAGTAATTGTCTTTCTGTGTTTGTAGGATCTGGAGATGATAGAGACTGTATGGGAGATAAACAAAGAATGGGAAGGTCTGTGGGCTGATTGGAAGGTGGGAAGGTTTGTGGATATCCAGACAGCTGACATGGAGACTCAATCTAATACACTCTATAAACGTCTCAATAAACTCAGCAGGGAACTCAAGGTATGCACCCCATTCTGTTTACCTCATATTTACACAGTCAGAACATTTTATGTGGGATACTGTCCACAAAAACAGTTAAGAGATCTTCAAAATTGTAATTCCTTGTCCACTATAATGTGAGTGCCAGATTGTCATTGGGAAATAAGTTACAGTCATTTATGGTAAGAATTCCGCTAATTCAAGGACGAGCAATGTGAAGATAACAAATTATTAGACTGCTTTCTGCCATGTTTAGTCTTAAACAACAACAACAGCGATTGCTCGATAGGATTATCGGTCGCTCCATGCAGGAGGTAAGACACCCAACGAAAAGTCTCAAACTTTTAGAGTGCTTTTCGTGATGTTTTGAGTACTTGAATTAGCGGAATTCTTACACACAGCCTTAATTCTGTGCTATGTGATAAAAGCAAAAAGTTCATTGGGCATGCTGCTCAGTGTTTATGATTTAAATCTGACACTCGGCTCTCAGGTTGTGTAATATCAAATGGGTTCATGTCATCACAAGGGTTCTTAGATCTGGGTCTGGAAGTCACCCAGGTTGTGTAATATCAAATGGGTTCATGTCATCACAAGGGTTCTTAGATCTGGATCTGGAAGTCACCCAGGTTGTGTAATATCAAATGGGTTCATGTCATCACAAGGGTTCTTAGATCTGGATCTGTAAGTCACCCAGGTTGTGTAATATCAAATGGGTTCATGTCATCACAAGGGTTCTTAGATCTGGATCTGGAAGTCACCCAGGTTGTGTAATATCAAATGGGTTCATGTCATCACAAGGGTTCTTAGATCTGGATCTGGAAGTCACCCAGGTTGTGTAATATCAAATGGGTTCATGTCATCACAAGGGTTCTTAGATCTGGATCTGGAAGTCACCCAGGTTGTGTAATATCAAATGGGTTCATGTCATCACAAGGGTTCTTAGATCTGGATCTGGAAGTCACCCAGGTTGTGTAATATCAAATGGGTTCATGTCATCACAAGGGTTCTTAGATCTGGATCTGTAAGTCACCCAGGTTGTGTAATATCAAATGGGTTCATGTCATCACAAGGGTTCTTAGATCTGGATCTGGAAGTCACCCAGGTTGTGTAATATCAAATGGGTTCATGTCATCACAAGGGTTCTTAGATCTGGATCTGGAAGTCACCCAGGTTGTGTAATATCAAATGGGTTCATGTCATCACAAGGGTTCTTAGATCTGGATCTGGAAGTCACCCAGGTTGTGTAATATCAAATGGGTTCATGTCATCACAAGGGTTCTTAGATCTGGATCTGGAAGTCACCCAGGTTGTGTAATATCAAATGGGTTCATGTCATCACAAGGGGTCTTAGATCTGGATCTGGAAGTCACCCAGGTTGTGTAATATCAAATGGGTTCATGTCATCACAAGGGGTCTTAGATCTGGATCTGGAAGTCACCCAGGTTGTGTAATATCAAATGGGTTCATGTCATCACAAGGGGTCTTAGATCTGGATCTGGAAGTCACCCAGGTTGTGTAATATCAAATGGGTTCATGTCATCACAAGGGGTCTTAGATCTGGATCTGGAAGTCACCCAGGTTGTGTAATATCAAATGGGTTCATGTCATCACAAGGGGTCTTAAATCTAGACCTGGAAGTCACCCAATCCCACTAGGAGAATTTCTGGCATTTTCAAGAAAGTGTTATCCTAACATTAACCAGAAAACCTGATTATTTTGTGACAGGACAAGAACTGGGAGGTTGTAGACAGCAGTAAAGGTAAGGTGGATCAGTTCAGAAGGACCATGCCTCTAATAACAGACCTCAAGAATAGAGCTATGAGGCCTAGACATTGGAGCCAGATACAGGTAAATGTTGGCTAGCTCAGATAATACCAATAGTTCTCTTCATTCTCACCCACCACTTAAAACACCAATCAATCACTGACATACAAAATTTTCTTTCCTTTCTTTCATTGGAAGATTTTAACTTCAATTGACTTCTCCGCCAGTAGAATATTGCCATGTCAAATGTTCCTCAAAGTCAGACAATTTCAACAAAATGGCTCTATGACTTCTTCAACGTCACAACGTTAACACACTATTTTGCAACAATGTTGAACATTTGGTTGGGCCACCTGGCACTGGCGGCCTTCTTTAGTTGTACTGCGATCTAATTTTCGTAGTCACTGTCAGATCAAAATTTCAGCATGAATTAATAAACCGTCAGCGTGTATTCTTTGCCCTTCAGATGTATATATGTCTGAGACTGATATCTTTATTGTGTTTTGCCAGACTGAGATGAGTCGTACATTTGATCATTCTGCTGAGGACTTCACCCTGGAGAGGATTATAGAGTATGGTTTTGATCAATTCTCTGAACAGATTGGAGATATCTCTGGGGCAGCCACTAAGGAGTTAGCTATTGAACAGGTATGTTAGCTAGATAAGACTGTGTGCTTAACGTCAGGTCAGATTGGAGATATCTCTGGGGCAGCCACTAAGGAGTTAGCTATTGAACAGGTATGTTAGCTAGATAAGACTATGTGCTTAACGTCAGGTCAGATTGGAGATATCTCTGGGGCAGCCACTAAGGAGTTAGCTATTGAACAGGTATGTTAGCTAGATAAGACTGTGTGCTTAACGTCAGGTCAGATTGGAGATATCTCTGGGGCAGCCACTAAGGAGTTAGCTATTGAACAGGTATGTTAGCTAGATAAGACTATGTGCTTAACGTCAGGTCAGATTGGAGATATCTCTGGGGCAGCCACTAAGGAGTTAGCTATTGAACAGGTATGTTAGCTAGATAAGACTATGTGCTTAACGTCAGGTCAGATTGGAGATATCTCTGGGGCAGCCACTAAGGAGTTAGCTATTGAACAGGTTAGTTACGGCTTTTAAATGAATTATTTGGAAGGACTTGGGATTTCAGATTTAAGCTAATGAAGTCGTAACTATCCTTAATCTCAACTACCTTTCAGCTATTACCGTCTATTATATCTTTGAAACATTGCTCTTTTCACTGAACCAGTTGATTTCTTCGAAATCCGTTGTTAAACTGTTAAATCGCTCTTTGTAATGCATAGCATAAAAATTGGCCTAATGAGGTTACACGAGTTATCTCACCCTTATAATGTCGGTTTAATGTGTGGCTCTACCTGACCGGCAAAGTAAGTAAACCAGGATAGAGACACACGAGTGTGGCTATTGAACAGGTATGTTAGCTAGATAAGACTGTGTGCTTAACGTAAGGTCTGATTGAATTGAAGACCTGATACTGTCAACCCATTTTTAGGAACTTCAAATAGTTATTTAATACAGAAGATATTACCTACACCATGGTTTTTAAAATTATAAAATATACATGGCTTGCTAGGTACTGAAAACCTATCTCTTAAACAAAGCTTAATTGATACTTAGAAATAAATTAACTATAAATGGGTAAAATTGACGGTCTGTAGTATTATGAATATTTGTTTATGTGGGTATCACCCTGTCCACGAAATGCCCTATTTTGTATGTATTTTTAATTTCAGGTCGGTAATAATAGCTGCTAGCCAGCTAATGTTTTATATTGTTGTATATCCGACAGTAAATAAACAATATTCTATTCTATTCTTCTTGTTTTCTACAGGGCCTTCAAGCCATCACCAACACATGGAACACAACAGAACTGGATATTTGTCCATATAAAGATAAAGGACATTTCAAACTTAAGTAAGATTTTATGTTGGTTGTTATCGACATCTGCATACCCTAAGGCTAATAAAAACACTGTTTTTTTGTCCTGGCAATATGTTAGTTTATTGATACTTATTTGTCAGTTTTGATAGGCAGGGTGTCTTTTTCACAGCTGACCTGGACCTCTGTGGCTCAATAGGTAGAGCGTTGGACGCTCAATCCGAAACAGCCTTCCCCCAATGGGGCGCAGGTTCGAATCCCACTCAGTCCCCCAAAAATTGGAAAATTTTCAGACTGGGTTTTCACTCGAACGACTTATGTGGGATGGTTGCCAGTTACCAGCGGAAGGTCGTGGGTTTCCTCCAGGCATAAAGCCCGGTTTCCTCCCACAATAAAACTGGCAACGCCGCCATATAAGTGAAATACTATTGAGCGCTGCGTAAAACACCAATCAATCAATCACAGCTGACCATAAGAGTTCACTTTAACAAGCTTTATTTGGGTTATAATTATTGATTGTCAAACATGATGGTTCTGGACATATAGATTAAATGTTGCTGTTCTCATTACCTAGGAGTACAGATGATGTATTCTTGGCCCTGGAGGATAACCAGGTATCATTGTCCACAATGAAGGCTTCTCGATTTGTGAAAGCCTTTGAACAAGAAGTGGATCAATGGGAGAGAACTCTGTCCCACATCCTGGAGGTTGTGGAAATGTTACTGACTGTCCAAAGACAGTGGATGTATCTAGAGGTAAAACTTACCATCCTTGTTATTTGTTATTTTGTATCGTTGTGATTGTGATGGTAGTACTGATGTTTCAGAGATACATCTATATTTGGCAGTTTTTGAAATATAACAAAGAAGTTAAGCACAATATCAAAATTAATTTATCTGAGACTGGGGATTACAGAGGAAATGAAGTTCCAGTTTGTCAGTTTCTGTGGCAGACAGAAGATGTCTTGACATGATATTAATCTATAAATGGTAACTTCATTTCAGAACATATTTCTGGGAGAGGATATCCGTAAACAGTTACCGAGGGAATCTGCCGAGTTTGATGATGTCAATATTAATTGGAAGGTGATCATGGCCAGGCTGAACAAAGATAGAAACGCCCTGAGAGGCACTCATTATGAAGGTAGCCTGACTTATTGGTTTCTGCCCCACTTAAAGTGGCATGAGCTGCCAGAATTCACACTTTTTTCATAATTTCTGATCGTCACGAAAGTAAGAGGCCTTGAAGGCCATCGAAAAACTAAATGATTGGTGTTTGAATGAGGAAAATCCATACAGTATGTGGCCTATACGAACTGGAATAGTGTTAAAAAAATTTGAATAACCGGGATGACCATTCATTCATTCTAAGCCCAAGTTAGTTCAAAACAATACTTTATCGAACATTCTCTAGACTAGAAGCACTAAAAAGCTTCTGAATTATACGTCTTGTGAAAAAAAGCTGATAATTTTAACATTCTGTTTCAACGTCAAAATATCAACATTTTGGCAGCTCATGCCACTAAATAATCCTTCAACTATCATTAATATCTGTTTAGAATTTAACCTTCAATTGGAATTGTCCCAAAATCCTACCATGTTCTAATTTACGTTTTGTTCCTGAAGGCACCGAGTTACATTGCAATGCTTGTCCACTCCCTCTTTTACATGGGTCGCAGGTTCGAATCCCACTCAGTCCAAAAAAATTGGAAAATTTTCTGACTAGGTTTTCACTCGAACGACCGATGTGGGATGGTTGCCAGTTACCAACGGAAGGTCGTGGGTTTCCTCCGGGCACAGAGCCCGGTTTCCTCCCACAATAAAACTGGCAACGCCGCCATATAAGTGAAATAATCTTGAGCGTGGCGTAAAACACCAAACAATCAATCAATAAAGAATTTAACCTTCAATTGGAATTGTCCCAAAATCCTACCATGTTCTAATTTATGTCTTGTTCCTGAAGGCACCCAGTTACATTGCAATGATTGTCCACTCCCTGTTTTACATAGGTCTGTTAGAGAAGTTGAATGACATGAACCTGAGACTGGAAGAAATTCAAAAATCACTCGACATGTATCTGGAAACTAAAAGACAGATTTTCCCACGATTCTACTTCCTGTCAAATGATGATCTGCTGGAAATTCTGGGCCAGTCTAAGAACCCTGAAGCTGTTCAACCTCATCTTAAGAAATGTTTTGATAACATTAAATCTCTCAAGATGACCAAGGTAAACTCATAACTATTGTTAATACCAATGAACTAAATGAATGGAGGTCACAGGGTATTTGATATGCATCGAATGCCGCCATTACCAGGAGATGATGCAATTTCGATCCACATCTGTTATACACGCGCTCTTCAACTATCAATGGCGACACATTTTACAAAGTCAGACCCAAGCCAGCCAATGAGACGTGTCCATTCCATGCATATAGTTCACTGGTTAATACAATCAGTAGACTGACCACTATACTTGATGTACTGTATGCTATTTCATTGTTACTCAATACAAAATATACTGAATATTTAGCTGTGTTTAGTAATAGCAAAAGGGGAATCCATTTACATTTGAAATCAATTAGAAAATGTGAATTCAATAAGTAGCTCTGTTACTGGCTTGACTGTATTGAAAACAAGATTATCTCCATGTATTAAATAACACCATATATCATGTATTTGCTGCCGAGATTATCTTCATCTATTAAATAACACCATATCATGTATATTTGCTGTTGAGAGATGAGTAATTCAAAAGCTAGGCCATTGTAATTTTGAAAGATGTTAAGGCATGGCTAAAACAGAAATCCTATCAATTGTAATCAGGAAACCAAGACAGTGTGCTGAAATGGTTTTTTTGTTTCTTTCCTGATATCTTATATTGCTGAAGTTGAAAGCTTGTATGATCTCTTTCCAGGAGTTGCAACCCATGATAAACCGTGTTCATTTCTTAATATCATGACATTCACTTGATAACGATGTTAGTTTCTACATCGAAACGTTGTGTAAAATAAAATCCAGGAGTTGCAACCCATAAAAAAACGTGTTCATTTCTTAATAAGCTTGTAAAATCTTACGAATGTACTATATATGTTTTATTTTATCAGGCTGCTGTGACCCAGAAATATGAAGCTGCAGGTATGTCATCAGCTGATGGAGAGTACGTGGAGTTCAGCCACTCTGTCTACCTGGAAGGTCCCGTCGAGGTAACTACACTAGCAATACAACAGATCTGTTACAATTAAAATGGTGTTGGAAAATAGGAACTGTAAAACAACTAGTAACAACTGGAGTAACTGGGATAGAACAAGCCCTCTGGGGTTTTAATCCCGCTGATATCCAAATTTCAAATTGTATTATGATTTGCTTACATGAATTCTATCAGTGAATAAAGAATCTGAATCTGAACTCAAAAAACATATGGACAAGACTTGGGGATTTAGGATTTTTTAAAATCAATTTTCCCCTCTATCTCTGATCAATTGTTGGTTGGTTTTTAGTCACTATTTCTCATTCAGTTAATCTTTACTGTTTATTTTAGGCATGGTTATGTGATGTGGAGAGAACAATGAGATTTACATTGAAGGAGATTCTCAAAGCTTGTCGTGTCTCCTTGAAGAAAAGCCTCAGTAAGAGGGACAAATGGTTGAAGGAATGGCCTGGACAGGTATGTTCCTTCATAGGTTCTATATCTTACTCTGGTTCAGTTTTCACTCTGATCTCGGGGGCCTCCGTGGCTCAGTAGGTAGAGCGTTGGACGCTCAATCCGAACAGCCTTCCACCAATGGGTCGCGGGTTCGAATCCCACTCAGTTCAAAAATTGGAAAATTTTCTGACTGGGTTTTCACTCGAACGACCTATGTGGGATGGTTGCCAGTTACCAGCGGAAGGTCGTGGGTTTCCTCAGGGCACAGAGCCCGGTTTCCTCCCACAGTAAAACTGGCAACGCCGCCATATAAGTGAAATAATCTTGAGTGCGGCGTAAAACACCAAACAATCAATCAATCAATCACTGTGATCTCATTCCTCAGTTGGTTAGTGTTAGATGTTCACACCTACACAAGCCTTCCACCAATGTTTTATCTAGTAACGAAAGGTTTAACATCTAATTCCAATGGAACCTTGTTTCCTCTCGAACCACCATTCCTGTTGAAATGATATTTACCGGGGCGTAAAATAGCAATCATTGTGAATATCATCAAGAATGATGACCTGATTGATTCTCCAGTTACGATGACAGTGAAATAATGTGAACTTAAAATGGCATGAGCTGCCAAAACTCACACTTTTTTCATAATTTCTGATCGTCACGCCAGTATGAGACGAAAAACTAAATGATTGACGTTAGAATGAGAAAAATCCACACAATATGTGGCCTGTACGAACCAGAATAGTGTTCGAAAAGTAAACAAAACTTAAATAACCGGCACGACCATTCATTCATTCTTAGCCAAAGTTAGTTAAAAAATTACTTTATCATACATTCTCGAGACTAAAAGCACTAAAAAGCTTCTGAATTATACGTCTTGAGAAAAATAACCGATAATTTCAACATTCTGTTACGTCAAAATATCAACATTTTGGCAGCTCATGCCACTTTAAACATTAATCTAACAATATTTTTCTACCTACGTCTGTTGTATTAACATTGTATTGATCACATTTGATTATGTGTGTAGATGTGTATCACTGCCAGTCAGATGCAGTGGACAGCAGATGTGACCAAAGCCCTCACAACCACCAAGGAAAGGGGAGATAAAAAAGCTCTCAAGAGCATGAAAAAGAAGCAGGTAAACTTTGTTTTTTTCCTATATTTTTTAAAAGATTTCTAGATGCTTGAAGCTGTTGCATCCAATCGTTATATTTGATTATCATGCTATCATTAAACATCTCAGCTTTATTTGAGCTATATTGGGGGCAAACATTGCAAGTTTCTTCCTTACCAGTAGCCAAATTCTTGCCCAACATTGAATGCCCCCTCTCTTATCTATTGTGTTATTTCTAGACATTTAGTTATCAGTGAAGGAGTTCAAATTTGGTTACTGTACAGAGGTGGGTTGTTCAAAGCTCCGTTTAGCTTAACGGCAGGTTAAATGACGTGACGTAACAAAGAAATTCCTTTGTGACGCGACGTCATCTAACCTGCCGTTAAGTTAATTTTCTTTTTGAACAACGAGCCCCAGGCCAATAAGTTACATAAATCATTTGTTATATATATTGTATAGTTTGGGTTTATTTTATTTTAGGTTGCCATGTTGAACAAACTTTCTGAAGCGATTCGAGGAAATTTGACCAAGATCCAGAGAGCTAAAATTGTTGCCTTGGTAACGATTGAAGTTCATGCTCGAGACATCATTGAGAAGCTAATTAAATCTGGTTGTGCAGATATTTCTGCATTTGAGTGGCTCAGTCAGCTGCGTGTTTACTGGGATAGGGTAAGTTAGCCTCTTCCCTATAACCTTCACAGGGTCACCTTTTAATGAACTGACTTGATACCTTGTCTCTGGGGTATTTTAAAGTATATGATTTTAAACTTGGTTGCATATTTGAAGTGGCAATTACTCCAAGTTAGCAGACTATGCATAGTTTTGTATAAAGTACCTTTATGATGTATACAAATGGAATAAACTGGACTGCTGTAATGATGCCTAATGATTACTGAATATCTTGTAGTATCTGTAAGAGGACTATATTTCATTGAATGTCATTTAGTTTTTTATTATTTTACTTCAACAAAAGTTGATTTATTATATAACAATTTTAAAGTTTAGCATGTTTTTTTTTTTTTGGTTCTTATCAATTTAAATATATACTACTGATAACTTGTGAAAAACCTCATTTAATTTTCACTTTGACAGGAGATAGATGACTGTGTAGTTCGTCAAACAAACACCCAGTTTCAATATGGATATGAATACCTGGGGAACTCTGGTCGGCTGGTCATCACCCCTCTCACTGACCGCTGTTATATGACACTGACCACAGCACTCCATCTACATAGGGGTGGCAGCCCTAAAGGTCCCGCTGGTACCGGCAAAACAGAAACCACAAAGGATCTTGGGAAAGCTTTGGGGAATTACGTCATCGTTGTGAACTGTTCTGAAGGCTTGGATTATAAATCCATGGGCAGAATGTTCTCTGGTCTCTCTCAGGTCAGTTTCATCTCTCACATTCCGCAATTTTTATTTTAGTATATATTTTTATAGAAGATATATTATGAGGTTTTCAGACAAAATAAAAGTTGATATTATATTATTAGCATGCAAAAAAAATAAAGTTTCGGATATATATACAAAATTTAATATTATTTTGCCAGCCAATTAAATCTCTAGGGGAAAATTCTGGGCTTTTTTAATCTCGTAATTCTTATTACTGGAATGAGGTAAAAACTCTATAGGGATGTCCAAATGCTGAATGTCTTGTTTACTTGGATTGAATATTAGATTTCAGTTGGACAACATGTACTGATAATTGCTTGAAAAGCCCACTCTACTGTATTTATTTTTTGGTTTAAATATATTTATTGTTTAATAGGAGAGCAGTAAGCCGAAGCTGTATTTTTTTTGGTTTCTATGTTTGTAGACTGGTGCTTGGGGTTGTTTTGATGAGTTTAACCGTATCAACATTGAAGTATTGTCCGTCGTGGCTCAGCAAATCCTCTCCATTCTCAGTGCTCTCGCCGCCGGATCAAGTCGCTTTGTGTTTGAAGGAAGGGAGATAAATCTGACATGGTCATGTGGAATCTTCATTACTATGAACCCTGGTATGTCTCCCAATTATCTCCCTTTAGATATAATGTACCATAGATATCTTATAATAACTAGATTGGCTAAGCGCTATGTGCTGCACAGTAGGAAACGGCACAATAGTCCTTCACCTAGCAAGACTGCGGATTATAACATTAACATTACAATCCAGAACGAGGTGACCGCATAAAAAACATTTCTTGTTGTCGTTGCACGATAGTCAAGGCAAGCCCTACTTAAGCCACTTTTACCCGTTTGTCATCATGGGCGAGGAATTTCATACAGCACCTACCGCTTGAAATTTATTACATTCTCGAAAAAATGGCAAAAAATTTCACATTAGTCTGGAAAACTACTTGTTATAAACACATGTCAAAAATCACCTAGCAAGCTGGCGACTTATTTGCCGAAAGTCGCTTGTCATTAGCCAATCTAGTTATTATAAGCTTTGTATGTACTGTACTTAACATGCTTGATAACACATGATTGACCTATGAGGAATGGTTATAGTACTTATTAAAACTATTGATAAACATAAATAATAGGGAAGAATTTACTCTGTCACATAAGACTTCAATTGTATCTTCTCAATCTGTGTTTGTTCTGACTGGGTTTTCACTTGAACGACCTATGTGGGATGGTTGCCAGTTACCAGCGGAAGGTCGTTGGGTTTCCTCCAGGCACTGAGCCCGGTTTCCTCCCACAATAAAACTGGCAACGCCGCCATATAAGTGAAATAGTCTTGGGCGCGGCGTAAAACACCAAGCAATCAATCTGTGTTTGTCACTCAATATCTCAATGATGTAGGATGGTGAAGGGAGTCATTATGGATGATATGAACTGTTGAATACATCCTTGTTGTTTTGTCTATAGGCTATGCTGGCAGAACAGAGTTACCGGACAACTTAAAGTCTATGTTCCGACCAATTGCTATGGTTGTACCCGACTCTAACATGATCGCTGAAATCATCCTCTTTGGAGAGGGCTTTGGAAACACAAAGGTAATCACTTGTTTGTTTGAGACCTGTATAACATGGTCACATCCCTTTATGTATATATTTTTTAACACTAAAACACACGGGCACAAGGAAAATCTTCTTGTCTTAGAAAATAACAATGGAGACAAGTTTCTTATAATGTTAAAACGGGGCATATCATTTTGACGTTTATACCCAATCATAAGTTTGTTATAATAAACCACAACCTATGGTATTTCATTAGGTTGACAACAGGCAGCGTTTGAACGTGTCATGTAAGATACATTACCGATTTTCTCTTGATTTAGAAATCCGTATGGTAAGGATTATGCTCATTAAAGTAATACAGGATCATCATACTCTAATTTCTGTTGACGTTTTTTACTCTCTTCTAAAAGAATTTGTTTACCAGGCAAAGAAGGGTAAGACAATCCTAAAGATATCACACAATTTATTCACTGATAATAGTAATTGTATATATACATGTAGTTACCACCATTGTAAACCTAGTTATCACACTGTCAAATGGGCCATTATTGTACACATGTCTATGAATAGCTGAGGTTCCTGTATGTATGGAACTTGAGAACAATGTTTTGTTTTAGTATTTAACATAGAGAAAATCCCAATCACATTATCTAGTCATTGTGTTCGACAGGTTTTTAGATGTAGATTACCACATGTTGTATAAACCACAATATGTTCATTAAAAGTGAAGAAATAAGTAATTTTGAAAGGGTCTTGTGTACATGCTGCTCATGGGTTGCCTTTTTATTTGTAGAGTTATTGCCCTCGGATTTCTTTATGAAATCTTGTGTACATGCTGATCATGGGTTACACTTTTATTTGCTGAGTTATTGCCCTTGAATTTCTTTATGAAATCTTGTGTACATGCTGATCATGGGTTGCACTTTTATTTGTAGAGTTATTGCCCTCGGATTTCTTTATGAAATCTTGTGTACATGCTGATCATGGGTTGCACTTTTATTTGTAGAGTTATTGCCCTCGGATTTCTTTATGAAATCTTGTGTACATGCTGATCATGGGTTGCACTTTTATTTGCAGAGTTATTGCCCTCGGATTTCTTTATGAAATCTTGTGTACTTGCTGCTCATGGGTTGCCTTTTTATTTGTAGAGTTATTGCCCTCGGATTTCTTTATGAAATCTTGTGTACATGCTGATCATGGGTTGCACTTTTATTTGTAGAGTTATTGCCCTCGGATTTCTTTATGAAATCTTGTGTACATGCTGATCATGGGTTGCACTTTTATTTGCAGAGTTATTGCCCTCGGATTTCTTTATGATATCTTGTGTACATGCTGATCATGGGCTGCACTTTTATTTGTAGAGTTAATGCCCTTGAATATCTGACTTTGTACACCTTGTGGATTGTCCAGACAGCAATGTTACATGTGTACCAAGATCTATACATAACCTACCTATATGATCGACATTGGAACTTGTATTCTAACACTCCCTCAGTAAATCAACTAAAACCAACCAACTATAACTGTACAACATGAGCATCAATTACTAAAATCATTTTAATATCCACTCCAGGGCCTGGCTAAGAAGGTATATACCCTGTATTCATTGGCTGAACAACAACTCTCGAAACAAGATCATTATGACTTTGGTCTCCGAGCTCTCGTCTCAGTTTTACGTTACGCTGGCAGGAAGAAAAGGACAAACCCTAATATGCCTGATGAAGAGGTCTGTATTGTCATTGTTAAATTGTTCGTTGGAATTCAGAAAACATCTCCTGTGTATAACTTATTGCCTTTGTCTCTATAGACCGTTTCGACTTAGAAGGATGTTTTTATGACGTAGTTCGAATTGTATGGCATTGACGTCATCTCTCTGTTGCGGTCGCTGTGACACACGCCTCTTATGCATTACGTCATAGACGAAATGAACACGATTCTGACGTCAGATTGGTCCAAAAATTTAATTTAGCGTCATTTTGCCCTACAACGAGGCTTCTGCGCAACCATTAATCCTTAAGTCGAAAGGGTCTAAGACTATTTGCTTCATACGGTTTTGCATTACTAAGGTATTTAAACATGAAAAGATACATTATATCAGTGTTGTGTGTACGACCATATCCAACCTTGTAATGAGACAGATTTAGTGGATCTACCAAACAATGTAACTATATTTATATCTAATACTTATTGTAATTCTTTTAATGTTTGCTTTTTTTCTCAGCTTTTACTGTTGTCCATGAAAGATATGAACATTGCTAAGCTGACATCAATTGACTTGCCACTGTTCAATGGGATTATGTCTGATTTGTTCCCGGGAGTTGAGACTCCAGTCATAGATTACACAAAGGTAAACTGATAACATGATAGTTACATCAATAGATCTAGGGCTTCTTGTATGCACTTAATTTACTCGTCCATTAAGTCTGGTACTGCAGAGATTCGAGAAGTAATCTTGTGTGACCTAAAACCAAATAATTTCGGGGTTGTAATGGAATTTTATCTATCAGTCAAAGACCTTAGTTTTCATTATTTATAGTCTTTGTGTAGATGGAAAAAGAATTTAAATGTTGCATTGAAACCATTCAGGGGGAGGAGGATGCGAACCCAAATCATGGGACAGGGGCTATGTGGAATGGTGGCCAGGACCCTGTTTCACAAAGCGGTGTAGATGTATTTTTTGCGTAACTTTCATACTAACGTATCTCTACAGTATGGGTTGCTATGGCAGTTACGTAAAAACTTACGCTACGTCGCTTTGTGAAACAGGGTCCAGGACTGCACTAAAAGTTAGAGAAGATGCTTGGGAGGTATCCTCGGGTGATTGAACCCAACTTCCTAACTGACATCACCATTGTATAAGTGAAGTAAAATCTGACCCTGTAATCAAACAATCTACAGGAAGCATTGTTAGCACATCGGAGAGGGTGTCTTCTAAACTCCCCTCCCACCGATGGATCCCACTCAGTCCAAAAAAATTGGAAAATTTTCTAACTGGGTTTTCAACGGAAGGTTGTGGGTTTCCTCCGGGCATAGAGCCCGGTTTCCTCCCACAATAAAACTGGCAACACTGCCATAGAAGTGAAATAATCTTGAGCGCGGCGTAAAACACCAAACAATCAATCAATCAATCTAAACTCCCCAAGACAAAAGGCTGTGTTATGTATTTCTTGTGATAACAATATTGTTGTTGTACAGTTGAAGAATGCTGTAGAGATTGAGCTGAAGGAGAGGAACTATCAGGTGAATGCCTTCGCCGTTACAAAGATAATCCAGCTGTATGAGACGAAGAACTCTCGTCACGCCACCATGATTGTGGGTTCAACCCAGGCCGCCAAGACGGTCACATGGCGTGTCCTTCAAGCTGCTATGTCAAGGTTACACAAGGATGGTGACCCTGCCTTCCAACCAGTTCGGGTAAGTTTATATCTCCACAGTGCGCGACATTAGCGGTGGACCGATAGCAAAATCTATCGTATATTCAGTCGGTCTATGGTAAAAAAAAAAGTGGTGGACCAAATGTCTATGATACATTTTTGAAGTAGGTGAACGTGAAATTCATTAAGTTGGGCAAAGTTGACGGGAAAGTAAAGTTGTATTCATAATTTAAGCGCTTTGCGGCATCCCGATTTTACAATGGTGACGCCAAACAGCTTACATCCATAGGGGAACGCCTTTAGTGGGTCAGGGCTTGTCAGCAGTCTGAGAGGTGACGGCTCGCAGTCAGTAGTGGCCGATAACGTCTCCGCGCCTGTTGTGCAGGCAGTGACAAGCTTATGGACAAGTTTCCCGGGACACGGCAGCACAGCGTTGCGCAAACTTCTCGCTTCAAAACAAAGTGTTTACACGCTGGGAGAATTTAATTGCTCAGAAATAAATGTTACAGGGCACAAGGAAAGTGAAACAAAGACAGTACAGCTAAAGGGTCAAAGAATTTCATGTCAATTCGCGAGTCACATATGTTTGGTAACCTGGTACTAAAAGTAAAACGTAAAAGTAAAGGAACTACGGTACGGAGACGGCGTACCGAAAGTGAGATTAATTTGAAACCGTCAAACCTTCGCAGTTATTGTACGGTACCTAGTGAACAAAAAATTACCACTTCTAAAAGAATTTAAACAGTCTGTTGTGTATGCATAAATGACATTGACAAGCAAAATTCAACATTTGATAACCTTGACTTTTTAAACGGTAACGATAGTTTTAAAACATGTTTATGCTACATGATGTACATGTACACCATACATGTACCGTACATACTCTCTAAAATATAAATACAACAGTGGGCCTACGTCGTAACAACCGCATCATTATGCAAATTAAAAGTTTCTATTAGTTCACTTTATACACAAATGTGAAAAAGCAACAGCTATTAAAATCATTCCCTTTATTAATGATGGTGATACCTCGAGGTGGCATGAGCTGCCAAAATGTTGATATTTTGACGTTGACACAGAATGTGGAAATTATCGGCTATTTTTGCCAAGACGTATAATTCAGAAGCCTTTTAGTGCTTCTTGTCGTGAGAATGTACGATAAAATATTGTTTTGAACTAACTATGGCTTAAGCTGCGTTTCCACTTGTGCGGATACGAGTGCGGATACGGACGCGGCAAAAATCACTTTATAGTTAGAGTAGAGGTAGTGTTTCCATTTGTACGGTTGCGGATACGGCTGCGGATACGGTCGCCGGTGCGGTAAATTTCGACCGGACCATGTAGCGATCGGCACGCTGCCGCATGCGGTACCGGATGCGGAACGGACAAATGGAAACACTCTGTACGGCTATCTGTACGACAATTCCCCATATTATACCTTACATTTTCATAAAAATATTGTTTTGCACAGGAACTTTTGCATGTATCTCTCAGAACTTAAACAATAGTAAAATATACATATTCGTCACCGTTGGATGGCAAAGATTAGGCCCATCGCACATCTGAACAGGACAATATATTTTTTTTCTTTTTCCCTTTTAATCCTGAACTCACCAATGCTCCTAGAATTTCTCGTCTTAGTTTTTCCTGGGATGAATATGAAAGGGATATGAAACGCCTTTGTTTTTGCAGTCAGTCGACTGGCAGTTGTTTGACTCTCTATTGTTCTCGTCCGACGCCCCGTGACGGCATTCCGATCCGCTTAGAGAATAGCCGAAAGCCGTGTTGTGTATTCCGATTCATTCCGAACCATACCGGTGTCGTTGATATATGGGCTGCGCATGCCTATTTATAAGCTAGCAACACTGTCAGAATGTTCAAAATGGCGATTGTTTTCTGTTGCTAGCTTACAAACGGGCATGCGCAGCCCATATATCAACGACATCGGTATTGTTCAGAATGATTCGGAATACACAACACGGCTTTCGGCTATTTTCGGAGCGGATCGGAATGCCGTCACGGGGCGTCGGACGAGAACAATAGAGAGTCAAACAACTGCCAGTCGACTGACTGCAAAAACAAAGGCGTTTCATATCCCTTTCATATTCATCCCAGGTTTTTCTAATAATGCACACGAACTCGGTAGTTACCAAACCCTCATCTAGATCAATAACCCGAGTCACTTAGATTTTTTACAGGCTATTTTCTGGACGAAATAAGATCAGATGCCGTACGGACAACCGCATATATGGAAACACACACGCCGCAGAGTCTACCGCGCGGCTTTACGTACCCGCACCGTGTCCGTATCCGCATCCGCACAAGTGGAAACGTAGCTTTAGAATGAATGAATGGTCGTCCCGGTTATTTACATGTAAATTTTGTTTAGCCTACTTTTCGAACACGTTTTCGGTTTGTACAGGTCAGATACTGAGATACTGTATATGGATTTTCTTTATATTCCAACGCCAATCCCTTAGTGTTTTGATGGCCTTCAAAGCCTCCTACTGTCGTGATGATCAGAAATTATGAAAAAAGTGTGAATTTTGGCAGCTCATGCCACTTTAAGTTTTGTCACCTTAAACCTTATAGTTATACCCTTGAGTGTTATGCTAAGCCCCAATTTACATAAATTTAGAAATGCCCATGGATGCAGACTTTGTAATAGCCTACTAATAGCACTATAATTTATATTATAAAAAGGGTCTCTTTCAAGTTATATTCTAGACTTTAATCGTTTAATCATTTTCCAAATTTTCTTAGATGACTATCAAATAAATAAACAATTTGAAACACTTGTCTGAAAATCAGGATATATCTAATTACAAAAAAGAATTCATATATCTATTAATAATTATATATAATACATATATACATCTAGTTTGGGCCATGATGAATTGGGTTGGTCTATCATAATCTCTATCTTCATGGACCAAATGTCTACGGTGAATATTTCCCCAATGTCATGCACTGTCTCCATAAAACATTATCGTAAGTTAAGATCAGTGTAAATATTCAACCTGATGTATCGGGACATTATATTAAATGAACTGAGTAAATTTGTGAAACTAGTAAGAAATTTTATAATCTTTGCATTGATACAATGTATAAGCTGGTTTTATATAAACTGATCCACCTTCACCTCTCTCTTGTACTGTTTGGCTCAAATATAAGAAATAAAAGTTGTTTTGTTATTTATTTTGCTCTGTTTAAAGATCACTTTAGTGTTATCAGCCATGTTATTTATATGGCTTTAACTAAAACCTATTTTGATTGGTCTATTAGTTGTTTTGTTATCATTTTGCTCTGTTTAAAGATAACTTCAGTGTTATCAGCCATGTTATTTATGTTGCTTTAACTAAAACCTATTTTGATTGGTCTATTGAAGGACTTCCCTCTGAATCCTAAAGCTCTGTCATTGGGTGAACTGTATGGAGAGTTTGATCTAAACACCAATGAATGGACAGATGGAATTCTGTCAAGTGTCATGAGACAAACATGTGCTGGTCAGTAACCTTTATCTATTTACAGTTGTAATTCCCTAAACTCAGAGACTTTTAGACATCAAAGTCAGATGAAAACAGAGATGCCCCAGGCTTTACTGCCGATTTTTACTGTTTTTTTTCTAAAGGCTGAAATATCATAATTTTGTGATATATAGTTGTGTTATTTGACCCATTCAATGCAACAGCTTTAAATGTAAAGACATCACAAAGCATCCACACCGGATTTGTGAGATATTATCCAAACTTTGGCTTGGTCACATTTGTCGCCACATAGGTTAATTGTGAACATAAAATCCTCACCAAATCATTGGATCAGAATAGCTTCAATTTTCTTAAACAGAAATCATGATGGATTTAATGACAAGTCTTCTATTTAAATCATTACATCTTTTTTAAAAACCTCCATTAACTTCATATCAACCAGATGCAGATTATTGAACTATGTAAATGAATTATCCCATCACTTGTTAGTTGTGATGGCTTGAACATATTAAGTATATGACATGAATTAAGTATATGGCATGAATTAAGTATATGGCATGAATTAAGTATATGACATGAATTAAGTATATGGCATGAATTAAGTATATGGCATGA
The DNA here is from genome assembly GCA_963971465.1 of Lepidochitona cinerea. Classification (NCBI taxonomy): domain Eukaryota; kingdom Metazoa; phylum Mollusca; class Polyplacophora; order Chitonida; family Tonicellidae; genus Lepidochitona; species Lepidochitona cinerea. The sequence continues at coordinate 33,571,183 of OZ020562.1, forward strand.
ATTAAGTTAATGGCATGAATTAAGTTAATGACATAAAATTAGTATGTGACATGAATTAAGTATATGACATGAATTAAGTATATGAGATGAATTAAGTATATGACATTAATTAAGTATATGACATGAATTAAGTATATGACATGAATTAAGTATATGGCATGAATTAAGTATATGACATGAATTAAGTATATGACATGACTTAAGTATATGACCTGAATTAAGTATATGACATAAAATAAGTATATGACATGAATTAAGTAATAAGTATATATCATGAATTAAGTATATGAGATGAATTAAGTATATATCATGAATTGTTTACAGATGAGAAATTAGATGAGAAGTGGTTGGTATTTGACGGCCCTGTAGATACACTTTGGATTGAGAGTATGAACTCTGTCATGGATGATAATAAGATCTTAACACTGATTAATGGTGAACGAATTGCCATGCCAGACCAGGTTAGTTACATATAGATACAAACAAGTCAATCTTCTCCAACACATAGGGATGAAGTTTTGTATCATTTCTTTACTCTGGTGTAACAAAACAGGATATTATAAGTTCAAAATAAATATAGTCCACCTCAATGTCTAATCTCTGTGCAATCTCAAAATAGTGGTGTGCTGGATTTTTTGATTGATAAGTAATTTATATAATGACTATCCCCCCCTGGCAGGTATATTGGAAAGGGAAATTGATGTGCCTTAAGAAAAACTTGGTAACTTTTGGTTGGTATTTGATCTGAACTAATTTATGCATGGGCAGAAATTGCTCAGTTAAATTCTTGTGCATGGATAAACACTCGTTTTTTAGAGTTTAGTTATAACAATGATTGTTCTTATGTTTGGTAGGTGTCCCTGTTGTTTGAGGTTGAAGATTTAGTTACTGTTTAGTTATAACAATGCTTGTTACTATGTTTGGTAGGTGTCCCTGTTGTTTGAGGTTGAAGATTTAGTTATTGTTTAGTTATAACAATGATTGTTATTATGTTTGGTAGGTGTCCCTGTTGTTTGAGGTTGAAGATTTAGTTATTGTTTAGTTATAACAATGATTGTTACTATGTTTGGTAGGTGTCCCTGTTGTTTGAGGTTGAAGATTTAGTTATTGTTTAGTTATAACAATGATTGTTACTATGTTTGGTAGGTGTCCCTGTTGTTTGAGGTTGAAGATTTAGCTGTAGCTTCTCCCGCCACTGTGTCCCGTTCAGGGATGGTTTACAGTGACTACAAGGACCTGGGCTGGCAGCCATTCGTTGATTCCTGGCTTCAAGGAAAGAAAAACAAGGTACTCTACTTTGTTAGCTCACTGAATACCTCATACCTCACTCATTGTTAGATATTTTAAGAGAAGAGAAGCATCCTTATATAGAAGTGTGATGAGTTTATCAATTTGTAGGTGACCAATTATTTTCACTAAATGTACTAAATGTCCGTTGTAGTATCTACCAGCCAACTACCTCCTTAGGAGGCCGGTTGGCTGAGTGGATAAGACAGCCGGCATTTGGTGCTGGTGATAGGTGTCATACTCTGGGACCCAGGTTCGATTCCTGTTCTGGGCGTCACCCAAAATGGGTAGAAGAATATCTGCCATTTGTCAAGAAAGGGTAATCCCAAAATAACGAGAACACTATTATTTTCACAGTTTTATCAACATTTATTTCATCATTTCTTTGCTTATGTATTTTGCTTGTTTATGTTTACCTAGGCTTTGGTTGAGGAGTTGAAGAGACTGTTTGATAAATACCTTGTTAAGATGCTGCAGTTTAAGAAAGCCAACTGCCAAGAGCTAATTCAAGTAGCAGAGTTGAACGGAGTTGCCTCCCTTTGTAAACTCTTCGACAGTTTGGCTACTGTGGAAAATGGGGTAATATATGAGTGAAATATTTAGTACATGTATATACTTAAATATAAATTAATAATGTATAAAGATTATAATCGGCTCAACATCTTAATAATTTAATCTGAAATGGATTATTGTTCATATTTACATGTACAAATCTCCGAAATGTATCTGATACATGATTCATATATACTTTTGTGTTTTGGTCATACTTTTTGTGTGTAGTAGACAGTCCTTTCTTTCAAACTGAAGTTAGACAGTTGTTTCTCAATAGACATACTCAATGTAATTCTAATGTAACAGTCATCAAAACGTGTACTTATGAATGTTTTGAGAAACGGCTCCCAGGGCCCTGTCTTACAAAGCTGGCGTATTTAAAGTAACGTCGGACGTAAATCAGTGTTAAAGCTATAGGAACTTACACTCTGGTCGCAACTGGCCCATGTTGTAGGCCTATGCGTATCTTTACACCCTCTTTGTAAAACATGGCCCAGAAGGTTAATTTATCGCTGTCATTTGTCTATAGGTGGATCCGTCTGACTCTGAGAACTACGTACGTATGATAGAACTCTGGTTCCAGTTCTGTATGTTCTGGTCCATCTGTGCCTCAGTTGATGAGGATGGTAGGAAGAAGATAGACAACTACATCCGGGAGATGGAGGGTACTTTCCCTAACAAGGACACCATCTATGAGTATTATGTCGACCCCAAGAACAAAACCTGGGTCCATTGGGAAGAGAAACTAAAGGCTGGATGGAAATATAATCCTGCGTGAGTGGGAAATTAGCTCCTTAGAAATTCTTTTCACTGAAGATAATTGTACCAAAGATAAGTGTTCAAATCTGAGAAAAGAGCAGCGATTGTTTTTTTCAATTTTTCGTCTCATTTACAATGGATTGATTATTGCTCCTTGCCTTTCAAATCGTCTAACTGTTTTTGAGTGACAGTGTTTGAAGCTGGTTTTTCATCGTATCACTGCTGTATAATGTGGCTTGTCAGGATACTCTTTGTGGAAGAGCTGCAGAATGTCTGGGGGATTTCCCCCTGGCAAAAGCTCCATGTCCTCCTCCTTCCCTTAACTCCACCATATCAGTAAAATAAGCTTGAGTGTAAAAGATTAAAGTGGCATTAGCTGCCAAAATTCACACTTTTTTTCATAATTTGTGATTGTAACGACAGTAAGAGACTTTGAAGGCCATCGAAAAACTAACTGATTGGCGTTGGAATGAGGAAAATCCATGCAGTATGTGGCCTGTACGAACCGAAAACGTGTTCGAAAAGTAAACAAAATTTAAATAACCGGGACGACCATTCATTCATTCTAAGCCTAAGTTTTTAAGTTATTTCAAAACAATACTTTATCGTACATTTTGGAAACTATAATCACTAAAAAGCTTCTGAATTATACGTCTTGAGAAAAATAGCCAATAATTTCAACATTCTGTTGTAATGTCAAAATATCAACATTTTGGCAGCTTATGCCACTTTAACTCCACCATATCAGTAAAATAATCTTGAGTATAAAACATTAATTAATGTATAGGTCACTATGATGACCATCAGTAAGATTTCCATTAATGCTTTGTTGTTATTTATTGTTGCAGTCTGCCTTTCTTCAAGTTGATTGTCCCCACAGTAGACACAGTGAGATATCAGTACATTGTATCTAACCTGCTGCAGAATCTGAACCCTGTCTTATTGGTCGGACCTGTAGGTACAGGGAAAACATCAGTAGCAGAGAGTACACTGTCTACACTTAACTCTGCCAAGTACAGTGTTCTTACTGTCAACATGTCCGCTCAGGTCAGTCTTTCAACTTTGGGAGAGGGTGGGGGGGGGGGGGGAGGTCTACAACACCTATAGATATAGAAAGACAAGAGAAAGTAGATTTACATGCAGTACCTGAGGTCTGCTGAGGACATTGTTCTCATGATAAAAAATTAAGACATTACCATGTCGTCAGTTGTTTTTGAACAACATGAGCTTTCGAGACCTGTGCCGGTGTCTTCGTCAAGTTATCAAGTTACACTTGACGAAGACACCGGCACAGGTGTCAAAAGCTTGTATTGTTCAAAAACAACTGACAACGTGGTGATGTCTTAATTTTTTATCATTAGTATGGAACCCACATTAAAAGAGAGTTTCAAACATTTCTTACATTGTTCTCCTTGTCAAAGTAGCGAGAGGCGGCCAAATGCAACACTCTTCACTAGCAATAATGACCATTTATCGGGTTTATAGCCGAACTTATTGTTTCTATTTCTAGTATCAGTTTTTTTTTTTTTTACCAGACCACAACTTATTGTTTCTATTTCTAATGTCAGTTTTTTTGTTTCTTTACCTGACCCCAACTAATTGTTTCTATTTCTAATATCATTTTTTTTTTTCTTTACCAGACGACATCTAACAACGTACAGGACATTATAGAGAGTCGTGTTGAGAAGAGAACTAAAGGTGTGTATGTACCTATAGGGGGTAAGAAACTGATGACCTTCCTCGATGACTTCAACATGCCAGCTAAAGACATGTTTGGATCACAACCTCCTCTAGAACTCATTAAACTATGGCTGGATTATGGATTCTGGTATGACAGGCAGAAACAATCTGTTAAATATATCAAGGTTTGTTCTATTTATCTTGTTGATCCACCAACTAGCTTTGCAAGATGCAAAAGAATAGATACTCCGAATAAAGTAAGACGACGCATTGTTGACGTTCTCACAATGCATCGTCTTTCTTTATTCGGAGTATCTATGCTTTTGCATCTTGTACTATTTATACGGTCTATACTTAACACATGTAACATGCTCATCTAACGATTATATGTTGCATCTGGGGAAGAGTTAGGTACTCGCTGAAGATCGGGGGTTTCCTTCCCTACTTAACATGGCACTGTCACCGTATAAGTGAAATAACCTTGAGTGCGTCACAAAAAAAAACAATCAATGAATCTTGTATCGTGTTTGGAAGAGTCAACTCATTGTTAATAAACATTTATGCATCTGCATAAATAATGACCGATGCCAGCCAGTTTATCGAAAAAAAGTAAAACTCCCAAGACAATATATTGAGTCGCGTCTCAGTTTTTTATATGGAAAATGTGATAAAGGAACTTGTTGATTTCAGTGGTCACTATTTGATAGCTTTGTGATAAACTGAACACATAACTCCCAGCAATCCGCGTATCAAAATTCCTGGTTAAGACCCGGGTCTCTCAAATCACTAACTATGGTATTGATGAATAAGGGCAACCGTATATTAAGCAATATTTGAAAATATTTCTATTTGGCAAAATTTGTTTCTATGTTCAATATGTGAAATATAGTTTATACGATTTCCATTGTTTTATTTGTAGGACATGTTTTTGTTGGCGTCAATGGGTCCCCCTGGTGGTGGTCGTATGGTCATCTCCAGACGTTTACAGAGCAGATTTAACCTCATCAATATGACTTTCCCACATGTAAGCTATTTATCATTTAACACTATATGGGAGAGTTCTCAGCTACTTAGAGGCTAAGAGCTAAGAGCTTGGTCTCTTCAACCACTAAACCTGACAAAGGCACCATATAAAGGAAACTTCAATCAAGCTTAATCGTCCACATCCAATATTAACTCTGTTTTCAAATAGAGAAGAGGGCCTCCGTGGCTCAGTAGGTAGAGCGTTGGACGCTCAATCCGAACAGCCTTCCACCAATGGGTCGCAGGTACAAATCCCACTCAGTCCAAAAGTTGGAAAATTTTCTGACTGGGTTTTCACTCAAACGACCTATGTGGGACGGTTGCCAGTTACCAGCGGAAGGTCGTGGGTTTCCTCCGGACACAGAGCCCGGTTTCCTCCCACAATAAAACTGGCAACGCCGCCATATAAGTGAAATAATCTTGAGCGCGGCGTAAAACACCAAACAATCAAATAGAGAAGACTATCAGCATTTAATTTGAAGTTGTTAAAGACTGGTATTGGCTTGATATCAGAAACAGCTCTCTTATTTTCAGTACATTTATTTTAATACTACCTTTTGTCAACTCCATAAGCCATCTTTTTTGTTGCTGCTTTTCTTCTGCTGATGGTCAAACTACTGATTGGAATATATATATTTACCTATGATCTGTATAACCATGTATGGCACACATCAGTTGTGTTTACAGCTATTGCTGGTACAACTGGGCTTTCCAAAGACAAAAATGATTACTCCATATGTATGTAGAAGGGTTGCCTGTCAAAGGCTGGTGGTTTCCTCGTGGGCCTTGTCTTACCAACCTGGACACTGTTTCACAAAGCGGCGTAGATGTATTTTTTGCCTAACTTTCTTACTAACGTATCTCTACAATATGGTTGCTATGGCAGTTACGTGAAAAGTTACGCTACGCCGTTTTGTGAAACAGGCTCCAGGTGTAAATTACTGATGTTAATCCGTGTTAAAACTATAGTAACTTGCGCCAGTGACGCAACCGATCCATGTTGTAGGCCTATGTGCAAATTTACGCCAGCTTTGTAAGATCGAGCCCAAGTCATATTACTCCCCACTAAACCTGTCATCACTGTTATGTAAAGGCCCGTTCACACGACTTGTAGCATGCGATTAAAATGGATACGTTTAATTGGTCGATACGATTTGTCAACCAATCAAATACATCCGTTCTAATCGTTTGTTAGATGTCGGTACGATAAATTGCACCGTGTGAACGGGCCTTAAGTGAAATAATCTTGAGTAAAACATGAACCAATTCAATCTTTCTTTCAGGAGTCTCAAATCAAGCGGATATTTGGCTCTATGATAAACCAGAAGTTACAGGACTTTGAAGAAGAAGTAAAACCAATAGGAGATATAATGACACAGGCTACTATAGAGATGTACAATGCTGTGGTTACCAGGTTCCTCCCAACACCTACCAAGATACACTATCTATTCAACCTCAGGGATATCTCAAAGGTATATACTCTTAACTTCCTTAAACCAATCACCACATTAAAGATTTATTTTCTTGTAAAACTTCAATTGCACAATCATTTTAACCTGTGAACTGTCTGAAGTTTGGGGGGTTTTTCTGTAAGATTTTCAAAATATATATTCATGATTTTTCCTTGATTTGCTGGACCTGACTAAGGTGATCTGTTTATCTTTAGATGCCAGATACTCGCAAAAGGTTTCCTGCAAGCAAAGAGCCTTGTCCCCCACACTATAATCCTGGCATTACCTCCATATAATTGAAATAATCTTCAGTGAGGTTAATAGCATCAGTCAATCAGTCACTATTTGTCTCCTGTTTTCTCTGTAGGTGTTCCAAGGTCTGCTGAGAGCTCATAAAGATTTCCATGACACCAAACAGGCCATGACCAGACTCTGGATACATGAATGTTTCAGGTAGACTTTATCTTAAGGAAGCACTGTGGTTGCATAGATATCTTATAATAACTAGATTGGCTAAGCGCCATGCGCTGCGCAGTAGAGAACGGCACAATAGTCCGTCACTTAGCAAAATGGCGGACTATAACGTTAACGTTACAATCCAGAACTAGGTTACCGCTTGAAAAACATTTCTTGTCGCTGTTGTTGCACGATAGTCAAGACATAGGCCCTACTGAAACCACTTTTACACGTTTATCATGATGGGCGAGGAATTTTATGCAGCACCTACCGCTTGAAACTTATTCCATTCTCGAAAAAATGGCAGAAAAGTTCACATTAGACTAGAAAAAGACTTTGTTGCCGGAAGTCGCTTGTCATTAGCCAATCTAGTTATTATAAGATATCTATGTGTGGTTGTATGCCAGGGGAAATAACTCCTAGGAGTTGGGAAGGGATGTGGGATAGCTGAAAGGCATGATGATGGTGTTATAAATGTGAAACGTCAACTACCTGAGATTATATACTTCTTAATTCAAGAGGTTTATTCTACATAATCCCAATCTGTAACTATTGCAATTTATTTGAAAAATATTTTAATTGTTATAGACACAAACAAAACCAAGAAATAATGGAAATATTGCCTTAATTTTGTATTAAGTTAAATAGAAAATTATTTAAAATGATGTTCAATTCCAGAGTATTTTCTGATCGTATGGTGGAGGAAAAGGACCATGAAGCTTTTATGGGAATACTGACTGACAAACTGGCTGTTATGTTCGATCAGACCTTCCATAACATCTGTCCCAACAAACAGCCACCTATATTCGGTATGTCTTTTATTTCTTTGTTATTTCTTTAAAATTGTGAGCACTGAAAGACTTTATCAGTTCTCTGAAATAAATATAAATATTTTTTTTTTTTTAAATCCTTGTAATAATAGGGTTCATTTTTTTTTTTTATAAAGTGTTCACATTGATACATGTATATTTTATCAAATAATTCTATGTTTAAGGCTGCATTTCTTATATAAACAATTGACAATAATTGTGCAATTTCTTCTGTGTATTTAGGTGACTACATGGGAGTTGACTTGGTGTATGAAGACATACAGAAAGTGGACGTGTTAAAGACAAGGATGTTAGAGTATCTACTGGAGTATAACAGTACCCCTGGGGTGGTACATATGGACCTAGTCCTCTTTAAGGATGCTATTGAACATGGTAAATTATTCTCTACACTGACTTGATGCTGGCCAAAGTGTTTAATACAGTACCGCCGGCGAAAGCAGGCAATTTTTATTGGAAAAGACGCGATGGGCGTCCCTCGATCCGTTTCGCGAGAACTGACATTGGCATTTGCCTGCTTTCGCCAGCGGTACTGTAGGCCCAGGAATATAGAACAATTTATTTAAAACCAAATATTACAGAATTTCTCATTTATTTTTCAATACAGAATAACAGATTTTTATTTACAGATGTTGATTAATTTTCTTTTTGCCAGTGTCCAAGATAATCCGTGTGATTCGTCAGCCGCGTGGAAACATGTTACTGATTGGTATAGGCGGTAGTGGTCGGACCAGTCTCACACGACTCGCTGCACATATCTGTGACTACTCTACCTTTCAAATAGAAGTCACCAAACACTACAGAAAACAAGAATTCAGAGATGGTAAGGGTCAAACTTCTTTTATTTTACAAAACTCTTACTGAACCAATGGAAACAGTTAAAGGTTAGGGGTTTCCCCTGGACTAGTGGAAGGTTGATGGTTTCCCCAGTATTAGTGGAAGGTTGAGGGTTTCCTGTGTACCAGTGGAAGGTTGATGGTTTCACCAGTACTACTGGAAGGTTGATGTTTTCCCTGTACCAGTGGAAGGTTGATGGTTTCCCCAGTACCCGTGGAAGGTTGATGGTTTCACCAGTACTAGTGGAACGTTGATGGTTTCCCAGTACTAGTGGAAGGTTGATGGTTTCACCAGTACTAGTGGAAGGTTGATGGTTTCACCAATACCGTTAGGTTAATGGTTTCACCAGTACTAGTGGAACGTTGATGGTTTCCCAGTACTAGTGGAAGGTTGATGGTTTCACCAGTACTAGTGGAAGGTTGATGGTTTCCCCAGTACCAGTGGAAGGTTGATGGTTTCACCAATACCGTTAGGTTGATGATTTCACCAGTACCAGTGGAAGGTTGATGGTTTCACCAGTACCAGTGGAAGGTTGATGGTTTCACCAATACCGTTAGGTTGATGATTTCACCAGTACCAGTGGAAGGTTGATGGTTTCCCCAGTACCAGTACAAGGTCTTCCCCACTACAAATGTAAGGTCAGGGGGTTCCCCAGTACCGATAGAAGACCATTGGGGTCCCCACTACCAATGTAAGGTCAAGGGTTTTCCCCACTACCAGTGTAAGGTCAAGGGGCTTCCCCAGTGCCAGTGTAAGGTCAAGGGGTTTCCCCACTACCAGTGTAAGGTCAAGAGGTTTCCCCATTATTGATAGAAAACCAGGGGGATCCTCACTACCAGTGTAAGGTCAAAGGGTTTCCCCATTACCGATTGAAGACCATAGGGGTCCCCAATACCAGTGTACGGTCAGGGGGTTTCCCCACTACCAGTGTAAGGTCAAGGGGTTTCCCCAGTACTGATAGAAGGCTATTGGGGCCCCACTACCAGTGCAAGGTCAAGGGTTTTCCCCACTACCAGTATAAGGTCAAGGGGCTTCCCCAGTGCCAGTATAAGGTCATGGGACTTCTCAGTACCAGTACAAGGTCAAAGGGTTTCCCCACTACCAGTGTACTGTCAGGGGGTTTCCCCATTACCGATAGAAGACCAGGGGGATCCCCACTACAAGAGTAAGGTCAAGGGGTCTCCCCAGTATCGATAAAAGGCCAGAGGGGGTCCCCAGTACCAGTGTTGGGTCAAGGGCTTCTCCAGTACCAATAGTCGGAGGTTCAGGCATGGATTTATGTGGAGGCTGTTGGCCTCCGTACCCACACTTGCTGGCTTTTCATTTTCTTCCTATAACTTAATTGTATATTGTATATGTTTCAGATTTGAAGAAGTTATATTACCAGGCTGGTGTAGAAAACAAACCCACTGTATTCCTGTTTAATGATACTCAGGTTGTAGAGGAAGGTTTTCTAGAGGACGTTAATAACATCCTCAGTAGTGGAGAAGTCCCAAATCTATACAAGAGTGATGAGTTTGAGGAGGTATGGAAGGACAGAATGACCATTCTTAACTAACCACAAACGCTAAGCTCAACTATAACTATTTTATTCTTTCAAGTTGACTGTTAACTAAAAATGTCTCACCCCTTTCTTTCTCAATTTAAAGATTTGGAGGAAATGCCCTTAAATTGTCTCACCCCTTTCTTTCTCAATTTAAAGATTTGGAGGAAATGCCCTTAAATTGTCTCACCCCTTTCTTTCTCAATTTAAAGATTTGGAGGAAATGCCCTTAAATTGTCTCACCCCTTTCTTTCTCAATTTAAACATTTGGAGGAAATGCCCTTAAATTGTCTCACCCCTTTCTTTCTCAATTTAAAGATTTGGAGGAAATGCCCTTAAATTGTCTCACCCCTTTCTTTCTCAATTTAAAGATTTGGAGGAAATGCCCTTAAATTGTCTCACCCCTTTCTTTCTCAATTTAAAGATTTGGAGGAAATGCCCTTAAATTGTCTCACCCCTTTCTTTCTCAATTTAAAGATTTGGAGGAAATGCCCTTAAATTGTCTCACCCCTTTCTTTCTCAATTTAAAGGTTTGGAGGAAATGCCCTTAAATTGTCTCACCCCTTTCTTTCTCAATTTAAAGATTTGGAGGAAATGCCCTTAAATTGTTTCAATAGCTTTAAATCCATGCTTCCTATTTCAAGACATAAAGTAGACCTAAATCCACTAGAATTTAGAAAGTTTTACATTTGAATCTTATTATTATTATTGTTGTGTGATGTGTCTTTCTCACTGTAAAACTTCCTGTTATTCCAAATCACTGCACAGGGTGAACTCCTTTCACTTTCTGTAAACTCTGCAATGGCAGAAAATGACTGAAGTGAAAGAAGTTCACACAATTTCACCATTTGCCTTTACTTTTTTTCAATTTATTAATTTTCTGAAATCTAATTATCTTTAATATTGTGTGTTTTATTCCTAAGACTTTAACCTCCTTTCTCATTTGTTTTTTGTCAAAAAGATGTCTCCTTAAGGTTCACAAAAACCTTTTCTCTAATCAAACAATCTTGATGGCACCACTTTGAACACTTTTTCCCAACCTTTTAAAGATAATGCTGTAAATCCTTGCAAATATTAAAACTTTCCTTTAGCACACACAGTCTAATTAGAAGGGAAATTTTTATATGAAATTGGGAGCGCAAGTCTCATAAGAATTATTACGAGATTTTGTGATATCCGGTGACAGATGACGCCATTAAGAACGTTTTTGATGACGTTGCAATTCCATTCGACGTATTTTGTTCCATAACGTCAGATTTAAACGTCATTTTGGAACGAAAAACGCTCAGTCACATGCGCAATGCACTGCCGGTGACAGGAAATTTGTGGAATTCACACGTGACTTGCGCTCCCTATTGGCATGGATTTACAGCAACTACTATAAGACTATAAATGAATCTACAGTCACAAGATGTACAGTAATTCCATCCATGTATTGGGATGCTTCAGAGTGAACAGGATCTCCTGGACTCTCCTGTTAGTTTTTGTACACATTGTGACTGACATCTGCCTGTTTTCTTCATGGCAACCCCAGGTACGGAATGCTCTGAGTGATGAGGCGAGGAAAAATGGAATTGACGATTCACCTCAGAGCATATTCTCGTACCTGATTGAGCGTGTACGAGGCAACCTTCATTTGGTGTTATGTATGAGTCCAGTTGGGGAACCATTCAGGTATGTACACACATATATAACATTCTGCTCAAAACATAAGTTCAATTGACCAATTGTATGATATCATCATCTGTTTCTGGGGGTTGTTACACAGAGCAACCTAGCGTAAGTGTTTACGTAATTGTCCTGGCAAACCATAGTGATATAATTTAATTTCCAGTGTGTTTACAACGAATACTTCAATTTGATTGGCTAATCTGCTTTCATTCATAACCCGATGAACGAACCAGCTCCGGACTATTTTTACAACGATATACGTGAATCACCGACGAAACAATAGGCCTACTGCTATTTATTGAAACAGAGAAAGCAATCAGTTTGAAAATATGTTGATTTAATAGCTTTTTCATTTCGATCAGATTTCAAAGAAATAAAGAACAACTTGTTATGTACGCTTACGAAAACGTTTACTCATGTCAGCACAGTGCACTGATAGACTCAACGCTATGACGCGAGATGACGTCATCACGTTGTACAGTTGCTTTGCCTGTGATTATGACGTCACTTGGCAGAGAGCTTTGAAATCAAGTGTAGCTTTGCGCGCGTTGGTTTATTTTGATTATTGAAAATAAAATATATCACTCCCTGTGAATATTTTTATTGTTTTACGTAGTATGTGTGATAGTAATTAAATTATAAGGATTGACTTCAATGTTTCTTCGGTTCATCGAGTTATGAACGAACTGGCCCCTGTGCAAACTTTTCATAAACCGCTTCGCGGATTTATTTAGTTTGCACAGGGGCAAGTTCGTTCATAACTCGATGAACCGAAGAAACATTGAAGTCAATCCTTATATGTTGCTAGGACAGTTATGCTAAAACTAACTCTTCGTACTTTGTGAAAGAAACCCTGAGAGTTTGGTACGAGTCTACTATTATACTACATGTAAAAATATTATGATTTCCGTAATAATACTTTATATGTTTAAGTGATCTTGTTGGTTTGTAGAAGATGGTTTTATTGGATTGATTGATGTTTTACGCCACACTTAAGATTATTTCTCTTAGGCAAATTGTATGTTAGAGGCTTGATGAATAAGATACTCAGTATTTAGTGCTGAGGATAGGTCCTGGGTTAATTCCATATTAAGTCGCCATGCTGATCCATACAAGGCGACTAATATGTTTCGCTTGTGACGTCGTGTCTAGACACTTGTCAGTCGTGTCTGCTTGTGCCATACATATTAGAAAATAGCTTTCGGAGTTCACTTTTTGCCAATTTTCAGAAAGAAGGCTTGAATGTCCTACAGTTTAGATCTTGGGTGGGATAAATTCATTACAGGGTTTGTTCGAGGGGGGATACGGAAACATATATGGGCTTTTGATTGGCTAACGCCTCGCCCAATGTTCCATTTACTGACCCCATATATTCCGTATCCCCCCTCGAACAAACCCTGTAACTAATAATATCAGTTTAGGAATTTATATCATTTTTCAAGAAAGTACACAACACTGAAAATTGTTGAATCACTGTTTTGGAACTATTTAGAATAAAGAGTTTATGGAATATCATAACAATATGTGGATTGTCAAATATGCTTGTTTGCATATACTGACAATCCTATGGTTTATTGAAATCCTGTAGTGCTACAGACCTTGTTGTTGTTTTGTGCTGCTCTTGATGTATATGTTTCCACCAATGGGTTGCGGGTTCAAATCCCACTCACTCCTAAAAATTGGAAAATTTTCTGACTGGGTTTTCACTCGAACGACCTATGTGGGATGGTTGCCAGTTACCAACGGAAGGGTGTGGGTTTCCTCCGGGCATAGAGCCCGGTTTCCTCCCACAATAAAACTGGCAACGCCGCCATATAAGTGAAATAATCTTGAGCGCGGCGTAAAACACCAAACAATCAATCAATCAATGATGTATATGTAATTGCTTTCAGGAACCGTATCCGTATGTACCCTGCCTTTGTAAACTGCACGACGATAGACTGGTTCTCAGAATGGCCTCTGGATGCTCTGTTAGAAGTGGCTGACAAATACCTTGCTGATGTCTCATTTGGAGGGGAGGAACAAGTAAGTTTACTGTTACTGTAACCATTCATTTATCCCACCACACACTGAATACTTCCTTTTGATTGGCTCAAACCAGTCAAGTGAAGACCCTGTATAGTCTCTGTGCTGATCAATCTATGGCGACTATCATATATGGCGCCTGGGGGATTCCGTGGCTCAGTAGGTAGAGCGTTGGACGCTTAATCCGAACAGCCTTCCACCAATGGGTCGCGGGTTCGATTCCCATTTAGTCCAAAAATTATAAAATGTTCTGACTGGGTTTTCACTCGAACGACCTATGTGGGATGGTTGCCAGTTACCAACGGAATGTCGTGGGTTTCCTCCAGGCAAAGAGCCCGGTTTCCTCCCACAATAAAACTGGCAACGCGGCCATATAAGTGAAATAATCTTGAGCGTAGCGTAAAACACCAAACAATCAATCAATATATGGCGCCTAGACACTTGACAGTCAAGCCTGCCAGCGCCATACATATTAGAAAATGGTTTTCAGAGTTCCCTTTCTGCCTTTTTTCCACTAAGTTCAAGAAAAGTTTCTGAGTAGGTTTTTCACTCCCCCTATGTGAAAGGGTTGCTAGGTACTCTTTTGAAGTCCTTGGGTTTCCTCAGGGAAAAGAACCAGGTTTCCTCCCACTCTAAATCTGACAGGCTTTTTTTAAGTGAAATAATCTTGAGATTGGCGAGAAAACCTGAATTGATCCAATTAATGATTATAAACTGGAGTCTCACTAAACCCATGAGATTAGTCCACCATGAATATCTCTCAATAAACACTGCATAACCCCGCATAACTCCCCATCGAAGGACAGAATAACCATTCTTAACTAACCACAAACTTTAATCTCAACTATAACTGTTTTATTCTTTCAAGTTGACTGTTAACTAAAAATGTCTCATGACTTTCTTTTTCAACTTTAACATTTGGAGGAGATGCCCTTAAATTGTACCAGTAGCTTTAAATCCATGCTTCCTATTTCAATACATTATTCATAAAGTAGACCTAAAACCACTGTAATTCTACCTGTGACAGGACAAGGTTAAACCAAACCTGGCCAAGATCTTTGCCATCATGCACAAATCTGTGTCTGAATACTCCCAGAGGATGTTACTGGAGATGAGACGACACAATTATGTGACACCAACTAACTATCTGGAATTGGTCACTGGATACAAATCGTAAGTCATATCTTCATAATGGTTTAAAAAGTTGTCAGTTCAACCATGTGTTAGGTTACAATAAGGTGAAGAATTACTTATGGATAACAACTTCTTGGTTTATTGGGTGACAACGTTTCGATGTAGTTCTTACATCATTATCAAAGTCAATGAGGTTTTGATAACGATGTAAGAACTACATCGAAACGTCAATGACTTTGATAACGGTGTAAGAACTACATCGAAACGTTGTCACCCAATAAACCAAGAAGTTGTTATCCATAAGTAATTCTTCACCTTATTGTAACCTTTCAACTTCTAAATGCCATTGAAAGATTTCATGTGTTAGGTTACATTGCACTTTAATGGAACTTAACTTTCGGTACACAAGAAGTCTTATTGAATGTTCAAACTACATGTACCTTCAACTCAAGGCAACCAAAGTAAATTTCACTGTGTCCCCCCAACAATTTTGAAAATTGTCTGACCAACATTTTTTATCAATAAGCCTTATTAGGGTTCTCTGTCTGTTTGTTCGTCCGTGTGAAGACACAATCTTTCCGCACTATTACTACAACAGTTTTGATCCTAGGTCAATGAAATTGTGTGTACATGTTGCCTATCATGTGGTATACCATTTGTGCATTTCAAATTTCCTGCATTATTATTTCCAGAGCTATTGCCTTTGAATAAGTTTTTTTAGGTACTATGTAAACCCAATTGTTTTGGGAGAACAATTCTAGTTTGTCCTTCTGTTCAGCTAACCAAGATTAAAAGGCCCGGTCTCACTGTGCGATTTGTCGTACAGACTTGTAGGGTGCGATTATAATGGATGCTTTTAATTGGTCAATATGATTTATCAACCAATCAAATGCATCCATTTTAATCACATCCTACAAGTCGGTATGACAAATCCCACAGTGAGAACGGGCCTTTAGCATCATAGGCTGGTAAACTAAACAAATTGGCCATCATGTTGGAGGTTGATGTTTAAACTGTCTGCATTGCTGTCTGAATCAACATTCAACAGGAATATCTGATTGTATTTGTGCAGATTACTGAACTCTAAGAAGAAAGAATTGGGTGATGCGGCCAATAAGTTGAAGAATGGTCTGAGTAAGATTGATGACACCAGAGAAAAGGTTGAGAAAATGTCTGTAGAATTGGAAGATGCGAAGGGAAAAGTGGCCCAGTTCCAGAAACAGTGTGAGGAATACCTGGTGGTTATTGTACAACAGAAAAGGGAGGCTGATGAACAACAGAAGGTAAAGAGAGATTTACTTCATCAATATTTGTCCATTTAAGACTTATTTCTTAATTCAAATATATATATATATATATTTTGTACCATGTTAGTGAAATTGTCATTCAAAAAAATTAAATTGTAAAATTTTGAAAATATGATAGTTCTTTTTATGACTCGTAGAAACATTTCTTAAAGTGGCGTGAGCTGCCAAAATCTTGATATTTTGACACTAAAACAGAAAGTTGAAATTATTGGCTATTTTTCTCTAGATGTATAATTCAGATCTGAAGCTTTTTATTGCTTCTAGTCTCGAAAATGAACGATAAAGTATTGTTTTGAACCAACTTTGGCTGAGAATGAATGAATGGTCGTCCCGGTTATTTAAATTTTATTTACTTTTCGGACACTATTTCGGTTCGTATAGGCCGTAGACTTTATGGATTTCGATGGCCTTCAAAGCCTCTTACTGTCGTAACAATCAGAGATTATGGTAAAAGGGTGAATTTTGGCAGCTCATGCCTCTTTAAGTTAGCTGTAAACATGTGCAATCGTGTTCTTCTATTTTAAACTGCAGTTATTGTAATTCTGTAATCTAGATGTTATATCTCCTCTTATTTCTGTTCATATAGTCTGTAGCTCAGAAACGAGAGAGGATTTCAGAAGAAGAGGGAAAATGTCAGCATATGGCAGATCTGGCTCAATCAGATTTAGACGAGGCTCTACCAGCCTTACAGGAAGCCATAAAGGTCAGAATTATTATTATCAATTTTTGACACAAATCTTGCCCAAATCAGATCTTAAAATATAATTGAAGTATCCTGTTTTTCAGGGGATATAATGTATGAAATCTGCCATAAACTCACACCTAATATCAATTTAACATTTGTGCATTTCCATCTATCTTTGCAGGCTTTAGAATCGTTAAACAAAAAGGATATGACTGAGATTCGATCGTATGGACGACCTCCAGCATTGGTTGAGAAGGTCATGGAAGCTGTTATGATACTGAGGGGAA
The DNA here is from genome assembly GCA_963971465.1 of Lepidochitona cinerea. NCBI lineage: Eukaryota > Metazoa > Mollusca > Polyplacophora > Chitonida > Tonicellidae > Lepidochitona > Lepidochitona cinerea. The sequence continues at coordinate 33,588,707 of OZ020562.1, forward strand.
GTGAGCCTACATGGGCAGAGGCCAAGAGACAACTAGGTAAGCTCATCAAGCAAGTTCCCATACCATACAGTGACAAACTGCCTTAAGTGAACACCCCATGACGCTACAAACCAAATCCTGTACTTAAGACACTTTACATTGTATACAGCGACTACCTGTCCTACGTAAACTGATAAAGTTTACACAAAACTTGTATCAAACAAACGAAACTTTGTTCTATAATCGTAAAATGTTCCACTTGGTCTCAATAAACACTGCGGTTTTATCATGCATCCTTAATCCTGCTCAGTAGGTGAACCCACAATTGTCGTAATAACTAAGTCCATATGCTTAAAGCTAGATACTAGCCCATTATATAACCCATGAATTGCATAATTCTTAACAGACTCTACCAAAGCCATCTAGTAGTTTCAGTAGTTGGGTTTCTTTTGTATTCCTCTTTTACATACACTGTAGGTCATATTGGTCAAATCAATGTCCGTGCAAATAATCAGGATGTATTTGGTCTTCTTAATAAAATATTGAGCAATTAGCAAATTCTCTTTCAAACAAATTTTCCCCATATGTTTGGCAGCTCATGACAATTTCAATTAAACATAAACACTGTTTTTGAACAAGTCTGAGCGTATGGACAACCTCTGTGAATGCTCTTCAAATTGAATCACAATGTCATTTACAGTATTGTTTCTGAAATGTTAAATAACATTTTGGGCTCATTTTCCCCTATCATAGTAGAGTAGTCTTAGTAAGATATTCACTTAGTCTACTGATAAAGCAGAAAGAATAGAGTATATTCCCTATGATAATCTTTTTCAGGTGACCAGAACTTTATTAAACAGTTGATGAATTTTGACAAAGACAATATAACAGACCGTGTGTTGAAGAAGATAGGTCAGTATTGTGCTCAGTCGGATTTTCAGCCAGAGATTATTGGTCGTGTGTCTTCAGCCGCCAAGTCACTATGTATGTGGGTCAGAGCTATGGAGGTGTATGGGCGTATTTACCGTGTTGTCGAACCCAAACGTCAACGATTGAATGCTGCCACATCCCAACTGAAGGAAAAACAAGATGCTTTGAATGAAGCCAAGGCAAAATTAGCTGAGGTAAGAGGTCACTTCAAAATATATTACGGATTTCTTATTTATTACCTTTTTGTTTATCTGCTAAATTAATGATTATCAGGTTTTCTTCTTCACATGTACCACACTAAAACTGGCAACGCCGCCATATAAGTGAAATAATCTTGAGCGTGGCGTAAAACACCAATCAATCAATCTTCACATGTAGAGGCTTTGAAGGCTCATTCAGTTAGTGTGATAAACCTGGCAATGCTGCCATATTAGTGAAATAAGATTGAGTGCAGCGTAAAACTTCAATCAAACGATCTTCATATTTGATAATTGAAATTCATCCATCTCACACTGTAATCTATATAAGCTTTTACAAATGTATGTTTGTAGATCGTCCATGCTGTGAATCTATATGAAAAATGTGTCTAAACCTACACCATGACAAACCAAAACGCTGTCAATGTAAACCAACTGAAATGAGAATATTTTTCAAATTAAAGTGCTTGACATTGATAAAACCGGAGTAAAGAGGCTCTTTGAAACGTTTGCGTTCCCTGAGAGGTATTGGTTACTATTAAGGTCCTCGTGGATCTAGACCAATCAAAGACTGTATTACATAGAGGTTAACTGACGAGAGCCCGTTTGTTACGATGAATATCACTCGAGTCTATTAATTTTCAAAGTTACGAGTCTCTGGCGAGTGACTTTGGAAATTAATAGATGAGAGTGATATTCATTGTAACAAACTGACTCGAGTTGGTTAATCTTTTTCTCACAATACACAAAAATACTGCATTTTATTCTGAAATGCAGCTCTACATCACACCGTTCATCCAGCCATTCAGAAGTCCGACCGCTTCACCGCGTTGACATGGAGACTGTGTTCATTACGCTACACAAGAAAGGTCTCTAAAATCAAACAGTTTTGTTGCTCACGAATTCTTAAGAATAAAGAGATAAAATATTTATCCTACAAATGAATGGCACTTCTTAGAATAAAACAAAAATAAACATATCAATAGTTCAATGTCTGCAATCCAATGACGAAGTCAGGTTTTGCTGTGACCTCTACACCGACACAATTACGATAACTAGGTCAATCCATCTGCTGTGAGAAATCTGCGAGACGCCAGTTTGGGTAGATTGATTGATTGAAAGTTTGAATTATCCCGTGTTTAATTATTGATACAGAGAGTGTAAATACAGTTAGGATTAAATACGGCTATGATATATTCGTATTCAATCCTAATTTGTTAGAAAAACGGAAGTAAGCAGACGAAGTAGTTTGTTTATGTCAAGAAGTATGTCATGTCGGTACATTCAAATGCTTTCCTTATATGGAAGTAGCTATGACGTGATCGTGGGAAAATTATACTATTTTGCATAAATGTAGTCCGCTGTATGTAAACCATAACATGATTAAATCTTTCAATGGCATTTAGAAGTTGGAAGGTTACAATAAGGTCAAGAATTACTTATGGATAACAACTTCTTGGTTTATTGGGTGACGACGTTTCGATGTAGTTCTTACATCGTTATCAAAGTCAATGACTTTGATAACGATGTAAGAACTACATCGAAACGTCGTCACCCAATAAACCAAGAAGTTGTTATCCATAAGTAATTCTTGACCTTATCATAACATGATTGGCTATCGACTCGCATAGTTGTGAGTTATACTGCCAATCACTTGTAATCTAACATGGCTGCCTTCAAGTTATTACATAAAAGGAAAACGAACGTATTATCCCTACGCCGAGAATGCAAGCTTGTGTTTTGATTAGTTGAACTTGGAAAATCATGTTTGTTAACCAATCAGCAGTAAGTTGGGCCATAATTTCACTAGTTGATTATGACAAAAATAACACACTGCATGAGAGTGAAATTATGGGGGGTGTAGTGTGAGAATATATATTTATTGTTAGGTTGAAGCCAAGATGACAGAGTTGAAGGTACAATATGATGTATAACTGTATATGTTTATTGTTAGGTTGAAGCCAAGATGACAGAGTTGAAGGTACAATATGATGTATAACTGTATATGTTTATTGTTAGGTTGAAGCCAAGATGACAGAGTTGAAGGTACAATATGATGTATAACTGTATATGTTTATTGTTAGGTTGAAGCCAAGATGACAGAGTTGAAGGTACAATACGATGTATAACTGTATATGTTTATTGTTAGGTTGAAGCCAAGATGACAGAGTTGAAGGTACAATATGATGTATAACTGTATATGTTTATTGTTAGGTTGAAGCCAAGATGACAGAGTTGAAGGTACAATATGATGTATAACTGTATATATTTATTGTTAGGTTGAAGCCAAGATGACAGAGTTGAAGGTACAATACGATGTATAACTGTATATATTTATTGTTAGGTTGAAGCCAAGATGACAGAGTTGAAGGTACAATATGATGTATAACTGTATATGTTTATTGTTAGGTTGAAGCCAAGATGACAGAGTTGAAGGTACAATATGATGTATAACTGTATATGTTTATTGTTAGGTTGAAGCCAAGATGACAGAGTTGAAGGTACAATATGATGTATAACTGTATATGTTTATTGTTAGGTTGAAGCCAAGATGACAGAGTTGAAGGTACAATACGATGTATAACTGTATATGTTTATTGTTAGGTTGAAGCCAAGATGACAGAGTTGAAGGTACAATACGATGTATAACTGTATATGTTTATTGTTAGGTTGAAGCCAAGATGACAGAGTTGAAGGTACAATATGATGTATAACTGTATATGTTTATTGTTAGGTTGAAGCCAAGATGACAGAGTTGAAGGTACAATATGATGTATAACTGTATATGTTTATTGTTAGGTTGAAGCCAAGATGACAGAGTTGAAGGTACAATACGATGTATAACTGTATATGTTTATTGTTAGGTTGAAGCCAAGATGACAGAGTTGAAGGTACAATATGATGTATAACTGTATATATTTGTTGTTAGGTTGAAGCCAAGATGACAGAGTTGAAGGTACAATATGATGTATAACTGTATATGTTTATTGTTAGGTTGAAGCCAAGATGACAGAGTTGAAGGTACAATACGATGTATAACTGTATATGTTTATTGTTAGGTTGAAGCCAAGATGACAGAGTTGAAGGTACAATACGATGTATAACTGTATATGTTTATTGTTAGGTTGAAGCCAAGATGACAGAGTTGAAGGTACAATACGATGTATAACTGTATATGTTTATTGTTAGGTTGAAGCCAAGATGACAGAGTTGAAGGTACAATATGATGTATAACTGTATATATTTGTTGTTAGGTTGAAGCCAAGATGACAGAGTTGAAGGTACAATATGATGTATAACTGTATATATTTGTTGTTAGGTTGAAGCCAAGATGACAGAGTTGAAGGTACAATACGATGTATAACTGTATATGTTTATTGTTAGGTTGAAGCCAAGATGACAGAGTTGAAGGTACAATACGATGTATAACTGTATATGTTTATTGTTAGGTTGAAGCCAAGATGACAGAGTTGAAGGTACAATACGATGTATAACTGTATATGTTTATTGTTAGGTTGAAGCCAAGATGACAGAGTTGAAGGTACAATACGATGTATAACTGTATATGTTTATTGTTAGGTTGAAGCCAAGATGACAGAGTTGAAGGTACAATACGATGTATAACTGTATATGTTTATTGTTAGGTTGAAGCCAAGATGACAGAGTTGAAGGTACAATACGATGTATAACTGTATATGTTTATTGTTAGGTTGAAGCCAAGATGACAGAGTTGAAGGTACAATACGATGTATAACTGTATATGTTTATTGTTAGGTTGAAGCCAAGATGACAGAGTTGAAGGTACAATACGATGTATAACTGTATATGTTTATTGTTAGGTTGAAGCCAAGATGACAGAGTTGAAGGTACAATACGATGTATAACTGTATATGTTTATTGTTAGGTTGAAGCAAAGATGACAGAGTTGAAGGTACAATATGATGTATAACTGTATATGTTTATTGTTAGGTTGAAGCCAAGATGACAGAGTTGAAGGTACAATATGATGTATAACTGTATATGTTTATTGTTAGGTTGAAGCCAAGATGACAGAGTTGAAGGTACAATACGATGTATAACTGTATATGTTTATTGTTAGGTTGAAGCCAAGATGACAGAGTTGAAGGTACAATATGATGTATAACTGTATATGTTTATTGTTAGGTTGAAGCCAAGATGACAGAGTTGAAGGTACAATACGATGTATAACTGTATATGTTTATTGTTAGGTTGAAGCCAAGATGACAGAGTTGAAGGTACAATATGATGTATAACTGTATATGTTTATTGTTAGGTTGAAGCCAAGATGACAGAGTTGAAGGTACAATACGATGTATAACTGTATATGTTTATTGTTAGGTTGAAGCCAAGATGACAGAGTTGAAGGTACAATATGATGTATAACTGTATATGTTTATTGTTAGGTTGAAGCCAAGATGACAGAGTTGAAGGTACAATACGATGTATAACTGTATATGTTTATTGTTAGGTTGAAGCCAAGATGACAGAGTTGAAGGTACAATATGATGTATAACTGTATATGTTTATTGTTAGGTTGAAGCCAAGATGACAGAGTTGAAGGTACAATACGATGTATAACTGTATATGTTTATTGTTAGGTTGAAGCCAAGATGACAGAGTTGAAGGTACAATACGATGTATAACTGTATATGTTTATTGTTAGGTTGAAGCCAAGATGACAGAGTTGAAGGTACAATACGATGTATAACTGTATATGTTTATTGTTAGGTTGAAGCCAAGATGACAGAGTTGAAGGTACAATACGATGTATAACTGTATATGTTTATTGTTAGGTTGAAGCCAAGATGACAGAGTTGAAGGTACAATACGATGTATAACTGTATATGTTTATTGTTAGGTTGAAGCCAAGATGACAGAGTTGAAGGTACAATACGATGTATAACTGTATATGTTTATTGTTAGGTTGAAGCCAAGATGACAGAGTTGAAGGTACAATACGATGTATAACTGTATATGTTTATTGTTAGGTTGAAGCCAAGATGACAGAGTTGAAGGTACAATACGATGTATAACTGTATATGTTTATTGTTAGGTTGAAGCCAAGATGACAGAGTTGAAGGTACAATATGATGTATAACTGTATATGTTTATTGTTAGGTTGAAGCCAAGATGACAGAGTTGAAGGTACAATACGATGTATAACTGTATATGTTTATTGTTAGGTTGAAGCCAAGATGACAGAGTTGAAGGTACAATATGATGTATAACTGTATATGTTTATTGTTAGGTTGAAGCCAAGATGACAGAGTTGAAGGTACAATATGATGTATAACTGTATATGTTTATTGTTAGGTTGAAGCCAAGATGACAGAGTTGAAGGTACAATATGATGTATAACTGTATATGTTTATTGTTAGGTTGAAGCCAAGATGACAGAGTTGAAGGTACAATACGATGTATAACTGTATATGTTTATTGTTAGGTTGAAGCCAAGATGACAGAGTTGAAGGTACAATACGATGTATAACTATATTTATTGTTAGGTTGAAGCCAAGATGACAGAGTTGAAGGTACAATATGATGTATAACTGTATATGTTTATTGTTAGGTTGAAGCCAAGATGACAGAGTTGAAGGTACAATACGATGTATAACTGTATATGTTTATTGTTAGGTTGAAGCCAAGATGAGAGTTGAAGGTACAATACGGTGTATAACTGTATATGTTTATTGTTAGGTTGAAGCCAAGATGACAGAGTTGAAGGTACAATACGGTGTATAACTGTATATGTTTATTGTTAGGTTGAAGCCAAGATGACAGAGTTGAAGGTACAATATGATGTATAACTGTATATGTTTATTGTTAGGTTGAAGCCAAGATGAGAGTTGAAGGTACAATACGATGTATAACTGTATATGTTTATTGTTAGGTTGAAGCCAAGATGACAGAGTTGAAGGTACAATATGATGAGAAACTAGCCCAGAAAGAAGAGTTGAAGAAGAAAGCTGAACACACTGAGATGATGTTAGACAGAGCTCGTAAACTGGTCTCGGGTTTGGCCGGGGAAAGAGAGAGATGGGAACAAACTGTACAGGTAAATACATCCATTCAAGCTTAAAGAAAATAAAAATTAAAAGATTTTTGAGTGGATTTTTCACTTGATCCTGTATGTGGAAGGGTTACCAGGTACTCGCCGAAGGTTGAGGGTTTCCTCTGGGCAATGAGCATGGTTTACTCCCCCACCTATATGGTGGCGACGAAATAATCTTGAATGCAACGTAAAACATCTAGCAATCAGTCAAGCTTAAAGTCATTACACAATGTATGTTACAGAAATAATTAAAAAAAGCTACTGTCCCATATCCACAAAACATTGCAAACACCAACATATCACTTTAGGCAAGCTACCACCAAGTTGAGCAGCAAATCTATTAGCCGATTTGTGGAAATTTTTATCGGGAGATTTCTCCAATGTCCAATAAACTGAAGGAAAAAAAATATATATATATAGTTTTGGCTCTGATCAACCTACCTAAATTGTTAATTGTTATATTGACAGTGATCAATGAGCTGAACTAAATGTATTGGCCTTCATAGTTTGTCAATGTCTTATGCTTGGGGTATTAAAGATAACAATTACATGTATATGAAATTACTGATCCTAATTATAATGTATTCCCTTGAAGGACCTGGAGGAGAGAATGGGTTATCTTGTAGGAGATTGTCTTATAGCCGCTGCATTCTTATCATACATGGGACCTTTCCTCTCAAACTACAGAGAGGAGATTGTACAAAACAAATGGATGCAAGAGGTCAGTCATATTTCCATTGGTTCGATTCAGGAAAGCTTAACTGAAAAAGTTTGTTATTTATTTTAGTTAGAAATGATATAATTCTAGGCCTTTGTCTGAGAATTAATTTGACAGGCTTAATTTGTTAAATCATTTGTAAGATGCTGTTTGAAGATTGAAAGCTGGCTGAGTTTCTAACTGTATCACCGTTGTCCCATTTCTTTCAACTTTAAGTGCTGTCACAAGTATCAAGCACAAATCTAAAAGATCTCACAACATCTGCTGAACCCTGTGAACCATTTAACATATATATGTATATATCTAGCACACCGTGTGCGATCCCGTTTTTTTCTGAGGCTATCGAAAAAGGACAATCTATCCGAAAAGCTTCTAGCATACCGTGTGCAATCCCGTTTTATAAATATATATATATATATATATATATATGATATCCCTGTGTGAAGCTGAATATCTGATGGCAAAAAAGTAATATGGGACATTTGTTTAACGCTGGCCATAATTAAAATATGCTTGGTAAATCAGATGATTGATACACCTGGTATCCTGATTCTGTCCCATTCATCAATAGGGTAATAACAGGTGTGATATTTATTATCTATATTTTCAAAACATGCTCATTAAATCAGATTTGCACAACTAGTGTCATACTTAATAGATAAAACAAAATCAAATTTTGCTCTTTCCAGGTCCGTAAACTGGGTGTGCCATGTGCTCCAAATTTCAACTTTTGTGAGTTTATGGTGAAACCTACTCAAGTTCGAGACTGGAACATGCAAGGTTTACCCAGTGATGGGTTCTCCACGGAGAATGGTGTTATTGTGACGACTGGTAACCGTTGGCCGCTTATGATAGATCCGCAAGGACAGGCAATCAAGTGGATCAAAAACATGGAACTTTCAAAGGTCAGATTATGTCTCAAATAGGACAGTTTTTTTAATTGTTTTTTGGGGTTTTTTTGGTGGTTGGGGAAGAGGGTGAGGAGAAATCATGCTTATTATTTCAAACATTAGAACATATTGATAAAAGGAAAATTTTTTTTAACAAAATAACATTGAGATATCTACATGTATGTACTCAATCATTAAACATTACATAATGTACTACAACAATTTCCTTTGGTGAAAAAGACGTTTGGGTGGACTATTCATTTATATTACTGAATCACAAGCAATGATTCAGGGGTATTGACATTTTATTTTGAAGCATGTTGTACTCCTGTTTTAAAGTCTTTACCATTTAGGAATTACACTTTCTTCAAAAAATGGGGAAAATGTGTAAGCTCTTGGACCCCCATGACTTGAAGAAAAACATTTATTGACTGTCCACTGACATTTTGATAATACTGGAAAATGTCATCACTTTCATTATTAAAATGTCCCCCAGGAATCAGCATTTCAGATCAATATTTGTTATATATATATGTGTGTTGTTATTACAGGGTTTGAAGGTGATAGATTTACAGCAGTCTGACTACATGAGGACCATGGAGAGTGCTATACAGTTTGGTTTACCTGTATTATATATATATATGTGTTGTTATTACAGGGTTTGAAGGTGATAGATTTACAGCAGTCTGACTACATGAGGACCGTGGAGAGTGCTATACAGTTTGGTTTACCTGTATTATATATATATGTGTTGTTATTACAGGGTTTGAAGGTGATAGATTTACAGCAGTCTGACTACATGAGGACCATGGAGAGTGCTATACAGTTTGGTTTACCTGTATTATATATATATGTGTTGTTATTACAGGGTTTGAAGGTGATAGATTTACAGCAGTCTGACTACATGAGGACCATGGAGAGTGCTATACAGTTTGGTTTACCAGTATTATATATATATATGTGTTGTTATTACAGGGTTTGAAGGTGATAGATTTACAGCAGTCAGACTGCATGAGGACCATGGAGAGTGCTATACAGTTTGGTCTACCTGTATTATATATATATATATATATGTGTTGTTATTACAGGGTTTGAAGGTGATAGATTTACAGCACTCTGACTACATGAGGACCATGGAGAGTGCTATACAGTTTGGTCTACCTGTATTATATATATATATATATATATATATATATATGTGTTGTTATTACAGGGTTTGAAGGTGATAGATTTACAGCAGTCTGACTACATGAGGACCATGGAGAGTGCTATACAGTTTGGTCTACCTGTATTATATATATATGTGTTGTTATTACAGGGTTTGAAGGTGATAGATTTACAGCAGTCTGACTACATGAGAACCATGGAGAGTGCTATACAGTTTGGTCTACCTGTATTATATATATATATGTGTTGTTATTACAGGGTTTGAAGGTGATAGATTTACAGCAGTCTGACTACATGAGGACCATGGAGAGTGCTATACAGTTTGGTCTACCTGTATTATATATATATATATGTGTTGTTATTACAGGGTTTGAAGGTGATAGATTTACAGCAGTCTGACTACATGAGGACCATGGAGAGTGCTATACAGTTTGGTCTACCTGTATTATATATATATATGTGTTGTTATTGCAGGGTTTGAAGGTGATAGATTTACAGCAGTCTGACTACATGAGGACCATGGAGAGTGCTATACAGTTTGGTTTACCTGTATTATATATATATATGTGTTGTTATTACAGGGTTTGAAGGTGATAGATTTACAGCAGTCTGACTACATGAGGACCATGGAGAGTGCTATACAGTTTGGTCTACCTGTATTATATATATATATATGTGTTGTTATTACAGGGTTTGAAGGTGATAGATTTACAGCAGTCTGACTACATGAGGACCATGGAGAGTGCTATACAGTTTGGTTTACCTGTATTATATATATATGTGTTGTTATTACAGGGTTTGAAGGTGATAGATTTACAGCAGTCTGACTACATGAGGACCATGGAGAGTGCTATATAGTTTGGTTTATACCTGTATTATATATATATATGTGTTGTTATTACAGGGTTTGAAGGTGATAGATTTACAGCAGTCAGACTACATGAGGACCATGGAGAGTGCTATACAGTTTGGTCTACCTGTATTATATATATATATATATGTGTTGTTATTGCAGGGTTTGAAGGTGATAGATTTACAGCAGTCTGACTACATGAGGACCATGGAGAGTGCTATACAGTTTGGTCTACCTGTATTATATATATATATGTGTTGTTATTGCAGGGTTTGAAGGTGATAGATTTACAGCAGTCAGACTACATGAGGACCATGGAGAGTGCTATACAGTTTGGTTTACCAGTATTATATATATATATGTGTTGTTATTACAGGGTTTGAAGGTGATAGATTTACAGCACTCTGACTACATGAGGACCATGGAGAGTGCTATACAGTTTGGTCTACCTGTATTTTATATATATGTGTTGTTATTACAGGGTTTGAAGGTGATATATTTACAGCAGTCTGACTACATGAGGACCATGGAGAGTGCTATACAGTTTGGTTTACCTGTATTATATATATATATGTGTTGTTATTACAGGGTTTGAAGGTGATAGATTTACAGCAGTCAGACTGCATGAGGACCATGGAGAGTGCTATACAGTTTGGTCTACCTGTATTATATATATATATATATATGTGTTGTTATTACAGGGTTTGAAGGTGATAGATTTACAGCACTCTGACTACATGAGGACCATGGAGAGTGCTATACAGTTTGGTCTACCTGTATTATATATATATATATATATATATGTGTTGTTATTACAGGGTTTGAAGGTGATAGATTTACAGCAGTCTGACTACATGAGGACCATGGAGAGTGCTATACAGTTTGGTCTACCTGTATTATATATATATATGTGTTGTTATTGCAGGGTTTGAAGGTGATAGATTTACAGCAGTCTGACTACATGAGGACCATGGAGAGTGCTATACAGTTTGGTTTACCTGTATTATATATATATGTGTTGTTATTACAGGGTTTGAAGGTGATAGATTTACAGCAGTCTGACTACATGAGGACCATGGAGAGTGCTATACAGTTTGGTTTACCTGTATTATATATATATGTGTTGTTATTACAGGGTTTGAAGGTGATAGATTTACAGCAGTCTGACTACATGAGGACCATGGAGAGTGCTATACAGTTTGGTTTACCTGTATTATATATATATATGTGTTGTTATTGCAGGGTTTGAAGGTGATAGATTTACAGCAGTCTGACTACATGAGGACCATGGAGAGTGCTATACAGTTTGGTTTACCTGTATTATATATATATATGTGTTGTTATTGCAGGGTTTGAAGGTGATAGATTTACAGCAGTCTGACTACATGAGGACCATGGAGAGTGCTATACAGTTTGGTTTACCTGTATTATATATATATATGTGTTGTTATTGCAGGGTTTGAAGGTGATAGATTTACAGCAGTCAGACTACATGAGGACCATGGAGAGTGCTATACAGTTTGGTCTACCTGTATTATATATATATGTGTTGTTATTACAGGGTTTGAAGGTGATAGATTTACAGCAGTCTGACTACATGAGGACCATGGAGAGTGCTATACAGTTTGGTTTACCTGTATTATATATATATGTGTTGTTATTACAGGGTTTGAAGGTGATAGATTTACAGCAGTCTGACTACATGAGGACCATGGAGAGTGCTATACAGTTTGGTCTACCTGTATTACTACAGAATGTACAGGAGAGATTAGACCCATCTCTCGACCCCATCCTTAATAAAGCTATTATGAAAATAGGTCAGTCCATATACTATAATCCTCCCCCACTAAAGCTGGGAATGCAGCCACATCAGTCAAACGACCCATCAATCAAAGTACTTTAAATAAGATGATCTTGAGTGTAGCACAAAACACCAAAACAATAATTCCTCAAGTTTCAATTCAAAGGGAGATAACCCTTAAAACCTGGCAGAAATTCCAAGGCTTTTTTTTTTGTAGTAATGTGATAATGTCAATGCTACTTTATAATTTAAATACTGGTTTTGTACCTGCCTTGAATTAGTCTACAACACATAATGGTTAGTTTGTCTCTGGCATTTTTTATTATTTCTGCTAAATAAGCTTGTTAATAGTATTCTCGTTATTTTGGGATTACACTTTCTTGAAAATATGGTAGAAATTCCTCTACCGATTTTTGGGTGACGCCCGAAACGGGAATCGAACCCAGTCCCAGAGTATGGCACCTATCGCCAGCACTAAATGTCGGCTGCCTTATCCATTCAGCCAACTGGCCTCCAACGGACCCACTTTCTAAAAGACACTAATTAATTAAGTTTGTTAATACTTTTTTTTTATCTCCATGGAATCTCTACTGTCACATATCTACCTTATTTATCCCCAGGGGGCATTTACCTGATTCGTTTGGGAGACAAAGAAGTGGAATACAATAACGATTTTAGATTTTACATCACAACTAAACTGAGTAACCCTCACTATACCCCTGAAATTGCCACCAAATCTACGATCGTCAACTTTGCTGTCAAGGAAGTAGGTAAGTCCATTGTAATACAGAAAGTCCCCACCAACAGGAACCTCATTATTTTCATACGTTTGGATTGAGAAATAATTACCCCTAATAATCATTAGTTATCCAAGCATTATTTTATTGATCCTTGGGGCCTCCGTGGCTTAGTAGGTAGAGCGTTGGACGCTCAATCCAAACAGCCTTCCACCAATGGGTCGGGGGTTCGAATCCCAGTCCAAAAATTTGAAAAAATTTCTGACTGGTTTTTCACTCGAACGACCTATGTGGGATGGTTGCCAGTTACCAGCGGAAGGTCATGGGTTTCCTCAGGGCACAGAGCCCGGTTTCCTCCCACAATAAAACTGGCAACGCCGCCATATAAGTGAAATAATCTTGAGCGCGGCGTAAAACACCAAACAATCAATCAATCATTGATCCTAACTAATTATTGATGGTGAATATTATTTATATCTGGAGTGTGAAATTATACATTTTGACTCAAGGATAATCTCCCAAAGGGATTTATAGTTTATAATATTCACTTTACAATGACATTGCATCTTAATTTTTCTCCTGGCAATATCATCATTTCCTTGTTATTTGACCAGATATGTATTCCTCTAACTATAGGTTTGGAAGCCCAGTTATTGGGTATTGTTGTAAGAAAAGAGAGACCGGAATTAGAAGAACAAAAAGATAACCTGGTTAAAAGTATTGCTGCTGGAAAGAAGAAATTGGTGGAATGCGAGGATGAAATTTTAAGGTAAACTGTTATTGTTTTGTACTGAAGTCTGTTGTGGGGATGAAATTTTAAGGTAAACTTTTATTGTTTTGTACTGAAGTCTGTTGTGATGATGAAATTTTAAGGTAAACTTTTATTGTTTTGTACAAATCTGATATCATATACAATTTGGATCAGTTTATTTTTTTGTTTCACTATTGGTGAAATTCCCATTATCATTTAAAGAATAACCACAAAGCTTTTCTTTTTTCATTTCATAAGAAATCATGTCATTGGTACTTGATAACGGGGCTAGAAACTGTACTGAAACGTCGTGATAACAATAAAGAAGAAGTTGCAATCTATAAAGAAGCTTTATGTTATAATCTATTACTTGTCTGTAGGTTGTTGAATGAGACAAAGGGTTCCCTGTTAGACGATGAACAGTTGGTGAATACGTTAGAAACCTCCAAGATGACCTCGCAGGAAGTCTCAGAACAATTACAGATCTCTGAACTGACAGAGGCTAAGATAGATGCTGCCAGAGAAGTGTGTACAAATAAATATCTCCTGGCAATAATAAAGCTAGATGTTTATATAACTCTCTACAATTGTCAACTTGGAAAACTGGGTTTTCACTTGAACGACCTATGTGGGATGGTTGCCAGTTACCAACGGAAGGTCGTGGGTTTCCTCCGGGCATAGAGCCCGGTTTCCTCCCACACTAAAACTGGCAACGCCGCCATATAAGTGAAATAATCTTGAGCTCGGCATAAAACACCAAACAATCAATCAACAATTGTCAATGAATTCACTCTGTCATCAAGGTTGATAATATAGTGAAATATATGTTTTTCTCTGTTTTGATCATAAAGCTCTAATTGCCAAACAGCTTACTCTTGTCCTTATCAGGGCTGTCAGATATTCTGTTACTATTTATAATATATACAAAGGTATAAGTTGTTATCCATAAATCTCTTCTTTTGTGTTACTATTACCGACTTCTGAATGCCTCTCAAACAACTTGTATATGTTGTTTACAGGGATATCGTCCATGTGCCCAGAGAGCATCTATTCTGTTCTTCGTGTTAAATGACATGGGACGTATTGACCCCATGTACCAGTTCTCATTGGATGCTTACATTGAACTCTTCATCATCTCTATTGACAAGAGTAGTAGAAGCTCTAAACTGGAGGAGAGAATTACAAACCTGAATGAATACCACACATTCTCAGTCTACAGGTATGTTACATGTATATCAGGGGCTGAATACCACACATTCTCAGTCTACAGGTATGTTATATTAGGGGGACTCAACTAATAATCTTCAATAGTTGATAGTTCAATATTTGACAATGTTTTCATGTACAGAATTTCTATGATTGTGGGGAGAGTTTATCAGCTCAACACAAGTCTTCCACTGACGGGTTGTTGGTTGGAATCCCACTATGACCAAATAAAATTGAAAAATTCCTGGGGGCATTCTTCACATGATTTCCCCAAGTGGAAAGAGTTGCAAGGTACTCTTCAGAGGTCCGGGGTTTCCTCCAGACTGTATACAGCTATTGTTTGATTTTATTTCCTACGTATCTCTTTCTGGTTTTAGATCCACCTGTCGTGGTTTATTTGAGAGACATAAACTCCTCTTCTCCTTCCAAATGTGTGCCAAAATACTGGAGGCTTCAGGAAAACTAAACATGGATGAATATAATTTCTTCCTCCGAGGCGGGGTGGTAAGGAATGATATCTTACATTATTTCCAAGGATTTGATTGGCTAATTGGTTTATGATACTCTTCAAGCAGAGCATGCTTCCTTGACTCCAGCAAAAAATACAGACTGTTTGTCCTTGGAGTCAACAGAACATGTGCTTCCATGTGTGAACGACCTATATGGGGTGGTTGCCAGTTACCAGCGGAAGGTCATGGGTTTCCTCCAGGCAGAGAGCCTGGTTTCCTCCCACAATAAACCTGGCAACACGGCATATAAGTGAAATAATCTTGAGCGCTGCGTAAAACACCAAACAATCAATCAATCCATGTGTGAAAATCATACCATAATGTCGTCCCATCATCACACTTGACCTAGTTTTTACCAAGCTTTCTTAGTTTCCTCAATGTCTTTGATTTCACTGTATTCAAATTTTATAGTTCAAAACTATTACAAATACAAAATTTCTGTTTGACTGTCTTGTTTTGCCTATGATGATGTGAGAAATGTTTGAAACTGAATTTAATGGAAAAAATTAAATTCCATTTAATTTCATTAAATTCAGTTACACTTGACGAAGACACTGGCACAGGTGTCGAATGCTTGTGTTGTTCAAAAACAACTGACGACGTGGTGATGTCTTAATTTTTTAACTTTCATCATTAGTATGATGATGTGGTTAGACAATGATATTGACTGTATGTATTGCAGGTAATAGACCGTGAGAACCAGATGGATAACCCATGTTCAATGTGGCTGTCAGATGTGGCCTGGGACAATGTTACAGAACTAGATAAACTGGCTAACTTCCATGGTGTTATCACATCATTTGAACAATACCCCAGAGATTGGAATAACTGGTACACTTCATCAGAGCCAGAAGTTACCCCCCTTCCAGGTAAAGACTATTGCAAGCCTTGAACTCGTAGTAGCCATTTTCAAGTTCTGTCTTGGTGGTATAAAATAACATAGAGAAATAAAACAGCAAGATGACCAAAATGTTGGACAACGTTGGCCAATGAAACTTTTCTATGTATTTGTTTTGTTGTTTTTTTTTTGTAGGGCCTTATTGCCTTCTTTAATGAAGACAAAATAGCCAACCTCTATGTGCTTATACTACCTTCAGTATCACAATCCTGTTTTGGTAGTGTTCATCTGGCTCCATATACACATCTTCTCTAGCCAAGATAAAATCTGCATGTCCCCATTCCCTTGTTTTACCTTGGCGGACTACTCCACTTGAACCTGTAAATGGAACAGCTCGTTTTGATTGGATGCGAGTAAAACTTCTCGCAGCTAATCAAATCCTTGGGCACTTACACTGATAATAACATAATGGCGGCTGTGGATACCTTGAACTTTTGTTTAACGAGTGCTGATTGGCCAAGACCCTGTAAGTAAAGGAAAGACAACTCTTACTTTCTCACCAATGGGCGCTGTTCGATTTACGGGTTGGAGTGGAGTAGTCCGCCAAGGTAAAACACAGAATGGGGACATGAAGATTTTAACTTGGCTTGCGAAAATGCCATATACCCTGCTCTCCTTCCCAAAGCAACATGCTAGTTACCATGGTTTACAATAGGATAAAACCTAGGTAAAATTAACTATACTTTGATGTTGGAAAACTGTGGTATTTTGTTTGATTTGGTTGATTGTTTGGTGTTTAACGACGCGTTCAAGATTATTTCACCTAGATGCCGGCGTTGCCAGTTTTATTGTGGGAGAAAACCGGGCTCTATGCCCGGAGGAAACCCACGACCTCCCGGTGGTAACTGATTGATTGCAATTTGATGAAAAGACAAAAAAAATATCTGCACTATTCCCTATTCAGCTGTAATCGTTTGAAGCAAAATATAATTATTTTAATGTTTTAGGTGAATGGGACAATGCCTGTAATGAGTTACAACGAATGTTAATTTTGAGATCACTCAGACCTGATCGTGTTTCCTTCTGTGTGACATCATTTATTGTGAATAACCTGGGATCTAAGTTTGTTGAACCTCCTGTGTTAGACATGCAACAAGTGGTAGAGGATTCCACAACACGTACACCTCTTATCTTTGTCCTATCTCCTGGGGTGGTAAGTACATATAAATAATCTTTGTCCTATCTCCTGGGGTGGTAAGTACATGCGAAATATATTGTATTTAAGAAATAAATGATGTCCTGGGCCTAGTTTCACAAAGCGATCTTAGCTAAGTCTGATCTTAACTACCATGGCAACCCATGTTGAAGGTATATGTTGCCATTGGTAATTAAGATCATCTTAAGCTAAGATCGCTTTGTGAAACTGGGCCCTGGGGCCAGTTGCACAAAGGTGTATTAAACGTAAGTCTGACTTATCTGGGCAACGTCACAATCAAATTCCTTTGTGACGTGACGTGTTTAAGCCTAGCTTAAGCTTAAAACATCTTTGTGCAACGAGCCCCTGGTGAGCTGTGTGTTGCTGAATAAAGGGTCAGTGGCGTAAATACCACTATTTGAGGGTGAGGGGCAAAGCCCGGAGTTTTCAAATAATAGTGGTATTCTAACGCGTATCAAAAGTAAATTAATGAAATTTCAGTGTACAAAATGTAAGTGTTTTAATCAGAAAACCAGCCTTTCCAAACTGTACAAGATTGCCATTTCAAGAGATGAGATGATTTCCACATTAACAAAGACACTGTAGTAGGATAGTTAGAATCTTGTCTCCTGGAACCAATTTTAACTTTATTTTTACTATATATGCACATTTGACTATGGATTACACAACTTTTTATTTTATTTTAAAGCAGCGTTTCATTTTTTATTCTAGTTTATAATTTCTGTTCAAATTGAGTGTGACTAACTTCTATTGATTGTAGGATCCCACTAGTGCATTACTACAGTTAGCAGAGACCAGTGGAATGGGCAGCAGATTCCACGCTCTTTCCTTAGGGCAAGGGCAGGCCCCAATTGCTACACGCATGATCAAAGAAGGGGTCAGAGAAGTAAGTCCATATGCATAGGTCTTACATTGTATCCAGGCTGGAGGGAAAGTCATTCAAAAATCATTTACAGCTAGTAAAAAGAAAACTAGCAATGACAAATATTGATCTTTTAAGTTAATGATATGTGGTACTGTTTTCTAAATATATGTTAGTTTAAGAAGGTAATCTCATACTACAATAAGAACAAGTTGCTGGTTGTCTAATGCTACAATAAGAACAAGTTGCTGGTTGTCTAATGCTACAATAAGAACAAGTTGCTGGTTGTCTGATGCTACAATAAGAACAAGTTGCTGGTTGTCTAATGCTACAATAAGAACAAGTTGCTGGTTGTCTAATGCTACAATAAGAACAAGTTGCTGGTTGTCTAATGCTACAATAAGAACAAGTTGCTGGTTGTCTGATGCTACAATAAGAACAAGTTGCTGGTTGCCTGATGCTACAATAAGAACAAGTTGCTGGTTGTCTCATGCTACAATAAGAACAAGTTGCTGGTTGTCTAATGCTACAATAAGAACAAGTTGCTGGTTGTCTGATGCTACAATAAGAACAAGTTGCTGGTTGTTTAATGCTACAATAAGAACAAGTTGCTGGTTGTCTGATGCTACAATAAGAACAAGTTGCTGGTTTTCTAATGCTACAATAAGAACAAGTTGCTGGTTGTCTAATGCTACAATAAGAACAAGTTGCTGGTTGTCTCATGCTACAATAAGAACAAGTTGCTTGTTGTCTAATGCTACAATAAGAACAAGTTGCTGTTTGTCTGATGCTACAATAAGAACAAGTTGCTGGTTGTCTGATGCTACAATAAGAACAAGTTGCTGGTTGTCTGATGCTACAATAAGAACAAGTTGCTGGTTGTCTGATGCTACAATAAGAACAAGTTGCTGGTTGTCTAATGCACTGTTGTTCTTCAGCATGTTTTGCTCGACGTATGTGAAATGAAAGAAAATTAAATCCCTCTAAATCAGTTTGCTAAATTGACCAGTAGTGAAATCATTGACTGACTATGATGACAGTCTATTAACATGCAGTAGTTAAATCATTGACTGACTATGATGACAGTCTATTAACATGCAGTAGTGAAATCATTGACTGACTATGATGACAGTCTATTAACATGTTGATGTTTTATTACAGGGTCACTGGGTGTTCTTGGCCAACTGTCACTTATCATTAAGTTGGATGCCACAGTTAGATAAGTTAGTAGAACAGTTACAGATAGAAGAACCTCACCCTGAGTTCAGACTCTGGCTTAGCTCAAGTCCACATCCTCAATTCCCTATCTCTATACTACAAGCTGGTATTAAAATGACCACAGAACCACCTAAGGTATTGTCAACTTTCAGTCAAATGGCGACAAATTATTCTTCTTTATTTCTTTTATTATCAATACTTAATTGTATCGTTTTCACCAAAAATATATTTTCTAATTTAAAAACAACCTGGTCTGGAATACATGTGCTGATATTTCCGTATTCTTCTTTTTGTATTTTGCTTATTAATTTTTATTTTATGAATGTAAATCACTAGCTTTCATAGCCTGATTACAAATTAGACAGTTATGAATTGACTGATTTGCTTCTTGTTGAACATTTTCTGACTGGGCTTTCACTCAAACGACCTATGCCAGTTACCAGCGGAAGGCTGTGGGTTTCCTCCGGGCATAAAGCCTGGTTTCCTCCCACAATATAAAACTGGCAACACTGCCATATAAGTGAAATAATCTTGAGCGCGGCGTAAAACACAAAACAATCAGTCAATCCTCCCACATATAACTGGCATCGCCGCCATATAAGTGAAATAATCTTGAGCGCTGCGTATAACACCAAACAATCAATAAATGGCTTCTTGTTTTTTTTAGGGTCTGAAAGCGAACTTGAAGCGCCTGTACAACCTGATAACAGAACAACAATTCAACAGATGTCATAGACCAGAGAAATACAAGAAATTACTCTTCTGTCTTTGTTTCTTCCACTCAATATTACTGGAGAGGAAGAAATTCCTCATGTTGGGATGGAATATTGCTTATGAGTTCAATGACTCTGATTTTGAGGTAAGGTTTCTTTGTGTCTTATCCACAGGCATTGATTTGGGGGAGGAAAAATATTAATAAATAATAAAAATTAAAAAAAACGAAGAAGTTTGTTATCCATACCAACCCCGTGTTTATTAACAATTCAACTTCTAAATGCCACTAAAACAAATGGAAAAATATTTGCCAAGAAATAAAATCAGTTTGTAAGAAAATATGGTATCGCAGTCAATCTCTTAGATATTTCTAAGCATTCTGCTATACAAGATGAAACCCATTTATAATTTCTATCTGCTTTCATTATAGCCAACAATAATTGATATTCTACCATTTTTTAAAGTTTTGTTTAAAGTGTGATTGACTATTAAGCAAACTTTATTTATTTATTTTGTTTGAATGTATAATGAAAAAGTTTTTTTTTCTCTATTAAAAGAAATTGACATTTTGTTTATAGGTCTCTGAGAATTTGCTAAGCCTATATTTAGATGAATATGCTGACACCCCATGGGATGCGTTGAAATACCTGATTGCTGGTATTAACTACGGTGGTCATGTGACTGATGATTGGGATAGAAGACTTCTCATGACCTACATTAATAACGCCTTCAATGAAGCTTCCATTGCTACCCCATTCTTCAAGTAAGGGCTATTTTTTTTTACACTCATTGGGTATACTGTAAGATGGTCACAAGGGCTATTTTTCACACTCATTGGGTATACTGTAAGACGGTCATGGGGACCTCTGGCGAAGAGCAGCTAATTCAAATTCCACTGAATCACAGATTCGGTATCAGGGGCTCGTTTCACAAAGCATTCGCATCGCAAACAAGGCGTAGTTGCCAATGGATACCATGTTGAAGAGATACAACGTCATGGCAACTGTGATTGATCGCACTGTGCGACGGCTACGTGAAACGGCCCCCAGGTAAAGATCTAAGCCGGTGTAAGTTATGTCTGACATATTCTGTGTTAAAGATTTTACACCTTGGTCACAACTGGTCTATGATGTAGGCGTTTGTAAATCTGGGCACAGCTTTGTAAAACAGAGCCTAGCTACATATAGAAGTATCCTGGGAATAAAATCCCAATTTTTCTTCTTCTACTAAACCTTGAAGCCTTCCTATATATGTCAAAAAGTAAATTGTCTCTTTTTAATTAATATCAGAACTTGTCCCTATAGTTGTTTCAGTGTAAACAGTAGTTCCTTCATCAACATTGAATGAAAGCTAATGTTGTACAAGTGTTTAAAGGAGAGAACAAACATTGTGTATTTCAGGTTATCCAGTCTAATCACATATTACGTACCCAAAGATGGTCCATTATCATCATATAAAGAGTATGTTAGTATGTTACCTAACATTGATCATCCAGAGGCCTTTGGTCAGCATCCTAATGCAGACATCGCCTCACAGATACAGGAAACCCGACTACTGTTTGAGACGTTGTTATCTCTACAGCCTCAGGTGACCAGTAACCAAGGGGAGAGCCGTGAGGATAAGGTACGATATCATTCACTTTGTTTGAGGGGGCCTCCGTGGCTCAGTAGGTAGAGCGTTGGACGCTCAATCCGAACAGCCTTCCACCAATGGGTCACGGGTTCGAATCCCACTCAGTCCAAAAAAATTGGAAAATCTTCTGACAGGGTTTTCACTTGAACGACCTATGTGGGATGGTTGCCAGTTACCAACGGAAGGTCGTGGGTTTTCTCCGGGCATAGAGCCCAGTTTCCTCCCACAATAAAACTGGCAACACCGCCACATAAGTGAAATAATCGTGAGCGCGGCGTAAAACACCAAACAATCAATCAATTATTCACTTTGTTTGAGTGTATATACATTACAAGGATGTGTCTACCTCAGGTTAACCACCGTCTTATTTCCTATTTCTTTATAGTGGTTTGAGCTGCCCAATATATGGAAAATTTCATCAAAACAGAATTAGTTAAATTTTTGTTATTTTCATTAATAAGTACAAAATAGGATATTTTCACCGGTATCAATCTTGCAGATGTACATTTAGTAAGTTTTATAAGCAGCAAAATCCCGAAAATTGAGCTGGTACATTTCGGCTATTTGAATTCCGTCAATTGTTAGCACACATATTTAAGATCTGCCTTTTGACTGAAAACATTCATATTCATTCTTATCTCCCCATCATACAGACTAAACCTGGAAACCCCTGCAAAACATCAGTCAATCATTTAACAAGCAAGGCATTAAACTCCAACCAATTAATACATTTATATTAACATATATACCGTATTTCTTCTAAGGATTCGGCCATTCTAATGGCCGAAATCTTTGTGCAGGCCAGACAAAAACAACCTAGAAACACCTCTAAGTATTCGGCCAGTCTGGAAAGTTTACACGGATTTTCCATCTAATGGCCGAAAAGTCGGCGTACTTAATACAAGCCGCCCGTGGTGCCTTGACAGTCTCATAATTTCTTACATAAACACTCGCCACATGAAGGTTCTAGTCGTTAGCCGGTCTCGCCCCGCTATCAGTCTGATATGCTGGCCGGCAAAGTAAGTAAAACAGATATTTGACTTTGACTAGAACGTGTGGAAAAAATTTAGTAGTTCATCCGATGTCAATATAATCTCGGTCAGTAGAATCATAAAGTAAGCCTACCTAATCTGTTATCGGTACAAAGGCCTGTAAAAAACCATAATCCTTTTTAATAAAAATTTGTGGATCATCAATAAAAGTACTTCACTGCTATCATTTTTAGACGCGCCAAACCGGCCTACTTTCACAACATCGACCAATGCATTCACCTTGAAGGTTACTTTTCGCTCTGTAAATTGAAATCACAGTTAACATTGCCAAACGGATAGGTTGGTTTTGTTTTTCTCTTTCAGAATTCAATGTTAAAATTATTTGTTATATGGAATAATTACAGCTTGCTATCATCAATTAATTTGCTATTGACTTTGTCTGACTCCAAAATGACTATTTTTTATACTGACGGCCCAAAATACGACCGTCAGTACAAAAAAAACCAATGTTGGAATCAGAAACCCGGACTATTCGCTAATATCACCATGATCATTATGGTTTTAGATTTTTTTATCGGCCATGAACAATTAAAACTACAACAGTTTAATGCGTTTTATTTAACAAAAGGAATGATCATATGGTGCATGCTGAATTATAAGAAAACAAATATGAGAAGAGATCACAAAAAGTTCAACATTTTCGTCTTCTATCATGGGTCGCTTGAGCGTTAAACAACATTTTGCCAAGCTTCCCGGTGTATTTTGATGTCCCAGAAAAGATGTATTTCAACGGTATTTCAAGTCCACCCTTTTCGATATTGGAACGTCGTCGTTGTTCTGATGTGATCCTACATCGAATCTTTCCGCCATTCTTTATAAAAAACCAAGCGATCCTTGAAATCTCGGCTGGTACATGTCCTATTGTTATTCCTTTTCTACGGATACTGATGGCATACAAGTCAAATGGGTTCCCATCAATCAACCTACTGCCCCTCACTGTCCAAATATTGTTTAAAAAATTTATAATATTTCATTTATCACAAAATGGCATGCGTCAAAATGGTATATGTCTTTTGTCATTCCAAGACGTAAAAACATACATCACCCCTAAAATTTGGTTTAAGACATAATTTTTTGTTTAACGTTGACCTATATCTTAGCTCAACTTGTTTTGTTTTTTCGTATAACGGAAATCTTAGTCTTTTGTTGTTTATTATTTCAACTTTGGGTTAAAACATTTGCTGAACAAATGCCAATTTTATTATATCCATTTTACGAAGAGGGAGCAGGGGGGGGGGGGAGGTTTTGGCAACAAGAACTCACCAAAATTGATTAACTGTGAGTTTGAATTCACACTGATCTTTATGCTCCCATACAAACCCCCCGTGTCACCGATGACAAGACTTAAGATAGATTAACTAGGCATTAGTTTAAATTAACACAGCATGTTGAACGGGGGAGTTTTATAATCCAGATTATTAAAGAGTGGTTGCTAGAACCTGTTCTGGGATCATATGAAATTTTAATAAAATCTTATCTGGTTAGCAATTCACGATACTTTCGCCTTTCGAAATTCTTGTTTAAGTGATTTACTTGTAAAAAATAACCAATAAAATACACGCTTAGAAAAGAACATCCTTAAACCGTTAAAAATATAGGGGCCTATATAGATATGGATAGGGTACCATTTCCTAAATCTTTCATGCAGTGCCTTCTGCTGTTGTAAATTATTATTTTTATTAGATTGGAAAGTAATAGTGAGTGAAATAAATATGTATATGCACTATCATCAAACAGATGGATGTGTCACCTGAAACCTAACTCCGTTATTAAACTGTCACCACTTAAACAATTTATTCTGTTTATCTTCCCTGCCAATTTTAAGAATTGAAAAATGTATTTTTATTATTTGAACTCGAACATTGATCCACTTTTCATAAAGCATTCAACAATCCTAAAATGAACAGCCTCACAAATATACACACTATCAATACCATACCAATTCCTTTTACAATAACGATCACATAATAGGCGTTCAAGGTAATTTGTAACAGTCTGGTTTTATCACAGTTGGATTCCTCCAGTTACTGTCAGTCCACGATATAAAAGGTTGACATTTGTCTGGTTGTTTATATCTACACAATCCTTCCAACATGAACACTGAAACATTTGTTACCAGCAACTTGAGAGGAAATTATAGATCCTATACTCGTCAACAGAAATTGCAGGCTGTCAAACTCGCTCATGAGCACGGCGGCCAAAAAATGTCAAAGGAACTGAGGATACCATGGGGAACGCTTTCTACCTGGATGAAAAAGTTCAACACTGGTTCTGATGAGAAGATGAAACCAACAGGGAGACCGTTAACGTACCCACCAGAGATGGACATGGAGATTTGTTGTTGGATATTGGCCAGACGCGATCAGAACATTCCTGTTTCCAGGCTGATGATCACTGAACACGCCAAGAGGATGATTCGGGTCCCGGGTTTCAAGGCCAGTGCTGGTTGGCTGGACAAGTTTTTAGTTAGACACAATCTTGTCCTTCGTTCCAAGACTTCCCTTGCCCAGCATCTCCCTCCTGATCTCGAGCAAAGGATCCATATATTCCATCGACACCTTCGAGAGCTAAGAGCAGAAAGCGATTTTGACGAAGACTGTGTGATCAACATGGATGAGACTCCCCTCAACTTTGACATGGTCCCCGGAAAGACGGTCAATAGGAAGGGCTCCAAAGATGTAACCATTCGTACAACTGGGGGCGAGAAGAGGCATATTACTGTTGTATTGGCCATTACGTCCAGCGGTGAAACATTGCCCCCACTAGTAATTTTCAAAGGTAAATATTGGTTCGATTGTTTATTCCTGTTCTCTTGTGTTTGGTTATAATTTATTAATTAATTTTTAAGCAAAGTTGAACAATTGAATTAAATATCCTTTTTTCTTTATCAGGCAAGCGTCTTCCCAAGGATATCACGCATATTCCAGACGGCATCCACATCGAGATGCATCCGAACGGGTGGATGGATGAGACCATTATGAAGAGATGGCTTACAAACGTCGTACGACCCTACACCAAACGGAAACCAGCGCTCTTGGTCCTCGATTCCTTTTCAGCCCACACCACTGCGTCAGTTCGTGAAAAGATGACAAACTACAACATTACCCCTGCTGTTATCCCAGGTGGATGCACATCCAAGGTATAATTCTTTTCCCTGTCTTATGTAGCCATAAAGTGCATGGTAATTATATAATGTATGTATTGCCCCCTTCTTATTAGTATGAAATGTAATAAAATGTTTTGTATTTATTCCAGGTTCAACCATTGGATGTTTCTATTAATAAGCCATTCAAGTCTTACATAAGGAACTTGTGGAGTGAGAATCTGGCCAACCTTTTCGACGAAGGTCTCCCAGTCAAGACAGCCAGTCGCCAACAGCTCCTCGAATGGATCGACAGTGCGTGGACAGAGATTCAGGGTCGAAGGGAACTCATTATGAAGTCGTTCAAGGTATGTGGTATTTCCACTGCCTTGAATGGCTCAGAACAGTCCCTTGTACGGAACCAACAACATCTAGATGACGAGGAGGAATTCCTAGGATTTACTCCAGCGGATATATTTTCTGAAGGCGAGGACCCGTTCCAAGAAGATTAATTTTAATATTTTATCGATTCTGTTTCCATTTATCGTAGTCCTTTTTCTTTTCTTGTCAAATTAATTTATTGTTTTACGATCTTCAATAAAACGCTTGTTAATCAAGACCCGTTCTCACTGTGAGATTCGTCTCACTGACTTGTAGGATGCGCTTAAAATGGATGCTTTTAATTGGTTGATACGATTTGTCAACCAAACAAATGAATCGCATGCTACAAGTCGATGCGACATTTCGCCCAGTGAGAACTGGCCTTTAGTTTCAGAATCTTGAATAGGTGTTTATCTTTATTATTTTTGTTAGTCACAAAAGTTTTAAGATCTTTTCGTCCAGCACAAGGTAATCTTAAGGGTTAGCCCGTCGATCGTAGGATTTCTCACTGCAGAGGGTCTACTCGAGTTGACATTAAGTGTAAAGAGTGAAACAAGTCACACAAATAATTAGTCCGGATTTCTGAATCCAAAATAACTATTTATTTATACTGACGGTCGTATTCCAAAATACGACCGTCACTATAAAAAAAAGTCATTTTGGATTCAGAAACCCGGACGAACAAATAATATGTGAAATCAAAATGTTGAAATCATTGCGAACCACGCGAAGGAAAACAAGATTTAAAATCTAGTTCAGATCGTGCAAACATCTGTAGGCAACACTGTTAAATTTAAAATACGTTTTGAGATATTCACGCTACATTCTGACAGGAGTCGATCCAAATCTGCTCACTTTAACTTTGCCAGACAAATTTGATCTTTAAATATTGCGAGATATTTCAAATGTAGCCTTTGGTGGGCTACTGTTTTGCTTTATGATCAGAATTCCCGGAAAAGATCTAAATCTTTCACAAAACTAACGATAATATAATTGCTTTTAGTAGCTGAGGAAATGCAGTGTAAGATTTTGTCCTATAAAAATCCACCTCTGACTGCACAGTCTCGCTTCCAGTTATGGGTGATGTTTGACATACGGCTTACCGTAAACATTTTGGAAAAAACATACCCATTCTCTCACTTTGGATTACTATTTGTTCTTGAAATTATTTTTTTCCAACCAATCTCGGAAACAAGTCCGTCTCTTGTCCATACCGACTGCGATGTGATGAGCTGACTGACACGACGAAGAAACGAAACAACAACAACAAATTTCAGTAGACGAAATAAAAAGAGGAAAAGAAGCCGGAAGTCATGAAAATATACACAAATCTTTACAAAAATAAAGTATTGATCTTAAGAGGCTGAATAAATATGGTCATCTCCCACTACAAACCGGTAAGTGGACAACTGACGTGAACTCTCTTAGCCCCAAGGTGTGAAGTCTGAAGGCATCATACTGCGTCGGCTGTCTGGTACGAATGGGATTATCGCAGTCAATAGCACTGCACGGCGGGTCGTATTGCCTGAAATCCTCTCTAATGGCTGAATTCGTCTAGCCACATTTAGTCTATTTCTCTTCTAATGGTTGAATCCTTATGAGGAAAAAATTGGCCGAATCTTTAGAAGAAATACGGTATTATATTATATTTATTATTAAGTGTTTTTCTCTATTATACAACATTATACAAAGTTATATCTTATTTATTCAGGTTATGGATTTGTCGGCGACCATTTTCAAACAGTTGCCTGAGAACATTGATTATGAGGGGACGGCGAAGATATTAGCTGTAGATCCTTCCCCATTAAATGTGGTCCTATTACAGGAGGTGAGACATGCTATATTTACTGAGAACATTGATTATGAGGGGACGATAGCTCATGTTCTCAAAACTTACTCTGTGAAAGTTCCCATTAGAAAGGAACCCACGGGCGAGACTTTGTCAATTATTCTCGTAATTCCTTGTTTGTAGATTCAGCGTTACAATGCCTTGTTGGATGAGATCCGTGGTTCTTTGAGTGACCTTGAGAAGGGTATTCAAGGTTTAGTGGTGATGACCCTGGAATTAGAGAGTATCTTCCAGTGTATGTATGATGGTCGAGTACCTCCTGAATGGCTCAGGGTAAGTCCACTTTATGTACTATCTACCAGGGGGCTGTTTCTAGACACAGACGTAATTTTGCGCCTGGCCAACGTTATGGCTACATATACCTTCAACATTACGTTACGACCAGGCACAAAGTTACGACGGGTGTAAATGTGTTGAGAAACAGCCCCCAGGGCCCTGTCTTACGAAGCTGGCGTAAAGTTGCACATAGGCCTAGAACATAGACCAGTTGCGACTAGGGCGTAAGTTCCTATAGCTTTAACACTGATTTACGTCCGACGTAACTCATGCCAGCTTTGTAAGACAGGGCCCAGGGAACCAGTCGTCTTCTATACACAACTTATATAACCTGTGTATCTTAGTCTTTTCTGGTATATCTGTGCCTAACTGTTTGAATGCTTCTCTTTGTATTTTGTTATCAAAACCTACATTGAAGAATTGCTTCTTGAGTCCTGAAATAAAAATGAGAGTAACGTTGTGTATTCACAGTTTAGTTAAGTGTTCAGCTTATAAATATGCTTATGTTGGCCTACTATTCAACATGTACTGTTTTTTGTCTAAGTGGTACTTTTGAAGAAGTGTAGCTTTTGGACTGGGGGCCTTGTTGCTTTGTGTTAGCCATGTTTGCTGACCTAGCAAGCAGGAAGATTAAGAATGAGGTCTACCGATGTGTATTGATCTTCTTGATGTTTAATGGTCTATGAAGCCTTATAAAAATTGGGGGGGGGGGGGGGGGGATATTTTAAATGCTTGGTACTTTAGTGGCCATATAGCCATAGGTTCTAAGTGGAACATTAAACCTCAATCGATCATTGAATAATTTTATACAAGTCAATGTCCCTAATTGAATAATTTGTATTTTTACACAAGTCAATGTCCCTAATTGAATAATTTGTAATTTTATACAAGTCAATGTCCCTCAGAATAATTTGACATATATCTTTTCAGGCGTACCCATCCCAAAAGCCCCTGTCATCTTGGACCCGGGATCTGGTACACAGAGTTGATCAGTTCGCTAAATGGGCTTTGACGGCTCATCCACCTACTATTTTCTGGATGTCTGCCTTCACCTTCCCTACTGGCTTCTTAACAGCAGTCTTACAAACCTCTGCCAGACAAAACAGTGTAAGTTAACCAACTCAGAATTTATTCATTCACAAAGATTTAGTATTAGAAACTTGAGGTAACAGAAACCATCCACCGATGGGATGCTGGTTTGTATCACACCTAGTCCTAACAAATAACTGGAAATTGTCACACTGGGACTCGTTTCACAAAGCAGTCGCATCACAAACGAAGCGTAGTTGCCAATGGATACCATAGTGAAGAGATACTGAGTCATGACAATTGCGATTGATCGCACTTTGCGATGGCTTCCTGAAACGGCCCCCTGGGCTTTACTGAAATTAGCTCTATTTTAGAACAATTTTCAGTATTGTGGTTTCCTGCAGGCATAGAGCACATATAACTGTCAAATATAACTGTCCGGTCCTCCGGGCAATCAACCCGGTTTCCTCCCCCACTAAACCTGGCAACGCTGCCATATCAGTGAGATAATCTTGAGTGTGGCGTGCAAACAATCATTTTATCCCCTGAACAACTTAACATAGTAAACAAGACACTTTGAAATATGCATTCAGCCACATTTTTCCTCATAAGGATCCAACCATTAGAAAAGAAATATGCTAAAAATTTGCCAATTAGAGGGAATATACGGCAATACCACCTGCTGTGCAGCATGTGAAAATGGTTATCCTTAAAAACAACTCCACGTCTCTGACTCAATGGAAAATTTAGGCCATTAGGATGGCTGAATATTTAGAAGAAATACAGTAATGTAATGTCCATATTTCTGATGACTGTTGTTAAATGTGTTGCAGGTATCTGTGGACACTTTGTCCTGGGATTTCACTGTTATGACTGTAGATGATACTAATATTACTGGACCACCAAAGGTGAGTAGAAGGCTAGAAACTCTTCTTTCACAAACACTCTGTATTACCATATGATTGGGTTTACTCCAGTGGGATTCTGTCTTCAAACACTCTGTATTACCATATGATTGGGTTTACTCCAGTGGGATTCTGTCTTCAAACACTCTGTATTACCATATGATTGGGTTTACTCCAGTGGGATTCTGTCTTCAAACACTCTGTATTACCATATGATTGGGTTTACTCCAGTGGGATTCTGTCTTCAAACAACTGGAGCCTGTTTCACAAAGCGGGGTAGCATAAGTTTTCACGTAACTGCCATAGCTACCCATACTGTAGAGATAGGTTAGTAGGAAACTTGCGCAAAAAATGCATCTTTGTGAAACAGGCTCCAGGAAGGCTTCATGACTTCCATCATCAGAGGGCTTTAGTGGTTACATCGTCAGAGCGATAGTCTCAGCCAAACTGAGAAATTGTTAAATTTCTCCATGTGTTTTTCTCTCAATCTACTTAGGGAATCAATCCATTATTTCTAATTAGAATACATTGGCCGAGACTGCTCATAAATTTTGTTTTGAGTTGAAGTGAGTGTTTGGTTTGTTGTTTTTCTTCTTTATGACCTGGAATTTGTGATTAAATGTGACAACCATTTATATTTGATAGGATGGTGTCTACGTAAAAGGTTTAAGTTTAGAAGGTGCAGGCTGGGACAAAAAGAACCAATGTCTTGTAGAAGCTAACCCCATGCAGTTAGTCTGTCCTGTACCATCCATACACTTTAAACCTGTGGAAAATAAGAAGAAAATCAGTAAAGGTAAGAAATTTGACTAAATTGATCTACTGGTAACACAAGAGCCTCATTTAGTTTTCACCTCTGTATGTATATAGAGCCTCAATGATAAACTTGTCTCTCTGTCGTTCTTCGTTGTCAATGGAGCCTGCCACTAAACCTGGGAACACCGCTACATAAATGAAATAATCTTGAGTGCGGTGTAAAACCCCAACCAATGAAAGATAGTGAATTGAAATTTAGAAAATTTTCATTTGCGATTTTGGGGAGGGGGGTGGGGTTGCAATAATTAAATTCAAAATTAAAAATGTATTTAATTGACAATATTTGAATGAGAATTGTGAGACTGAAATTGTTCTTTTATCACATCCTCCACGTTTGAACTCACCATAGCCACACCGGCCTAAAAAATGGGTGCCCATAATTTTGCGAAATCCAAAGCCTGTTACTCTGACCGTACCTTGTATAATGTCATCCACCAGGTGTGTACACATGTCCGTGCTACTATTACCCTAACCGAGCAGGAACCACCGGTAGGGCATCATTTGTGGTGGCCATTGATCTAAAGAGTGGAGAAAAACCTTCTGAGCACTGGGTGAAGAGAGGAACTGCTTTACTCATGAGTCTGGACTATTAGATATCACATATTGATACATTAATCAATAACTTCCGCAGTTATATTGATCCATCAATCAATAACTTCCACATATTGATCAATCAATCAATAACTTCCGCAGTTATATTGATCCATCAATCAATAACTCCATCAATCAATAACATCCACAGTTATATTGATCCATCAATCAATAACTCCATCAATCAATAACTTCCACAGTTATATTGATCCATCAATCAATAACTTCCACAGTTATATTGATCCATCAATCAATAACTCCATCAATCAATAACTTCCACAGTTATATTGATCCATCAATCAATAACTTCCACAGTTATATTGATACATCAATCAATAACTTCCGCAGTTATATTGATCCATCAATCAATAACTCCATCAATCAATAACTTCCACAGTTATATTGATCCATCAATCAATAACTTCCACAGTTATATTGATCCATCAATCAATAACTTCCACAGTTATATTGATCCATCAATCAATAACTCCCACAGTTATATTGATCCATCAATCAATAACTTCCACAGTTATATTGATCCATCAATCAATAACTCCCACAGTTATATTGATCCATCAATCAATAACTTCCACAGTTATATTGATCCATCAATCAATAACTTCCACAGTTATAATGATCCATCAATCAATAACTCCCACAGTTATATTGATCCATCAATCAATAACTTCCACAGCTATATTGATCCATCAATCAATAACTTCCACAGTTATATTGATCCATCAATCAATAACTCCCACAGTTATATTGATCCATCAATCAATAACTTCCACAGTTATATTGATCCATCAATCAATAACTTCCGCAGTTATATAGATACATCAATCAATAACTCCCACAGTTATATTGATCCATCAATCAATAACATCCACAGTTATATTGATCCATCAATCAATAACTTCCACAGTTATATTGATCCATCAATCAATAACTTCCACAGTTATATTGATCCATCAATCAATAACTTCCACAGTTATATTGATCCATCAATCAATAACTCCATCAATCAATAACTTCCACAGTTATATTGATCCATCAATCAATAACTTCCACAGTTATATTGATCCATCAATCAATAACTCCATCAATCAATAACTCCATCAATCAATAACTCCCACAGTTATATTGATCCATCAATCAATAACTTCCACAGTTATAATGATCCATCAATCAATAACTCCCACAGTTATATTGATCCATCAATCAATAACTTCCACAGCTATATTGATCCATCAATCAATAACTTCCACAGTTATATTGATCCATCAATCAATAACTTCCGCAGTTATATAGATGCATCAATCAATAACTTCCACAGTTATATTTATCCATCAATCAATAACTTCCACAGCTATATTGATCCATCAATCAATAACTCCCACAGTTATATTGATCCATCAATCAATAACTTCCACAGTTATATTGATCCATCAATCAATAACTTCCGCAGTTATATAGATACATCAATCACTAACTTCCACAGTTATATTGATCCATCAATCAATAACTCCCACAGTTATATTGATCCATCAATCAATAACTCCCACAGTTATATTGATCCATCAATCAATAACTCCCACAGTTATATTGATCCATCAATCAATAACATCCACAGTTATATTGATCCATCAATCAATAACATCCACAGTTATATTGATCCATCAATCAATAACTTCCGCAGTTATATTGATCCATCAATCAATAACTTCCACAGTTATATTGATCCATCAATCAATAAAATATAAAACTCATTTTTATAAAGCCACCATGTATACAGTATTACATGTATATGTAGCCTTTTCTTCCCACATGTAAATCTCTATTTCCCTTCAATCTGAGAAAACAAATGGTTAAATGAATCTATGGCTAAACATGCTATTGTGATGAGCTAAATGTAGTAGAAGGATGTAGTTTTCTGCCATCAGAATTCAAATGCTTGTCAAAGTGAATGATAAAGAGATTTATATTTAATATAATTGAAGAGTGCTAATATTATAACAAACTGTTTGCATATCATTCTGTGTTCCTGTGTAAGTTTTCTCTTTTTTTGGTAGAGTAATAGTTTGATTCTTAACAAACACCTTTAAAGTTAACTTTATCCAACATTTGCACATTCCTGTTTAACCAAAAAAAAAAGTATTTTCTTTACTTTGAAACTGACACCCTTAAAATGCTACTATTGTATTTTTCCTTCTGTAATTAATTAAACATTTGTAATTGTTTTTTTATGAATCAATATTATATTTTTTGAAATAGTTCATTTGGGTTTTCTTTGGAAAACGTTTTCTCAACGTCTCATTTTTTAAACTATTGTTAATAATGTTAACGATATTTGTGATATAGATATGTATTTATTGATGCTTTATTATTCAGCCTATGTTTGCATTGTTTCTGAGATCCGTCCATTTATCTCATCATAATGATTCAGTTACAATATCTAATTGGATTGCTCCTTGGAGCCTGGCTGTATTTTTGGCCATGTTGAAATAAACTATTTATGTTGAACTATCATCTAGTAAGAGTTGTCTTTTTGGTCACTTTTGTGATGAGTTAGGCTCAATCTGTGCAAATGATTTGAACAGAAGTGTGAGATATTATCCCTTGTGTACAACTGTCATGTCAGTTAAAATGGACTGATCCACAACTATGTATGGTAGGCTGGGGATGTACCTTTAAAATGTAATCTGACAAAAGCACTACACCCCCCCCCCCCCCCCCCTGTTTAATATGTTTTATGAAATAATTTAATATATTTGATGTGTGAATATTATTAACAAGAACTTATTCAAATAAAGTCTCCTCCAGACTCCTGAGGAGGGGGGCCTGTGGTCAAGTGGGTTATAGTGATAGTCCCTCAGTGCCCCACAATATGTGGAAGAGTTTCCGGGTACCCGATGAAGGTTGGGCGTTTCCTGCGGGCAATGAACCTGGTTTCCTCCCGACTAATCCTGGCAACGCGGCCATATAAGTGAAATAATCTTGAGTGCAGCGTAAAACATCAACTTTCAAATTCTCCCATTTAGACCTAGGTTAATTTCATCCAATGTAGCAAGCAGACTACATGTAGTTTTTCGCACAGCCACGTTTTACTCGCAGTTTCCTTTGTAATCCAACGTAAGTTTTCAGAAACTGACAGCAATTTTCTGCAGATAGGAAGACTTTGAAATTATCCGGTGTTTAAATGGGAGAGTTTGTTTTGTGCGTGTAGCATACTACAGTATTTCATAAACGCATGAAAAATCGCAAAAATAGCGCGCCTCTTTAGTGATTTTTTTTTTCTCCTTTAAAAAGGTACATTTCAGTT
Organism: Lepidochitona cinerea; assembly: GCA_963971465.1. NCBI lineage: Eukaryota > Metazoa > Mollusca > Polyplacophora > Chitonida > Tonicellidae > Lepidochitona > Lepidochitona cinerea. The sequence goes on from OZ020562.1 coordinate 33,624,301, forward strand.
CTGAAATACACAATGTCAAGATACCAAAACAATATAAACTGACATCAGTGAAAAAGCTACGTCTCAGATCTACTGAAATAAACAATATCAAGAGATCAAAACTATATAAACTGACAAATATTACTATACGTAATCACCTAAATTAACTCTCAGCATTAAAACAATGATTTCTTAATTTAAAAAAAACAAACAAACATCAAACGAGGTAACGGCTGTCATCTAATTAATACCACACATAAATTCCTAAGGAATAGAGTTTTTGATTTTTCCAAATCTTGTATGAATCCTATTTTGTATTCACTGCAAGATGTTTATATTCTAGGTGCCGATACGTCATTTATAACGTCTTTCTATCATTCTACAGTACAGAAAGATAATAAGATAATCGTTGAAGATGGGATTTTTTGTGGTATAGTGATAGTTTATAAGTCTATCAAAGAGTCCGAATCATTAGATGTGCTTGCATGTCTTGCCAACTGAATTCTGTAACTGGGTGCCAATTTTATTTTTCGAGTTGAATTTGCAAACAAGGTTGAAGGCGTATTTGTAAAATTTGACATACCAATATTAAACAATTACAGAAACCTGCCCGAGTCATTTGTGTGTTTTGTTTCTTTTCTTGTCAATGTCGCTGTACCAGTGTGATTTAATATAATTTGTATACACATAAGGATTATACTCCAGCTGAGCACCATCAGTTCCTGTGTTGAGCGTCATCAGTTGATGCGCTGTTTGTGTTGGTTTCAAACGTCTGGGCATCAGTTCCTGCATGTGTTGAGCGTCATCAGTTGATGCGCTGTTTGTGTTTGTTTCAAACATCTGGGAACCATCAGTTCCTATGTGGAGCGTCATCAGTTGATGCGCTGCGTGTGTTAGTTTCAAACGTCTGAGCGCCACCAGTTCCTGTGTTGAGCATCATCAGTTGATGCGCTGTTTGTGTTTGTTTCAAACGTCTGAGCACCACCAGTTCCTGTGTTGAGCGTCATCAGTTGGTGCGTTGTTTGTGATTGTTTCAAACGTCTGAGCACCATCAGTTCCTGTGTTGAGCGTCATCAGTTGATGCGTTGTTTGTGTTTGTTTCAAACGTCTGAGCACCATCAGTTCCTGTGTTGAGCGTCATCAGTTGATGCGTTGTTTGTGTTTGTTTCAAACGTTTGAGCACCATCAGTTCCTGTGTTGAGCGTCATCAGTAAGTGCGTTGTTTGTGTTTGTTTCAGAGGTCTGAGCACCATCAGTTCCTGTGTTGAGCGTTATCAGTTGATGCGTTGTTTATGTTTGTTTCAAACGTACGGATCTCATCAACTAGTCCACTGTTGGTATTTACGTCAAGTATTTGAGCGTCAGATCGTCGTCCATACAGAAAACAACACAAAGTTTTCGCCATATTTCTCCGGAAAGATGAAAAGATGGCCGAGTAGATCCACATATTCATGCACGAGTTTGAATTCGCTATCCATACGGCAATGAATTCAATCCACGGCGAGACGTGAAAGTGTTCAATTAGCTTATGGGCAGACAGAATGGTGGTCATATACAATGGCCACCAGGTCACAAAGTACGTTGTTGCCGTTGCTATGACAATCCGAACAGCTTTAGTCCCTCGTCTGGTTCTTCCGTCGTTTTGGTTAGAGGTTGGGGGGTCCGTAGAACCATTCACGACATTTGTAACGGGGTTTACTTTTTTGAGAGCTTTTATTGTATTTACGCTAAAAAATACAATGACGACAGCGCTAAGTGTTGGGTAAAGTAGTCCTGTGACGTGAACCATAATGTAACTTTCCCAATAAAATCCACACATAACGTGTGCCACGTAAAATTTGTAATATATCAAGTTTGGTGTCGCAAAGATAGGTACACAAAAAACGAAAAGTGTAATAATCCAAGAAGAAATGATGCCATAGATTAGGTGACGTGAAGACATATACTGTTTGAACTTGACAGGGTGTACAGTAGCTAGGTACCTCTCCAAGGCAACTGTAGCTATATTCCATACAGATAATCCACAGCAACAACCGTAAATGACAGAGGCAAATTGACACCATATATCACCGTACGGCCATCTACCAGTAAGGGCTGGGATGACACAAGGTAAACACACAATCGTCGAGCTTGTTAAATCTATCGTTGCTAGATTGGTGAGGATGTTTCTAGAATAGACAGGTATTTCTTTAGTTTTCCGTAAAATCGTTATATTGATGATATTAGTAATGATAGATGTACAAGATACGATTAAGATGACAGAAAACTGAAAATACCGAGCTGTTGGGGTAAAGAAGTTAAACGGATCATCTGAAGTGAAGTTGGTAAAATGGGAAAAGTTTTCATTTGGCCCGGTAGACATTGAATGCATTGTTGTATTATCCATGCCAAGAAAAAAAATAGAAACCGTTTCTCCAGTTCTTTTAAAATTCACACCAGGGTTTTTAATTTAGCATGTAGCGATTTTTTCAACTAGTATGAAATTGCGCTGAAAAGACAATTAGTTTGATATCTGATATATTCGTCAGGCTAGAAATCCTAAATCTTTGTTAGGCTTGACGGTTACAAAATGTACCATGGAAATTCTTGAGACACCTTTCAGCCACTTCACCAGACCACTCTATGAATCCTTTCCAAGACCTGAAATGAAATTTAAATGCCGGTTGAAAAAAGATTCATTGAAACCATGTAAGTCCATATTGCACTTATTGAGATTTGTTGATCTGGCTTTTCAAAACTAAACAAATCTTAAGCATTATTCTTGTCAGTTTGTCTCAGGGTTCAAAAGACTTAGATTTTAATTGCTTTGAAAATAACAAAATCATTACAGGTTGGGCAAAACTAGTGCCAAATTGTTTGGAGGTTAACTTACGGGTACAGTACAGTTCTATGTTACATAACCTATGGCCACATAATGTGCCATGGGGTTCTTGTCTGGGTCGGATTGAGTTTTTATTATATAGGCCTACAATTGACATCATCTTATCAGCCCTTTTCATCAGCATCTGTTTAACCTGTCTATATTTAATTACAATGTAGTTTTAAATTCGGGCTTTTGAAATTCGGTCTTTGCCGAAATTTCCAAAATTTAGAATTAGCCAAGTTATTTTGAGGGTGGGGACCTCACTGGTTCTGAATATCTCATAGGAGAGTAGGCTGATAAAACTGGGGGGGAGGAGGAGAGGGACTAGAGGTTCTAGGTCTAGGAGAGGGAACCCTGGTACAAACTGAGGAAGGGGGCGGACGAAAGGGGACTGAGGTATTAGGTTTAGGAGACGGGGGCCAGTACGAAACGGCGAAGGGGAAACAGTTACACGCATAGGAATCCGTGACTGCAGAGGTAGGGGTGAGATCACAGACGTCGACGGACAGACCAATGGGGTTGGGGAGAGGCTGGTGGACTAAAAAGAGTCGTGGCAGCAGAAGTGACAGATTTAGTGACGGAAAGAAAAGAATAAAAACTCTGAATGGTCGAAAGTTGTAATTTACCTTTATAATTCTGTTTGCCATTTTAAAGCATTATTAAAAGCCCTGTCAAAGTTGAGACCATTGGATAGCCTTGATGCAGTCATCTGTGCTTTTAAACATGCCTCATAATGAGAAATTGCCTCTTGTATGATCTTATGGGCCCAATTTTTGTGTATTCGATCAAACGCAATTTCAACTTCCTGATTGCGTTGAGCGGGTTTAAGAAAAGAATGTAGCTCTTTAATTGTATCATTTAAGGAATTTGTGAGGGTTTGGTCACGTAAATGTACCTCAAGGATGAAGACATTGTAAAATTTTGAAAAGGGCTTTCACCTGAGCCGAGAATTTCGAATATTGGGGACTTTTAGATCTATAATTTCCATGCATTTGCTAACTTAAAATTGCTGTTACCCTTGTTTTGCCATTCTGCCTAAATACTTAATTATACTTAATTAGTCTAACTGGATAAAAATGGAAACTGGAGTTTGGAAAATAACGAAATGATAAAATGAGAAAATATGTCTGGAAACCAAAGGAATCGAATAAAACTAAAGATAAAGAACCTAATAGCTGCCTTAAAGATGCATGAGCTGCCAAAATTCACACTTTATTCATAATTTCTGATCGTCCCGATAGTAAGAAGACCATCGAAAAACTAAATGATTGGCGTTGGAATGAGGAAAATCCATACAGTATGTGGCCTGCACGAACCGAAAACGTGGTCAAAAGTAAACAAAATTTAATTCTAATCCAAATAAATGTGTTGGCGTATTCTGATTGGCTAACATCAGATAATTTGAGACATATAAATTTAGCTTTATATGCCGCAAATTGTGTTCCATCGTTTCACTAATCGGTATTACTACGCGTCGCTGCGGTTGCTATGCAGAAGAAATCATGGCGGCTACAGCTGACAGCGAGACACATTAGTCCAGCGATGAAGAATGCGAAATGGGAAATTTCATAATTTCCCTTGAATCCTTAAAATTGAATTCGGACTCTGAATTAATGAATACAATAGTTGAATTTGAATCTTCGCGCGCTCCCAGCCTTGATACGGCCAACGATGGCGCAGCTTGTGTAGTCTTCGGTGTTCCGTCAGGGGAGTCCGCCGAGGAAGCAGGACAGTTCTCCCGAGATGGTCCATCGAGAGAGGGGGCCAGTTTTCTGGCGAGGTCCGTCGCTTTCGTGTTCTTCAAAGCGACGAACTTGATCAGCTGGAGGCAGCGTCCTGGAGCAGTGAAGTAGAATCTGAAGTAGTAAAGTTGGCTTGAAACACAAATCGCAGATTCAAATATTACAAAATCACAGATTCCAACGAACACAAGAACGATTTTAATTTTATTTATTCATTGTTTTTTGTCCGAGGAAAACTAGGTCGTAAAGGGGGATAACTCCTTTCATACTACCTAGCAACTGGACCCTGCGTTCTTTGGATAAATGAATAAAGTTAAAACGTCTAAACGCATCAACACACTGTTGTTGTTTTTTTTGTTGTTAATATTAAAACCTAAATTTCAAGTAAATAAAATAATAAGATATTTGCAACAATTTTGACGTTGTGGAGAAACTATATTGTGCGGATGTGTCACTGGCTGACGGGGTGACTTGGCTAATCTTGGGGAATCTCCGAAAGCTGACCTACATTTTAATCTTTCCTTTCATCAGTTTGAACAAACTTATCGGAATGTAACTGTGGATTTGGATTAGAATGGGGATAACCGTGTTGAATTCGAGGATCTGAGGCGGTTAATTCTTGATTTAACGGTCGCAAATACCCGTTTTACCGGCTCCGCTAACGCGTCGCCGGTAAAACTAAATTTGCGACCGTTAAATCAAGCATTAACCGCCTCAGATCCTCGAATTCAACACGGTTATCCCCTAAATAACCGAGACGACCATTCATTCATTCTAAGGCAAAGCTAGTTCAAAACAATGCTTTATCGTACATTTTCGAGACTAGAAGCACTAAAAAGCTTCTAAATAATACGTCTTGAGAAAAATAGCCAATATTTACAACATTCTGTTTTAATGTCAAAATATCCAAAAAAAAAAAAAACATTTTGGCAGCTCATGCCACTTTAAGGAACTAAAATCTGCATGAGTTTGGTAAATAGGGGTTCTAAAAAGGCAGAGATAAAATTAGCCTGTAGACAGAAGGACTAAAGTAAGAAAGTTATAAATCTATGTCACAAATGGTTAGATGTATAAGGGGATTAAATAGCCCGGGAAGAAAAAACTAAGGCACCAACGTAGGATAAAATTAATGTACAATTAAAGCAGGAAATAAATAACAATAAAATCCTACAAATAAAACCAATTTTGAAGACAAATATACAGTGGCTGTACACAGAAAATTAAGTTAAATCCTAAACAAAAGGACAACAAGAAAAAACCCAAAACAATAAAATGATATAAAAGAAATTGATATATACAACGTTTTAAAGTAATCAAAGAATACTTACCAGAAAACGGGATCGCACACGGTTTATTAGAAGCTTTTCGGATAGATTCCATTTCTTAATGGCCTCAGAAACAAGTCCAGAGGTATGTTGAATTTCTTGCGTTTATATGGAAAAATGACAGGAAATACAAAGGGCTAGGGTAATTAAAGAGTATATATATCCCTTCATGATGCATTTCATCCATTCGATTTTTCTGAAATAGAAACTCTCGAACCATTGTAATATCTTGCTTAGAACATGTGTGCTTTATTGTACAAACAATATGTTTCCGTTTTAACCCTTCTGATTTTGGTTTGATGTCATACATGTATATATAATGTATTGATTTTTCCAACAAAGACGACCATATACTTAATTGAATTAGCCGGCAGGCACTTGGTTCATTTCCATTTATTCTTACCAAGTCATATTAACTATTGTAACCGGTCTCAGTGTCGCATACAATGGAAATAACACAACACAAAGGTTACGGGCTTGAGTCGGTTTGTGGCCTTGTATTTGGACTCAGTGGTACAAACATAAAGTTAAAGATCACCCCGGTGGGTGATACCAGGGTGTTATCCACTGAATCCGATGATTGCTTCACTCCCAGATCTTCAAAATACCAGTAATATGCTGTCAACGTACGCCTGTCATTCAATCTTGTCAGGGGAATTGTGCCAGTGAAAACATGTGCAAAGAATAGGAAAACTAGGGCTGTGGTGTGCGGGAAATCAAGGTTATTCAAACTAACCAATCAAACGCAAGGAATTAAAATAGACCAATCAAATTCAAAAGATTCAAATATAAACTATCTGATTGGCTAAAGTTCTGAAACCAGACAATTCCATTCCATGTAAAGATATATTTATGGACACTAAAACACACGGGCACAGGGAAAATCTTCTTGTCTAAAATAACCACGGAGACAAGTTTCTAATTGTGTTAAAAAGAGGTACATCATTTAGACCTTTATACCCCATCACAAACCGCTGCAATAAAGTAAACCCACGATATTTCATTAGGCCGACGACTGACAGGATCCTGGCCCCAGTCAGCAGAATTTTCTGGAACACTTTGTATTACATTGACAATGCTTACGCATCTTAAGCTATAGTAAGAATATCGTCAGACTATATAGTATGCCCCCCCCCCCCCCATACCCTTTCCCAGAAAACCTAGGTAGAAGGCAGACAGGGGAGTCTAGCCCCGACCAGCATGTCCCCCAAACCCCTGTTCTTTTTATAAGCAATGACTGGCCTTTGGGTCAGAGGTCGAGCAAGTTTACTTTGAAGTAGTCTGTATTCCTCCACTATAATCTTGGCCATAGCGATGCTAGCCCTGTTATACTGAAACACAAATGGCATTATAGTTTTTTCACGACATCTTCCGGGGTCCAAGCTCAAACCCAAAGGATAAATAGTTTGTAATGTTTGAATCCAAAAACTTTCCCTTTCCAAACGCCTGTGCTTCGCATCTGCAGCGGAAGTGAGAAATGGGATTTTCTCAACAGGCATGATTTCCAAATGGTCCTTGACCGAATGACCCTGAGTACCGAAACGCTGTGCCACGGGTACATCATGTTTAAGTCTTATGCTAGATAAATGGTTGGCTGCTCTTTGTCGTAGAGAATTCCGAGCCTCTCCGACGTACTGCTTGCGACACCCTTTGCACGCGACTACATACACGACATTAGAGGAGTCACAATCAAGGTTCTCTGCCATTTGATATCTGTTGCGAGTTTGTTCTCCGAAAAAGGCTCCGCGATCGGGCACGCACACATCGAGCCTGCATCGCGTCCCAAGGCATCCCATCGATGCACCCGAGAGAAATGCTGGACGGCAGTGGTACACCCGTGAAGGGGAGGCAAGCGTATCGGGGGATGAAGGGGGAAACATGACCCGTCCTACTGTGTCAGATTTCACCCTTCGGAGTAACCCAACAGAATACTTCCTAGGGAGGAGAGCTCCAAAAAGAACAGAACAAGCCTGGTTAAAAAAATCTAAAGAACCACAGTTTCTATAGAATCTAAAAATCTGAGACCCAACGACCCCCCCGAAAGTGCGAGGAGGACGGCATGACCCAGCATGCAGCAGCCGATGCGTGTCAGTAGGTTTGAAGAACACCCTGCAATCTAAATACCCAGCAGTATGATATGCACGACCCCTGCAAACAGCTACATCCAAAAAATCCACAGAAGCGTGACCAACAGTAGGCTGCAATTCAATGCTTGAGTCGTGAGAATTAAGAGTATCGATGAAAATATGAAGGTCTTCCAACGTATGTTGCCAAATGACAAAAATGTCATCCAGATACCGAAGGCAAATAAAAGGCTGTAGGTGACACCTGCGAAGAACATCACTCTCCCACCCAGCCATAAAAATAGAGGCAAAGTTAGGACTAAAACGTTTCCCCACAGCACACCCTTTAATTTGCTGAAAGATCTCCCCATTGAATTCAAAATCGTTACCTTTTAAGCTAAGTTCCAGCAATTCTAAAATGTCTCCATCCGGACGACGGTGGTCAGGACATCTTTGGAATGCTGATTTTATGGATTTAAGACCCAAATCTATGTCAATGTTTGCATACATAGACTCCACATCCAGAGCAACCAAAATCACATCCTGTGGGATGGATTTCTCAGACAATTTAGCCAACAAACCATCCGTATTCTTTATAAAGCTAGGACGCCGACCCGCCACAGGTCCTAGATAGTAATCAATCAGCCCTGATATTCTATAACTTTCACTGCCACAATCTGAGATAATAGGACGCCCAGGGGGCATTGTAGGCCTCGGCCATTTCTCAATGGGCCTGTGAATTCCTGGAAGAACACAGAAGACCCTGTTTTTAGAGTTATGATCAGATTCCAAATAGCGATACTGTTTTTCACCAAGTAAGCCCCTATCCTGAAGAGAAACAAGAATTTTATCAAACTTCCTAACACCCTCAGGCCAAATTTCCCCATCAAGTTTTTTGTAATGAAGAGGGTTGCCTAGCTGCCGTCCTATCTCTTCAATATAACCCCGCCTTGACACAACAACTGCTGCCGAACCTTTATCAGCAGGCCCAACAACTATGTTTGGATTTCTCCTTAGCTTACTTAAGGCAAGACATTCTGAATGAGTAAGGCCACGTTGGTTTTTCTGATTAGTTAAAGCATCAAACTTCCTTGATACAGAGTCACGACTAATGTTTATTTCTGGACCATACATGTGAGAAGGAGGTGTATAGCCGCTTTTAGATGTAAACGGCTTGCGTACCCCACTAGAATCTCGGTAGATATCAGCCAGACTAAGATTTCTGGAGAACTCCATAACATGCACTAATTTACTAATAGAAAAGTCCCTATCAGATAATGCTTTAGGGCAAGGCACAAATGAGAGTCCTCTATTGAGTAGAGATATATCATCAGCAGTGAGTTCCTCGTTACTAAGATTAACAATATTACTTCCTAAGCCGAAAGTAGGGTGGCACATGCCCTGTCCCAAATTTAGTTTAAATCTAGTGTCTGAAGCCAGTGGGTATACAAGCAATTTGCTGTATCTTCGGTCCAGTGAATTTTGTCCGTGGATACTCTAAATTTTGAATTGGGGATTTTTGGTATGACCATAACTCTCTTCATCTTGGAAGCAGAAGAGTTATATAGGTTCAGGTTCGAAACTTCACTGGCCGGCAGTTTAGTGGATGACTGGATCTCTACAAAGTAGATGAGCGAGTTGGAAAAAGTCTTCCTAACCGCTGTCATCATGTTGCGCATTTGAGTTAACGAAGTGTTTGGCTCAGTAGTTGTCTTGTTATTGATACCAATATTCAAGATAACTTTCTCAGGTTTGGGACCTTGATACTTTTGAATTAGAGTCCGAAATGAATTGAAATTGGCACCAGGAAAACATTCTACCTGCATATCAGGGTGGGGGTCAAGGTTAATTCTAGAAAGATTAGAATCCCCAAGTAAAAGAACTTTCTTAGTTACATTAGGAAGGTGCCAATTAGAGGAAGTGTGCCGAAATTTCCAAAATTTAGAATTAGCATATGATAGACATACTTAAACTGTGGATAAATAAGTTTGATTAAAACTATGTACATTTAAAATAGCAATGTTTATATTTACCTGATACACTATCAGCAGACAAGAGCACAACGAACACTGGTTCCATAAAGAAGGCTACGATCCTCCTGCGCAACAAGTTGGCCTCCTTTTGTTTATTACAATCTGTACTACGATCCTCCTGCGCGACAAGTTGATCTTCTTTTGTTTATTGCAATCTGCACTACGATCCCCCTGCATGACAAGCTGGTCTCCTTTTGTTTATTACAATCGGCACTACGATCCTCCTGCATGACAAGTTGGTCTCCTTTTGTTTTTTACAATCGGCAGTACGATCCTCCTCACGAGAAGTTGGTCTCCTTTTGTTTATTACAATCCGCACTACGATCCCCCTGCATGACAAGTTGGTCTCCTTTTGTTCATTACAATCGGCAGTACGATCCTCCTGCATGACAAGTTGGTCTCCTTTTGTTTTTTACAATCGGCACTACGATCCTCCTGCATGACAAGTTGGCCTCCTTTTGTTTATTACAATCTGCACTACGATCCTCCTGCACGACAAGTTGGTCTACTTTTGTTTATTACAATCTGCACCACGATCGTCCTGCATGACAAGTTGGTCTACTTTTGTTTATTACAATCGGCACTACGATCCTCCTGCACAACAAGTTGGTCTACTTTTGTTTATTACAATCGGCACTACGATACTCCTGCATGACAAGTTGGTCTAATTTTGTTTATTACAATCGGCACTACGATCCTCCTGCACGACAAGTTGGTCTACTTTTGTTTATTACAATCGGCACTACGATACTCCTGCATGACAAGTTGGTCTACTTTTGTTTATTACAATAGGCAACAACGATCCTCCTGCACGACAAGTTTGTCTCCTTTTGTTTATTACAATCGGCACCACGATCGTCCTGCATGACAAGTTGGTCTACTTTTGTTTATTACAATCGACACTACGATCCTCCTGCACGACAAGTTGGTCTACTTTTGTTTATTACAATCGGCACTACAATACTCCTGCATGACAAGTTGGTCTACTTTTGTTTATTACAATCGGCACTACGATCCTCCTGCACGACAAGTTTGTCTCCTTTTGTTTATTACAATCGGCACTACGATCCTCCTGCACGACAAGTTGGTCTCCTTTTGTTTATTACAATCGGCAGTACGATCCTCTTGCATGACAAGTTGGTCTCCTTTTGTTTATTACAATCGGCACTACGATCTTCCTGCACGACAAGTTGGTCTCCTTTTGTTTATTACAATCGGCACCACGATCGTCCTGCATGACAAGTTGGTCTACTTTTGTTTATTACAATCGACACTACGATCCTCCTGCACGACAAGTTGGTCTACTTTTGTTTATTACAATCGGCACTACAATACTCCTGCATGACAAGTTGGTCTACTTTTGTTTATTACAATCGGCACTACGATCCTCCTGCACGACAAGTTTGTCTCCTTTTGTTTATTACAATCGGCACTACGATCCTCCTGCACGACAAGTTGGTCTCCTTTTGTTTATTACAATCGGCAGTACGATCCTCTTGCATGACAAGTTGGTCTCCTTTTGTTTATTACAATCTTTCCCATACGATCCTCCTGCATGACAAGTTTGTCTCCTTTTGTTTATTACAATCTGCACTACGATCCTCCTGCATGACAAGTTTGTCTCCTTTTGTTTATTACAGCCTGCACTACGATCCTCCTGCACGACAAGTTTGTCTCCTTTTGTTTAATACAATCTGCACTACGATCCTCCTGCATGACAAGTTTGTCTCCTTTTGTTTATTACAGCCTACACTACGATCCTCCTGCACGACAAGTTTGTCTCCTTTTGTTTATTACAATCTGCTGCACTACGATCCTCCTGCGCGACAAGTTGGTCTCCTTTTGTTTATTACAATCTGCACTACGATCCTCCTGCATGACAAGTTGGTCTCCTTTTGTTTATTACAATCTGCACTACGATCCTCCTGCACGACAAGCTGGTCTCCTTTTGATTATTACAATCGGCACTACGATCCTCCTGCATGACAAGCTGGTCTACTTTTGGTTATTACAATCGGCACTACGATCCTCCTGCACGACAAGTTGGTCTACTTTTGTTTATTACAATCGGCACCACGATCGTCCTGCATGACAAGTTGGTCTACTTTTGTTTATTACAATCGGCACTACGATCCTCCTGCACGACAAGTTGGTCTACTTTTGTTTATTACAATCGGCACTACGATACTCCTGCATGACAAGTTGGTCTACTTTTGTTTATTACAATCGGCACTACGATCCTCCTGCACGACAAGTTTGTCTCCTTTTGTTTATTGCAATCGGCACTACGATCCTCCTGCACGACAAGTTGGTCTCCTTTTGTTTATTACAATCGGCAGTACGATCCTCTTGCATGACAAGTTGGTCTCCTTTTGTTTATTACAATCGGCACTACGATCTTCCTGCATGACAAGTTGGTCTCCTTTTGTTTATTACAATCGGCACTGCGATCCTCCTGCATGACAAGTTGGCCTCCTTTTGTTTAATACAATCAGCACTACGATCCTCCTGCATGACAAGTTTGTCTCCTTTTGTTTATTACAGCCTGCACTACGATCCTCCTGCACGACAAGTTTGTCTCCTTTTGTTTATTACAATCTGCACTACGATCCTCCTGCATGACAAGTTTGTCTCCTTTTGTTTATTACAGCCTGCACTACGATCCTCCTGCACGACAAGTTTGTCTCCTTTTGTTTAATACAATCTGCACTACGATCCTCCTGCATGACAAGTTTGTCTCCTTTTGTTTATTACAGCCTACACTACGATCCTCCTGCACGACAAGTTTGTCTCCTTTTGTTTATTACAATCTGCTGCACTACGATCCTCCTGCGCGACAAGTTGGTCTCCTTTTGTTTATTACAATCTGCACTACGATCCTCCTGCATGACAAGTTGGTCTCCTTTTGTTTATTACAATCTGCACTACGATCCTCCTGCACGACAAGCTGGTCTCCTTTTGATTATTACAATCGGCACTACGATCCTCCTGCATGACAAGCTGGTCTACTTTTGGTTATTACAATCGGCACTACGATCCTCCTGCACGACAAGTTGGTCTACTTTTGTTTATTACAATCGGCACCACGATCGTCCTGCATGACAAGTTGGTCTACTTTTGTTTATTACAATCGGCACTACGATCCTCCTGCACGACAAGTTGGTCTACTTTTGTTTATTACAATCGGCACTACGATACTCCTGCATGACAAGTTGGTCTACTTTTGTTTATTACAATCGGCACTACGATCCTCCTGCACGACAAGTTTGTCTCCTTTTGTTTATTGCAATCGGCACTACGATCCTCCTGCACGACAAGTTGGTCTCCTTTTGTTTATTACAATCGGCAGTACGATCCTCTTGCATGACAATTTGGTCTCCTTTTGTTTATTACAATCGGCACTACGATCTTCCTGCATGACAAGTTGGTCTCCTTTTGTTTATTACAATCGGCACTGCGATCCTCCTGCATGACAAGTTGGCCTCCTTTTGTTTAATACAATCAGCACTACGATCCTCCTGCATGACAAGTTTGTCTCCTTTTGTTTATTACAGCCTGCACTACGATCCTCCTGCACGACAAGTTTGTCTCCTTTTGTTTAATACAATCTGCACTACGATCCTCCTGCATGACAAGTTTGTCTCATTTTGTTTATTACAGCCTACACTACGATCCTCCTGCACGACAAGTTTGTCTCCTTTTGTTTATTACAATCTGCTGCACTACGATCCTCCTGCGCGACAAGTTGGTCTCCTTTTGTTTATTACAATCGGCACTACGATCCTCCTGCGCGACAAGTTGATCTTCTTTTGTTTATTACAATCGGCACTACGATCCTCCTGCACGACAAGTTGGCCTCCTTTTGTTTATTACAATCGGCAGTACGATCCTCCTGCATGACAAGTTGGTCTCCTTTTGTTTATTACAATCTGCACTACGATCCTCCTGCACGACAAGCTGGTCTCCTTTTGTTTATTACAGCCTGCACTACGATCCTCCTGCACGACAAGTTTGTCTCCTTTTGTTTATTACAATCTGCACTACGATCCTACTGCACGACAAGTTGGTCTCCTTTTGTTTATTACAATCTGCACTACGACCCTCCTGCACGACAAGTTTGTCTCCTTTTGTTTAATACAATCTGCATTACGATCCTACTGTATGACAAGCTGGTCTCCTTTTGTGTATTACAATCTGCACTACGATCCTACTGCACGACAAGTTTGTCTCCTTTTGTTTAATACAATCTGCACTACGATCCTACTGCACGACAAGTTTGTCTCCTTTTGTGTATTACAATCTGCACTACGATCCTACTGCACGAAAAGTTTGTCTCCTTTTGTTTAATACAATCTGCACTACGATCCTACTGCATGAGAAGTTGGTCTCCTTTTGTTTATTACAATCGGCACTACGATCCTACTGCCCGACAAGTTTGTCTCCTTTTGTTTATTACAATCTGAACTACGATCCTCTTGCATGACAAGTTGGTCTCCTTTTGTTTATTACAATCTGTACTACGATCCTCCTGCATGACATGCTGGTCTCCTTTTGTTTATTACAATCTGCACTACGATCCTCCTATTTGACAAGCTGGTCTCCTTTTGTTTTTTACAATCGGCAGTACGATCCTCCTCACGAGAAATTGGTCTCCTTTTGTTTATTACAATCCGCACTACGATCTCCCTGCATGACAAGCTGGTCTCCTTTTGTTTATTACAATCGGCACTACGATCCTCCTGCATGACAAGTTGGCCTCCTTTTGTTTATTACAATCTGCACTACGATCCTCCTCACGAGAAGTTGGTCTCCTTTTGTTTATTACAATCCGCACTACGATCCCCCTGCATGACAAGCTGGTCTCCTTTTGTTTATTACAATCGGCACTACGATCCTCCTGCATGACAAGTTGGTCTCCTTTTGTTTTTTACAATCGGCAGTACGATCCTCCTCACGAGAAGTTGGTCTCCTTTTGTTTATTACAATCCGCACTACGATCCCCCTGCATGACAAGCTGGTCTCCTTTTGTTTATTACAATCGGCACTACGATCCTCCTGCATGACAAGTTGGTCTCCTTTTGTTTTTTACAATCGGCAGTACGATCCTCCTCACGAGAAGTTGGTCTCCTTTTGTTTATTACAATCCGCACTACGATCCCCCTGCATGACAAGTTGGTCTCCTTTTGTTCATTACAATCGGCAGTACGATCCTCCTGCATGACAAGTTGGTCTCCTTTTGTTTTTTACAATCGGCAGTACGATCCTCCTCACGAGAAGTTGGTCTCCTTTTGTTTATTACAATCCGCACTACGATCCCCCTGCATGACAAGCTGGTCTCCTTTTGTTTATTACAATCGGCACTACGATCCTCCTGCATGACAAGTTGGTCTCCTTTTGTTTTTTACAATCGGCAGTACGATCCTCCTCACGAGAAGTTGGTCTCCTTTTGTTTATTACAATCCGCACTACGATCCCCCTGCATGACAAGTTGGTCTCCTTTTGTTCATTACAATCGGCAGTACGATCCTCCTGCATGACAAGTTGGTCTCCTTTTGTTTTTTACAATCGGCACTACGATCCTCCTGCATGACAAGTTGGTCTCCTTTTGTTTATTACAATCGGCAGTACGATTCTCCTGCATGACAAGTTGGCCTCCTTTTGTTTATTACAATCGGCACTACGATCCTCCTGCACGACAAGTTGGTCTACTTTTGTTTATTACAATCGGCACTACGATACTCCTGCATGACAAGTTTGTCTCCTTTTGTTTATTACAATCAGCGCTACGATTCTCCTGCATGACAAGTTGGTCTACTTTTGTTTATTACAATCGGCACTACGATCCTCCTGCATGACAAGTTGGTCTCCTTTTGTTTGTTACAATCTGCACTACGATCCTCCTGCATGACAAGTTTGTCTCCTTTTCTTTATTACAATCGGCAGTACGATTCTCCTGCATGACAAGTTGGTCTCCTTTTGTTTGTTACAATCTGCACTACGATCCTCCTGCATGACAAGTTTGTCTCCTTTTGTTTATTACAATCGGCAGTACGATTCTCCTGCATGACAAGTTGGTCTCCTTTTGCTTATTACAATCTGCACTACGATCCTCCTGCATGATAAGCTGGTCGCCTTTTTGTTTATTACAATTGGCACTACGATCCTCCTGCATGACAAGTTGGTCTCCTTTGGTTTATTACAATCGGCACTACGATCCTCCTGCATGACAAGCTGGTCGCCTTTTTGTTTATTACAATCGGCACTACGATCCTCCTGCATGACAAGTTGGTCTCCTTTTGTTTATTACAATTGGCACTACGATCCTCCTGCATGACAAGTTGGTCTCCTTTGGTTTATTACAATCTGCACTACAATCCTCCTGCACGACAAGTTTGTCTCCTTTTGTTTGTTACAATCTGCACTACGATCCTCCTGCATGACAAGTTGGCCTCCTTTTGTTTATTACAATCTTTCCCATACAATCTCCTGCACGACAAGTTTGTCTCCTTTTGTTTATTACAATCGGCAGTACGATCCTCCTGCACGACAAGCTGGCCTCCTTTTGTTTATTACAATCTGCACTACAATCCTCCTGCATGACAAGCTGGCCTCCTTTTGTTTATTACAATCGGCACTACGATCCTCCTGCATGACAAGTTGGTCTCCTTTTGTTTTTTACAGCCTGCACTACGATCCTCCTGCATGACAAGCTGGCCTCCTTTTGTTTATTACAATCGGCACTACGATCCTCCTGCACGACAAGTTTGTCTCCTTTTGTTTGTTACAATCTGCACCACGATCCTCCTGCATGACAAGTTGGCCTCCTTTTGTTTATTACAATCGGCACTACGATCCTCCTGCATGACAAGATGGTCTCCTTTTGTTTATTACAATCTGCACTACGATCCTCCTGCACGACAAGTTGGTCTCCTTTTGTTTATTACAATCTGCACTACGATCCTCCTGCATGACAAGTTGGTCTCCTTTTGTTTATTACAATCGGCACTACGATCCTCCTGCACGACAAGTTGGTCTCCTTTTGTTTATTACAATCTGCACTACGATCCTCCTGCATGACAAGATGGTCTCCTTTTGTTTATTACAATCTGCACTACGATCCTCCAGCACGACAAGTTGGCCTCCTTTTGTTTATTGCAGCCTGCATTACAATCCTCCTGCACGACAAGTTGGCCTCCTTTTGTTTATTACAATCTGCACTACGATCCTCCTGCACGACAAGTTGGCCTCCTTTTGTTTATTACAATCTGCACTACGATCCTCCTGCCCGACAAGTTGGCCTCCTTTTGTTTATTACAATCTGCATTACAATCCTCCTGCACGACAAGTTGGCCTCCTTTTGTTATTACAATCTGCACTACGATCCTCCTGCACGACAAGTTGGCCTCCTTTTGTTTATTACAATCTGCACTACGATCCTCCTGCGCGACAAGTTGGTCTCCTTTTGTTTATTACAATCTGCACTACGATCCCCCTGCACAACAAGTTGGCATCCTTCTGTTTATTACAATCTGCACTACGATCCTCCTGCACGACAAGTTGGCCTCCTTTTGTTTATTACAATCTTTCCCATACAATCTCCTGCACGACAAGTTTGTCTCCTTTTTTATTACAATTGGCAGTACGATCCTCCTGCACGACAAGTTGGCCTCCTTTTGTTTATTACAATCTGCACTACGATCCTCCTGCACGACAAGTTGGTCTCCTTTTGTTTATTACAATCGGCAATACGATCCTCCTGCACGACAAGCTGGTCTCCTTTTGTTTATTACAATCTGCACTACGATCCTCCTGCACGACAAGCTGGTCTCCTTTTGTTTATTACAATCTGCACTACGATCCTCCTGCACAACAAGTCGGTCTCCTTTTGTTTATTACAATCTGCACTACGATCCTCCTGCACGACAAGCTGGTCTCCTTTTGTTTATTACAATCTGTACTACGATCCTCCTGCATGACAAGTTGGCCTCCTTTTGTTTATTACAATCTGCACTACGATCCTCCTGCGCGAAAAGTTGATCTTCTTTTGTTTATTACAATCTGCACTACGATCCTCCTGCATGACAAGTTGGCCTCCTTTTGTTTATTACAATCTGCACTACGATCCTCCTGCGCGACAAGTTGATCTTCTTTTGTTTATTACAATCTGCACTACGATCCTCCTGCGCGACAAGTTGATCTTCTTTTGTTCATTACAACCTGCACTACGACCCTCCTGCATGACAAGCTGATCTCCTTTTGTTTATTACAATCGGCACTACGATCCTCCTGCACGACACGCTGATCTCCTTTTGTTTATTACAATCGGCAGTACGATCCTCCTGCACGACAAGCTGATCTCCTTTTGTTTATTACAATCGGCAATACGGTCCTCCTGCACGACAAGCTGGCCTCCTTTTGTTTATTACAATCTGCACTACGATCCTCCTGCATGACAAGTTGATCTTCTTTTGTTTATTACAATCTGCACTACGATCCTCCTGCCCGACAAGTTGGCCTCCTTTTGTTTATTACAATCTGCACTACGATCCTCCTGCACGACACGCTGATCTCCTTTTGTTTATTACAATCGGCAGTACGATCCTCCTGCACGACAAGCTGATCTCCTTTTGTTTATTACAATCGGCAATACGGTCCTCCTGCACGGCAAGTTGCCATGGCCTCCTTTTGTTTATTACAATCTGTACTACGATCCTCCTGCGCGACAAGTTGATCTTCTTTTGTTTATTACAATCGGCAGTACGATCCTCCTGCATGACAAGTTTGTCTCCTTTTGTTTATTACAGTCTGCACTACGATCCTCCTGCGCAACAAGTTTGTCTCCTTTTGTTTGTTACAATCTGCACTACGATCCTCCTGCGCAACAAGTTGGCCTCCTTTTGTTTATTACAATCTGCACTACGATCCTCCTGCGCGACAAGTTGGCCTCCTTTTGTTTATTACAATCTGCACTACGATCCTCCTGCGCAACAAGTTGGCCTCCTTTTGTTTATTACAATCTGCACTACGATCCTCCTGCATGACAAGTTGATCTTCTTTTGTTTATTACAATCTGCACTACGATCTTCCTGCATGACAAGTTGGCCTCCTTTTGTTTATTACAATCTGTACTACGATCCTCCTGCATGACAAGTTGGCCTCCTTTTGTTTATTACAATCTGCACTACGATCCTCCTGCACGACAAGTTGGCCTCCTTTTGTTTATTACAATCTGCACTACGATCCTCCTGCACGACAAGTTGGCCTCCTTTTGTTTATTACAATCTGCACTACGATCTTCCTGCATGACAAGTTGGCCTCCTTTTGTTTATTACAATCTGTACTACGATCCTCCTGCACGACAAGTTGGTCTCCTTTTGTTTATTACAATCTGCACTACGATCCTCCTGCGCAACAAGTTTGTCTCCTTTTGTTTATTACAATCTGCACTACGATCCTCCTGCGCAACAAGTTGGCCTCCTTTTGTTTATTACAGTCTGCACTACGATCCTCCTGCGCAACAAGTTTGTCTCCTTTTGTTTATTACAATCTGCACTACGATCCTCCTGCGCAACAAGTTGGCCTCTTTTTGTTTATTACAATCTGCACTACGATCCTCCTGCACGACAAGTTGGCCTCCTTTTGTTTATTACAATCTGCACTACGATCCTCCTGCATGACAAGTTGGCCTCCTTTTGTTTATTACAATCTGCACTACGATCCTCCTGCGCAACAAGTTTGTCTCCTTTT
Organism: Lepidochitona cinerea; assembly: GCA_963971465.1. Taxonomy (NCBI): domain Eukaryota; kingdom Metazoa; phylum Mollusca; class Polyplacophora; order Chitonida; family Tonicellidae; genus Lepidochitona; species Lepidochitona cinerea. Next base: position 33,644,053 of record OZ020562.1, read on the forward strand.
GTTTATTACAATCTGCACTACGATCCTCCTGCGCAACAAGTTGGCCTCCTTTTGTTTATTACAGTCTGCACTACGATCCTCCTGCGCAACAAGTTTGTCTCCTTTTGTTTATTACAATCTGCACTACGATCCTCCTGCGCAACAAGTTGGCCTCTTTTTGTTTATTACAATCTGCACTACGATCCTCCTGCGCAACAAGTTGGCCTCCTTTTGTTTATTACAATCTGCACTACGATCCTCCTGCATGACAAGTTGGCCTCCTTTTGTTTATTACAATCTGCACTACGATCCTCCTGCGCAACAAGTTGGCCTCTTTTTGTTTATTACAATCTGCACTACGATCCTCCTGCGCAACAAGTTTGTCTCCTTTTGTTTATTACAATCTGCACTACGAATCTCCTGCGCAACAAGTTGGCCTCTTTTTGTTTATTACAATCTGCACTACGATCCTCCTGCGCAACAAGTTGGCCTCCTTTTGTTTATTACAATCTGCACTACGATCCTCCTGCACGACAAGTTGGTCTCCTTTTGTTTATTACAATCTGCACTACGATCCTCCTGCACGACAAGTTGGCCTCCTTTTGTTTGTTACAATCTGCACTACGATCCTCCTGCACGACAAGTTGATCTTCTTTTGTTTATTACAATCTGCACTACGATCCTCCTGCGCAACAAGTTGGCCTCCTTTTGTTTGTTACAATCTGCACTACGATCCTCCTGCGCAACAAGTTGGCCTCCTTTTGTTTATTACAATCTGTACTACGATCCTCCTGCGCGACAAGTTGATCTTCTTTTGTTTATTACAATCTGCACTACGATCCTCCTGCATGACAAGTTGGCCTCCTTTTGTTTATTACAATCTGCACTACGATCCTCCTGCACGACAAGTTGGCCTCCTTTTGTTCATTACAATCTGCATTACGATCCTCCTGCATGACAAGTTGGCCTCCTTTTGTTTATTACAATCTGCACTACGATCCTCCTGCACGACAAGTTGATCTTCTTTTGTTTATTACAATCTGCACTACGATCCTCCTGCACGACAAGTTGGCCTCCTTTTGTTTATTACAATCTGCACTACGATCCTCCTGCGCGACAAGTTGATCTTCTTTTGTTTATTGCAGCCTGCACTACGATCCTCCTGCACGACAAGTTGGCCTCCTTTTGTTTATTACAATCTGCACTACGATCCTCCTGCATGACAAGTTGATCTTCTTTTGTTTATTGCAGCCTGCACTACGATCCTCCTGCACGACAAGTTGGCCTCCTTTTGTTTATTACAATCTGCACTACGATCCTCCTGCGCGACAAGTTGATCTTCTTTTGTTTATTGCAGCCTGCACTACGATCCTCCTGCACGACAAGTTGGCCTCCTTTTGTTTATTACAATCTGCACTACGATCCTCCTGCACGACAAGTTGATCTTCTTTTGTTTATTGCAGCCTGCACTACGATCCTCCTGCACGACAAGTTGATCTTCTTTTGTTTATTACAATCTGCACTACGATCCTCCTGCATGACAAGTTGGCCTCCTTTTGTTTATTACAATCTGCACTACGATCCTCCTGCGCGACAAGTTGATCTTCTTTTGTTTATTGCAGCCTGCACTACGATCCTCCTGCACGACAAGTTGGCCTCCTTTTGTTTATTACAATCTGCACTACGATCCTCCTGCGCGACAAGTTGATCTTCTTTTGTTTATTACAATCTGCATTACAATCCTCCTGCGCAACAAGTTGGCCTCATTTTGTTTATTACAATCTGTACTACGATCCTCCTGCGCAACAAGTTGGCCTCCTTTTGTTTATTACAATCTGCATTACAATCCTCCTGCGCAACAAGTTGGCCTCATTTTGTTTATTACAATCTGTACTACGATCCTCCTGCGCAACAAGTTGGCCTCCTTTTGTTTATTACAATCGGCACTACGATCCTCCTGCGCGACAAGTTGATCTTCTTTTGTTTATTGCAGCCTGCACTACGATCCTCCTGCACGACAAGTTGATCTTCTTTTGTTTATTACAATCTGCATTACAATCCTCCTGCGCAACAAGTTGGCCTCCTTTTGTTTATTACAATCTGTACTACGATCCTCCTGCGCAACAAGTTGGCCTCCTTTTGTTTATTACAATCTGTACTACGATCCTCCTGCGCGACAAGTTGATCTTCTTTTGTTTATTGCAGCCTGCACTACGATCCTCCTGCACGACAAGTTGGCCTCCTTTTGTTTATTACAATCTGTACTACGATCCTCCTGCATGACAAGCTGGTCTCCTTTTGTTTATTACAATCTGCACTACGATCCTCCTGCGCGACAAGTTGATCTTCTTTTTTTTTTTACAATCTGCACTACGATCCTCCTGCATGACAAGTTGGCCTCCTTTTGTTTATTACAATCTGCACTACGATCCTCCTGCGCGACAAGTTGATCTTCTTTTGTTTATTGCAGCCTGCACTACGATCCTCCTGCACGACAAGTTGGCCTCCTTTTGTTTATTACAATCTGCACTACGATCCTCCTGCGCGACAAGTTGATCTTCTTTTGTTTATTACAATCTGCATTACAATCCTCCTGCGCAACAAGTTGGCCTCCTTTTGTTTATTACAATCTGCACTACGATCCTCCTGCACGACAAGTTGATCTTCTTTTGTTTATTACAATCTGTACTACGATCCTCCTGCGCAACAAGTTGGTCTACTTTTGTTTATTACAATAGGCAACAACGATCCTCCTGCACGACAAGTTTGTCTCCTTTTGTTTATTACAATCGGCACCACGATCGTCCTGCATGACAAGTTGGTCTACTTTTGTTTATTACAATCGGCACTACGATCCTCCTGCACGACAAGTTGGTCTACTTTTGTTTATTACAATCGGCACTACAATACTCCTGCATGACAAGTTGGTCTACTTTTGTTTATTACAATCGGCACTACGATCCTCCTGCACGACAAGTTTGTCTCCTTTTGTTTATTACAATCGGCACTACGATCCTCCTGCACGACAAGTTGGTCTCCTTTTGTTTATTACAATCGGCAGTACGATCCTCCTGCACGACAAGTTGGTCTCCTTTTGTTTATTACAATCGGCACTACGATCTTCCTGCATGACAAGTTGGTCTCCTTTTGTTTATTACAATCGGCACTGCGATCCTCCTGCGCGACAAGCTGGTCTACTTTTGTTTATTACAATCTGCACTACGATCCTCCTGCATGACAAGTTGGCCTCCTTTTGTTTAATACAATCTGCACTACGATCCTCCTGCGCGACAAGTTTGTCTCCTTTTGTTTATTACAATCTGCACTACGATCCTCCTGCGCGACAAGTTGATCTTCTTTTGTTTATTGCAGCCTGCACTACGATCCTCCTGCACGACAAGTTTGTCTCCTTTTGTTTAATACAATCTGCACTACGATCCTCCTGCATGACAAGTTTGTCTCCTTTTGTTTATTACAGCCTGCACTACGATCCTCCTGCATGACAAGTTTGTCTCCTTTTGTTTATTACAGCCTGCACTACGATCCTCCTGCACGACAAGTTTGTCTCCTTTTGTTTAATACAATCTGCACTACGATCCTCCTGCATGACAAGTTTGTCTCCTTTTGTTTATTACAGCCTACACTACGATCCTCCTGCACGACAAGTTTGTCTCCTTTTGTTTATTACAATCTGCTGCACTACGATCCTCCTGCGCGACAAGTTGGTCTCCTTTTGTTTATTACAATCGGCACTACGATCCTTCTGCATGACAAGTTGGTCTCCTTTTGTTTATTACAATCTGCACTACGATCCTCCTGCACGACAAGCTGGTCTCCTTTTGATTATTACAATCGGCACTACGATCCTCCTGCATGACAAGCTGGTCTACTTTTGGTTATTACAATCGGCACTACGATCCTCCTGCACGACAAGTTGGTCTCCTTTTGTTTATTACAATCGACACTACGATCCTCCTGCATGACAAGTTGGTCTCCTTTTGTTTATTACAATCTGCACTACGACCCTCCTGCACGACAAGTTGGCCTCCTTTTGTTTATTACAATCTTTCCCATACAATCTCCTGCACGACAAGTTTGTCTCCTTTTGTTTGTTACAATCTGCACTACGATCCTCCTGCACGACAAGTTGGCCTCCTTTTGTTTATTACAATCTTTCCCATACAATCTCCTGCACGACAAGTTTGTCTCCTTTTGTTTGTTACAATCTGTACTACTATACTCCTGCACGACAAGTTTGTCTCCTTTTGTTTATTACAATCTGTACTACGATCCTCCTGCACGACAAGTTTGTCTCGTTTTGTTTGTTACAATCTGCACTACGATCCTCCTGCACAACAAGTTGGTCTCCTTTTGTTTATTACAATCTTTCCCATACAATCTCCTGCACGACAAGTTTGTCTCCTTTTGTTTGTTACAATCTTTCCCATACAATCTCCTGCACGACAAGTTTGTCTCCTTTTTGTTTATTACAATCTGTACTACTATACTCCTGCACGACAAGTTGGCCTCCTTTTGTTTATTACAATCTGTACTACGATCCTCCTGCACGACAAGTTGGTCTCCTTTTGTTTATTACAATCTGTACTACGATCCTCCTGCACGACAAGTTTGTCTCCTTTTGTTTATTACAATCTGTACTACGATCCTCCTGCACGACAAGTTGGTCTCCTTTTGTTTATTACAATCTGTACTACGATCCTCCTGCACGACAAGTTGGTCTCCTTTTGTTTATTACAATCTGTACTACGATCCTCCTGCACGACAAGTTTGTCTCCTTTTGTTTATTACAATCTGCACTACGATCCTCCTGCACGACAAGTTGGCCTCCTTTTGTTTATTACAATCTTTCCCATACGATCCTCCTGCACGACAAGTTTGTCTCCTTTTGTTTATTACAATCTGTACTACGATCCTCCTGCACGACAAGTTGGTCTCCTTTTGTTTATTACAATCGACACTACGATCCTCCTGCATGACAAGTTGGTCTCCTTTTGTTTATTACAATCTGCACTACGACCCTCCTGCATGACAAGTTGGTCTCCTTTTGTTTATTACAATCTTTCCCATACAATCTCCTGCACGACAAGTTTGTCTCCTTTTGTTTGTTACAATCTGCACTACGACCCTCCTGCACGACAAGTTGGCCTCCTTTTGTTTATTACAATCTTTCCCATACAATCTCCTGCACGACAAGTTTGTCTCCTTTTGTTTGTTACAATCTGCACTACGATCCTCCTGCACGACAAGTTTGTCTCCTTTTGTTTATTACAATCGGCAGTACGATCCTCCTGCATGACAAGTTGGCCTCCTTTGGGGGTTTGACGGTATATTTCCATTCTTTAAAAATAATAAGTGCCAACGGTGAAGCGACGTGGATTTCTCAAGTCTTTTTTTGTACGACTGCTATGTAGGGTCAATTCAAACCTTCTTTGGTAGAGCGACATATTTATTTCCCATAGTTCACACTGTATTTCACCAAACATAAATATACACAGTTAAAGTGGCATGAGCTGCCGAAATTCGGACTAGTTTCATAGATTCTGATTGTCACGACAGTAAGAGGCTTTGAAGGTCATCGAAAAACTTAATGATTGGCGTTGGAATGAGGAAAATCCATACAGTATGTGGCCTATAGTGTTCGAAAAGAAAACAAAATTTAAATAACCGGGATGTCCATTCATTTATTCGAAGCATAAGTTAGTTGAAAATAATACTTTATCGTTCATTCTCGAGACTATCAGTACTAAAAAGCTTCTGAGTTGTAAATCTTGAGAAAAATAGCCGATAATAATAATGGCCAAATATCTCAATTTTGGCAGCTCATGCCACTTTAAGCACGCCCCCTGGAAAGTCTGCACCGACCGATAAAATCATTCTTGTAGGGAGATTGTTGGCAAACTGATGTTGCAGAAACGATTGTGATCATAAAGGGCAACATTCTGGCGATAAGAAATCACCATTAATGGCAATTGGTCATCTATAAAATTAGACATTTGCATTAGTTTGTTTTAAAGGAATTCCTCCCAGAGAAAATATCCAGAAAACTAAGTTCTTGTAAAATTCAATGAAAAGAATTTGACTTCGAGGGATGACTGAGATATTGCGGACAACGAGGCAACACAAAATATGAGTGTGTCGTAATCGTCGTAATGTACAAGCAAATTTAATTTGTGGCACAATATATTGCTGTCATAGTCCTCATGTAAAACACCATCTTCGCGAGCCAAGTTAAAATCTGCATGTCCCCATTCTGAAATACGGAATGGGAACATGCAGATTTTAACTTGGCTAGAGAAGATGGTAAAACACTTACAGAGAAAAGGTAAACTTAAATTTTTGCGGCTTTGCGTCTGGGGAGGCCAATTAAACTCATTACAAAAATGTACATAGTTATCAGATTGAAACACAAGAACTTCAACAACTGTTTTCTTTTTTTGATATTTTCTATTTTATCAATGAAATAGTTTGGGTTTGAATCTTAGATAGACGGACAATATTCTAGATTACAAGGGAAATAGGAGTCCGTTGGAAGTAATAAAACAAGCACAGTCGAGTTGTCAGAATCTTAGAATTTAGGGACTTATAAAAGAGCAGGAGCCTGTTTCACAAAGTGGCGTAGCTTTTGCGTAACTTTCATACTAACGTATCTCTTAAGTATGGGTTGCTAATGCATTTACGTAAAAACTTACGCTACGCCGCTTTGTGAAACAGGGCCCAGATGTCAAACTTTTTCTCGGTTTGGACCCGGAACATAAAGTGTCTTTCGCCAGACAGTCCGTCTGTGATTGTGTCGATAATAGCCTAAACACAATACACAATTGAATCGCCAAAGATGTCATTAACTAACCTACTTATTCTCATCTCAAGATCTTTATTGATTGATTGCTTTTGTAACTGAACGTATATACACTGGGTTATGTTTCCCGGGAAAGCCTGATATTGACGATAAAGGTAAGGACGATGTCCACGGGGGATTTCTTTTCTGTTTATCAGTGAACAAAGATCAGTGGTGATCTTTACATCTGAGACTTTATTAACTTTGATAGGATTTCTATACATACTCCATCTCTATATCAAGGTTGTGAACACAGTGTATCCTGGGAATTAGCCCAGGTGGTAAAGAAAACTGGACAATTCCTCATGGCCACATACGATTCACTGGCTATGTGGAGCACATAGTACAAACTGAAACTTGCACTTCTCATCTAGTGAACCGAATAGGCAATCTAAAATAGGGATTGATCCTATTGCCATTCGTTGAGATATCAACCTCTAAAGCCAACCAGCGCCATGTTGCTTATAGGCATACGGGGATACCACTGCTGACGACATCCTTAAAACAGAACTATTTTCGACAAATTGTAAACATCGATATTTACACCACGAAACCTGCTCGTTTGTGTCATGAGATGTCCGATATAATTCTATAGTAGTTTAATCTCTCGATAATAGGTATTGTTATATTGTTTACTACTCTCAGAATACATATAAAATATCTGGAAGAAGTCCCCCTCCCCACCCCCCCACCCCCCCCCCCCCCCCTCCATCCATATCATGTTTTGTTTTGCCATCCTTGGGCGCTGCCATCTTCTGTAAGAATTAATGTATTAATGGGCTGATGTAGTGTTGAATAATTTTTTTATTTTAACAAGTATTTCTGTCCAAAAGTCTTGCGATGCAAGGTAAGCGGAGAAGTGAAAACTCGAAAAAGAGACACTCTTATTGCAAAAGCAGTCGGGAATTTTCAGAGTAAAGTAGGCATACATCATGGGCATTTTTTTTCTTCTCCAAATGTACGCTAAATCCCTCAGAATGACAGGCCTATGCATTTGATATATCATCTGTCGTAGATCTCCAATAGATTCGATTCAATGGAAAATTTGAAATGGAATCGACGCTTGTGTGATCTGAGGGCTGTTTCTCAACACCGACGTAACATTTCGCCTGGTCGTAACGTAATGTTAAACGTATATGTTGCCATGAAAGTTAGGCCTTGTAGTGGGTTTAATTACGTCGTAGCAACGTATTTCTACAGCATGGGTTGCCGTGACAGTTACGTTACGCCGTTTCGTGAAACTGGCCCCAGACCCAGAGGGTGGTTGAATTTAAGTTTGTATAATAGATTGTATATTAATATGGATTTTATTTCAAATTGTATAGAAAACTATTGGTAGGGTAAATTATTTTCAGCAAAATTTAATAAGAGCTAGAGACCAAATAACGAATTATTTCTCTTCTATATTTACTAAACCTAATACTAGATATTTTCCCACAGTTGACAATAACATGATTTTTTATATAACCAGCACAAATCGCAATAACTGCGATCCCAAGGCTAGCACAATTTGCAGGATGTACGTGACCTATGTTCCGAAGAAGGCACAGGTCTGACATGAGTTAAGACTTTTTAAGAACAGTTTTCTGGAACGACAAAATTTTGCATGGCGTTTGACGAATAATGAGTACCGGGTACCGTAATATGATTACCAAAATGGTGTTGCCGTCAAAGGTATGATCCTTATGATACACGCTTAGTTTTCTTCGACATACAGAATCTTTCGTCTCAAAACCAAGTTTCCGCTGTTAAAGACGGAAAAACATCGGAAAAGTCAAAATGCCACCCATGGCATTAATAATAGGCCTCCGTAGTTTGTTGATACAAAACAGAATTTAATTCGGAATGATGCAATTTTTAAATAGGAATGTGCTTTAGTTTAGCCTTAGGGCCAAAGGATGTCGTTTGCAAAATTTGAAGAACAGAGTGACTTACAGAACATTTACTTCTTGAATATTTACATTTGACTTTCGGTAAGTTTTTAAAAAATACTTTGTCATGTGGAAATAATCTATTTTCTAGATTACTTCCCCTGGATGGATCCTTCTGTCGACAGAGGGCGCAACTGTTACTGTTGTATGGAAGCCATATTTTTACGCTAGTCGTCTTTCTTACGTTCTTTATTTATGAATTGCACAGAGAAACTGTGCCTGTCCTTGGTTGCATTCTTATAATTTCTGAAACATGGGGCGTTCTAGGAGTAGAAGCAGATCATCAAGCAAAGTGAGACATCGAAACAAACACAAGAAACGCAAAAGTCGGTCGAGAAGTCGCTCAAGAGAACGAAGCCATTCCAGTCGCCACAGTACTCGTCCACGTTCAAAAGACAGAAAGATTAGGTACATATGGCAGACTAATTGAAATCCAAGCCACTTCTCCTCATCGAGTGTATTCAAAATATTATAATTATTTTTGAGGTCTTTTTTTTTGATTGTACAGGATTACAAATTGTCAATTCACAAGGTGTTTTTTTCCAGGCTGGAGTCGAGATAATCGCTGATTAGTGGTTCATATATTTATAATAATTAATATTAAATAGCTCCAGGTACCTCGTTATTTATGTTAGGACAATTATTGGTCGGTACCTGGTTGACATTTAATCAGCATGACGTCAAGACCCTGACAACAAAGCCCCTAATTTGGATATAGATGAAAACAAGTGCTTGACGCCGCCATTTTGACTTACTAATTAGTGAGAGGCCGTCACAATTTTAGTCATCTGTACAACCGAAGGCAACACAACTTTTGGGCATAGTCGATGTTTTGCAAAGTTTACTTTTTTTACGACTAAAGCTGCTCAAAATCACTTGTCAAAATGCGTCCAATGAGTTGTTTTCTAGTTTGCCGGTAAAGCGAAGACCACGTGACCATAAGTACCCTTTGTATTACATAAGTACCTGAATGTCCGAAACCAAGAATACATATTAATTGATCATCTATAAGAAAATATTTACCTTTTGTAAACGATTATGGTTGACTTGGAAGACATAACTGCAATGAGCACGACAAAGTGGACCTTACACACAGAAGAGGGAGCAGGAGGGGGTAATTTAGAAATGTAGAGCTTTAGTTCTTGTAATTGAAGCGTTTGCATACAGGCATCCAAAAATAACTTGGCTTTTTTTAAGCTTGACTAATGCATAAGTTTTAGTCGTAGTAAGCCAAACTATGCATTTTATGAAGACAATTATTATAATTTTCAACACTGACTGCGACATACACATCAGAACCGACGATCAAGTGTAACCTGAAAGTAAGCCTACGGTGCCAGTTGTCCTACACGTACACAAATCCTTAAGGAAAAAAAACAAAATCATAAAACCAAAAAATAATCTGTCAAAATACAGAGTGACCTTCTTGTATCTTTGTTTATTTACCAACGTTTGACCGCTAATTCTCAAATTTTTTTGGGTGAAATAGCCATTGCATACTGTACACATGTGTTGTCCCTTGAATAATTAATAAAGATTAAAATACGAAATAGGGAGAACCGTTAGCTGTTTTAATTTACCTTAACTTACCATAGCCCTAGGCCAACTGCCATACTGTTGAAAAGAGTCTCTCGAATCCAAATTAATTCTAATATTAGGGACAACTGGGAAGCACAAAAAGAGTTAGGATAAAACTTTTGATCCTCAAAGCTGTGTGTGGCTCATCGTCGAGCAACTATAAATGACATTCCCAGTTGACTGTTAAAACTATTGTAAAATGCGGGTGCTCGAATCAATCAAAAACATTTGTTATCATTAGATAAAGGGGATTTAGGTTAGTTCAAATGCGTTTATAGCATCGTGCGTGGCCAATACAGGTTTTAAATTTAACTTTGATAATGCATGTTTTTCAGACCGTTTACCACTGCATCTCGTGTGGCTCTTTTGAGTGATTTGTTATTGTAAATTGAGTAAATATGTATCTAAAACCCTAATGCTGAAACAAAACGAACTTCCGGTAGGGTCCAAGGGTGTCACAGAAACAGCGATTGAAAATATGCATATCTTCCGTCACCAATCATAGTTGACATTTGGAAAGTTTTCGGCGTCATTTCAACCAACTGCGAAGACGCCCGGCTCAACGTCGTTTGTGTATGACATCACACCAATAGTAATGTACATATCAGATGTCAACAATGACGTCACAGCGCTAAAGCTAATTAATTTCCGTGTCTAGGCGGTAGAGAGAACAAAATGCCTTGATTTTTTAGGTTAAATGCCTGCAATCTCATTTTGCTTTGGGCTAAGTTCGTAGGTCTTAACGGTGCAAGTTTTTAAACAATTGATAACCAAATAGGAGGCAGTGAATTAAACTTTACATTTATCCTTTAAGGTTTATGCTAAAGGTATGACCTCATTTGTTGACATAAAAGTTTCAAACCTGCACCAGGACATCGAGATTCTGAAAAATCTGCCTTTATGCTTTACTATTATTGACTTAATTGTTGACTTCTGAGAGCTGTTAGAACCTATCAAACAATACTAAACCAATTATGTTAACCTCTGAGCTAAGCAGGTGACAAGTGAGGTAGCCTATACATGTACATACCTAAACTTAAGAGTAATCCGGTTGAGGAAATGTCCCAATCGGAAGTCCACTCCTGATCTGGAGTAAATCTCCCGGACGAGCCATAGACTGCTCTCCCGATCTCATTGGTAATAAAAACAAAAAACACCCCTTCGTTCTCCTCAACTCCCACCGTAATGCATGCTTAACATCGTTGAGTTTTTTTCGTGTTACAAATCATTTATCGCCGTGTGCGCCGACTGCTTCACAGAAATTCACACTACTGCAAAAAACAAGCACTTTCCTCGCATGTGAAAAATTCTGCTTCAATGGGAAACCTCCCGATGAGAGAGTAACACTCCCAAATGAGCCACAGACACAGGGTTCTCATTAGCAGCCGGCTAAAAAACCTGTCTACTCTTTCAAATTGGCCGGCTACTCGATCACACGAAAAAAAAAAAATGTAACTAAATTAAAGCAGTCGTCAGAGTGCGCTTTTTAGCTCCTCTGAAATAATATCTGACTATACTAGAGGTAAAGAACGTGGCTTTTATACTTGACTCGCTCTCAAACTCAAGGCCAGTGATCGAAAATTAGTCAGCTGTGTCGGGAGTTGGAAGGGCGAAAAAAAGCATGCCTCTGTTTTCCTCAACTCCTACTATAATGCATGCTTTGCAGGTTGAGTGTCCTGGTACAATGTAATACACCCACTTTATCTTATGGTCTGCTCTTTGTTGAGTGTCCTTATCTTTAAAGATACATTTTTTATCCGACAAAACAATTATTACTTTTATACTAATAGTTGATGTTATTTTTCTGCTTTAGGAAGAGGTCTGTTTCCTCCAGTAGTTCCAGTAGTGATGAAGATCTTATTTTACGGGCCAAGAAACGAGAGGAAGAGGAAAAGAAAGCAGAGATGGAGAGGCAAAGACTTGTGTAAGTTCAAATTTAGTCCGTGTTTACTCTCAGAAAGCATCCTTACGAATCACCAGCAAACTCAAAATGCTTTGTGATACAGCCAGAGATACATGTATGCAGGCTGCTTTCATTAAAAACGACGTCTACTTTAAAGGCCCACTCGCCTTTCTGACATTTGTGAAGACAGTGAATCTATATGAGCTTACTACAAGAAAATCACTCAAATTAAACATGGGGCGCCTAAAAATTGTGTAAATGGTGGTGTGATGGCATATCCAGAAAAATATCAGAAACCCTGTAAGCTCTATGCTCGAATACACTCATTTCAGATCTTTTTGTTTTGAAATAACTCTCTCAAATTTATCGGAAGGTCTTTCCGTGCCCCTCAAATTAAAACATTTGAGTATATAATTTCTCTGGATGTGGCGTAAAACATCAATTAAGGAAATATTACAATTAGGCATGTTAATCATAGTTTTTCAAAAGCTATGTCAAGCTGATCGCGCTATTCAAATTTTACTTTACTACAATAAAAATTGATGCAGAGTTGCAGACTTGTTGGTTTTCTGCAGTGAGATAGATTTTCTCTCTGTTTAGATATTATGAACATAGCCTAACTTAAGTACAGGTTGTCGGCAACAATTTTTGTTGCCATGGAAATATCATATTGATTTGATTACAGCGATCACTGCAGCATTCCCATTGTGAATTGGTAATTATCACAGACAGGGCATTTGCTAGGAATTCAAAGTAGCCTGTCCAAGTCACGTAGGCTATCGTTTATGCTGCTAACCTTAGTTAGGTGGTATTGATTTAGTACAATCTACAAGTAGTGAATCATTTCTTCTAACTTTGATCTAATGTAACACAAAAAGAGAATATAAAAAGGAAAAGACGAAGAACAAATTACTCAAACATGACCCAGTAAATCATCAAAGCGAAAATCGACATGCGCTGCCGCAGCCACAATCAGTAGGCCTACGGGTAATTTGATCAAGAAAAATACAGATTTTACTCACACCACTCGCGTAAAGACTTGCATGAGTGTTGTCAATTATGTGATAGATCGATATTCGTAACCAAGACACAATATGTAAAATATCATGTTTCGCTTGAACCTTGTGCAGTTCAACTGCATAATGGATAAATGTAAAAGGTGTTGCCATTCTCATGTTATTTAATAATATTATCTAAAGAAAGTGATAAATGTTTTGTTTAACAGCCGACAGAAGGAAATTGAGGAGAAAATGATCGAGGAGGAAGTCGCTAAGAGAGTTGAGGAGCTCGTCGGTAAACGTGTTGAAGAGGAGCTTGAGCGAAGGAAAGATGAAATTGAAGCCGAGGTCTTGAGGAGAGTGGAAGAGGCCAAACGGATTATGGAAAAACAAATGTTGGAGGAGTTAGAGAGACAGAGAGAAATTGAATTGGAATCACAGAAAGTTAAAGAGGTAATGAAACGTTTGAATGACACGAGGCAAAAGTTTTGGCAAATCTTTAGGGGACAGGGCTCATGTTGGGGCTATGTGTATTTACTAATGACAGCACAATATCTACATTGGCTTTGTGTTGAATCACACTGGTTATTTTACACCAAAGAGTAGATGGCATTTTATACCATTTCATGTAGTTTTATGGCATAACCCATAAGACAATGTTCTGACACCCTATGAGTTGTTTATTACTTTGTACTGTTTCCAGTAAATATGAGCAGTAACATTGAACTGAAACCAAATCAACTTCAATTAATGGAAACAAGCAAACAGGCCACAGTGTGACCGTGGGGGCTGCAGAAGGGTTTCCTGCAAACATCTTTCTTTTGCCATACAGTCTTAGTCAACACCCCCCCCCCCCCCCCCCCTCCCTCTACTTTAGCCTGGCAGCGTTGCCATATGTTGAACAGGAGAAAGCCACGGGGACTATTTCATGATACTCATTTAGCTGACTAACAGTAGATAACAAACCAAGGGGTTCTGTTAAAGCATGTTCTGATTTTAGTGAGCTACTTTAAATTGACCGCTCCGACAGCGCCATCAGGCCTTCTATTACTGTTGCTTTTGTGGAGTTACAAATAGTCCATGACCTCCCAGAGCTATTGTGCAGAGCTTGTCTTACCTTTTCAAGCATTTGGGCTGGACACGTGGCACTGGTGAAGAAATCCCCTGATGGCGTTCTTTTTACATCTCTATCTTGAAGCCTCTTTTTTTTTCTTTTTTTTTTTGATATAAACAAACCCTCTCTCTCATAAACCAGGATTTTGGGGCACATTTTTATGGTCTCTAAACCAGAATTATTCCTTGTGACATACCAAAGTACTTAAAGTATTATGTAGTTTTTATTTTATGATCAGATTTGCCAATTCTTTTCGTCCTCCTTTTTTCCATTCCAACCTCAACATTGCATGGCCATTGGGATGCTGTTTAAAACATACACCCACACAAGATTCTGAAGCCTCCAAAAACAGACAAAAAGTAAACTTCTCCTATAAAATGAATTTTGAAAGCCAAAAGGTTTTCTGTGACTTAATTTAAATGAATAAATATTTTCTCACCACATAAAGAAAATAAAAGTCTACGATGAAAGAAATTTTGTTAATGCCATGAAAATTCTATTTAGATTTTTTGTTACAAATTTAAAAAATCTATAAAAAAAATTGAAATAACCCTTTTCAAGTTTGAAGTTAATGAACTCCTTGAAATATTAAATAATAGGAAATTTTATGAAAAGATATTAGTTATTTTCTTTTGTGCGTTTCGATTTGCGATAACTTAAAGCTTATTTTGTTAAGCTGTTTGTGGCGAGCTAATAAAGTGAATGCCCTACAAGTGAATTAATCTTTCATTTTTACTCTGATATACCATCACAATGGTTCAGCTTTGGCTGGATTTTTTAAATTTTTATATTTGATTTAAAAAAGAAAAAGAAATCTCAAATTTTATCGAAAAGCCTTGCTAGCTATGTAGCAAAAGTATTAATTTTTTGGATTTACAGGTATTGAAACTGCTTGCCATTTGTTTACTGGGAAAGTAAGCAAGTATCTGTTGCTTTTTTCTCTTCCTTTTAACCAAGTTTGGTTTCTTACCATATAATGTTGCTCAGTTCTGCCTCACCTTGAGATTAAGTGACAGTTAATGTAAAGATCCTCAAATGATGTAAATGCTGAGAATTATTGTTGTATAAAAAAGCTGACTGTGCAGTTTCACTAGTGAATGAATTCAAGGCCATCTACTATATAACAATGCTCGCTAGATTAATGTAATTCACCCTGTGGAGCCTCACAGGGCAGAGACAATGCACTAATGTGAAGATTAAGGAAGAGGTTCTAGAGGGTGTCCCCCTGCGTAAGTTCTCAGGCACAGTGGTATGTAAACTACAGAAGATTTCTTCTATACTTTCATCTTCTCGTCTGCTTTGATTGTATAATTACTATTTGTATGTGTGTGTTAGCGCGTTGATAACTCACTCTCTAATTTTCCTATAAACTGTTTGTTTTTATGAAGAAATTCTTACCTAGCTAATCATTGTTTGCAGGTTGATGGATTATTTAAGTTTCTCTGAAACGCCAAATTGGGTTGTTTTTAACAAGCCGATGAAAAAAAAAAACATCCAGGAAAGTTTCCTGTCCGTTTTGATTTAAAAAATTAAAATTTCTTTTTATTTACTCAAAAGGTGGCAATACCTGTATCTGTGAATAATTAAAGTATTCCAATAAAATTGAAGAGCGATATAGCTAGTCGACAGACTGTGTTCTACAGGATTTGCCATCTTCTGAGGATAAAAGTCACTGTTCAATTATAGAATTGTTGAACAGGAACTGGCATTATTCCAACCAAGTCCAGTTTCTGTAGCGATAAACTCTCCGTGGTTTATTAATCAGGTTTCACTGACTGGGGAATCTTATTTTGTAGGAAGAGGAACGTAAAAAGAGGGAGGAGTTAGAAAAAATCATGATAGAAAACAACAAGAAAATAGAAGAGGCACAAAGAAAATTGGTAAGTTATTCACCATGTGCTGGAAGTTGACTTGTATTTGAGTGAGTGAGTGATTTGGGTTTTACATCCTGTTGAACAGTATTTCAGTTAAATGAAGACGTCTCGTTGTTGCAGGGCGGATTTCTACCGCTCTTTTTAAGCGCTGCCTCACTGAGACGACTTGCCGAAGACAACCAGCAAGCCCCCTCACCCAGTCACAGTATACTGACACCGGGCTAACCAGTTGCTGCTCTAACTCCTATTGCTGAGCGCCAAGCGAAGCAGCAGCAGCTACCACTGTTTAAGTCTTTGGTCTGACTCGACCCAGGCTTGAACCCGGATCTCCCAGGCCTGAAACTGAAGCTCTACCGACTGAGCTATCGGGGCTGGAAGTAGACTTGTATTTGACAGCTGCACTTATAGCCTACACATGCCACCATGCGCAGCGCTGGAAGTTGACCTGCATTTAACAGCTGCACTTACAGCCTAGTTATGTCACCATGTGCAGCACTAGGAGTTGACTTGTATTTGAGATCTACACTAACAGCATGGTTATGCCACCATGTGCAGCACTATAGGTTGACTTGTATTTGACAAATGGGGATATTGATAATCGTCTGTGGGGGCAAAAGTGATTTAAATTAAGTGTTTAAATTAGACTGGATACCTTGGACTGCAGAATTTGATATTATGGTTAATGGTGGGAAGCTCTTCTGTATTCAGAACTGTGTTCTTGATTTTACCGTTTTCTGGGATGAGGTTGTTTGGATTTAGTGCCTAGCGCACCCAGTGAAATGATTTCCTCAGGTAAACAATCTTTATGATATTTTATTTATTTCACAGGCTGAGGAGCAATTAAAACTTGTGGAAGATCAGCGTAAAATGCTAGAAGAAAAACAAAAATTAGAGGATGAAGATCGGAGGCGGAAATCTAGAGAACAAGAAATAATTTTAAACAAAAAAAATGCTAGGCCTCGTGTTTCATTTTCATTAGGAGGGAAATAACAATACTAATGATTTCATTTTGACTCTTCTCAATGCCTTCAAAGGACAATATCAATGTCAAAAAAACATTTTTGACAGCTGTAAATATCACTGTTTGAGTATACTGTATTGCACAGACTTTGAGGGAGAGAGTTTTTGAGATAAGGGTCGGGAGGTGGGGGGATCTGGACAGTTTTGACTGCCATGGATTGGAGAGAATTAAGCCATTTCTTCTTGGTTCATGTTTTAGCCCAAATCTGTTAAGCTTATGGGGTTAGGTAAGTATAATGAAATGGGAAAGATTTGTCTTCTGGCCATAATGAAAATAACCAATCTTTTCACCATTTACAATGTAATGTCTCTTTTGTCGGAAAATAATAAGATTTAAAATATTTGCTGGACTTTGTGGGGTTGATTTGATTTTACTTCATAGGAAAGTAAACCCAGAACCCTGAGAAGGGGGTTGATTTTTTATGCCTAAGAATTATTTCATTTTTATTAATTGTCCCAAATACTATCTCAGCGTCCGGAAAATCAGCACAGATCTACTTGCTATTTATCCCAACCATTGTGTGTTCAGAGGGCGATTTGCAAACAGCTTTCCCAAGGTGCTTGATCTTAAGGCTTGTGGGGACTAATCATCTGACCCCTAGCCCGGAATATTGTTGTTACGCGACTGGTATATTATATGGCTGCTAATGTGTCTTGTCACCTTAGCCCGAATCACTAGGGTAAAATAATAGCGATATAACTGCGGAGAAATATAGGTCTATACATCTAGTATTTAATACTCCACGAATATTAGGACGAACACGGAGAGAAAAAAAAATTCGGCCGAGCCTAGATTTCTCGACTAATCTGACCCCCTGCGGGTATTAGATTTTAGCCACAGCTCCTACACCAACACAGCTGTTGACATTCTTGTATTTCATCCTTGATTGACTGGGGCGCTGGTTCAAATCGCAGAAAAAAAACAAAAATTGAAAATTCTCTAGTGGATTTTTTTTGTGAAATAGTTACCAGTTACTCTCCGAAGGTCGGGGGTGTTTCCACGGTTTCCTCCCCCACTAAACCTGTCAACACCGCAATTATAAATAATGTTGACTGCGGCGTAAAACATTTATCAATCAATCGTCTAAGGCACTCAGTGTCTGGGTTATATATACATGTAGCATCCATGGAAATAAATCCTCAGATTATAACGATTGAGGTATAAACTGTTGCAAAAATTACAAAAAGTGTTCTACGGGAAAGCAGCGTTGTCTGGTGAGAGTTACTAGTGGCCTCGCAACGGCGGTGCACCTTACGTCTATGTTACACAGCAAACTATCTACGTTCATGGCAAGCAACAAAATGATACACAATTACAGGGAATGGAAGTGCAAACTTTCCAATAGGTTAAAATTTCACAATGATCAATGTTCACTTGGCGTTGATTTCATCCAATTTTATAGACCTGTTTGCTAATATGATCGCCCAAGATCAGTCCCGATTGTCTTTTGGGATTCAACAAACCAAGACATTAGTTTTTTTAATTAAATGTTTTTTCGTCTAATACTCTTATGTGATATGGCTGCTTCATTTATTTAATAAATTATGATGATATAGGCATTTTTATCGCTATTATCACTCTGTATAGCTATAATTTATAGTATAAATGCCAGTTATGTAAATGGGATCAAGCATTTCTTTGCAGACCCTTCTAATAATCACTTCAAGAAGTGTTTATTGATGGTTCCATATGAGCATATAGCCTGGGATCCACAACAAACTGGAAAATGCTGCAATACAATTGAAATAAAATAAAGTGTGGCGAAAAACATCTATCAATCAAGTAGTCCAAACAGTTATTACATGTACATGTAGATCCGACGCATCGTAAACTAATTTTTTGAAAAACAACAAACCATTGGTACAATGTATTAAAATATACAAGTATATTAATAATTATGCATATTACAAATATTCACATAATGGTTCCATAATAAGTTAGAAAAATGTGTCTTATAAAAACAATGTACACGACAAAGTCCCACTCCTTGTCATAGATTGAGGTTTTACATCACACTGAAGATCATTTCACTCATATGGTGGTGTCCATAAGTTGAGTAGGCCAGGGAGGGAAACTCAACTCTTTGCCGGGTGAGTGAGTGATTTTACATCCTGCTCAACAGTATTTCAGTTGTATGAAGACGTCTTCTTGTTGCAGGGCGGATTTCCACCGCTCTTAGCTGCTGCCTCACCGAGAGGACTTGCCGAAGACAACCAGCAAGCCCCCTCAACCAGTTACCGAGTACCTGGGAGTCCTTCCGCAGAGGGCAATAGAGTGTAAAAATAAACAAGACATTTTTTTAATTCTTCGATGCAAGGCTTGTATCAGATTAAGAAACTATATTTCAAGACTCTTCATTTCACAGAAATTATCATCCACAAAATCCCTCTCGTTTCTGGGAACAATGTTATATTTTCTGGATATTTTTAGACCACACAAGCATTAGAAATACATTTGACTCAGTATAACTTAATTTGCATAAAAATATCCGAGGAATCTTTCTCACTGAAAACCTGATGATATTTAACTTTTAGGCAGCTTCCGGATTATTTGTAATAAAAAAGTGGTGTGTCTACATAAAAACTTCATACTGTACGTCTGATATTACTCTTTGGGAACAAGTACTTTATACAATGTACATGCCATATGAACAAGGGTCAAATACTAGAATAATAAGAGTTGATTTGATGATAGATATTTTCTCAGACTCTATGAGCAGGAAGATTGCAGAAATACTGGTAAAAGTCTCTACAGTAAGAATTCCGCTAATTCAAGCACTCAAAACATTACGAAAAGCACTCTACAAGTTTGAGACTTTAAGTTGGGTGTCTTACCTCCTGCATGGAGCGACCGATAATCCTATCGAGCAATCGCTATTGTTGTTGTTTTAGACCAAACATGGCAGAAAGCAGTTAACTTCACATTGCCGGTCTTTGAATTAACGGAATTCTTACCGTAGTTAGCTTATTTTCATCACATAAAACGAAATACAGGATTGAGAGTGAACACTGTATAATCCACAAACTGGAGACCTCTCGGACTGATAAAGCAGTAACTCAGGCCATAGGATTTCACGGTAACGATTGGTTTCGGTAGCTTGTTGTACTAAAACTATGGAAACTAAAATCTGGCACCCATCACTAAAGCCAGTTTATGGTATGATATATAACAAAACTAAAATTGGTACCGGTTGGTTACCAGCATTTAAAAATATGGAACCGATTCAATGTTTCTGACCGACACCGAAATTATATGGCCTGGTAACTTAAAATACAGAATGAAATTAGAGATAAAATTTGGCTGCCTCAAATATTAGTATTTACAATTGACATTTCATAATTATACAATAAATGCCTAATTTATAATTAACTCATTGATACTAAAATAGTTTTCCTTGATTCACGATTGTTAAAAGATTATGATTTCATATATTTGCAGAACCAATATAAACTTAAATTGATTGATGTTTAATGCCTGCACTCAAGATTACTTACATGTATGTGGCTTCGCCAGGTTTACTTGTGAGGAAACTCACACCTTTGTTGAATAACCGTCACCTCTTTCACGTTAAGTGAAAATTGACCGAGTGGGATTTTATTGATTGTTTGGTGTTTTACAGCGTTGCCAGTTTTATTGTGGGAGGAGACGCACAAACTTCCGGTGGTAACTGGCAACCATCCCACATAGATCGTTTGAGTGAACACCTTGTCAGAAAATTTTCAATTTTGTTTGTACTGAGTGGGATTCAAACCTGCAATCCACTGGTGGAAGGCTGTTCGGATTGAGCGTCCAACGCTCTACCTACTGAGCCATGGACCTCTGACCTATCTATGAGACCTGTGCCGTACTGAGACAAGATTGCCCTACCCACTGAGCCACCCGAACTGGAGAAAGTTGTTGAACAAATATAACTGTCTTGACTTAACTTCAAGTGGCAGATCTCTGGGGTCTGATTCTCAGATGAGCCACCAATTTATCAGAAGTTTTCACTCGGGATGTTTAGGCACTCGCCATCGTCAATCCAAAATAAATAAAGTATTCCATAAAACACTGACGTACATTCGTTAAATGTTAACGAAACCAGAGAACTGTTTTCGATGCACAACACAAGAACCTCTATAAAACAGTTACTCAATGCTCCTGTACGTTCACCAATGTGGTTGACAAGCGACTGTTATTTATAATTCTCAATAGACGTGTCTCTGTAAAACAACGATGTACATTCAATAACGATGGACATAAATCAACGTTATACCCAATGAAAAGCATCCGTTCTTCATGATTCTTGTAGGAGAACATTTGTGGCTAAATTCATATCATTGTTTGTGACAGTCAGAGCCTGGAGAACTTTGTCCCTGGTAAATCCCATCTCCATTAACAGGTTCACCTACAATATAACACCATCAATTAATCCATCACTAATTTCACACAGATGGGGGGGGGGGGGGGGGGGGGGGGACAAATCATCAGTATTTTTGATAAAGCTAACAGGGTCAACAAACAGTTATAGATTTTTATTTATAATTTCAATAATTTTTCATATGTTGCCAATTTCTGTACGAATTGTTGCACGAAATAAGCTTCTAGCTTACTGTGCACGAATAAATTATGTTTAAAAAAAAAAGCTAACATTCTGATTTGCCATAGGATTTTTAGACAGTAATCAATTAGCTCTGATATTCTCAGCATTCTTCAGCATATCTACATATAAGTTATTTTAGACAAGAAGATTTTCCGTGTGTTTGTGTGTTAAAAAATATAATACAGAAGGTTGTCCCTGTTCCCATGTGGGTTCATTTTTAACACAATAAGAAACTTGTCTCCATGGTTATTTTAGACAAGAAGATTTTCCCTGTGCCCGTGTGTTATGGTGTTAAAAAATACATATATAATACCGAAAGTTTGTTCCTGTTCCCACGTGGGTTCATTTTTAACACAATAAGAAACTTATTGGTTATTTTAGACAAGAAGATTTTCCGTGTGTTTTAGTGTTCATAAATATATAATCCAGAATGTTGTCCCTGTTCCCATGTGGGTTCATAAACATAATACAGTACCTGTGTATCAGCTGGAGGGGATGGAGATGATGATGAGTTATCTCCCCCTGAAGCACCCTCCACTGAGTCATTCTGTATTTCAACCCCATTTGTAGCCCCTTCTGTTAACAGAATAGTCAAGGAAAGTTAATATTACATGTGATAGAAAGGTTGATTATTAATTGTTCATTACTATTTAATACACAAATGCTAATATCCTGATTGGGTTATACAAAATCATGAATTAGGGTTGGTTCAAGGGCTTGTATCCACCTAGTACTATTAGAGTAAACAGAGTATAAGTGACACGGACGGTAACTTCTGTTTTAAATAAATGGACAACCATTGAAAAGGACTTGGTATGTCTCAGACCATATAAGGACTTTGTTGAATAATTGCTCATGAATAACAGCTTCTTGGTTTATTGGGTGACGACGTTTCGATGTAGTTCTTACATCGTTATCAAAGTCAATGTAAGAACTATATAGAAACGTCGTCACCCAATAAACCAAGAAGTTGTTATCCCTTAGTAATTATTCACCTTATTGTAAACTTTCAACTTTTAAATGCCATTGAAAGATCAGGATATTACACAGAGTATAAACATCACCATGTACGGTAATGTCAGAGTTAATTCAAGTGCTGGAAAAAAGTAAAAGAGTGCAAATTCTCATCTTAATTCAAGAGAGAGCTTGTGAAACATTCAAGGATTAACTGCTGGTCAATCATCTCCCTGGACTGAGATGTGTTAAAAGTTTAAATCTCATTCAGAACCTTTTTGTTATTGAGGATTTAGCAACATGCATAGCCCTCTAATTAACTCAGGTATTACCGTAGTACAAGTTGTCCTATGTGTTTTGGTTTTAGTAGTAAAACCGTTCCATAGAAGAATCTAAATACATTATGAATTAAGAGTTTGGGGATTTTTGTGGTATCGGCTCTCAACCAGGTGCAAGTCAAATGGTAATCTTCAAGCAAATAAGATTGTTTAATGCTGTATATTATTTCATTTATATGGTGGTGTTGCCATGTTTTGTTGAGGCTCTTTGCCCGGAGTAAAACCCAGACCTCCACATAAGGCGATCAACAACAAAATCCACTCAAAACGAGAGTAAAATAAACCACTCAATAACATAAAAACCTCAATCAGTACTGATGCAATTTAGTGGAGAATATAACCAGTCAAATGAGAATACTGATGCAGCAATCTGATGTTTATGTTTTGAATGGGAGCTATGACCAGAAGAAAAAACGTGAATGACAACACAACATTCCTCTTTTACATTCTCGAGATTGAAAAAAGTTTTGCATTCTGTAACCTCAAGGGGTGAAAAAACAAAATCAAACAAATAGGTTCCCTGGATTGCCAGTAATTAATTTTTGATGACAGCATTCTCCTGAGGATGTTTTCTGACCCACTTCATTGAGTCCTTAGAGAATTACAAAGAATACTAATTCCAAGCGATTTAATGCTAATTTTAGACGACAGAATTGCCCTGAGGATGTTTGTTAATTTTGAGACCCACTTAATAGACCCTTTTGGCTTAGAATGACGTTTTTATAACTTTTTATGAATTGTAGGGCATTGACGTCATCTCTCGTACACAATTTTGTGTACATAACCAACCTTGATTTCTCCGATGTCGTAGGTTTCCATTTCCAAAGAAATTTGCTTGTGGCAAGTTCTGTGGGATAAAACATAAGATTTGGTCAGAAAGTTCAGCCCATACATCAGCCAATGGTTATTTAAAATGGCATGAGCTGCCAAAATTCACACTTTTTAATAATGTCTGATAGTGAGAACAGTAAGAGGCTTTGAAGGCCATCGAAAAACTAAATGATTGGCATTGGAATGAGGAAAATCCATACATGGTTATTTAAGATTCTGACAGATGGACAGCTGTACGTAAGCCATGTGAAGATGATAACAAAGTGATGACAATTTACCTAGCTCTGTATTGATTGATGTTTTACAAGGCACTTGTTTATCTAAATTATATAACAGCATTGTCAGAAATAATGAGTGAGGAAACCCAACCACATGAACCAATCAAGTGAAAACATAGTCAGAACTACCATTTTTTTTACTGAGCTGCTCCGATTTGAGGCTTTAGTAGACGCGAGAGACTGAGCCTAGCTGAGCTCCATAATAACTATAGTATAGATATATAAGCAGGGAGGAAATGACAACCCTCAATCATCCAATTGTACCACTCAGCTTGATATAAAGATCAAACTATATGATATCTGTTTTTTATCACCCTATGTAAATCTCTGTGTATAACAATCCAACAATCCTTCACACTGACACACGGAATACCATATGGTGAATAATTACTTATGGATAACAACTTCTTGGTTTATTGTTATCCATAAGTAATTCTTCACCTTATTGTAACCTTTCAACTTCTAAATGCCATTGAAAGATTTGACACGGAATACCTTCTGGAAGAAAAGTCAATATCTGTAAACACGGCATTGTTAGCCAAACTTTAGGCATAGGGATCAATTAACACAGAATGGTTCCAATAGTAAGGTTTTTGTCTGCCATGATATCGGTTATCTTAGGTATTAAAGCGGACAAGTGCCCGGGAGCCTGTTTCACAAAACGGCGTAGCGTAAATTTTCACGTAACTGCCATAGCAACCCATACTGTAGAGATACGTTAGTATGAAAGTTACGCAAAAAATACATCTACGCCGCTTTGTGAAACAGGCCCCTGCATTGTAGATTTTGACAAATATATCGCTAAATATTTCTGTGTATCAAAATTTAGTAAATGAAGTTCACATTTGGAAGAGATTGTCACAAGCCACCTGATATATATACAGTATGTTTACATAGAATGAGAGTACACATTATTAGTTTACCCCTCCAGTATAGACTGAAATGATTGATTGATTAAGGTTTTACACCACACTCAAGATTATCTCACTTTTATGGAGGCGTTGCCAGGTTTAGTGGGGGAGGAAACCGTGCTCATTGCCCGGAGGAACCCCCAACCTTTGGAGAGTATCTGGCAACTCTTCTACATACTGCGAATATAAAATCCACACAGAATTTTTAAAATTTTTATTTGGTCTGAGTGAGACGATCCCTCTAACTGACTGGACCAGCGTTGCCCCTCAGACTGAAAGGAAAAAACGCATACTAACCCTTGGCTGTGGTCTTCCAATATTAAAACCAAATGTAGGTTGTTGTTGAAACTGGTTCCATTGCATTTGTTGCTCTAATTGCTCCATTTGTTGCTGTCTTTGCAATTCTACCGTTGCACCCATGTTGACGGGCATTTTTGGAGGAGGGGTGACAAGTAATTGGCCTACTGTTCTGTTGCAAAGTCGTGCCAAAAATCCAGGAACTCTGACAAAACTTTTTATCTTTAGAAAATCTAACCTATAAAAAATTCCAGCCATCTAAAAAGAGAAAAGGGAGATGCTGAACCCTTGGTAATCCGTTATATATATTTGTCCAGGTTTTAACACCAGGATAAGTGGAATTGTCCTGCTGATATCAAATCCGTTATATATGAGCTAAAATCCTCCTCTGCACCAGGCCTTGACAATATTAGACCGTCAATACTCAAACTTGTTGCTGAAATTATTTCCCGACCACTTTCTCATATCATGAATCTATCATTTTCTTCTGGTACTGTTCCCAGCTGTCTCAAATTGGCCAAAGTATCACCAGTCTATAAATCAGGAGACTCAAACATCATTAAAAATTATCGACCCATCTCTGTTCTCCCATCACTGAGCAAAATTCTGGAAAAAATAGCTGTAAGACAAGTGCTTAGCCATCTTGACAGATTTGATATTATATACCATAACCAATTTGGCTTTCGCAAACATCATTCTACTTCGTTCGCGGCACTGAGAGGATAATAAATACAGTGTAGCTACCTTCTTAGATCTTGCAAAAGCGTTTGATACTGTCAATCATAACATACTCTTGAATAAACTTAGTCATTATGGATTCCGAGGTCTATCCAATGCCTGGTTCGAGAGCTACTTGTCCCATCGGTATCAATGTGTTTCATACAATAAAACTTTATCATGTCACCAGGCTGTGAAATGTGGCGTACCTCAAGGTTCTGTCTTAGGCCCTATACTATTCCTACTCTATATAAATGACGTATCTCGTGTATCTAGCATCCTAGATCTTATTTTGTTCGCCGACGACACTAGCCTGGTCTGTTCATCAGATACAGTCACAGACGTCATTCACGATATGAACAAGGAGCTCCGTAAACTGCACACCTGGTTTTCGGCCAATCGTCTTTCACTAAATCTTAACAAAACTAAATGTATTCTAATCCCGCCTCATAATAAGAAAAAGTTTCCACAGCCACTACCCCACATAATTTTAGCAGATACCGAAATTAATTTGTCACCGAATTTAAGTTCTTAGGAATATACTTTAACAATAAACTGAATTGGATTTCTCATATAAACCATATCTGTAAAAAACTTTCTCGAAACATTGGCCTAATACAACACCTTAAACATTCGTTAAATAAAAAATCTCTAAATCTCTTATACTACGCTCTTGTTTATCCGTACCTCACTTATGGCAATATATTGTGGGGTTCCACTTACCCGACTCATCTCTCTCCTCTTGCTATTTTACAAAAACGCGCGGTACGTACCATTAACTTATCATCCCGACTTGATCACACCGCACCAATATTTGTAAAACTTAATATTCTTCCACTTAACTACATAAATCTTTACTACAACAATATTTTTTGTCATCAATTTTTCTACCGACCAACTGAAATTCCACAGTGCTTTTCCAATTATCTTTTGAAACAATCAGTTGTCCATTCACATGTCACAAGAACTCAGTCTTTAAATTTTAATAGGCCTTTCTACAGAACAAACTTATCATTTTATCTCTTTAAATCTGCTGGACCCAGGGAGTGGAACAAACTGCCCATTGCCATTAAAAATATTGTATCTTCATCGCTGTTCAAATCCAAATTAAAAACTCATTACATTGATCAGATTGGAAATCTTTGATATCAACTGCACTTTTATGATTTATATATTTCTTATAACAATGTCACCCAAATGCAAAGCGCCGTGAAAAGACATGTTTTCTTTTTTAGGGATATAACAAGCTTCCTGGAGCTTTATTCCCGCCTCATTTATGTATTGTTTTGTCAAATTTCTGTTATTTTTTTTAGAGGTGAATAAATAAATCTAAATCTAATTGATTGTTTGGTGTTTTACGCTGCAATCAAGATTATTTCACTTACATGGCGGCGTTGCCAGTTTTTTTGTGGGAGGAAACCGGGCTCTATGCTCGGAGGAAACCCACAACCTTCTGTTGGTAACTGGCAACCATCCCACATAGGTCGTTCGAGTGAAAACCCAGTCAGAAAATTTTCCAATTTTTGGACTGAGTGGGATTCGAACCCGCGACCCATTGGTGCAGGATAAGTGGAAGGCTCTTCTATCAATGCACTGTTATAGTGTTTATCGAGGAAGGAGCTAATCAGGGGCTCGTTTCACAAAGCAGTCGCATCGCAAATGAAGCCTAGTTGCTACTGGATACCATAGTGAAGAGATACAGAGTCATGGCAACTGTGATTGATCACACTGTTCGACGGCTTCGTGAAACGGCCCCCATGTTTCAACAAAACCTCCAAACTGCTGATGAAAACCTGCAGTTTGCAACTATAACCACATATATAGATCAATCATTAAGTGTTTAACATGTTTTCAGACTAATTTACGCCTGTGCCACATGGACCAATAATATAGGTTACATGATACAGTTTCATTTCCCATTTGCGGTAATGTTAACGTTTTGATTTGTGGCTAATTACCTAAATCTCGTTAGGACTTTTCCTTACCATTTTCAAATAGATCAACACATGAGACATCCTTTACAACCAAATAAAGTTGACATAGTGCATGTCGGTTTCGAGCTACACACAATTTAACATGGGTACCGCCATTTTGACAGTTTTAGGCTTACTTATTCTAAACCAAACTTCGGTATTTTCAAAATTGGGTGAACATTAAAAAAACAGAAACAAAAATCTCTTATCAGGCATTGATTGAAAGGTTACTGTATGTACAGTAGACCTGCGTTAGTTTCAATCCAACATTCAAATAACCCAGATACCAAACTATCACTGACTATGTAAGCCACCTCCTAGCTCTAGTATAACCGAAATCAATTTTCATTGGCTGAGAAAACACAAACTGGGTGTTGTGACCTATAAGGCAACTGCCAAGAGGCCGCTTTGTGACATTACAAATGCCATAATGTTATAAAAGCGTTTTGGAATATTTGACCTGTGCACGAGGGGCTGATGAATAACTAGGATTTGAACATGTGTTGTAGGGCTTGTGTAATTAGAGTGTATAAAATGGTATTCAGTTAACCAGAGTGTTTTGATTGATTGATTGTTTGGTGTTTTGCGCCGCACTCAAGATTATTTCACTTATATGGCGGCATTGCCAGTTTTATTGTGGGAGGAAACCGGGCTCTATGCCCGGGGGAAACCCAAGACCTTCCGTTGGTAACTGGCAACCATCCCACATAGGTTGTTTGAGTGAAAACACAGTCAGTCTTTTGATTGATTGATTGTTTGGAGTTTTACGCCCCGCTCAAGATTATTTCCCTTATATGGCGGCGTTGCCAGTTTTATTGTGGAAGGAAACCGGGCTCTATGCCCGGGGGAAACCCACGACCTTCCATTGGTAACTGGCAACCATCCCACATAGGTTGTTGAAGTGAAAACACAGTCAGTGTTTAGAAGAGAACTTACACAACCACAGAACGCTACAAGACCAGACTCTACAGTACCGCTGGCAATCTGGAAAAGAAAAAGTGATTTTAATTATGTTAACTTAATTCCTTTGAACATAGTCAAAAGCAAATTTCATAAAATAGAATTGGCCAAAAATCATGACCAAACAAAACAAAAACAAATTTCAACATGTAAAGGAAAACTCCCCTAGTCTTGCTTCTCTGACACTTGGCAACCATGCTACATGTACGGTAAGAATTCCGCTAATTCAAGTACTAAAAACATTACAAAAAGCACTCTAAAAGTTTCAGACTTTTCGTTGGGTGTCTTACCTCCTGCATGGAGCGACAGATAATCCTATCGAGCAATCGCTATAGTTGTTGTTTTAGACCAAACATGGCAGAAAGCAGTCTAATAATTTGTTATCTTCACATTGCTCGTCCTTGAATTAGCGGAATTCTTACCGTACATTAGAAAGTGAAAACCATAGATAGAATCTTATAATTTCTTTTTCTTGGATTGATTGAAATTCCAGCCCTCGACCCATGTGACAGCATGAGTGTCCTTGAGCTGCAATGAGATTTGACTTACTTGTAGTCCCAGCATGTAGGTGAAAGACTTGCCAGTGACAGGGATGCCCCAAAGATGAGCCAATGCCACCCGGGGGATGTCACAGAAATATGGGATGTATAAGGGATAGAGAAAACACAACCTATCAAATAAACAGTAATCAGAATGAAGGATAAAACATGTACAAGTAATTAATAACAGTAACACATGTATGTATCACTTGTTTCTAGTTTTAAAAATTGCTTGGTTTTTTAATGAGGATTTAATGGTAAACCATGTAAGCATGACCTTTTAATGAGGGGGCTTTTTCTCAAAACATTTATGATGCACAGCAAGGTTCAAATTCTGGGCTAGATTTTCAAAACAGGTTTAAATTTTATGCTTTTTTTTGTGGAGTAAAAATAGCTCGTTTCACAAAGCAGTTGCATCGCAAAAGAAGCTTTGTTGCCACTGGATACCATAGTAAAGAGATACGATGCATGGCAGCTGCTATTGATCACACTCTGCAACGGCTTCGTGAAACGCCCCCCAGGACCCTGTTTCACACAGCGGTGTAGCGTAAGTTTTTACGTAACTGCAATAGCAGCCCATACTGTAGAAAGTTACGCAAAAAATGCATCTACGCCGCTTTGTGAAACAGGACCCTGGTCTCATCAACATAGCAGGATAGTTCTTGGTGACTGTGTTTAGTACTTACGGCCCAGAAGGAAATATTGCCAGGTCTAAGTTAAACCGCTTACAACCATAAATAAGACCCACTTCCAATAGTGATGCCAGTAAGCCAGAACCTAAGAGATAGGACTGAAATGAGAAAACAAATCTATCTTATAATGAGAGCCTCAGAGGGCGTCACCCAAAAATCGGTAGAGGAATTTCTACCATATTTTCGAGAAAGTGTAATCCCAAAATAACGAGAATACTATAATGAGAGGTGTTATAAGAGAGACTGATTTACAACACAAAAACAAAACTATATATACATCATGTTCATGTTGGATGATCACATCTGCTTCTTGTTCATTGTAATACATTTTGCAAAAATGTTTTAGATCAGGAAACGAAAGTTAAATAATCTAAAATTTGAAAGTATATGTAGCACTATCTGTCAAAACAACAGCTGGCTTTGAATTCATTGCAAAACTAAATGATTGGCATATTGTCAGTTGCATGTAGTCTAGGAAGCTAAAATTTTGTAAATATATCAGACCACTTTCGTTTTAACATATATTTATGAACACATTGGCACAGTGAAAATCTTCTTGACTAAAATAACCATTTCTTTTGTTTTAAAAGTATAACATGTACATGTATTCAAGACTGATATCAATTCAAAGCTTTTAAATGTAGTATTTTTGAAAACAGCTGACCAAAAGTTTGGGCACCCATATTTAAGGCTTGACAATACCATCCCATTACCCAAGAAGGCTGCATGGATCTAATATTTCACTAATATTTATGTTTTAAATAATTTGCAGAGCAGATTTTACTTGTATTCAATATTTAAATCAACAATTGCAAAAAAAAAATTCTCATGCCCTGGTTTGGGCGCCCGATTTGCAAAAGCCCAAACCCCATGGGGTTCAAAATCAGCCTAGATTAGGCCCTGCTTCTACACTTCTGTTTTACCTAAAAATCCAAACATTTGGTACCTCAGGTGACAATCAAATTCTGTTGAATAATAGACGGTGATCTGAACAACCCTCCCCTCTCTTCTAGACGACCTACTTACACAGTATTTCCGTGACCCATAACGACCAACTTACACAGTATTTCCGTGACCTATGACAACCTACTTACATAGTATTTACGTGACCTATGATGACATACTTACACAGTATTTCCGTGACTCATAACGACCTACATGTACTTACACAGTATTTCCGTGACCTATGACGACCTACTTACACAGTATTTCCGTGACCTTTGACAACCTACTTACACAGTATTTCCGTGACCTATGACGGCCTACTTACGCAGTATTTCCGTGAACTATGATGACCTACTTACACAGTATTTCCGTTACCTATGACGACCTACTTACACAGTATTTCCGTGAACTATGATGACCTACTTACGCAGTATTTCCGTGAACTATGATGACCTACTTACACAGTATTTCCGTTACCTATGACGACCTACTTACACAGTATTTCCGTGAACTATGATGACCTACTTACACAGCATTTCCGTGACATATGACGACCTACTTACACAGTATTTCCGTGACCCATAACGCCTTTCAAAAATCCTGAGATAGTAGAAAATCAGAGCTCCAATCATCACATCTTTCAAGTCCAGAAATACAAGTTTGGCTAACAATATCCTCCAAGCCTGAAAATAACGCTGTTGTTGATTAAACATGGATTTGTTTGATAAACATTAACCAGAAGAAAAAAAATGACCACAACATGTACTTTGTACTTTATACATGAAAAAAGGAGACAATTTATCCATTCTGGCACAAACACCTTTCAATACCATTTTATGATAGAAATTTTCTGTCTTGAAAGAGAAATCAAGTAAAGTCATACACTCTAAGTTTCCAATTTTTTTAATAGA